>CM044440.1:129281185-129314376 GCA_024363595.1 Xenopus borealis | reverse complement strand
CTCCCTCCCCTCCATCTTTCTCCCCTCCCTCCTGTCACCCTCACACATTCTTCTTTCTCCATTCCCTCCTGTCACCCTCCCATATTCTCCTCCCTCCCCTCCATCGCGTTCTCTCTCTGTCACTTTTCCCTTCGTTGTGTGCATGTGCAGGAGGGCTGGGGGGTGGTGTGGTCAGCCAGGTTGCCTTGGACGCCCAAATGTCTTGGATGCACCTTAGGTGGCCCCAACTGGAACAAATAATAAAATACACCAGTGTGGCAAACAAATATAACTTTACACAGAAATAGAGAAAAGTAGAGAAAGGCAAATTGTAATAACAATATCAACCCTGCCCTGGAGTACCTGTTTGTCTTCCAAACACAGTCCCACACTCCACTCCTGGTGGACAAACACCGTCACTCAAGTAGCGCCACCTGCCCCAAAATACCTCTCCCTCTGGACAAGTCAGTAGCTCCCACACAGTAGGCTATTGAACAAAGCCTGTCCTTACACAGGGGACACACGCTGGAGTCTTCCAATATCTTCCCTCAAGCACCACATTCACCAACAACTCACACAGAGATCATCTCACAGAAATATTAAGGGGGAGATTCATCAAAGAGTGAAGTGAAGAGTGAAGTTCCGCCACTAGAGGGAAATTCCACAGCTCTCAATTCATTTCTATGGAATTTTGAAAGGCATATTCATCAAAAGGTGAACTTTCACTTCACTCATTGATGAATACTCCTTTCAAAATCCCTTAACAATGAATTGAGAGCTGTGTAATTTCCCTCTAGTGGCGGAACTTCACTCTTCACTTCACTCTTTGATGAATCTCCCCCTAAATGTCTTCAGACCAAGCTCCACCAAAGGCTTATTTCTCAGGGTTCCATCACCCGGCAGCTCCTTATTCATTCTCTTCTCTGCCTCTGAGCTCCATACATCGCTGGGGTTGAGCTCCCACTTGATTATTGGGGTTCCGGTTTTCTTGAGCCCACCAAGGGCCCCACCACCCTTGTGACTTCACTCTGCTTCAGCCAAGGAAATTGACTTACTGCATGGCAGCTCTGCTTTATTAAGAAATTGCACAACAACGACACCTTGGACAAAGGACTCATTCCCCCATATTCAATTTAGGTCCAACACATAGCTGGCTTCAGCAGGGGATTTGCAATCATTACCATAGGGGAACTTATAGACCACGCAGCCATGGGGCATGCGTTTAAATGTAAAAGGCAAAATAAGATTAGTTTCATCTTTGGCTTATTTCAATAGTTGGGTGAGGCAGTGCTGCTTCAATGACAAGAAGTCATACACCTTAAAGGGAAACTGTCATTGGAAAACATGTTTTTTTAAAAACACATTGTTTAATAGTGCTGCTCCTATAGAATTCTGCACTGAAATCCATTTCTCAAAAGAGCAAACAGATTTTTTTATATTCAGTTTTGAAATCTGACATGGGGCTAGACATATTGTCCTAAAGTGCTTCACAAGTCACATGTCCCAGCTGCCCCTGGTCATGTGACTTGTGAAGCACTTTAGGACGGAACTGCTTTCACCCATGCTCCTTTTCTGTGTTATTCGCTGTGCCTCCAGGCCAGGGATCCCCAACCTTTTTTGCTCGTGAGCCACATTTAAATTTAAAAAAAGAGTTGGAGAGCAACACAAGCATGAAAAAGTCCATGGGGATGTCAAATAAGAGCTCTGGCTTTTTGGTAGCCCCTATATGGACTGGCAGCCTACAGGAGGGAATGTTTGGCAGTACACTTGGTTTGTAAGTCAGTAATTCAAAAATCAGCATCTGTTTGAGGCTACTGGGAGCAACATCCAAGGGGTTGGAGAGCAACATGTTGCTCGCAAGCTACTGGTTGGGGATCACTGCTCCAGGCTGTGCAGTGAGTTTACTCTGAGGTATGATTTTAGCCCTCTAACTATATTTTAAAAGAGCATCGGGCAGATATTATCTTCCCACAGCAAGAAACCTATGCCCTAATACAATAAAGCAACACTATAATGGAACTTTAATTGCCCTTGAAATGCATTGTGTTTATATGTAGGGATGGCGCGAACTGTTCGCCGGCGAACTTGTTCGCGCGAACATCGGCTGTTCGCGCTCGCCGGAAGTTCGCGAACGTCGCGTGACGTTCGCCAATTTGGGTTCGCCTTAGTTGGCGCTTTTTTTTTGCCATTTCTCCCCCAGACCAGCAGATACATGGCAGCCAATCAGTAAGCTCTCCCTCCTGGACCACCCCCACACCCCCTGGACCACTCCCCTTCCCTATAAAAACCGAAGCCCTGCAGCGTTTTTTCATTCTGCCTGTGCTGTGTGTGCTTGGAAGAGCTAGTGTAGGGAGAGAGCTGTTAGTGATTTCAGGGACAGTGGATAGTAAGTTTGCTGGCTAGTAATTTACTGTTCTTCAAACAACTGCCATCTAGCTGTGTGAGCTTGTTCACATTCTGTCTAAATATCCATAATATTACCCTCTCCAGAAAAAGCACCTGAGTGACTTTTTTCAGGCAGCCATAATATATTTTACGTAATCCGTATCCACCGCTGTAGTAGTGTATACGTTGACCTTGTAGCCATTATTTGCCCTGTAGCCATTTTTTGCCCAGTGTGTTCTTCAAACAACTGCCATCTAGATGTGTGAGCTTGTTCACATTCTGTCTAAATATCCATAATATTACAGTGTCCACAACCACCACCTGAGTGACTTTTTTCCCTTTACAGCACAAAACGCAGCGCTGTGTCAACAATGGATTTTTCAGATACATTTTTGCCCTTGATCCCCCTCTGGCATGCCACTGTCCAGGTCGTTGCACCCTTTAAACAACTTTAAAATCATTTTTCTGACATGTTCGCGAACTTTTTTTCCGCGGTTCGCGCCATCCCTATTTATATGCAGGGTAGAGTGGAGGAAGCCTTAGGATCTATGAAATCACTGATATTTGAATGCAGTTCCCCAGTATGGGAGCACAAAGCTCACACAAGTGACACAGATAATACAGAGGGACAAAGACAAGAGCCCTTCAGGTTACAATGCCGTATTCAGGCTGATGTAGCCATGATTGCTGGCAGCCCAATTCCACACAAATAATACCAGGAACTCAATCATCTCATTAGAAGTCGGGCACAAAGGCCTCAGATCCACTTTGATAATTCCAATTTCCATGGTGATCTGTAGGTCGTGATCACTTTTCCTTTCGCTTTGAACCTCAAGAGGGTTTGATGGGATTTCTTCTTCTTCTTTTTTTTTTTAACATGTTGCCCCTATAACAGAACCACACTGATCCAGAAACTGTTCTGTCGGTACAGTGACACGGCTAAGCAAACATTATATTATATTTTACTTGAAACCAATGTTATTATTAGGGGAAAAAGGTAAATATATATGTAGCTCAATAGTAAACTGAGGCTGCTCAGATAAATAGCCTGACTGTCTGTCACTCCTAGAGTGACCTCTTAAAGGAGAATTCAACCTGTAATAGAAAAAACCCTCCTCCACTAACCTGGGTAGACCCCCTCCCTCTTCCCCCCCGCCCCTCCGGCAAATGCCCCTAATTTTTTTCTTACATGCAGTGGTTCGGGTCTGGAAATGTATGCCAACTGCGCATGTACCGAAACTTCTGAAAAAGATAAAAGAAGTTGGCGCCCATGAACTCCTGAGGCTCGAATCTGAGGGGTAAGTAAAAAATTTGGGGCATTTGCCCGAGGGGGCAGGTAGGCTGGGGGGGAGGGAGGGGTTTCTACCCAGGGCAGGGGGGAGGGAGGGGTTTCTACCCAGGGCAGGGGGGAGGGTTTTTTTCTATTATAGGTTGAATTCTCCTTTAAGGTGAGTAGCCTATCCTTACTAGTCCTGACCTGTCTAGGTTCCACTTTACCCTGCCTGCCTGCTCAGGCCAGAGCTAACACAATATTGACCCTGAGCACATGGCTGCCCAGGACTTTATACATTAGCACAGTGTTACTGTCTACTGGGCACTGGTTGAACTGCAGGGGGGTATAGCTTTAAGCAGGATTAAACATCTATAATAGTAATGGGCAAATTTATTCGCCTGGGGCAAATTTGCTGCAAGTTTGCACGATTCACCACTGGTGAAAAGAATTAGCAAAACGCCAGGAAAAATTTGCCTCTGCGTCTCGTTTCGGAGGCAGGCATCTCGTTTTGGACGCGGGTGTCCGTTTTTGAACACCGGCGTCCGTTTTTTCTACCAAAAACTGATGCCCGCATCCAAAAGGAGACGCCGGTGGTGCTTCGCGAGTTTCTTCAGGGCAACTAATCTCCTCGAACTGCCTTCCCGCCAACAAGAATATAAATCGTTGGTGGGATGGCATTCGTGAGTTTCCTCAACTTCAGAAAACAAAGCGCTCCAAGTGCCATCCCGCCAACGATTTATATTCTTGTTGGCGGGAAGGCAGTTCGAGGAGATTAGTCCCTGAATCTGTCCGTGTGTCTCTGCCCTAAAGACAGAAGGTGGTAACACAGGGGCACTGTTATCCAGAATGCTCGGGACCTGGGGCTTTCTTTTCTCCATAGTTTTTATCTTCATACCTTAAGTTTACTAGAAAATCAAATAAACATTATGTTTACTAAGGGTCGAAGTAAAAATTTTAATGAAAAAAATTAAAATTTCGAAGTAATTTTTGGCTACTTCGAACTGGCCAAAATTTTGAGAATTCAAATACTGTCTCTTTAAAAAATATATGAATTAAACACTTCGCCACCTTAAACCTGCCAAATTGCTATTTTAGCCCTTGGGGGACCTCCTGGAACCTTTAAGGAGTGTTTATGAAGATTTTTGGATTTTGAAGAATTCAAACACTTTTTATTCAATCGAAAACTGACCTATTTGATCCATTTTCGATCAAAAAAAAACATTCGATGGTCGAATTTCAAATTAAAAAAAATTCGAACTTCAGCTACTGAATATTTTTTAAAGGGTATTTTCGATCGAAAATGGATCAGTAAATCTTCCCCTAAATAAACCCAATAGTCTGGTTTTGCTTCCAATAAGGATTAATTATATCAAAGTTGGGATCAAGTACAAGCTACTGTTTTATTATTACAGGTATGGGACCTGTTATCCAGAATGCTCAGGTCCTGACGTTTTCTGGATAACAGATCTTTCTGTAATGTGGATCTTCATACCTTAAGTCTAGTAGAAAATCATATAAACATGAAATAAACCCAATAGGCTGGTTTTGCTTCCAATAAGGATGAATTATATCTTAGTTGGGATCAAGTACAAGCTACTGTTTTATTATTACAGTTATGGGATCTGTTATCCAGAATGCTTGGGACCTTTCCATGATAACTGATCTTTCTGTAATTTGTATCGTTATGTTAAATCTACTAGAAAATTATATAAACATGAAATAAACTCAATAGGCCTCCAATAAGGATTAATTATATCGTAGTTGGGATCAAGTACAAGCTACTGTTTTATTATTACACAGAAAAAGGGAATCATTTTTTTTAATTCATTTTGAATTATATGGATAAAATGGAGTTGATGGGAGACTGCCTTTTCTGGATTACGGTATTCCAGATAACGGATCCCATACCTGACAACCTCTTGGTAGTTTTAGTCTAACAATGTTCTCTACATTCAGATTAAAAGAAAGGAATATAACAAATCAGAGGATGTTCTGATCATGAAACTGACAGACAGAAATCGTAGAAAAGTCATGGCCGACAAATAGAAGTGACAGTCACCCATTGATATCGTCAGTTAGTCAGTACACACAGGGGCTAATTCGCTAACGTTCGCCGCACTTCGCCAGATGAATTTTCGACAGCGCCAGGCAAATTCACTAAAGTGCGAAGTTACGCTCAGGTCGGCGAATGGTAGCGTAGTTGCCCAGGAAACCTTTAATAAATAAAATAAAGTTGTCCTATTGCCCTACATGTGCCCCCTGTATAGTTGTGTTGCCTTATGTTAGGAAATGTAGGGGGGAAGGAGGGTAACCCCCCCCCCCAACTTCGCCTGGCGTCTATCTACTTCGCTAGCGAAAATTCGCCAGAGTCGGTGTTAGTGAATTTGCGAAGTTACGAAATGACGTAACGCCAAGTCTGCATAAAATGCTGTGTGTATATATCAATGCTGGGTACATGCAACACAATCCAACATGACTAGACATACACACATTTTTACCACTTCAATACCTAGTCCCTGTAATACTCTACATGCAATGAGTGCAAAACATCACTCAGTAATATTGTTATCTATATCCAACATCTTATATGTCTTTCATTTTTCTCTTATTATTATTATTATTAATAATGTCTACACCTACTTTGCCTTTGTGCAACTCACCTTGATATAGATGGCTATGTCTGGTTCTTCTGACTCATTGTCAATGGGATCCTCATATTGAGTGTTATTGTTGAGGTGTCCAGAAGGGTCTAGCAGGCGAGTGTGGAGCCCCAGGGGAGGTATATACTCACGGGGAGATGGAGGGTTTGAAGATTGGCTGGATTGGTTGAATGGAGATTTTAGATCATTGGGGGATGTTGGAGTGTTAACATAGACAGGGGATGGTAGGTCATCATTTAACTGCATCTGGCCAAGAGGTAATGGTGGTCTAGCGTTTAAACCGTATTCCTTCACCCCATCTTCATCTTCCGCCCCAAATTGAGAGGATGGAGTTGTTGATGTTCCGCTCCGAGGTGTTTCTGGACTTATGTCCATACTGTCTGGACTGCTAGGACTGGAGTAGATGATCTCACTAGGACTGGAGTAGAGGACCTCTCTAACCCACTCATTGGGTAATGTGGTTTCATATATTGGCTCCTCCATGGCTGGTGGGTGTAGGTGGGAAGTCAGAGGCAGCAAGTGTACCTGTAGTAGAGAAGCAGAAGCTTGCTGCAGAAGTTTATATTTTACTCGGGCACAACAGAGACAGTGTAGAAGGTCACCAGTGAGATGGAACCCAAACTTGTTCCCAGAGATTCCTTGGTTATTTATTCTGTGAGCAGAGGGGATAATAACTCACCAGACGTGCCTACAGCAGGAGAGATCAGTGGGGGAGAGAGGGCAGCAAGTAGGAGAAAGACTATGCCCAGGGGAGGGGACTTCTACAAGGAGGTGTGACGCCTTTATTAGAAGCCGTGCAGCTCTCATACACTAATCCACTATTACTATCACTTACCTGTCTATCCCTTATACAGCTCTGTATACTGTACAGCAGCAACAAGACCAGCACAGATACATAAACCTCCAAGTAATGGATCTTACTGTTTAAAGGGGAAGTTCACATAGAAATAGACTTTTAGGAGATTGTCAATATTCAGACTTTTTTTGTTTAAAGGGGAACTGTCACTACTGTAATATTTCACTAAACTGTATACAGTAGAATAGTGATGTGTGGGCCAGCCTGATACTCGCAGGTTTACCCGCGGGTCGGGGGGTTCGAGCCGACCTTGCACTCTTCTTCGTGGGTGGTGGGTGCAGGTTGAGCTCTTCTCCTGCTCTACCCGTCTGCCATCGTCTAATGCCGCTTGCGACTTCTGGGGTTGTTTTTTATAGATGCTGCGCCTGCTCACCCCTCCCCTTGTGACATCATTGGCGGGGTGGGTCAGCACAGGTCTATAAAAGCAACCCAGCAAGGTAAGGCAGGTTAGGGTCAGGTGTGCAGGACTGGACTGGGAGTCAAAGTAGGCCCTGGCATTTCAAGTACAGAGAGGCCCAACCAGTCCCCCCACCAGCCCACTCAACAGTGACTGTCTATGGCATCTTGCAGCAGCCCCTCTGGCATTTGCCAGAACTCACAGGTTGCCAGTCCAGGCCTGCGGGTGTGGGTCGGGGAAATCCCGACCCATATATCGCCACAGTAAAATGCTTTTATGCATTTATTTTGGCAAATAGGTATATTATTTATTCTTATACTCTCTGAGATATACAGGTATGGGACCTGCTATGCAGAATGCTCAGGACCTGGATTCTTCCAGATATGGGATCTTATTGTAATTTGGGTCTCCATGCTAAAAATCTGCTAAAAATCATTTAAAGATCAAATAAACCTAATAACATTGTTAGTATCTTAGTTGGGATGAAGTATAAGGTACTGTTTTATTATTACAGAGAAAAATTAAATCATGCTTTACCAGTAGGTCTTTCCAGCTGACACAAGGTAGAGTCCTCTGCGGGTCCATGTTTTGGGACCCGTACCTGACCCGTACCCTCAATCCACAACCCGGACCCGCGACCCACATTATTACCCACTTGGACCCGCGACCCGACCTGTACCCGTAACCCGAGATCCGCAACCCGATGACCATCAAGACTCAGGAAGTGCAGTCATTGTGAACCGGAAGTGACATCATCGGAAGTAGCCGTGATCAGAAAAAGGAGGAAAAATCGCTATGGCGAGGATCCGCGACCCTCAACCCGTGCAGAACCACCGGCCCGCTTCAATACCCGCACCCAGAATTCTTCGAACAACCTGCAGGGTACCGTGGGATTTTGGGGATGACCCGCTGCAGGACTCTACCTGGTGGGCTCTTGACCCTGTATAGAGGCCATTATCGTGTTGAAAAAAATCGAAACAGCTTGTGGTTTAAAGGTCAATTCCAGTAGTGAAATTTACATATTTTTGGCCATATAGTGTATTTATTGGTTGGTTACCATGAGGAGAACAGTTTTGCAGATGTTTTCACATGACCAGAAGAGCAAGTAAAAATAGAAAGGTGTAGAATTCAAGCAAAATATCTACATGGGCCATGTTTAAACAATGGAAGCTTGTGGAGTAACAACTCAGGGCTGACTAGTAAAGGCAGGGCATTTGACAGAGGAACTGATAGCCTTTTTGGAGAAAATATAACAAAATTGGAATGGACATTGATTTAAGGTCAAAGATAGGGAGAAATGCAGTGGAAGAAAATGTGAAACTAAGATATTTTATCCATTATTCAGAGTTCTCTTAAATGGAAAAATATCTATCAGGGCTGGTCTTCAAGGTGGTGGGAACTGTAGCTTCCACTTCTTCACTCAATGAACGAATGAATGAATGAATGTCAACATCCCTGAACTGCTCTATACCTGTGTGGCTTTTCTCGTGTTTAAATACCTTTAAGCATCATTTAACATTTCATGATAACAATCTTTACACATAGAACCTCTTATGGACCTTGGAACCACATCATGTTTAATTATTGCTATTACGGGACAACGGACTACACATACAACTCCCTGTTGTAATCATGCCCAACCTTGAATATCGATTCAAAATAATAAACTGGTTAAATAGTAGCAGCTCACCCTCGGTAAACACCAAAGCCTCTATTATTAGTACGATATAGGAAAATATTAAGTGTAACAATGTCAATTATAAGTAGAGGTTGAGTAAGGGAAACCAGTTTATTTAATGTTTACATGATTACATGCGCGCATGGGTAAAGCAGTGCAAGTCTGCTCTATTTAAATAGGAGAGGGGGGGTCTGGCCTGGTGGGGGCCCACGAGTGTTGGGGTACACCGTGTTTTTTCCCAGTGTCCCGCCAGGCCAGTCCGACCCTGGTAGGCCCTCTGCACTCAACCCATTATCAATATATTACAATGTGTAAAATGTATAATGAACAATCTCCTCTCCCTCCCCTCCATTGCTCTCCCCTCTGTTGTTTTCCCCCTCCCCTCCATCATTCTCCTCTTATGTGCACGCCCCCTGTAACCTAGAAAGTGGTGGCCGGCTGAGTTGCCTAGGGCACCTGGCCGGCCTGGCCTGGCATTGGGTCACAACCTTGTTGCACCCTTGCTTGATGTTTTTTTAAAATTAGTGTTGAGCACAACTTTTCCTTGTTTGTTATAGTATGACAGTAAGGTGCTATTGGTTTGGAAACAGGCAGCCTAGTTTTTATGTAACTGTCCAAAATGGACTTTCTAGGTTACAAAGATCTTAAATCTAGCCAAAATCCTACCAGACTCAAAATGAAGCCAATCACTGCCTGGCACATCATGACCATGACCCTGATGTGATTACTCTCAAATGCCATCACTCTTTTCCCAACGGTATCAGCTCTACATTATCCATTCTGCCACCAGTCCATACCCTGTTTGGAAAAACAGCAGTAACCCTATTGGGAGAGTCATGTCATGAGATCCTGTTTCTCAAAACATTTTTTCAAACAATTTTTAATAAATGTATAATTCTGTGAAAAGTAAATTGATCGAACCCATGAACCTTTATTCGCCAGCTTTTAACCTTCCCTTGTTTTGCAGCATTTACCTTAAAGCAGCATCCATTATTCTCAAGAGTTTGGTATAAGTTCAAATTAATATTGGGGGTTTGAACAAGTGTAAATGCAGAAACACACAAAGCACTTGATGGCATCAGTGCTAATCCATGTCTTTGCATTACATGCTCCTAGTGTAGAGAGCCTATAAAAATCCTTCCTTTGTAATTAACATGTTCAGTGTCGGACTGGGATGCAGGACTGGACTGAGAATTAAAATAGGCCCTGGCAATTCAGGTACACAAGAGGCCCATCAGACCACATAGAGGCCCAAACAGCCCCCACCAGCCCACTAAATACTGACTTTCTATGGGACCTTATAGCAGCCCCTCTGGCATTTGCCCTAACCCACAAATGGCCAGTCCGGGCCTGCTGGGATACCAGGGGCCCACCAGAGAACTTTAGACCAGGGGCCCAACTTTCCAAACTATTATTCCTTCTCTCCTCACTTAACCTCTTTATTCTCCTATTCTTTTAGATCTACTTACTATACTCTATTCCTCCATTATTAAGCCTCTTTTTCCACATAAAGAAATAGGGAATGAACATGAAATAGGCCAAATTGTTAGAAGCAAGAGGCCACTGACACCTGGGCCCACCGGGAGTTTTCCTGGTATCCCTGTGGGCCAGTCCGACACTGAACATGTTCTCTGTGTGTCTAACACTGGTGTAGAGGTGACAAAGGGACAATCTGATTCACTATGTTGGGTCCAGAAATGATTTGTTGGCCCAGCAAAGTCTTGAAAAGGTTCAGCTCCATCAATTTATGTCTTGTTGAAGTTACTATTTTACTAATAGGAGTATCTTAGGTTGCTCAATATCAGTCACCTTTGTGCTTTAACATGGTTTGGCTGCCAAAGCTGCAGTTGCCTGTTCCTGTGAGTCTGCCCAACAGCTTTAACCCCCAGTTTCACTATTAGCTCCCTGTGGCATCAGGATTATCTTTCACCTGCTGTACTCTATATACCCTCTATGCTCCCTTCAATAGAATTACACACACCCCGTTAATACCACAGCTGTCACTCAGTGTGGGACTGGCCCACCAGAATACCAGGAAAACTCCCGGTGGGCCAAGGTGTCAGTGGGCCCTCATGCTGCTAAACTTTTGGTCTATTTCATGGCCATTCCCTATTTCTATGAGAACAAAGAGGCTAAATAGATGGACTAATTGATTATAGTATGTAAAGAAAACAAACTAGGAGAATAGAGGTTGATTGAGGAGATGAAGAATATTAGTACTGAGAGTGGCCCCTGGTCTAAGGTTTTATGGTGGGCCCCTGGTGTCCCAGTCCGACACTGCTGTCACTTCTCTTGGTCTAGTAGTTGTCCACCTGTCAACAAATGAACTTGAGTTCTTCTTAAAGGGATTCTGAAATTTTTTTTCAAAACACATCAGTTAATAGTGCTGTTCCAGAAGAATTCTGCACTGAAATCCCTTTCTCAAAAGAGCAAACTGATTTCTTTATATTTCATTTTGAAATCTGACATGGGGATAGACATATTGTCAATTTCCCAGCTGCCCCAAGTCATGTGACTTGTGCTCTGATAAACTTCAATCACTCTTTACTGCTGTACTGCAAGTTGGAGTGATATCACCCCTCCCTTTCCCCCACCCAGCAGCCTAACAACAGAACAATGGGAAGGTAACTAGATAACAGCTCCCTAACACAAGATAACAGCTGACTGGTCTAAGATCTAAGAACAACACTCAATAGTAAAATCCATGTCCCACTGCGTACTATTCAGTTACATTGAGAAGGAAAAACAACAGCCTGCCAGAAAGCAGTTCCCTCCTAAAGTGCTGGCACAAGTCACATGACCAGGGCAGCTGGGAAATTGACAAAAGGTCTAGCCCCATGTCAGATTTCAAAACGGAATATAAAAAAATCTGTTTGCTCTTTTGAGAAATAGATTTCAGTGCAGACGTCTACTGGAGCAGCACTATTAAAGGGCACCTGTTGGGGGTTTCACTATTTAAAAAAAAAAAAAAAAAAACGCCCCTCGCCAGCACTACTGGGAGCTCCCGGAATGAGCAGCCGTCTCCCCACATGCGCGCATCTTACTGACGTCATGCACATGCGCAGAATGAAAAGTGGCCAGAATTGTGACCGCTTTTTGATTATACGCTTGACGTCAGTAAGACGCACGCTTGTGGGGAGACGGCTGCTCACTCCGGGAGCTCCCTCCCGGAGCGAGACTGCTACTGCTGGCGAGGGGCGTTTTTTTTTTTTTTAAATTGTGAAACCCCCAACCAGAATGCGGGCTCTATCAGCCCGCATCTTTGCCCCAATAGGTGCCCTTTAACTGATGTGTTTTTAAAAAAACATGTTTTCCCATGACAGTTTCCCTTTAGGGCACATACTGGGATTTAGACAACAGCGCCCCCTTTGGGGGGGAGGACATTTCCAATGGTACAAAATCAAACTGGTCAAAATGATGAAAAATAAAGGAGTACTAAGCTTGTTTCACTGAGGAGCAATGAAGCAAAGTGAAGTCCAGACAAAAAAAAACACCTTTAGTCAATAATCAAACTGCGTGTTGGTGACTAACCCTGATGCCCTTCGCTGACTCCTGTGTAACGTATAACCTGCCTTCCTTGGACTCATTATCTTCCTTACTGGAAGGCACTCACATTAACTGACCTATTGGAAGCCTGTGCTGGCTAATCATTTCTCTACTAGTCACTATCAGCAGAAATACAGTGATTAATATGTGAAGACATTCGGTTAATATGTGACACATTTAAGGCAATTTCAGAAGTTTTTCCCGGTGGTCATTTTTGGGAGAGAATTGTATGGAAATATAAGGATACTTACAACCACAGTGCGCAAAGTGCAATTTCAGGTGCAATCTTTCTGTACCCAGAATGCACCATTTTCCCCCAAATGACAGCATAATTGTGAGCAATAGGTGGGAGTTGCACCTGATACATCAAAGTATTGTTGAATCAGCCACAAGTTCAGTAGTGCTTCTATTATTTATAATAAAATGATGTCAGTGCCTGTTTTTTTTAGGCACAAGTCTGTAGGGTACAGTGATGCGACACGCAGTGGAAGTTAAAGGAAAACTATACCCATCAAACAATGTAGGTCGCTATAAAAATATATTGGGGCAAATTCACTAAAGCGCAAAGCATCTAACGCTAGCGCTAATTCGCCAGCGTGACGTAAATTAGAAACTTTGCAAATTCACTAACACCGAATGCTGGCGTGTTTTAACTTTTGTAGGGTGATAGTCTGAAATTTTCCTGGGGGGGGTTACCCTCCTTCCCCCCTACATTCCCTAACATATGGCAACACAACTATACAGGGGGCACATGTAGGGCAATAGGACAACTTTATTTTATTTATTAAAGGTTTCCTGGGCTTGTGTAGTGGAATGTAGTGGCTGTAACATATACTTATATTATACTTTGAAATTTGCGCCATATGCAAATTAGGCATCGCTAGCGTAACTGCGCTTTGCCCGGCGAAGTAACACTAGCGCAACTACGCTACCGTTCGCTGACCTGAGTGTAACTTCACACTTTAGTCAATTTGCGTAGCGCTGGCGAAAATTCGCCTGGCGAAGTGTGGCGAGCGTTAGCGAAGGCAACGCTTGCGCATTTTCGCCGCTTATTGAATTTGCCCCATAGAAAGAAATCCAGAAGCACACCATTGTATTGCTCACTGAAGTCTGTGTTTTATTAAGCCCATGTATACAGGTATGGGACCTATTATCCAGAATGCTCCGGACCTGGGGTTTGCTGGATAATGGATCTTCATACCTTAAATCTACTAAAAAATCATATAAACATGAAATAAACCCAATAGTCTGGTTTTGCTTCCAATAAGGATTAATTATATCTTAGTTGGGATCAAGTACAAGCTACTGTTTTATTATTACACAGAAAAAGGAAATCATGATTTTAAATTTGGATAAAATGGAGTCTATGGAAGTTATTCTGAGCTGGATAATGGGTTTCCGGATAATGGACCCTAAACCTTTATGTTATGTAGACCACATAGTGTAACAATTGGCTTAATGCAAGTACCAATGAAATGTATTTTAACTGAGCAGATGCGTTGACCATGATTTCATTATAATGGAGTCTATGGAAGATGGCCATTCTGTAATTCGGAGCTTTCTGGATAACGGGTTTCCGGATAAGGGATCCAATACCTGTATCCGCAAATGGGCAACATTTCAGGCCCCTCTTGGCCCGTTGTCAAGGCGATCTTAGAGGCAGCACATAGACCATCACTAAATGGTGGTTCAAGGCAAGAGGTGTGAAAGGGCAAGATTTACTTAAAGGACAACTAAACCCTAAAAATGACTAGGGCTAAAAATGCCATGTTTTATATACTGAACTTGTTGTACCAGCCTACATTTTCAGCTTGTCAATAGCAGCAATGATCCAGGACTTGAAACTTGTCACAGGGGGTCACCATCTTGGAAAGTGTCTGTGACACTCACATGCTCAGTGGGCTCTGAGCAGCTGTTGAGAAGCTAAGCTTAGGGGTCGTCACTAATTATCCAGCAGCAGCAGAAAATGAGCTTCCCTGGCTGTAATATAAGCTGATGCTACAGGTTTGCTGATGATTAAATTGTGATGTTTCTAATGATGTGTATTAATGACTAATCAGCCTTATATTGTGACTATATTTCTATGACACTATCAGGTGTATATTGTGAGTGGGTCCCTAAGCTCAGTAAGTGACAGCAGCACAGAGCATGTGAATCAGTGAATCAGTAGAAAAGAAGATGGGGAGCTACTGGGGCATCTACTGGGGAGACACAGATCTTTACTGCTAAAGGGCTGTGGTTGCTGCGGGCTGGTACACAAGCACAAAACCAAATGTACAACATTTATACACACTTCTTTACTTTAACTTTCCTTGTCCTTTAAATATATATACCAGTTTGGTAAGATTCTTTGATATGCCACTTAATATGATAAAAACTATCTTGCTCAGGTATTCATTTTGGGGTATAATTGCCTTGGTAGTTCTAGGGTTCCCCTGCATAAACAACAATTGCATGTGATCTGGAAAAGGAGGAAGGCAGGTTTCAGGGCCCCTTTCCACTCGCACCCGGCACATACCATTTCGAACATTGGAGCGGAGGGGGGAGCACTGGTCTAACGTTTTTAGGTGGGTCCCTTGTATTAAGTTTAGGTTGGGCCCCTGGTGTCCCAGTCCAATGCTGTGTTCAACTTCTAAACATCCAGCATAATCTCAGAGATCACATTTAGCCAATGTTTTTCTAAATATTAGGAATACACTAAATCCAGGATCCCCCATGCTTTCAGACACATACAGATTCGAGCAAACTATCACCGTCCTGCCAAACTGAATGCCAATCGTTAAAGGGGTTGTTCACCTTCAAACAACTAGTTGTTTTCAGATGGATCACCAGAAATAATGACTTTTTCCAATTACTGTCTATTTTCTATTTGTAACAGTTTTTCTAATATTGAAGTGTAAAGTGTCATTTTCACCTTCTAAAGCAGCTCTGGGAGGGGGGTGGGGGTCGCCGATCCTGTAAACTGTTCTAAACTGATACATTTAATGGATACATTTCTTATCTTTGTCCCTGCTGAGCAGAATCTCTGGGTTTCATAACAGGCAGCTGTTAGAATTGATACAATAGTTGCTAATACTCCAGAGATGCTGCTGAGAAATGGATCAACTAAATGTTGCAAAATTGTATCAGTTTAGAGTGCGCCTGAATTACTGAGCTGCCAGAAACACCAGAGACTAGAGTCCTGCGTGGGTCCATTTTTTGGGACCCGTACCCGACCCGCATTCTTACCCGCTTGGACCTGCGACCCGACCTATACCCGCAACCCAAGATCCGCAACCCGGACCCACGACCCGCTGACCATCAAGAATCAGGAAGTGCTGTCAGTGTAAACTGGAAGTGACATCATCGGAAGTAGCCGTGATCAGAAAAAAAGGAGTAAAACAGGAAGTGCTGTCAATGTAAACCGGATGTGACATCATCAGAAGTAAAAATGCTGAGAAAAAGGAGTAAAGATCCCTATAGCGAGGTTCCGCGACCCGACCCTCAACCCGCCAACCTGCAGAACCACCGGCCCGCTTTTATACCCGCACCCAGAAATTCTACGAGCAACCTGCAGGGTACCGCGGGATTTTGCGGGTAACCCGCGGGTACCCGACCCGCTGCAGGACTCTACCAGAGACACCAACATTCAACTTTACACTTACATTTTGGAAAAACAGTAAAAAATAAATAATGGAAAGTAACTGAAAAAAAGTCTTTATTTCTGGGGAACAATCTGAAAACCAATGAACAGAAAAAAGTGTTTGGAAGGTGAACAACCCCTTTAAATTCACACAACTTTCCCGGTCTTGAAAACCAAATGTGACCTTTGAAGTGTTTTGAATGTCAGGGTCAGTAATTTGAATTTAATTCTGAAGGGCAGTGGAAGCCAGTGCTGGGATTGGCAGAATGGTATGGCAGAGGAGGAGCGGTTGCTGAGGTGTATAAGCCTAGCAGCAGTGTTCATTATGGACTGGAGAGGTGACATTCTCTGGAGGGGAAGGCCAATTAAAAGAGAGTTACAATAGTCTAGATGTGATATGACAAGAGAGTGAATAAGAATTTTGGCAGCATCTTGGGTGATAAATGATGGTATTTTGGATATGTTCCTTAGGTGGAAGTGACATGATTTAACAAGTGGATGTGAGGAGTGAATGTCGGCAGAATCTAGGATAAACCCAAGGCATGGGGCCTGGGGAGACGGGGTGATAGTGGAATTGTTAACTACGATGGATACTTCTGGAATGTTACTGGTGTTAGTAGGAGGAAAAAGAACCATTTCCATTTTGGAGAGGTTAAATTTAAGGTAGCGTTGTGACATCCAAGTAGAGATAGCAGACAGGCAGGAGGAGACACGAGTTAGGAGTTCTGGGTTGAGATCAGGAGAGGAGAGATAGAGTATCGTCAGCGTATATAGAGAAAATAATAAGGGTCCCAGGACAGAGCCTTGAGGAACCCCAGCAGAGAGAGGTAGGGAGGAGTGTACCTGGAACCATGGGGAAGCATTCAGCTGCTCAGCCAAAATTGTTTGCTAGATATAGCAGCCAATTAGTACTGGTCATTCAGCTTTAGCACCCTAAACCTTAAAGGGATTGTTCACCTTTGAGTTAACTGTTAGTATAATGTAGAGAGTGATACTCTGAGACAATTTGCAATTGGTTTTAATTTTTTATTATTTGTGGTTTTATAATTATTTAAATTTTTATTCAGCAGCTCTCTATTTTGCAGTGTCAGCAATTTGGTTTCTAGGGTACAAATTACCCTAGCAACCCTGCATTGATTTGAATAAGAGACTGGAATATGAATAGGAGATGTAGTGAATAGAATGATAAGTAATAAAAAGTGGCAATAACAATACATTTGTAGCCTTACAGAGCATTTGTTTTTAGATGGTGTCAGTGACCCCCATTTGAAATCTGCAAAGAAACAGAAGAAAATTGCAAATCATTAAAAAAACTATGAAAAATAAATAATGAAGACCAATTGAAAAGTTTCTTAGAATTTGCCCTTCTACAATATACTAAAAGTTCATTTGAATGTGAACCACCCCTTTAAATGTACGCACAATTGCTTATAGTGTGACATGCCCTTGTACAATGTTATTCACAATTAGTGCCCCTGAAGTACACAGCAACTTCCATGATGTGGCCGACCATTTGTGATATTTTGTATTCCCTAAATGAGTTGCTCAGAAAGATTCCACTGAAAACCCTTTGAAAGTTAATTAAATTCATTATAAATAAGGTGTTAATGGCTGTCTGGGAGGTGGGCCCACAAAGAGGCTGCAATTTTACTAAGCTCAGTGCCAACAGTGAAAATCACCAATATATCTGCTATGGACCAAACCATCCCATCTCTCATCGCTGTCCCTAGTGGCCTGAAGTTTCAAGCCAACGGATGCACCAGCTGTGTCACCACTTCAACACCAAGTTGAAGTGTTTTGTTTTTTTTTTTTTTTAACACACCAGTTAATAGTGCTGCTCCAGTAGACTTTTGCACGGAAATCCATTTCTCAAAAGAGTAAACAGATTTTTTTATATTTCATTTTGAAATCTGACATGGGGCTAGACATTTTGTCAGTTTCCCAGCTGCCCCGGTCATGTGATTTGTGCCAGCACTTTAGGAGGGAACTGCTTTCTGGCAGGCTGCTGTTTTTCCTTCTCAATGTAACTGAATAGTACACAGTGGGACATGGGTTTCACTATTGAGTGTTGTTCTTAGATCTACCAGGCAGCTGTTATCTTGTGTTAGGGAGCTGTTATCTGGTTACCTTCCCATTGTTCTGTTGTTAGGCTGCTGGGTGGGGGAAAGGGAGGGGGTATCACTCCAGCTTGCAGTACAGCAGTAAAGAGTGATTGTCAGAAGTTTATCAGAGCACAAGTCACATGACTAGGGGCAGCTGGGAAACTGACAATATGTCCAGCCCCATGTCAGATTTCAGCATGAAATATAAAAAAGATATGTTTGCTCTTTTGAGAAATGGATTTCAGTGCAGAATTCAGCTGGAGTAGCACTATTAACTGATGCGTTTTGAAAAAAAAATTTTTTTCTCATGACAGTATCCCTATTAAGTGACCTGACTACAACTCTCACATTCACTGTTATTTGTGGGTAGGGTTGGCCACCTGGCTGGTATTTTACAGGCCTGGCTGGTATTTTTGATGTTTGATCCCAATGTAATTAATAGGAAAAAATATAAATGTATAGGAAGCCTGGTATTTTTTTTCCAGAAAAGGTGGAAACCCTAACACAGATTGCACAATTTGCACTAAAATTAGGGTTGCCACCTGGGCTGTATTTTACCAGCCTGGCCGGTATTTTTGATGGCTGATCCCAATGTTATTAATAGGAAAAAAAGGTAAAAATATAGGAAGGCCGGTATTTTTTCAAGAAAAGGTGTCAACCCTAACTAAAATTCATGTTTATGAGGAAATTGAAAACAAATTCCCTCAGTGTGGGGCTGCCACCTGTTTGTTTTTGACCTGAACCTTTTGTAAAGCCTATTCCTATCAACCTTCTGTTGGACAATTCAGTTTATAGGAGGGCCGGTGTTTTGTTCTAGAAAAGGTGACAACCCTATTTGTGGGGCCTGTGTGAGGCCTAGTAAGTCTTTTCTGCCGCAGGGTAAACTAAAAGGCTAACATCCGGGTACTTTTTATAATGCAAGGCGATTCCAACACCACAAGAAGAAAAAGAAACCTGAATAGGAATCTGGGTTAAAAAGAGTCCTTGTCTCCTATGTGTGTTCAACCACAAGGGGGCTGCGCATGCGCACGCGCGTCACTTTATAGTTCTCTCACACGAGGCTGCCATTTTGGCTCCGTTAACCCCCGCCCCCCAGTCTGAGTTGTTGCCTCGGGGTGTCTACTGAACAGTGTGTGGGGAACTCAGTTCACTGGCAGACCTGAAGTCTCCGCTTATTACTATTGCCCTCTTCTTCGGAGCATGGCTTCCCCCAGCGAGCACAGCAATCCCACTGCGCCCCACTCTGTGACTGACCGAGCTGAGGGGACGGGGGAGAGCTCACAAGGGGAGCTGCTAAATATCGGCTGTGTATATCCCTGTAAGAAAGGCAGCGGCACCCTGCGTGAGTATTCTGATATTATTTATAATAGTGTTCTACTGGAGCAACTAACACGTCTCTTATACATGTTTATTTGTCATTCACATTGTGTCCTGTTACTGAAACCTCCCTCAACAATCCTGTCATCACTGTGTAAAATATGAGAATATTGCTGATCTTTTCAGTTCCCTGTATAACTCAGCCTGCAGCCTTGTGCCTTTATATGGTCACACCCCTCAGTGACTTCTAATATCCTTATCATTTACAGTAGGGGGTACATTATCCCTTATAATACATGAGTGATACTCAGAGTTCCCCCCTGTATAACTCAGCCTGCAGCCTTGTGCCTTTATATGGTCACACCCCTCAGTGACTTCTAATATCCTTATCATTTACAGTAGGGGGTACATTATAATACATGAGTGATACTCAGAGTTCCCTGTATAACTCAGGCTTGCATCCTATACTAAACTGACTGGCCAAGCAAAGAAAGTTCATATAAGTTTGCCAGTTCTTGATCAGGTGAAACCATCCCATCAGAAACAGACACATAGTCTAGAATTGGAAGCAGTAAGGAAACAAAGGCTGAGTCCAGAATGTGAGTGTACAAGTTATATACATACATAGCCTAGAGACTGAGCATCTGATAAACACTAATAGAGAGCTCTTTGTACCACCTGTAATCACACAGTTCCCTAATGAATAGAATCTAAATTTGTTTTTTTTTAATTATATTCCACAAAGACCATAAGAGGTGACAGGTTTAGCAGCACTTTAGCTTAACATCTTTAACAACATACTGAATAACTTACTACCCGTATTATAAAGTATAATGGTATAATACACAAAAGCCGTGAATATCTTGTAAATTATATCCTTATAAACGCTGAGTTCTGATGTCGTCGGTTATAAACGGTGAATCACATGACTCTCTGAAACTTGTGTATTATAATGAATAAAGTACCCGCAGTTGTAAAATATGAGGATATTAGAAAATACCTTGGAGTTCCATGACCTGTATAAAAAAAAACCCTGCCTTCGGCCTCGTGTTTTTATATGTTCATGAATCTCATAATATCCTTATAATTTACAAGAGGCAGTACTTAATTCACTGGATTATAAATCACCCAGGAGTTCCATGACCATTTAAAGGGCAAGGAAAGTGTAAAATAGAATAAGGGTAGAAATGGTGTATTTTGTATACTAAACATAAACATGAACTTACTGCACCACAAGCCTAATCAAACAAATGATTTATGCTTTCAAAGTTGGCCACAGGGGGCTGTCATCTTGTAACTTTGTTATACATCTTTGTCTGACACTGGCACTGCACATGCTCAGTGTGATCTGGGCTTCTTAGGGGTCGTCATAAATTATCAAAAAACAAAGCTGCTTGAGTTCTGCATGGCTGGTAAGTAAGGTGGGGGCTCCCCCTGTTGTTCATAAGTATGATTGTTTCCCTGCCAGAAGTTAGGGACCGTCTCACAATTCCTATCCTCAGCACTAAATGAAGGAAGAATTTCACTGCATACAGTCAAGTTTCTTATAAAAACTGTACAAATTTTTTAATTAAAGTATATTGGAGATAGATTTCTTTTTCATTAAAGAAAGTAAAAATGGGATTTTATTTCTTTGCCTTTCCTTGCCCTTTAAAAACGTGGCAAAGAGTTTTTATACAGGTCATGGAACTCCGAGGTTACTTCTAATATCCTCATATTTTACAACAAGGGCTACTTTATTTATTATAATACACAAGTTTCAGTGAGTCATGTGACAAATGACATCACTGCTCACCGTTTATAACTGATGACATCACTTCTCACCGTTTATAAGGATATAATGTCCAAGATATCCATGGCTTTTGTGTATTATATAATAACATTTTGGTAGAGCTTTTCTCCTGTGTGACTCAATATGGATTGACAGGATGATTCTTGTTGTATTGAAAGAGCCCTGAACAGAAATGTTTAAAAACATCAAGGGACGATGTCTCTCTGTCTGTTATTGGCAAAGCGATTATTTAGTAATTATAAGGCAAGAAGGCCAATTTATAAGATACTTCTCCATTTAATCGGACCCTGACTGCGTTTGTATTCCACCCTTTATTGATAGACCCACGCCGGGCCCCCCTGCCAATGACCTCACATAATTGGTGGGACAGGCACACCTTAAAGAACAAGTAAACGTTTTTTTTTTCTATCTGTAAATTTGCTCTAAACAGCCCCTCAAATTAATGTACCTTAGTCCCTGCTGCAAGTCTGCTCTGGTTTCTGTGTTATCAGCAGCTTGTTTCACCTTCTTCCTGGTGCAGAGTGAAGCCCCGCCCCTTAGCTTTCTGAGCTGACCTTATATCTTGGACTAGTCCAGGAGATCATTTGCATACTATGACATAGCAGAGAGCAGCGTGTGTAGCAGCTTTTGCTTGGGGAAACTAGCTTACTAATGAAACACTGGCTCCCTCTTCCTCTCTATTGTGGAACAGCAGCAAATGGACTGCTCAGTAAACTAAGGGGCTGGGCTTCACTCTGCACCAGGAAGAAGGTGAAACAAGCTGCTGATAACACAGAAACCAGAGCAGACTTGCAGCAGGGACTAAGGTGCATTAATCTGGGGGCTGTTTAGAGCAAATTTACAGAAAGAAAAAGAAAAACATTAACTTTTCCTTTAAAGGGCACCTATGGGGCTAAAAAAAATTCCCCAAACCGAAGGTGCGGGCTGATAGAGCCCGCATTCCAGTTTGGGTTTCTAGTAGTTAAAAAAAAAAAAAATTCCCCCTGCTTGCTCTGGCTTACTCGCACCGGAGCCGCCATGACAGTCCATGCACATGCACCGTAAGCGCATGTGACATCATGCGCATAAGCCGTATGAAAAGCTGCCACAATTTCAGGCAACTTTTCATATTGCGCAGGGGCTGTCATGGCAGCTCGCACCCTTCCGGTGCGAGTAAGCCAGCGCAGGCAAGGTTTTTTTTTTTTTTAACTACTAGAACCCCAAGCCGGAATTCGGCTCTATCAGCCCGCACCTTCGGTTTGGGAATTTTTTTAGCCCTATAGGTGCCCTTTAAAACACTATAAACTTGGAAGCCTACAATCAAGATTTGGCTGACTTTCAGAGAGATATCGATCGGGGAAGCCCGTCGGATTGCCCCGGACTAATAAGCTGCAAACTCGCTCTGTCGGCAGCTATTATCGACCTGTGTATGGGGCCTTTAGAGTCTTGCTTCCAGCCTGGTGGTGGGCGCCTTTTCTATTGCCTTTCCTAGAAAGGGTTGGTTTGAGACTGGTCTGTAGTTGGCTAAGGGTCCAGAGAGAGGGGTTTTCCAATAAAGGCCTGATAATTACTTCCTTAAGTTTTTCTGGAAATCTGCCTGGACAATTTTATGGACTGCTGGGAAAATGTGCTCCATGTTTGCTAGTACAGGTAGTGGATCAGTTATCTGGAAATCTGTTATTCAGAATGCTCAGAATAACAGGCTGTCTCCCATAGACTCCATATTATCCAAATAATCCAATTTTTAATTATCTTTTTCTGTGTAATAATAAAACAGTCGCTTGTACTTAATCCCAACTAAAATATAATTAATCCTTATTGGAAGCAAAACCAGACTATTTGGTTTTATTGGGATTTTCTAGTAGACTCAATGTATGAACCCCCTGGTCCCGAGCATTCTGGATAACAGGTCCCATACTTGTAATCATCAGTCAAGTTCACTTTGTTCTGGGCAGAGAACTTTGACTATTTCTTGGTTGTCAGTAATATTGAATGTTGTCTATGTTTCTGGGAATTTTCTACGATGCCGGGACTTAGTTTTCAGTCTAAATTCCAGCCACCAAAAGTGCCAGCAAAGTAGAAAGCAAACTCCTCACTCGTCTCCTGTGAGAATCTCATTTGTTGCCTTTAGCATGTTGATTGTGTATCTTTTCCACTGCATGAAAGAGTTGAGCAGGTCTGTTGTGTGCTGCTGCTGCTGTAATCTCACGTGATATGTAGTTTGACTTCTTTTCCATTCTTATGATCTGGTAGTCTGTAAGGTGTTGTTTAAGGGCAGGGGCACACAAGCAGATTCTGGGAGATTTAAGACGGCCATAGACGCAAAGATCCGATCGTTCAAATCATCGAACGACCGGACTTCCCCATCTCCCGACCTGCCACCAACCTTCAGATTAAATGAAGTAGCAAAAGCACAGATCAGCCGACGTTCTGCCCCTGACAGGGATCGTACAAAAGTTGTACGATTAAAAACCTAGTGACGGTCTCACCCTGAAATCGTACGATCTGCAATAGACGCAAAGATATGATCGCCAGCCGACAGAAATGTTCTAACCTGGCCGATCGACCGATCGGCATGGAACACTCCACACACGATCCGAAAATCGTACGAATCGAGGATTCATATGATCGGATCGTTGCGTCTATGGCCAGCTTTAGTCGCCAGGCTAAATCTGCCTGTGTGACCTTACCCTTAAAGTGGACCCGTCATCCAGACACAAAATCTGTATGATAAAAGTCCTTTTCAAATTAAACATGAAATCCAATTTTAAATTTTTATTAAAGCTTTCTTTAAAGCTCAGCTGTCGATCAAATATTGTCTGCCCCTCCTCTATGCTTTATGTTCATTTTGCTTGACTAATGTCATAAAATATGATTTTTAATATTTTTTTTGGGGTGACGGGTCCAGTTTAAGGTGGCCATAAACGGTGAGATCCACTCGTTTGGCGATATCAGGCTGATCTGATCTTGGGCCCTAGGAGGAGAAGGTACGGGTGGTCGGATTGCAGAACGCCATAAACCAACCATCGGTTGCGATCCAAAGGGATTTTTAGTCCCGTCCGATCAACGTCTGGCTGACTTTCGTCCAGATATTGATCGGCTAAGCCATCGGAGGGCATCACACATGGGCCGATAAGCTGCCGGCAGCTTTTATCAGCCTGTGTATGGCCACCATTATGTTTATTTTTTAATTATATGGCTTTATCAGAGACAATGAGAATGACTGTTTTATAGTTAGAGGTTTCAGCAATATTTACTGTGTCTCTGTACAACAAACTGTAAGGAATGAAAATCGCTGAGACTGTTGTATCACACTTGATGAACCTACTGAAATTGTCGTTTTTATTTTATTGCAGGTGATGCCAGGATAATGAATATCAGAAGAAACAAGAAGCATGACAACATGGAATACCATGTACATTATGTGGGATGTAAGTAATACCATTTCCATTGGAAGTCCTGTTTATTTTACATTTACAGGGACTGACAATTTTATGTTAAGGCAGAAATGCAGTAATTATGCAGAAAAGAAAACCCACAAATGCTTTCCACAGCCCCCCTACCTTTCATTTTAAAGATCCCAACTTGAATTAAAAGTTTGCCAGGTAACTAAAGAAGCCGTTAGATCTGTAACTGATTTTTATAGATTTGTTCATATGAAAATTTGAAAAAGCACGTTTGACAGAAAACAATCCTACATGTAAGCAGTTGCACTATTAATGGCATTACCCCATTTGCTATCAGCTGCCGTTCAAGTAAGTGGGAAAGAACACACTTATTTTCTTTTGGTGGGTGCTGCTCGATAGTAGTAAAGATATCAGTCTGAAAGCGGAGTAAAGGTGGCCACACACGGGCCGATAAAAGCTGCCGATAACTTTTATTTTGCAGACCAAGTCGGCAGCTTATTGGCCTGTGTATGGGGCCCTCCGATGGGCTTTACCGATCGATGTCTGGCCGAAAGTCGGGCAGATGTCGATCGGGCAGTGCTAAAAATCCCATCCATATCTTTGATGCGGTCCCACAATCCAACCGCCCATATGGCCTTTACTATGATCCTATCGTTGGGCCCTAGGGCCCACGATCGGATCAGCCCGATATCGCCCACGTCAAAGCGGGCATATCAGGGAGAGATACGCTCGTTTGGCGACATTGCCAAATGTGCATATCTCTCCGTGTATGGCCACCTTTAGATCAGTCATTTGTTTTTTTTTTGATTACTATGATCTTAAAGCCCATGTTCTCTTCCCAATTAAACACTGAATGATGCAAAAAAAAATATTAAAATTGTGCTTAGTAAATCACTACATACAGAATCCTCAAACAATATGGCCTCAAAAAACAAAATGAATCCAAACTGTAACTTGCATTATAAAAAATGTAGGAAAAATCATGTCTATGTATGGTACGCGGATGTACAGAGTTCTGTATTCAGTACATTCCGTATTTTAAACTTGAGAAGAATCTTGCCTGAGGAGGCCTGCATCCTAATATTGACTTAGAGCGACCCCTCTGTAGAGGTGCACATCAAAATGCTGTCCTTGTAACCAGTTTTGGGCAGGCTGTCAACAGGCCCAGCAAGCTATTGACTGGATTTCTAGGGGTTAACTTGACAGCTTGTACAGGTGTGGGACCTGCTATCCAGAATGCTCGGGACCTGGGGTTTTCTGTATTACGGATCTATTTGTAATTTGGATCTTCATACCTTAAAGGGGTGGTTCACCTTCAAGTGAACTTTTAGTATATTGTAGAAGGGCCAATTCTAAGAAACTTTTCAATTGGTCTTCATTATTTATTTTTTATCGTTTTTTAATGATTTGCAATTTTCTTCTGTTTCTTTGCAGCTTTCAAATGGGGGTCACTGACCCCATCTAAAAACAAATGCTCTGTAAGGCTACAAATGTATTGTTATTGTTACTTTTTATTACTTATCATTCTATTCAGTCCCTCTCCTATTCATATTCCAGTCTCTTATTCAAATCAATGCAGGGTTACTAGGGTCATTTGTTCCCTAGAAACCAAATTGCTGACACTGCAAACTAGAGAGCTGCTGAATAAAAAGCTAAATAACTATAAAACCACAAACAATAAAAAATTAAAACCAATAGCAAATTGAATCAGAATATAACTCTCTACATTATACTAAAAGTTAACTTGAAGGTGAACAACCCCTTTAAATCTACTAGAAAAGCACATTAATTAAACCCAATGGGCTGGTTCTGCTTCCAGTAAGGATTGCTTATCTTACTTTGGAACAAGCACAATGTATTGTTTTATTATTCCAAAGAAAAAATTAAATCATTTTTAAACATGTGTATAATTTGGATAAAATGGAGTCTATGGGAGACAGCCAATCTGTAATGTGGAGCTTTCTGGATCACAGGTTTCTGGATAATGGATCCCATACCTGTATTGCCCCATGGCCATTTTTTTTTTACATCTAATGCACATGAATGTCCAGGAAAATCGAAATAAAAATGGCATTCACAAAAGCAGGGCCTGTCCGGGTGGGTTGGGTTAAAGGGGTTGTTCACCTTTGAGTTAACTTTTAGTTTAATGTAGAGAGTGATATTCTGAGACAATTTGCAATTGGTTTTCATTTTTTATTGTTTGTGGTTTTATAGTTATTTAGCTTTTTATTCAGCAGCTCTCTAGTTTGCAGTGTCCGCAATTTGGTTTCTAGGGTACAAATTACCCTAGCAACCCTGCATTGATTTGAATAAGAGACTGGAATATGAATAGGAGAGGGACTGAATAGAATGATAAGTAATAAAAAGTGGCAATAACAATAAATACGTAGCTTTACACAGTATTTGTTTTTAGATGGTGTCAGTGACCCCCATTTGAAAGCTGCAAAGAAACAGAAGAAAATTGCAAATCATTAAAAAACTATGAAAAATAGTTTAGAATTGGTCCTTCTACAATATACTAAAAGTTAATTTGAAGGTGAACCACCCCTTTAAGGGGAAGCAGGTTCTTATAGATGTTCCGTGTTAAGCAGTGATTTTCAACCTTGTGCCTCCAGCTGTTAAGAAACTACAAGTCCCACAATGCATTTGCCTGACTGTGGCTGTCAGACTCCTTCATTGCATTGTGGGACTTGTAGTTCCTTAACAGCTGGAGGCACAAGGTTGAAAATCACTGGTGTTAAGAACATTTGTTTGTGTTCGTGACTGTTCAGCTTCCTGAGGGGATTTTGTTGCCTTCTTGCCAAGTCATTTTATTAACACAATTGATATTTTATGTGTGTGCTTTTAAATGGCAATGGATATGAAGCAGCCAAAGGAAAATAATGTTGTTTGCATGTTCAGTCATCGCCAAGTATAATAGCACGTTTGCACATTTTTCAAATACTGCATTCGATCCTCCAGAAAATTGTTGACAAATCACAATGCTCTCCGGTATTCACATATTTCATAGTTTGCAATAGAACAACACAAAAAAGCTAGACATATAACATAAACCTTAGCTTATTCCACATAGAGATCCTGAAATGTACTGGTTACATTAGTGTAACCTTTGTAAGACATATTTGTATATCAAGCCGGTGGTTCTTGTAAGTAACCATATAATATATGCCATATAAGAATCGCCCTATTAACCAGACTAAATTGTCTTTGTGTACCACACTGAACATGGAGAAAAGAATGAAAAACTATCTGAATTGGTGAAAAATAGAACTTTAACAAAGCTTGGTCAGTTTCAAGTCCATCTCCAGGGACCACTGTCCGCAATATGAGATGTTATTGATAACCAGTTTCTCTGAATGTGGATGTGAGGGAGAAGATTGCAGCATTTGATTCTTCAGCTTGTGGGGAAAGAACCTCGATCAACTGTTACCAACTTTGTGTAAAGCGGCTTTATGTGAAGAGACCCAGGAAGATTCCTCTCCTGACAGAGAAACACAGCAAAGTCTAATTGGAGTAAAACAGACCTTGACGTTCCAAAATACCTCTGTGAATGTCCTGTGGACAGATGAGACCAATGGTTTTGGAGTAGCCACTGGAACAGGGTGTGTTACATAATGAAATGAAGAAATTACCAAGGCGTTTTTCGGTAACAATATTAAACCCAGTGTCAAAAATGCTGAGCCTGCATTGGAGATTGTAGGTCTAGATCCAAAGGCTTCTCTAAATAAGTGCTTTTGGGAGGTCTTTTGAAAGCAGAAAGGTTGGGAGAAAGAAGGACAGATTGTAGGAGAGAATTTCATAGGTGTGGTGCAGCCCATTCAAATTCTTGAATACGAGCCTGTGAGAAGATAATTCGAGAATAGTTGAGTAGCAGGTCAGTAGAGGAGCGTAGTAAGCGTTTGGGTGAGTATATAGAGATGAGCTCAGAGATGTAGGGTGGGGCAGAGTTACAAAGTGCTTTATATGTCAGGGTCAGTAATTTGAATTTTAGATCTACTGTAAATCCCAATGAGCAAATGCGGAGATCGAAAAACGGCAGCTGGGAGAACTGAAGAGTGTCCCACACTTTTAGCAGAGAGATCTAGAAAGCTTAGTCGTGCGTATAGGAAGTCACTGCATTCCCAAAGGGCCCAATACTACTTGGGTGTCGGCAGTAATCTTAAAACTGAAACAAGAATAAATTGCTAAATAATTATGACGTAATGAGTTATTTGGGAACGAAAGTGCAAAGGTGTCAATACTTTTTGATCACAGAGATCTGGACTAGTTACAGGTTAGGTTGAAAAAAGACCCATGTCCATCAAGTTCAACCTTTTAAGTCTATATATAACCTGCCCAACTGCTAGTTGATCCAGAGGAAGGTGAAAAACCCAATTTGAAGCCTCTCCAATTCGCCATAAATTTGCCAAAATTCCTTCCTGACTCCAAGATGCAATGAGACCAGTCCCACACTGAAGCAAGAATCGGTGACTCTGAGGACTATCCATCAGATAATATTAACAAGTGCAGCGGGTTAAAGTGACTTTAGATTGTAAGCTCCATTGGGGCAAGGACTGCTGTGAATAATAAACCATCTCTTTAAAATGCTGCAGAAATATGTCAGTGCTTTGTAAATGAAGGGTAATGATGGTGGTGCTCAATGATGTTGTTACTTTATATAAAATTCCAGTGGCTACTGGCTGAGGTTTATTATGGGCCTGCAAACACATACTAGTTATGTGATTACGTATACCTGATACTTTGATATTCCACCCATGAATTTGAAATTCCAAGTCGAAGCCTTGGATGAGTTCCACTGAAAACAAGATGATTTTGCTCCATCAGTTTTTTTTATGAAAACCTGATGAGATGAAAGAGGACATTCGCTAGCAATTGCTGGTTATCGGTGCAAATGTTGGTATAAATGCATTTTTAGACTTTGAACCTGTAGCTTTATTCCTGTTACGTTATGTAATCGGGACATTGATTTGTGGCAGTGAAAATTAGGCAAAAGTAGCCTTCTATTTGAATTTGCTGTCAAATTTAAAGTGTGCTTGACCACTATAATAATGTTGACAAATGCCTTTGAAAATCCATAGGAACATGTTGGCAAAGAGTTACAGCATTTAACTATTTCTGACCTAAAGTCCCCCAGCCCAGTGGTATTTAGCTGAGCTAACACTCCATCATGGCTGAATTCTCCTCCAATTGCATCAGTCTCACTGGGCTGGGGGGGGGGGTGGCACAAATGAAACAAATGAAAACTATGCTCTAAACCCCTCATACATTTGGCAACCTATTTATCTCTCTGAAGCATTGTGAAACGGAAATCATGCTATAATAAAAGAAAATCTGATATAATTCTAAAACAACTGGACTTGCTGAGTAATTATTGAAGACGTTTCACTACTCATCCGAGCACCTTCTTCAGTTCAACTGACTGGTGTTGGAAGTTCTCGGTATATAAGTTCTCTTCATAGTCAATAAAAGAAAATGTAATTCTAAGCACCTTTTCCATAATGCATTCATTCATGATTCATTTGTAGATGTTTTGGGCCTCCCTTCAAATCGTTGCATTTTTATCATCCTTTCCTTATTTCAAAGTTCATTAGGATTTGTATAGCTTGTCATTTCAGTAACTGCCAATGATCCTTTAGTGACAAACTGAAATAGAGAAGCGTGTGTTCCCATACTGCTCTACGTGTAATGTTCTAGTTTACTGTACCTGTTGGCACAAAGCGTCATGGTAAGTCAGAAGTTTGAATGAAATTGCTTTATTCTGATCATTACTGTTCCATCCTTAATTTATGTGGAAACGTGTGTTGTAAGATGACTTTTTCTGCAGTGAACCAACGTCAAGATGAGTGGGTGGACAGATCACGCTTGTTGTTGCCTGAACCACCGACCGCAAAGGAAGAGGAGAATGGTGCAGAAAGTGAAACCGGAAGAAATCAGGAGAGCGGTAGTGTCACCGAGACACTGGATTCTGAAACTCCTTATTCCCCGAAACGGAAACTTGAGGGGCCTGAGCCTGAACCAAAGGTAACACGGGGATAAATCCTACCGAAATCAGTTCGGCCACAGCTCGGCGTCTTGTATCTTAACCTGTCTGGAATGTCACTAAATTATTCTTTTCTTTGCAATGTGTTCCAGAGAACCTGCTAACAGCGAAAGCAGTTTTGGAGTGTAGTATTTGCATGCATTAAGGTTTATTTATAGAAATAGAGCTTAGAAGGATTGTGTGGAAGAGCTTGGAGTATATCGCTGGAAGTTGCAAGAATCGTAATAGAAATGAAGAATGCCGGGAATGGGTGTAGGATTTGGTCTAGATGCAGTTGAAGAAAGTGTAACTTGAGAAAGCAGGTAGTAGCCATCATTTTGAACGTGAAGGAGAGAGGGGTTGGTGTAAATTGTATTGTTGTAATTGATAAACACACCATATCAGGGAGTACACAAAGCAGCCAGGCACTTGATACAAAAGGCATAAAGAGCAGTGAGACATGTTATACCAAGGCTAACATAGTAGTGACATACACCAGGGACATCTGGGCCATATGGTGAAGGCATACATAGCAGCATATTGGGGTGGAGCGCAGTAATGTCTGCAATATTAGGTGCATACATATTCATGAAGCACTTCATACAGGACCATACAGAGCAGTGTGACAAGTTATACTTCATACAGAGTAGTGAGCACATCATACCAGGGCCATATAGAGGAGTGAGCTACTTCATAGTGGTCTATACACTGCCAGGGTCATGCAAAGCAGTAACACATACCCTATGCCAAACCAGAGTAGCGAGACACAACATGCTTGCAGCCTATGGAGACTTGCCATACTAGGACCATACAGACCTATGAGGCATGCTCAAATGGTGCAAGGCTAGTCATTGTTGTAGGCCATACATAGTTGATGGCACATCGTACTGGGACACAGCCGTGACATACAGCTTGCAATGGCATCTCTATCTGCACATGTGTGTTAGCTGCATAGAGAGCAATGGGACACAGCAAACTGAGAGCTTGCAGAGCAGTAAGCAATGAAGTACACTATACATGATAATGGGGTGTAGAGTGACCGCAAGGAATATCATATAGACGACATAAGGAGCTGTAAGAATCGACATAAAGGGGGCATCCTGAGTTGAATGGAAACATATTTGGTGACATACATAGCAGGATATTGGGGTAAAGAGTGCAGTGAGGCACATGATACATGTATAGCAACATGACATGCTACACAGAGAGTATACAGAACAGTAAAGTGCACACAGAGCAGGAAGACGCACTGTACCAGGGTCGTACAAGACGCAAGATATGGTAAACAGAGGGTTTGTGAGGCAGGGAGATATGCCGACTACCAACGTGTATTAGTAGTCGGCAATAGAATAATTTTCACAGCATTTGATATGCTCTTTGAGAGCGCTCCTCCATTTCCAAGATTCTAAAACGTGTATATGCAGATAGTGGTGACCTGATCGGGGGGATGTTGCACTGGGTTGGAATAGCAGTTCGTTTGGATATCTTATAATTCTGAAGCATACAGGACAGTAAGGCACAGTAGTCGGTGGCATGCAAAGCAGTGAGGTGTATTAAATGGAGCTTACAGAGCAGTCAGAGTAAACATTCAGGGGTATCCTAAGCTGTGAGCAAGCATGTGTTGGGTGCTCACGCAGGAGCATATTGGGGTAATGTGCAATCAGGTACAGAATATTGGCATACAAAATAGTGAGATACTGAATACAGAACCATCAAGCACCTTATACACATTCAGAGCAGTATAGCATTTTATATTGGGGATGTACAGAGCAGTGAGGTACAACATACTGGGTCATACAGAGCAGCAACCTATAAATGTGCAATATTCAAGTAAATACAGTGCAGTGAGGCATTTAAGCCAGGGCATACAAAGCAATGATGTATATTAGACCCAGAGTACAAAGTAGGGGGCTAAGTTTCAAGAAAGCATATGTTGGGGGTAAGCATAGCAGCATATTGGACATACATGACGTGCATCCTTCTGGGACAGTGGATTAGTAGACATAATTCTGAATGTGACCCAAGGAATGAGAGGTTGGTGTAAGTCGTCGAGCTAGGCTCCCAGAGATTGGTGATTGGTTAGCACACCATACCAGGACATATACAGAGCAGTGAGGCAGTTGAAAAAAATACTTTCAAGAAGCTGTTTTGCAAAGCTTGTTTTTTTTTTTTTTTTTTT
>CM044440.1:129268404-129281093 GCA_024363595.1 Xenopus borealis | reverse complement strand
TTTTTTTTTTTTTTTTTTTTTAGGGTGGGGGTAGTTCAATATCCAGTTAGTAAGAAAGAATTAGGCTGGGTAGTTTGGCTAAACACCACATGCTGATGCCTTGAAGCAATTGGAAATGGCCAAGGTTAAGTTTTCCAGGCTGCCAAGTGAATCTGTCGTTCTTATGGATGAGCAGAAGGTGAAGTTCACCTAGAATACCTGGAATGGACATGTTTAATATTGATTATGGCACCAGTGTCCTGAGGAACTCTGTAGCTTTGTTTTCCTTGGTCCAATAGTTGTAGTAATACAGTAGTGGGACCAATCCCCTGGCGATGTTCATTTTGCAGTACTGTTGGTCTGCTTTGGTGCATAACTAGCCTACATTACTAGGAATGTGGGAAAGACCTTTGTAGCTTCTGCTAGACTTTTTTTTGTTTAAGTGATAAAATTCCACAATAAATTTGTTATTAACCACATCTACCAAAATGCGTGTTTCTTTCTTCCTACCCCCACCAAATCTCCAATAAAACATCTCTGCTGTTACTAATTACAGGGCTTTCTCAGAATGCGTTAAAGATTTTTTTAAAAAATGACAATTTCATTAAACAATCTTATCTGGATTGTGTGATAGTCTTGTCATATGTCAAGGCCACACACTGCTGCAGAGAGAGCGGCTGACTTAAGCTACACAACCGGCCGTACACAAATAGAATTGTAAAGGACAAAGAATCGTACATACTTGTATGCTGACCAGTATCGATTGGTTCGTCATGTCGGAAAATATAATCTGCTGATACACTTCAACTGTCAGTCTGAACAAAAGTAAGGTAGCTATTCCGTGTATGGACCCTCATACAATATCTGTTGGATACTCTACAGGATCATTCTCTGTGGTTATCTTACACCTTTACACCAGAGGTTCCCAACCATTTTTACCCGTGAGCCACAACCAATTGTTAAAATGAGTTGGGGAGCAACACAAGCATGAAAAAGTTTCTAGGGGTGCCAAATAAGGACTGTGATTGGCTATTTGGCCCCTATTTGGACAGTAAAAAGAAGGCTATGTTTGGCAGTTCTTAGGGTTTTTATGCAGCAATAACTTGCCTACAAGCCAGGAATTCAAAAATAAGAACCTGCTTTGAGGCCACTGGGAGCAACATCCATGGGGTTGGTGAGCAACATGTTGCACACATCCGTGGTTGGAGAACACTCACTTCTTTAGACCAATTTGACCGCTTGTCTGCCCATGTATAGGGCCCTCCAACAGGCCTCCCAGATCGATATCTGGCCGAAAATTGGCCACATCATCGCATTAGCATGACTTTTAAGGTGGCCATAGATGCACTGATCACATTGAGTGATGTGTTGTATATCTATAGGTTCCCCCAAAATTAAATAAACCATTTTTGCAGTAGTGTAACTAACACTTTGCCATGGGGGAAAAAATGGGTGACGCAGCTAAGATGTTGGAGCGAGCGTGATAACATTGGAGGGGGTGGGGCCACTGCATCACTCGGAAGTGATAGGGTGGATGTTGTGCAGTTTTATGGAGGAAGAAGACGTTCCATAACAACGGGCAGCTTTAATAACCAATAGCTTGAAGCATTTTCATTAAAACCATGCTTATGATTAAGGGCTGACAAATAAAAATATTGCTTTTTAAAGCTGCCAGGTGTAGTCAACATCTTTTTCCTCCATACTCTGTGGGACGCCGAGGGATTCCTGCACCTGGCCAATGCATCTTCGGACCCTGGCAGCTAAACCACATTGAATTGCGGTGAGTTGGAGCAGTTGTTCGATCTGTTTTCTATTACGAATTGTGCAGTTTTATCGTTCTACTAGGTTGTTCATCACAGCATCTTAAACCAGTGCAAAGGAGTTATTTAATCTGTTGATACTCTTCTCACCCACTGACAGTGGGCATTAAGGGCAGATTCGAGGAGATTAGTCACCTGGCGACAAATCTTCTCTTGTTCGGGGTAACTAAGCCCCCCAACTGCCTAGAATGAAAATCGCCAGCGGGATGGCACTCGGAGCGATTCGTTTTCCGAAGTTGCCTCACTTATCTCTTTGGTCTGTTAGAATCATCAGTTGCAGAAACAAGTTCTCATGGGAAAGAGCAGTGGTGTTTTTTTAAAAAATTAAAATTCGCTTTTCGAGATTTATCATTCTCCGGCCCCTTAAGAACTCTCATTCGACTATTCGCCTCCTTCAATCTGTCGATTTGCTGTTTAAGTCAATGGGAGATGCCCAGGGATCAATTTGGGGTTGTTTGCAGCCTTCCTGACATTCAATTATTTTTTTTCTTTGAGTTTTTACAATTCAAATCGAGTTTTTAAATTCTAAACAAATTTGATTCGAGTTTTTGGTTTGATTTAATTCATCGGAATTTTAAAAAATGTCTTTATTAATACATTTCGATTTGGTCGAATTTAGGGGCGTTTTTAAAAAGTTCGACCTCTGATAAATGTGCCTCTTTAGGTTATGTTGTAACGGAGAACTACATTATTTTTCTGTGTGATCATGGACAGGTGCAAATAGTGGAAACATACAGGACGTTATGACGGTAGCTATCTGATACCTCATCTAATATCTTTTATAACATACTTTTAACCCTGCGTTATAATTACCACTGTAAAAATGCTTTCATAAGTAATTGAACCACTTTCACTAAACATACCGTAAAAGTTTATCTTCACCGTATAAGGCCTACGACTTTGTCCTTATGACATCACTGTTTCAGGCTGCGTGCATTGCATTACAGGGTACAGGTAGGGGATCCGTTATCAGGAAACTCAATATCCAGAAAGCTCCGAATTATGGAAAAAGCGATCTCCCATAGAATTTATTTTACCCAAATAATGCAAAGTTTTGAAAACGATCTTTTTTAAAAATGATCTATAATAATAAAATAGTAGTTTGTACTTGATCTCAGCTAAGATATACAGGTCTCATACCTGTATTTCCCCAGACTGCCTAGCACACCCTATAGATTCGTAATGTTTTGGGGAATACTCTAATTTCTTAATCACAAGTGCTTTCTCCAGTTTCTTCTTTGAGACTAAAGGTGACCATATATGGGCCTATAAAAGCTGCAGACAGACCTCCGACGGGCTTCCCTGATTGATATCTGGCCGAAAGTCGGCCAGCTGTAGATCGGATGGTACTAAAAATCCCGTCGGGTCGTGGCTGCATCTGTTCATTGATCTAACGCCCGTTACCCATCGTTATTATCCGATAGTTGGGCCCTAGGCCCTACGATCGGATCAGCCTGATATCTCCCACCTCAAGGTGGGCATATCCGGAAGAGATCTGCTTGTTTGGCGCCACCGTAAGTGAAAAGAATCTCAAGAAAAGGGACCATTGAGTGCAATCAGAGATTGAAGTCTACATAGATGTGTAGTTAAGCTTAATACATTTTCATTCCCGCATTGTACTTTTCTTTTTTTTTTTTATCTGCTTGTTTGGCGCCACCTTTAAGTGTGCAAAAAAAATCTTAAGCAATGGGACCATTGAGTGCAATCAGAGATTGAAGTCTACATAGAACACATAGTGGTCCCATGTGTAGTTAGACTTAATACATTTTCATTCCCTCATTTTACTTTTTTTTTTTTTTTAATCCAGAAAATAAAGGTTGAGCTTCAAGAATCTCCAAAAAATGAGCTGCCTCTGGCACCGGCTGAGGATCTTGCTGAAGAACTGACCTGCTCCTTGTGCCATGAGCTATTTAAGGAACCCGTTCTGGTGGAGTGCGGCCACAATTTTTGTAAAAGTTGCATAGAAAATGCCTGGGAAGCACAGGGTTCTGTTTCCTGCCCTGAATGTGAAGAGCCCTTTGTTGAACGGAGTTTTATCATCAACCGAACGCTAGAAAAACTGGTGAAAAAAACGCTTTGCTGTGGTGGATTTCGTACAGAGAAGAAGGAAGCAATAGGAATGTGCTCTGATCACAATGAGAAAGTAAAGCTCTATTGCAAGGAGGATGGCCTCTTAGGCTGCATCATCTGTCATGACTCCTTAGAGCATAGTTGTCATAGCTTTCTGCCTCTCATGGAGGCTGCGGACGTGTACAAGGTAAGGAGACCTTAAACCTCTTTGTTGAATGTCTGGCAGTTGGATTAATTAAAGGGATTAAAGTGTAATGTAAACCCCTTCAGGGACTCCTCCCTTTTTAGCTTGGCCATTCTAACGAAAAAGAAATGCCATTGCACAATGTACTTGCCAGATTCATTACACGTTGTAAACAGACTCCAAATATTTACTTTTGAAATCTTCCAAAGAGTCCACGTACACCTACAGAAAACAATTTAGAGTTTAATTTTAAAAGCATATTGCCGTCGTGTAACCTGCCCCGTTTTTAGAATTCCATTTGATTTTTTTTTCTGTTTGAAGGGGGGTAACTATTGCGAAAATTTAATCTAAGCTTCCTGAAACAAGAAACTTTCTAAACACAATTAAATATTCTTCGTCGTTTCTGAAATAATGAACTTTATGTTCACCGTTCCTCTCTCCGCATCTGTTTCTCTTCATTCTGTCTTCATAGAGGAGTTGGGTGTCAGATATTCATTGACGGTTAAGCTGGCCATAGATGCAAAGGTCCGCTCGTTTGGCGATATGCTACTAACTGGCAAGGCTATATCGGGGTAATCCGCACAGTCGGCCCTATGGACTTCCGACGGGTCGGTCGAAAGAAAATCCAACCTTCCCGATCAATATTGTGTCCTGATATTGGTCGGGAAGACCCGTCGGAAGCCCCCATATACGCTGTCAAATCAGGCTAAAGGGCCGATATCGGCAGCTTTATCTGCTGTGTATGGCCAGCTTTAGATCCAATATATCTTATAGGGGGGCTCCTTTCCAAGCAGATGAATTAGAGCTCACTCAATAACTGTACCAGTACAAAATCTAACAAAATAACTGCCTTTTGCACAAATCCTGCATGTAGAGAGACATGATGTCTGGTGATTTTAATAGAGTGAGCTCTAATACATGTTCTAGGCAAAAGGAGTCCCCCTATAAGATATATTGGATGTAACTGTCAATGAATATCTGACACCCAACTGCTGCATGTAGAGAGACATGATGTCTGGTGATTTTAATAGAGTGAGCTCTAATACATCTTCTAGGCAAAAGGAGCCCCCCTATAAGATATATTGGATGTAACAATGAATATCTGACACCCAACTGCTGCATGTAGAGAGACATGATGTCCGGTGAGTTTAATAGAGTGAGCTCTAATACATCTTCTAGGCAAAAGGAGCCCCCCTATAAGATATATTGGATGTAACAATTAATATCTGACACCCAACTGCTGCATGAAGACAGAATGAAGAGAAACAGACACTGAGAGACGAATAGTAAAGATAAACTTGATTATTTCAGAAACGGTACAGAATTTTAACTGTTTGTATTTAGAAAGTTTCTTATTTTAGTATGCTGAAGCTTATATTACATTTTCATTTTCTTAATAGTTCCTTTTTAAGGTGAGAATCATATGAAATCTGACATATCATAAGGGCCAACGCTGCTCATGATTGGTGCGAGTATAGCCTTGAACATGCAATATTTGAAAATCAAGGGTACCCCTTAAGCTCCGCCACTGGGTTTAGAGACACTGGGCGAATTTGCATCTGGGCAATAACCCATGGCAACCAATCGGTGATTAGCTTTTTCCAGCCAGCTGCAGGCGGAGCACTGAAAGCAATTGGCTGATTGGTTGCCATTGGTTACTGCCCAGGAGCAAATTTGCCCAATATTAATTTTTTTATGACCCCTACTGGGATGTTTGCCTTTTTTCTCCATTATCTCTGACCAATTTTGCATACAAAAACCCCCAGCCATGTTTACTGCAAAAAATAATTCCTTAAAAAGTTTATTTTATGGGCATTGGTTTTGTATTTATTCTCTACAGGAAGAACTTTCTGCCATGTTCAAGTCGCTAAATTCTTCACTACAGGCTTCAGAAGAAATGACCAGCCAACAGAGAGAAAAAATCGTGGAACATAAGGTGAGGTTCCTCTTCTATCCAAATTATTATGTATCCATGAGATGGCATTTTCTTAGGTCGGGATGTAGGAATGAATGGGAGTGATTGTGAGCAGTATGTTGCTTGCCTTCCAAGCTGGGAAATGATCCAGCAGAGAATCATCCTGAAAAGGATTTTTTTATACAATGGTTAGAAATTAACAATTCTACATTTTTTGGTAAACATATTTTAATTTGATCAAGGATGCCAATTGTAGCACCTAGTTATTAGTCTGCTCCATAAGCGTTTAGACATAGTTCCCCATATTCAATAAACCATCGAATGCTTAGTTAAAGGGCAAGGAAAGTGTAAAATAGAATAAGGGTAGAAATTATATATTTTGTATACTAAACATAAACATGAACTTACTGCACCACAAGCCTAATCAAACAAATGATTTATGCTTTCAAAGTTAGCCACAGGGGGCTGTCATCTTGTAACTTTGTTAGGCATCTCTGCACTATCAAGACTCATGCTCAGTGTGGTCTGGGCTTCTTAGGGATCGTCATAAATGATCAAAAAACAAAGCTGCTTGAGTTCTACATGGCTGGTAAGTAAGGCAGGGGCTCCCCCTGCTGTTCATAAGTATGATCGTTTCCGTGCCAGAAGTTAGGGACCGTCTGACAATTCCTATCCACAGCAGTAATGGAAGGGAGAATTTCACTGCATACAGTCAGGTTTCTTATAAAAACAGTACACATTTTTTAATTAAAGTTCATTGGAGATAGATTTCTTTTTCATTAAAGAAAGTAAAAATGGGATTTTATTTCTTTGCCTTTCCTTGCCCTTTAAAGAGCTACTGGCAAGAGTCAGGGTCGATTGTGCCATTTATAGCAATATAGTGAGGGATGCAAATGACTATAGTCAGCTGACTTTTTTTGCATACAGACTAATTCCTTTTGTATTTCAAAGGAAAAAATGGCCGAGTATAAACAACACATTACATCTCAATTTGAGAAAATGCACAAATTCTTGGAAGACCGTGAAAAGATGCTCCAGGATCAGTTGCAGGAACAAGGGGATAATCTGTTACAAGAAATGGAACGTAATGTCATCAAGCTGGAGAATGATCTAAAAGACATTAAGAAAGCCATTGATCGGGCCAAAGAGAAACTAGATGAAGCAAATACTCTGTGCTTCCTAAAGGTAAGTGCTTCAGCTACATATTTAAAATGAATGTTTTCTGGAATCTGACATAATGGATAGACTGGTTATGTCCCCAATGATTATAAATTTCCCCAAGCTTAGTCATCACTTATACAGAGAGATTTTGTTTCTTCTAGGCAGCAATAAAGGGGTGGTTCACCTTCAAGTTAACTTTTAGTATATTGTAGAAGGGCCAATTCTAAGAAACTTTTCAATTGGTCTTCATTATTTATTTTTCATAGTTTTTTAATGATTTGCAATTTTCTTCTGTTTCTTTGCAGCTTTCAAATGGGGGTCACTGACCCCATCTAAAAACAAATGCTCTGTAAGGCTACACATGTATTGTTATTGTTACTTTTTATTACTTATCATTCTATTCAGTCCCTCTCCTATTCATATTCCAGTCTCTTATTCAAATCAGTGCAGGGTTGCTAGGGTAATTTGTACCCTAGAAACCAAATTGCTGACACTGCAAATTAGAGAGCTGCTGAATAAAAAGCTAAATAACTATAAAGCCACAAACAATAAAAAATGAAAACCAATTGCAAATTATCTCAGAATATCACTCTCTACATTATACTAAAAGTTAACTCAAAGGTGAACAACCCCTTTAAGCAAATACAGGTACATATTTTTCGGGTAAGTTTGTCTTCAGTATCCCTGTCTCTTATTCATGGAAGAATCAAAAAGATGCTGGTTTATTTTGATGTTACTAAAGGGCACATACTTTGTATGTGTTTTAAAAACTCCCATAAACTTGAAATGCAACCAATCGAAATTTTATTAAAAAAAATAAAAAATTTCTAAACTCGGGTGAATAGGTCTGCCCCGGAATTCGAACAGAATTACATTTGAGGTTTTTTTTTCTACGAAATAGTCGAATTTGAGTTTTTACAGGGCCATAGTATGATAAATCTGGATAATAAAATTCAAATGTTTTTAAAAACTCAAGTCGAATTTGGATAACCCCCTAGTTGAATTTGACCGTTTTGGCAGTAAAAAAAAAAAAAATCACATATTCGGTATTGTGGAAGGAGGAGGGGCATATTTCTACTTGTGTGTAAAATAGCGCATGTTCGACTACATCCCATTTTATTACCAAAAACGCAATGTGTAAAATGTGCACATGGCTGGCTGTGTAAGGAATATTTAATATTCTCATGTAGAGGTAACCTCTACCTACACTTGTCCCTTCACTTTATTGGGCTACACCAGGTCTGAGGTGACGTAAAAGACGGGAGTGTATTTCTGGAATAAATGAAAATACCTTTATAAATATCACAACTGTAAACATTGCGTGGATTCTGCCTGCTGACTTCAGAATTGCTAATGGGTGGGAGTAAAATCAGAAGTATGGAGATAAATATTTTATACTCCCATATAAATATGGTCCCTAGATTGTGTTTACACCTTACTCATTTTTATGTTGATTGTTATGTTGTTTCTCATCTAAAATGTGTATCAATGGGAGCCATGACCGAGGCAGTTACAAGTCCAGCTTGACACTTATTTGTTTATTTATAACCTCCAGTTTATTTAAACAGTTTTTTTTTTCTCCTGCAGGATATCAAGACCTTCATTGATGAGTAAGTATAAGGTATTTAAATTTGCTAAAGGTATAAATTAAATGAATGAATTAAATATTGTGAATAATGTACCCCTATTGTAAAATATAAAGGTATTTATAAGTCAACCAGGAGTTCCATGACCATTCAAAAGCACAAGGCCGGAAGCCGAGTGTTTTATACAGATTATGGAACTGTGAGTTGATTATTAATATCCTCATATTTTACAACTGGTGGTACTTTTGTGTAAATATATCATCTCCAGGCCCCATAAGAATGTGACGCACAGTGGTGTACACGCCGTTATTACCCTGTTGCTAGGCAAAACCAAGGTCTTAATGGAATCCCACAGATTGATCATTGGCTTCCATAAATAATTTTAAAACATTTGTTAAAAATAAATAAACGAAAAGAACATAAACACGCATGTTCCGAGGCACTTCAGTTCAGTTCATGTAGGCTAAAAGAAGGATGTGCTCTCAGCCATACAGTATGTAAGGGGGGTGGAATTTTTGTGTTGATGAGTGTAAAATTGTTGCAGAGAAACAACGTTCGTGTGTTTTAAAATTAATAATAAAGCACAGTATTTATAAGTTTACATGGGGACGACAAATAACATAATAAATATATACAGAATCATATCAGGATAAAGAGCTTAAGTGCTACGTGGTAAGGGATATAGTGGGAAGGAGGTCCCTGCCCCGTAGAGCTTACAGTCTAAGTGGATGGGCCTAACATACAGGCACAAATTGGAGATGAAAAAGTGCACAACTTAAAGGGATACTGTCATGGGAAAACACGTTTATTTTCAAAACACATCAGTTAATAGTGCCTCTCCAGTAGACTTCTGCACTGAAATCCATTTCTCAAAAGAGCAAACAGATTTTTTTATATTCAGTTTTGAAATCTGAAATGGGGCTAGCCATTTTGTCAATTTCCCAGCTGCCCCGGTCATGTGACTTGTGCCAGCACTTTAGGAGGGAACTGCTTTCTGGCAGGCTGTTGTTTTTCCTTCTTAATATAACTGAATAGTACGCAGTGGGACATGGGTTTTATTGAGTGCTGTTCTTATATCTACCAGGGAGCGGTTATCTTGTGTTAGGGAGCTGTTATCTGGTTACCTCCCCATTGTTCTGTTGTTAGGCTGCTGGGTGGGGGAAGGGAGGGAGGGGGTGATATCACTCCAACTTGCAGTACAGCAGTAAAGAGTGATTGAAGTTTATCAGAAGACAAGTCACATGACTTGGGACAGCTGGGAAATTGACAAAATGTCTATGTCCATGTCATATTTCAAAATGAAATATAAAAAAATCTGTTTGCTCTTTTGAGAAATGGATTTCAATGCAGAATTCTTCTGGAACAGCACTATTAACTGATGCATTTTGAAAGAATTTTTTTTTTCACATGACAGGATCCCTTTAAAGCTCCCCATAGACGTAACAATCTTTCCCTGCCGAACGACCGATTTTAGGGAAATTCGAGCAATCTGTCAAATTATCGTCAGATATCGGTCTGATGATTGATCGCCAGGTTAGAAAATCTTTATCGGTCCCCATGCAATCTACCTATGTTTGTAGGGCCAAGTTTTGCTGGCAATGTCGCCTGAAATGGTCTTTTTAGTTGATGGACACATCGGGCGTTTAAACGATTGTTTTGAGACAATAGTCGTCTCACGATAACAATTGGATCTTTCAAAAATCTTTATGTCTATGGCCAGCTGAAGGCATAATCAGTAGGCCCAGGACTAGGCTAATGTTCTAGTGCTCCAAAAGGTAGGCTCTTAGTTTTTTCTTGAAGACATTGAGAGAGGGTTCCTTACGGAGCAATTCAGGTATGGAATTCCAGAGGTAAGGAGCAACAATATAGAAGGGTTTCAGACGAGATGTGGCAGTGGATGTGGATAGTGTGAAGAGAATGTGGTTCTGAGAAGACAACCAGGAACAAATAGCAAGACAGGAGAAGAGATGTAGTGAGGAGCAGAGGAGTGAAGGCCTTTGAATGTTAGTAGAAGGAGTTGATATTCTATACTTTGCTTAACAGGCAGCCATGATAAGGATTTTAGTTGGGGTTGAGCAGGTTCCATTTTAGGAGAGAGCAGGAGGATCCTGGTAGCAGAGTTTGATTGATTGGAGGGGATTGCAATAGTCTAAATGGGATAAGATAAGGCCATGGATTAGTGTTTTGGCTGTTATGAAAGAAAGAAACAGTATAAAATAAAAACTAAGTAAATATTCTGTGCAAAATAAAAAATGTTGCTAATATAGTTAGCCAAAAATGCAATGTATAAAGAACACTACTTCCTGCTTTGCAGCTCTCTTGGTTTCCACTGATCAGGCAGTAACCAATCAGAGACTTGAGGGTGGGCCACATGGGTCATAACTGTCGCTTTTGAATCTGAGCTGAATGCTGAGGATCATTTGCAAACTCCGTTGTGTCCCATGTGGCCCGACTCTGAGTTAGAGAGCTGAAAAGCAGGAAGTAGTGTTCTGTTCTTTTATGTTACTCATCCACTCACTCCAGCCTTTATACGTTGCTTTTTTGCCTAACTAACATTTTTTTTACTTTGCACAGCTAATCCATTTACCCAGTTTTTATTTTTATGCAGAACTGTTCCTTTAATATGTTTGTAAAATGGGCTGCTAGTTGTAACTTGTTAAATCAGCCACCAGGTGGCGGAGTAAAAGAAAAGTGAATTCAGTTGTAATACACCCCCCCCACTGCTAGAGCTGGTGAATGTAGGGTATAAAAGGCAGCCATTATACCCAGGGCGGCATCTTTTTCCACCCAACCTTGGACAGCAGCCACTAATAGGCAGGGGTCTCCTGTAGTACAAGCACCAGGTGCTCTAGCTCAGTGATTTTCTACCTTGTGCCTCCAGCTGTTAAGAAACTACAAGTCCCACAATGCATTTGCCTGACTGTGGCTGTCAGACTCCTTCATTGCATTGTGGGACTTGTAGTTCCTTAACAGCTGGAGGCACAAGGTTGAAAATCACTGCTCTAGCTAGTCAGGGGTAGTGTGACCTCCAACTAGGAGTAAGAGACTGATGAGCCATGGTTTAGCCACAGATAGGAACAAGTGTAAGGATCAGTGTGGACAACCTGAGCAAGGGGAGGAATTCCCACCCGGAAAACACAGAGGGACACGTGTGAAAAGTCCTGTCTGGGGGGTAGACTGAGGGCGTGGACTGCCTGACCGACAGTTGGTGCAGATTCCCTGGAAGGATCCAATTGGCTGTGAAAAACACTTTATTATGTTTATCCACAGCCTGCTTGAGTGTGTTGGGACCAGCATGTTTTACCCCTGATGGAATGTGAGGGCTTGCGTACTACTCAATAAAAGAATAAAATGTTTTCTGGACATCTGTGTGTCCCCTGTGCCTTTGACTCAGGGTTGGCCTTACAACTATAGTTTTTATTACAGTTTATATAGAGCAAATATATTTTAGAGTGTATGTATGTACAAGTATGGGATCAGTTATTCGGAAACCCATTATCCAGAAAGTTCCAAATTACAAAAAGGCCGTCTCCTATAGACTCCCATGTTATCCAATTAATCTTGGATTAAGCTTTGGAAAAATGTATGTTATTAATTTGATTTTGATCTAAATAAGCAAATCCGATGTGCCCACGTTTTGTGCTGAATTATAAAATGATGGTTTCTTTGCATCTGTAGTACCTGAACTTTCAGAGTTTGTCTTTCTTTATTGTATTTCCATTTTTTAGGTTCCAGAAGCAAAAGACTGCGGTTGAATCCACTGGAAATACTGTGGTTTCAAAGGTTCTTTGTCAGGCAACGTTTAAAGGACCTCTCCAGTATTTTGTGTGGAGGAAGATGAAACACTTCCTTGTCCCACGTGAGTTTCTTGTAGCCCGTGGGCTAGTTCTTTTGTTTATACTGGAATCTGTTATTTGAGTGAGCTCTAATACATCTTCTAGGCAAAAGAAGCCCCCCTATAAGATATATTGGAT
>CM044440.1:129199302-129210201 GCA_024363595.1 Xenopus borealis | reverse complement strand
AGAAATGGATTTCAATGCAGAATTCTTCTGGAACAGCACAATTAACTGATGCATTTTGAATTTTTTTTTTCCATGACAGGATTCCTTTAAGAAACAAACAAATACATAAATAAATCCACCCTCTTTCCAGGCACCACACATTTCAGACCAACAAGGGCATTTTTAACAGATTTAATGATGAATTGTGTTCAATTAAATAAGGTAAGTGTTTGAAGGTGCTGAGAGTAGTAACCTAGCTAGAACACTTCCACTGTTAGATAAGATTCCACTTGTGCAGTTATTTAGGCAAGTGTAAATGAAAAATTGCATGGGGATCTGATAAACCCTATGTCATTTTTGTATACAGCTGCAAGTTAATGATTAATGAGCTTTCATTCTCAGTATCATCTTTGCATTTCTTGGCTCAAGCCAGTCAAGAAGATTCGGGGAGATTCGTCGCCTGGCGACAAATCTCCCCGAATCACTTCCCCCTGCCTTCCAGCGACTTAAATGAATAATCGCCTGCGCCTATTCACACGCTTTCCCGAAATCGCAACTCCGAGCGTTTCTGGCTTTTCCAGCACCGCGTGTTAGAGTCCTGCAGCGGGTCGGTTACCCACAAAATCCCGCGGAACCCTGCGGGTTGAATGTTGAAGTTCCGGTTGCGGGTATAGAAGCGGGTAGGTGGTTCTGCGGGATCTTCGCCATAGGGATTTTTACGCCTTTTTTCTGAGCATTTCTACTACCGATGATGTCACTTCTTGTTTATGACAGCACTTCCTGTTTTACTCCCTGGTCCGGGTTGCGGATCGTGGGTACGGGTCGGGTCGCAGGTCCCAAAAAATGGACCCGCACAGGAATCTACCGCGTGTGAATAGGGGCAGGCGATTATTCATTAAAGACGCTGGAAGGCAGGGGGAAGCGGTTCGGGGAGATTTGTCGCCCCAAAGAAGAAGCGATCTTCCCATCTGGCCTTACCCTAAACCTACAGAACACAGGGAGTTTCGCTCAGTAGAGCTGTTCCTAGGGCACGGTAGCAGTCGAAATTCCCATGTCTCCAAGGCATGTACACATATGGGGCAAATTCACTAACACGCGAAGCGTCTAAAGCTAGCGCTAATTAGCCAGCGTGATGACAATTCGTAACTTTGGAAATTCACTAACACCGGCTCTGGCGAATTTATGCTAGCGCAGTAGATAGACTTGCACAACTTCGCACCAGGCCAGGCGAAGTTGCGCACTGATGAAGGATTATAAATTCGCAAATTCATTAAGATGAACAATTTCCTGAACGTTACCACTTACGTTAGATGTTACTTCGCCTGGTCAGACCAGGCGAAGTTCAATACAATAGATAGGAGGTTGAAAAAAAAATTTTTTTAAATTTTAGTTTTAGCATTGGAGGGTGATATTCTGAAAAAGATCGTTTTTTTGGGGGGGGTTACCTTCGTTCCCCCCTACATTTCCTAACATATGGCAACACAACTATACAGGGGGCACATGTAGGGCAATAACTTTATTTTATTTATTAAAGGTTTCCTGGGCTTGTGTAGTGGAATGTAGTGGCTGGAACATATACTTCTATTCTAAGTTAAAGTTTCCGCCGTATGCAAATTAGGCTTCGCTAGCGCAACAGCGCTCTGCCTAGCGAAATAACACTAGCGCAACTACGCTACCATTCGCCAACCTGAGCGTCAATTAGTACTTTAGTGAATTTGCGTAGCGCTGGTGAAAATTCGCCTGGGGTAGTGCTAGCGAAGCCAACGCTAGCGAATTTTCGGAAGTTAGTGAATTTGCCCCCTAGAGGCAGGTGGCTAGTCACAAAATGGTTCTCACTGGCCTGCAATGTTATGTCTTGACAATTATTTGCACAAAAGCCAAAGGGGGAATGTAATTAAAGTCTCAAAGAGAAAAACATTGCACACCAATAAGAGTTAAAATCCATATCTCGCAATGTAATATTGTTCCTTAAATGGTTATTGCATTGCGAATTGTTATTGCGCATTGCGGATTATAATTGCACACTCTTAAGAAGTGCTTGAAGGTGTCGTAATCTTTTGGAGGAAGCATTGCGACTTTCTCAGTAAGAAGTTTTATTACATTGACATCGCATTAGCGCAAAGTATAAAATTCGCCTTCCGCTGGCGGAAGTGGTCGCTAAAGAGTTTCCGGGTCAGCAAAAGGTATATTGCATTCGCTCAAAGCAAAATTTGTTTGCGCAAAGGCTTAACTTTTCGCATTGCAAATAATTTTTGCGTTACCGACGTATGTTGCATTCCCTAAAAGTGCCCAAATCACCCAGTCTTCACCTTTAGGGCAGAGACAGACGACAAACCGCCTCTTCTTTGGGCGACTAATCTCCCCGAACTTCCTCCTCGCCAGCTAGAATCTAAATCGCTGGTGGGATGGAATTGGAATGCTTTGTTTTACGAAGTCGTCCGAAGTTGCCTCACGAGTAAATTTTGGGCGACTTTGAAAAACGAAGCACTCTGAGTGCCATCCTGCCGGCGATTTAGATTCTACCTGGTGGGGAGGCAGCTCAGGGAGATTAGTCGCCTAAAGAAGAGCCGATTTGTCGCCCGAAGAAGAGGCAATTTGTCACTGGGCGACGATATCTCCCCGAATCTTCTCATCTGTCTCTGCCCTTAAAGGAAAAGTAAATGTTTTTGTTTTTCTTTCTGTAAATTTGCTCTAAACAGCCCCCCAGATTAATGTACCTTAGTCCCTGCTGCAAGTCTGCTCTGGTTTCTGTGTTATCAGCAGCTTGTTTCCCCTTCTTCCTGGTGCAGAGTGAAGCCCAGCCCCTTAGTTTACTGAGCAGTCCATTTGCTGCTGTTCCACAATAGAGAGGAAGAGGGAGCCAGTGTTTCATTAGTAAGCTAGTTTCCCCAAGCAAAAGGTGCTAAACACACTGCTCTCTGCTATGTCATAGTATGCAAATGATCTCCTGGACTAGTCCAAGATATAAGGTCAGCTCAGAAAGCTAAGGGGCGGGGCTTCACTCTGCACCAGGAAGAAGGTGAAACAAGCTGCTGATAACACAGAAACCAGAGCAGACTTGCAGCAGGGACTAAGGTACATTAATTTGAGGGGCTGTTTAAAAAAACGTTTACTTGTTCTTTAAGGTAAGGTATTTTATAGCATAGCCACTTCTAAGCAACATTTCAATGTGTCTTCTTTTATAGTTGTTTTCAATTATTTGCTTTTTTCCCCTCTCCCCTCTGAATATTCTCAGCTTTTAAACAGGGGTCACTGACCCCATCTAAAAAACAAATGCTCTGTTAAGGTGGCCATACAAGGGCCGATAAAAGCTGCCGACGGCAGCTTATTGGCCCGTGTATGGGGCCCTCCAACGGGCTTCACCGATCGATATCTGGCTGACGATCGGGCGGGACTAAAAATCCTGTCGGATCGCGGCCACATCTGTTCGTTGATGCGGTCCCACGATCCGACCGCCCGTATGGCCTCCATTATGATACGATCATTGGGCCCTAGGGCCCACGATTGGATCATCTCGATATCGCCCACTGTATCGCCAAAACGTGCGGATCTCTAGGTGTATGGCTTGTTTTTACTGCTCATATTTCTACATAGGCCTTCTCCTATTCATATTCCAATCTCTTATTCAAATCAATGCATGGTTGCTAAGGTAAACTGAGCCCTAGCTAAAAGTGCAAACTGGAAAGCTGCTGAATAAAAATCGAAATAACTAAAAAAAAAACACAAATAACAAAACATTTGTTTCTCTGCATCATACTAACAGTTAATTTAAAGGTAAACAACCCCTTAAAGGAATTTGATTGTACACAGTTAAATCTATAGAATGCATGTGCTACTTTAACTGAATCCGGCCAGCAAGGTGACTTTCCTGCAGAGATAGTGTCTCAGGTTAAAGTAATGTTACGTCTCAGCTTGATGTTCTATATTTCTCCTAATAGTCTGTTTAGCTCAACAAGACTGATTTGTCAGCAAATGCTTAAATGGGCTGCGCCGCTGCAAACGGCTACTAAGGGGGATGAATATTTAATAAGGTGTAAATTCAGCCTTGTCTCAAGGCAAGTGCATATAGAATTTCTACACAAAATGGGATCATCAACTGATACTGATTCTTATAGCTGTTTGCTCCGGGCCACAATGTCAGTGAAATGATCCCCTTCCCCATCTGTGCAGTATGGATCTTCAGTCCTGCTTGTAAGAAATACATTACATGGGCCAAAATTGGGTTATAAATAGGATACATGCTGTATATAGAGTTTCTTGCAGAAAATATCAAGTGTACACCCATGTTTTAGTACAATGGAACAAATCTGTGCAGTGGAATGGGCAGATAGCATTTGTGGTTTAAGAATATGCAGGTTCTTTCTACTATTTATAAGATTAAGTTCAGGGTCAGACTGGGCCGTTGAGACAGTGGGAAAAAAATTGTGGGCCCCTGCCGACCCAGATCTGCTCCCCCCCAACTGGAAATTGTGTGCTCTGGTGTTCCCCCCAGTTGCTTCTGCTTCTTGCTTCATGTGATGTACCCCGGGGGGGAGTTGCATTTGAAGGGCTGGAATCTCTTGCAACTGGGGTGTGGGCACCCAAGTCTAACTGTAAGTTACGCATATCCTTGATGGACTAGGACCTGGGGGTACATGCGGATAATAGACTGAGCTGTAACTAGCAATGGCAGTCAACAGCAAGAAGGACCAAAATGGTATTGTCCTGTATTAAAGGGATTGTTAACCTTTGAGTTAACTTTTAGTATGATGCAGAGAGTGATATTCTGGGACAATCTGCAATTCGTTTTCATTTTTTATCATTAGTAGTTTTTGAGTTATTTAGCTTTTTATTCAGCGGCTCTACAGTTTGCAATATCAGCAAACTGGTTCCTAGTAACAATGCATTCAACTGAATAACAGTTTCAAATATGAATAGGAGAGGACATGAAAAGAAGAGTAATGAAGAGCAGCATTAATAAATTTGAAGCTTTAAGGAGCCTTTGTTTTTAGAGGGGGGCAGTGACATCATTTGAATGCTGGAAAATGTCAGAAGAAGCCAAATATTTAAAACTATGAAAAAGAAACAATGAAGGCCAATTAAAAAGATGCATATAATTGGCCATTATATAAAATACTTAAAGATAATAAATAGAAAAAAATGTAGGGAAGGAGAGAGTAATGCTCTACTTTAAAGGAGAACCAAACCCATACTTTAAAAAAAACCCTCCCCCCTACCTACTCCCCCTAGCCTACCTACTCCCCCGGGCAAATGCCCCTAACCTTTTACTTACACCTCACGGCAGATTCAGGCAGCGTACTTCACGGCAGCTTCTTCGATAATCTTTGTGTATTGATTGAGTTTCAGCGCATGCCCAGGTGGAGCAAATTCCCAGTTCCAGACAACTTCGTATGCACTAAAACTCACGGGAATCGCCAAAAGAAAACACGAAGAAGACTCCAATGCCTGAATCTGCCGCAAGGGGTGAGTAAAAAGTTATGGGCAAACTTTTGGCAAAGGACTTCTTCTTGTTATCACAGTTAGATGGCCTCCAATGGAGTAGGAAGTCGCCAGGCTCCCAATATCTTTCAAATCAAAATCAATGAGTACTCCAGGGGTCAAATGCTATAAAAATCTGTTTTCTTTTATTTATTTGCACAACATGTTTCAGACCATATAGGTCCTTCCTCAGGTGCTGATTTTCACCTATATGGTCTGAAACATGTTGTGCAAATAAATAAAAGAAAACAGATTTTTATAGCATTTGACCCCTGGAGTACTCATTGATTTTGATTAAAAAGTTATGGGCATTTGCCCGGGGTAGAAAGTAGGCTGGGGGGGAGGGTTTTTTTTTTGTTTTTTTTTACAGCATGGGCTTGATTCTCCTTTAACCTGGTAAATCCCCATGAAAAATATGCAGTATGCAGTGCAGTTTTGGTCTCTGAGAAGACAAACAAAGCTGATAAAGGCAATAAGAGGTCTGAGGTATGAGGAAAGGCTGGCCAGGCTGAGGACCGTTTACATATAGGTATGGGATCCGTTATCCAGAAACTCATTATCCAGAAATCGCCGAATTATGGAAAGGCTGCCTCCCATAGACTCCATTATAATCAAAACTAAAGTTTAAAAAATTATTTCGTTTTTCTGTGTAATAATAAAACAGTAGCTTGTACTTGATCCCAACTAAGATATAATTAATCCTTATTGGAAGCAAAACCAGCTTATTCGTAATATTTAATGTTTACATGATTTTCTAGTAGCCTTAAGGTATGAAGATCCAAATTATGGAAAGCCCCATTACCTGGAAAGCCCCAGGTCCTGATCATTCTGGATAACAGGTCCTATACCTGTAGCAGAGGCACTTTGGGGGGGTTGGGGGTTATGAACACTATGTATAAATATAGTCAGCTCCTTAATCAGCAGTGGACATTTCTAGAGGACACAGAAACATCCCTTGAGATTAGTGGAGAGGAGAATTTATATTAAAGTGCGGGGAAAAAAAATCTTACAGAAACAGATGCGGAATTCTAGCCCAGAAATGTCTGTTGTGGCAGAAAAATGTTGGATATTTATATCTAACATTATATAGCAGGAGAGTAAATACAAGGTTGATGGATGCAGTGTTTATCCAGGTAATTACCTGATTTCTGTTGTATAGGCAGAAATGCATTTTTGGGGGGCAGGTCTGATGCCTCAGAAGCAGTAACGTAACTAGAGGGGGACAGGCCCTGGTGCCGGACGTGCAGCGGGGCCCCCCATCCCCTTCCCATGCAGGCCCAGATTTACAAACAGGGAGCCCCTAAGCCAACTCTAATCACCACATCCCCATGTGCTTCCCCCACCACATCCGCGTCTTTTTCCCCTTTCCCTCCCTTTCCGCGCCTCCCTCCCCTTCTGCTTCCACCTCCGTGTTTCTCTTCCTTCCCGTCCAGTCATACCTTCCAACAAATTGGGGTAAAAAAAGAGGGACAAATAAATTTGCTGCACTTAGCACGGCAAAATTTTTAGACAATGCCCATTTTATGGCCACACCCCCTAATTACCATGTTATTTTACAAAATTTAGCAGGTTATGAAAGTTTGAAAATATTTCTGTTTTTTTCAGTTATTACAGTTTTGCTAATGAAGGTGAATTGCCCTTTAAGCTGTTAGCCTAAGTTTTCCCAATGAACCGGTTATCTTATATTGTTACAATTACTTATTTGCTCTAAATTGTTAGAAACCATTTTATTTGCACCTGTTAGCTGTTCTGGGCTCTCTGCCAACAGCCAATTAAGTTAGAAACTTTGTTTCTTTTTCTGGATGTCCCCATCTGCATCTCCTTCCCTTTCTCCCTCCCCTTCCCCATCTCTCTCCCCTCCCCATCCACGTCTCCTTTCCTGTCTCCCTCAACCTCTCTCACCCCTTGTGGCGAGCAAGCTGCCGGGCGCCCTGAGGGGGTGCGGTCCCTGGTCCAATAACACCCCCGGTAGTTCTGCCACTGCTCAGAGGGTATTTTTATCATTGCACATCAATTAGATGACAAATATTATTTGTGTCTTTTTCCAAATGCCGCTACGTAACTATGTGTATGGCTTCATTAAGACCAGGTTGTTTTGGTGTGTGAAAAAAAACAGTGAGGTAGATTCATTGGAAACAGAATGTCTATGGTAGACATGGTGGCCCTATTTAATTCTGGACAGAACTTAAAAATTGAGAGTTATATTGGATTAGCTCATTTAACACAATGAGACTGAACAGGGATTACAATTTTCATATGGGTGTTTCCATACACTTAGCAGCTATGTGAAACACTTCCTGGTTGCCATGTTTACATGATGTCACTTCCTGCTTCTTTGTTGTGAGCACATATGTTGCTTTGCTTTCTATCTTTCCCTGCTATTTTAAAGGGCACCTGTTGAGCAAAAATATTATCCCCGACCAAAGGTGCTGGCTTCCAGTTGGGGTAACAGTGTTTTTTTTTTTAATTGCCCCCTCTCCAGCGCTAGGCCACCAGGAGGGAGCACCCAGTGTGAGCGGACATGTCAGTCAGGGCGCATGCACAAATGCACTTCTGATATCATGCGCATAATAAGCAAGTTGCAGCACTAATTTTTGGACATGGGTGTGCCCTAAGGTTGCCACCCTGCCAGTAAAACACCTGCCAAGGCCTGGTAGTACAAATTTACCGTCAATGCAGATGCCGGTAATGTTGTAATACCCTTTAAAAAAGCCCTTAGCCCGCCCCCAATTCACTCACAATTCTCTCCGCCTTCTGGCCATCGCATGGTGTGGCTCCACCTCTTCTTGCATCACAGCCCTCTGCCTATCCATCACTGCCAACCCCTTTTGTTCCCGGCCCCACCACCAACCTGTGGAAATTTTATGAAAAGGTGGCAACCATAGTGTGCACCAACATGGTTGCTCATACTGGATGCTCCCTCCCGGGATTTACAGGTTCCCTTTAAGGGCAGATGAGATGCACAAAATAACCGCTTGCCTAGGTAAGCTACTAAAATTAATGAAATGCCTAAACGCAAGGCTGCAAATCATCCCTATATCATTTGAAACCATACCAGCAAAGGAATCAGTGTAATCTGCATCAGAACTTATCATGAAAATTAGCCCCGAGGCTTCAGCTCCTCAATTTCGATTTTAGAAAAGCTCAGCTTCCCAACAGCAGCACAGATCACACTGAGCATGTGCAGTGCCACTGACACTCAAAAGATGGCCTAACAGTATGAGAAGATCAGAAGGGATGACAAACCTTTTGACTAGTACAGTAATTTCAGCATTTTAAAAAATCAGCATTTCTAGCTAAATATGCTTGGTTTCTATGGATAACTGCAGTGGTGCAGCCTACAGATTAACGCATTATATTTTAGCTATAACAATATAAATAAAGAAGCATGGATATAAATGAGCAATAATTACAGGGCAACATGTACTTTCTGTACTGTTACAGTATTACCTACATTATTGTATCACAGGCATTTTTATAGAATTAACTATAAGCCATTACCCAACCTGCTGGGATTTTCAGGTAAATGAACTGATGGTTATGGCTCACATGACTGAGAAGCAGTTAGTGTTTGCAGCAGCCCCAAAATCTCCTGAATGAACCCTGCTTTTACTGCTCCCATTGTGTGATTCCCTTCCCATCATCATGTTTAATCCACTCATCCTTTTTCATTCCCTCCTGTATGTTATTCCTCAGTGTAAGTGGGACTTGTCCTTGCCTCGCCAGTAATGGCATCTTTCCCTGAGACTTTACATGATTTTATCCTGTGCCTTGTCCAGCCCTTTATAACCCTGGGCAGCCTCAGCTACTTCCAATCAGTCTCCCATACTTCTCACTTGTTGCATGTGTCTCCATGTCTGCTCTGCTGGGTACCAGCTCCTCTTCCCTCTGCATCCACAGGGGAATTTCTATATAATATTGTGCAGCATCTGACTATACTATGTGCATCCCTACACATGACTGTCTCTCCATGCCAATAATCTTCTCTCAGTATGAAGGATCAGCTCCTCAATATGTTCTCCCTGGTTACCAGCCTCTCCTCTGTACACTCTCTTCCATCCCAGTGTTATTGTCTCATATATTTCTTCCAGCCCCACAAGCTCTCTCTGTACAAACACCTTTCCCCATATTCTGTCCTTACCCAGTATCCCCCTGTTTCACCCTATGTAGTATCTCCTCCCAGTTATGTCCTATATACTCCTTACTTACACTGCCTCCTGTCCCTCATATACTCTCCCCACCCTTCATCTTCCCTTCCTCATACACTGTCTCCTTCCACTCTGCTGTGTCCCTAATAAATTGTCCCCCCAAATAGAACATGTCCCTCACCCACACTGTCTCCTGTTCATCTGAGTCACAGCTGCCCTTCTACTGACACTTTCTGTAACTGTCCTTGATTCTTCCCTTGTAGCGTTACTATAAACTCTTTCAATCCTGAGCCCTGAAACCCCTATAATTTATTTCCTCACACCCTGCACAGTCATTCCCATACACTTTCCCTCACTTACCCTGCACTGCCCTCTCTTCCCAATATACAATTGCCCCTTATTCTCCCCTAACCTGTGTCCCCTGTAACCACTCTCACTTCCATGTCACTCCTGACATTCATTCCCTGTATTACATTGTCTCTTCCATACAGTCTCCCCTATACTAATACTACCCTACTCTCTCCTGACCCTGAACTGTAACCCTTATACACTGTCTCCTTTATACACTGTCTCCTTTATACACTGTCTCCTACCCCCCAGTGTCTCCCTCAGTACCCCATATTATTGTCTCCTGTCATATAATTAGAGGAGTGACACCCCCATACACTGACACTGTCTCTCCCTATCCTGCTCTCCCCAATATATTCTGCCTCTCCCCATACTGTCTGTCCTTCTCCCTGTACTCTCTGCCCAAATATACCCCATATACACTCCCCATTACCCCCATTCCTCTCCCTCTAGATTGTCTCTTCTTACACAGGGGTGTTTTCCCCGCCAGTACCCACCTTGTGCTCTGCCCCAGGACTCTCTCTCCAGATCCGTCTCCCGCTCACACTCTCCGTTTCCCCTAGAAATTCTCTCTCCACACTGCCCCGTCCTTCCCCTACTACCGCACGTCCCCTGGATCCCTCCTCCCTCCCTCCGTACCTACTGCTGCAGCTGGTGCTCCCGGTCTCACAGCTGATGAGTCTCCACCCGCTCTCCCTGCCGCTCTGTCCCCACTCACACACTCACCTCCAGCACTCTCTATCCCCGCCCCCGGCACACCCCTTGCAGCCAATCATCAAGCGCCTTATCTCTCCTTTGCTCATCTCAGATATTTACTACTGGACCTGCCACCAGCACTCAACACACGTTCCCTTATTGCTAATATACCAGCTGTACCCACTGTAACCCTACTCCAGATACCTGCACCCTCCTGTGCCAACTGTACCCACTGTAATCCTGCCCCAGA
>CM044440.1:129178835-129194590 GCA_024363595.1 Xenopus borealis | reverse complement strand
CTCCTGTGCCAACTGTACCCACTGTAATCCTGCCCCAGATACCTGCACCCTCCTGTGCCAGCTGCACCCACTGGAATCCTGCTACCAGCACCTGCCTGGATCCAAATTCCCCTAGCAACTATGAATTAGAGGCTGGAATATGAATTGGAGTGGCCTGAATAGAAACATGAATATATCAATACATTTGTAGCCATACAGGTAATCTGTTTAGTGGACTGACTCCCACTTAAAGCTGCAAGGGGTCAGACGAGTAAGGCAAATAACTAAAAAACTATAAAAAATAAATAAGGAAGACCAATTGAAAAGTTGCTTAGGATTGGCCATTCGATAAACGACCAAAAATTAACTTTACACGGTAAACCACCCCTTTAACACTGCTACCTGTCTGACAGTTTACACTGCCTGCACTGCTGATCCTGACTACTGAAACAGACCTGGAAGAGAATTGCTTTCTGCTACACTATTTGGAGAATCAGAACTAGAGAAGACAAAGACATAAACCACGCCTGCTTTCAATTGCATTTTACAATTTCAGTTTTAGAACCGCTGCTATTGATTAAAAGGATTCTATCATGATTTTTATGGTGTGGTTTTAATTTCTAAATTACACTGTTTACACTGCAAATAATTCACTCGGCAATATAATATTTCATTCCTGAAGCAGCAAGTGTATTTAGTTGTAATATTGGTGTGTAGGGGCATCTCAGGTCATTTTGCCTGGTCATGTGATTTCAGAAAGAGCCAGCACTTTAGGATGGAACTGCTTTCTGGCAGGCTGTTGTTTCTCCTACTCAATGTAACTGAATGTGTCTCAGTGGGACCTGGATTTTACTATTGAGTGTTGTTCTTAGATCTACCAGGCAGCTGTTTTCTTGTGTTAGGGCTCTTACTCACAAGCGTTTTTCCCTGTGCTCCCGCTCCCTGTGCTCCGTTTTGTTCCATTCAGCCTCAGGGGAGCGCAGGAATAAACGCAAGCAATTCTTTTCATTGGGGCTTTAATCACACAAGCGCATGTAGGCACTGACCACAGGTTGAGATGCAACATGCTGCATTTTTCCTGCGTTCAGCACCTACATGCGCTTGTGTGAGTAAAGCCCCAATGAAAAGAATTGCTTGCGTTTATTCCTGCGCTGAATGCAGCAAAATGGAACTCAGGGGAGCACAGGGAAAAACGCTTGTGAGTAAGAGCCCTTAGGGAGCTATAATCTCATTACCTTCCCATTGTTGTATTGTTAGGCTGCTGGGGGGGGAAAGGCAAGAAGAGATATCACTCCAGCAGTAAAGAGTGACTGAAGTTTATCAGAGTACAAGTCACATGACTGGGGGCAGCTGGGAAACTGACAGTATGTCTAACCCCATGTCATATTTCAAAATTAAATATAAAAAAAACAGTTTGCTCTTTTGAAAAGTCGCTTTGAATGACATTTCTTTCATTAACCAAAAAACTGTTTTTTTTTGGGTGTGGTTTTTATGTTCACAAAGGCTTTTAACAATTTGGCTTTGCTTTAATACAAGGGGTCTGTGGTTCCTCAGTGTTCCTCCCGGATGCTCCTCTGTTCTCAATCCCTGATTGTCTCTGGCGACTGTACATGGGGCTTTAATAAGCAGTTCACGTCCACTGATCCTCGTCTGGAAATCAGTCAGCGTGAGGTCCTAAATATTGCAGAAAGGTCAGACGCGTCTTAACAATGCTGGAAATGGCATACGATGGAATGATGGTGCTTAAAGGCAGCTAGAATGTCATTCATTTACCCACAGTGAACTGCTGGACGGGTACAAAAAAACCACAATTTGTACACTGTGAGCAAAGGGGGGGTCCAAGCATAGAATATGTGATTAGTTAATGAATTCTTCCACTGCTGGGCTCCTCTACAGACTGGGCCGGTGCTGATTGCTGAACTTTAGAGAACACAATACTTGTTCATAGAAAGTTCAATCTGTACGTTAAGAATAATATACATCTGGCTGGTACAGTGAGTCCCAGCAGCATCATTTCTAGCCTAGCCGAGGTGCTTTAGTTGTCCTTTAAATTGTCTCTACAGCATCAGCAGCAGCACGGTGCCATACAATAAGGGCTGTCTTTAGTGGTAAGATACCGTAGGAAGATCTAGATTCTTTTAGCGACCCAAAAAGGCATAATCAGTGTGGCAGCTCAGAGTTAGTGATGGGCGAATCTCCCGCGATTCGCTTCGCCTAGAGATTCGCAAATTTCTAGAGAAATTCGCGAATCGGCGAAAAATTTGCAAAACGAGTCGCGGGACAATTTTGTCGCGCGTCGCGTCAACTTTGTTGCGCGACTCGTTTTTCGGCAAAATTTCGCCAAGCGAAATTTCGCTGGTGATTCGCGAATTTATTCGCCAGTGGCGAATTGCGGGAATTCGCCGCGAATTCAACCTAGGCGAATAAATTCGCCCATCACTACTCAGGCAGGATTTTAGGGGGCGGCATGCTGCCCAACCACACCCACATTGGTTCAGGAATTGAAATTTCCAGTGTGCCAATTCCCATTGCTCCATCTCGGTGATGAAAATTTGAGCAAATAGGGAGGGGACTGGGGCAACAAATGACAGTGGGCCTAAGGGCGCCCGCTAGGTAAATCCGGCCCTGCGTGTTATTTAGCCAAAGCAATTCCCAGTGTGTGGCCCTTCGGCTCTTGCTGATAGACTTTGACAGCACTTGAAGAACAGATGTTTGGGCTGTTATAAAATATTGCTCCCATCATTTAGCCCCAATGCCACCATCTTCCCTAATGAACCTGGTGCCCTGACTCTTTTGAAACCCAGGTCAACCTGCTGTGTGTGAAATCCTCTAGAACTGGAGTCCCCAACCTTTTTTCACCCATGAGCAACATTCAAATGTAAAATTAGTTTGGGAGCAACATAAGCATGAAAAAAAGCCCTAGAGATGCCATATAAGGGCCGTTGTTGACTATTTAGTGGTTCCTGTGTGGACTGGCAGCCTACAGGAGGCTCTACTTGGCACTATACTTAGTTTTTATCAATTAAAACTCGACTCCAAGCCTGGAATTCAAAAATAAGAACCTGCTTTGTGGCCACCGAGAGCAACATCCAAGGGGCTGGTCAGCAAGATGTTGCTGGTTGGAGATCACTGCTTTAGAAGAAGAAAGTGGCCTCCACCCTATGGATTGTAACTTACTACAAGAGTGAAGCGTTACTTTACAATGTCATTGCACAAATGTTCAATGTAAGTTGACCTTTCCCAGTACTCCGAGCAGAATTTGCTCCACCTCCGGGGACCGTTCCAAGACAAGAATAAGAAAGGAAACTTTTCCTGGATATGGGTGGAAAGCTTCTCATGAATGAAACCTCTAAGGGCCTGTTTAATAAAGGAGTGCAAAACACAAACTGAAATTGGTGCAACTGACCACACACATTGGCACTGTGGCACAAGTTTTTGGAGGAGCATGAATTTGCCCTTTACTTGCACTAATGATTAGACCTCAGTAAATTCCGTAATATAGGAATATATCTCCTGAGCCGTTCCTCTCCAGTGTGTGTACTAAAAAGGCCCAATAATTGTGGTTTCCCCTTTCTAATAGAAGAGGCAGGTACAGTATGATCAGAGCAGTATGTGTCTGGCACTGATCTTGGGTTACTTTGGGCTCTTCAGCTGCTATTCAGCCAAGGAATCAGCATTAAGTCTGTGTGGCGGAGCAATGAGCGGAGCCCTGGGACCTGCTGCTAGTGGAGATGATAATCAGGGATATAAATACGCTCTGCTCTCAGCTGCATCTTCCAAGCCGGGTATTCACACCAGGGATTCAAATCTACTGTACTAATACGCTGAATAGTGATGAACGAATTTATTCGACAGTCATGGATCTGCACCGAAATTCCAAATTTTGCCGTGTGCAATTTTTTTTTCACGAAAATTTGCAATGGAAAATTTCTCAGTGAAGAAACACCCCCCCCAAAAAAAAGCACCTATTGACTAATGCATTAGGACAAAAAAGTCAAACACCCATTAACTTTAAGGGTGGGGGCACATGGGCAGATTCGAGGAGATTTAGTTGCCTGGCCTGCCCAAACAATCTCCCCAAACTGCCTTCCCGCTGGATGGAATGAAAAGTCGACAGCGGAATGGCAGCTCTTCATTTTCTGAAGTCGCCCGAAGTTTCCTCTTCATTTTCATTTCCATTTCCATACCTGGAAAAGTCATATTAACATGGGATTACAAAATGCTTGACGAAATCTAATCCTGTTATTTTTCTGCACTACAATTCCCAGAATGCACCCAAATGTTCATGCAGATCAGAGTTTGTTGGACATAAAATGTCATGGGATTATCTTGAGGCCCCAAGCAACGATATGAGGGATTCAGCAGTTTGCCTTTAATTCTCTTGCTATTAAAATAACATTAGCAGAGCAAAAAAAAGAATTGGGATATGTCACAGCAATTATGCAATGCCGTTAAATGTTGAATTTTGCATTTCTAAATGTAGAGTATGGCCCCCTTTGTGCATATATTACATGGGAAATGTCACAATGAATACGCGTCAGATCGTAGCGATAGGGGGGCTGCATGCCTGATGCACGGATTTAGGGCACCACATCTGCATTAAAAAGGTCAAGTTTTGCCTATTTCCTTTTCTGCTGTACCAACACGGAATGTTATTGTGAGAATACTGATCAGAAAATGGGTCTTGAAACCGTGAAAAAACTTTTTATACATTTACATGGATAGTGCCAATGATACCTGGGGGTCTGGCAAGGCTTAGAAACATTCAGGCAGTAATTCATATTTTTCCCTGAAAACTGGGTGCTATTTTCTGCACTGCCAAGTCTGACTCTAGAAACAATATAGCAGGTTAATTCTCCTCATAGGGTCGGAATGGGCAGCTTTGGTGCTGCCTCTCCCTCCTGGTTGCAGTTGCAAATAGGGTAGGGCCAGTAAAACACCTGCCAAGGCTGGAGCTGGTATTACAAATTTACTGGCAATATAGTGGCCGGTAAATTTTTAATACACCTAACAAAAGCATGTGGCCTCCCCCAGTCTTGTCAAAACGCAGCCTTTTTGCCGGCTTCTTGCCAATCACTTGCCATGACACTGCCCCCTTTGACATCATGGCCCACTGTTTGTTCCCGCCCCCCTCCACCGGCAGGTGGAAATTTCATTAAATGGTGGAAACCCTATTTGCGGGGGCGGGGGGGCAGAGGGAAGTTACAGCTGAGGGGGGTAAGTAGGGTTGCCACATGTCCGGTTTTGACTTGGACAGCCCGGTATTTTGAAGGACTGCCCGGTTTCCCAAATAAGGATTGATTGACAAGGCGGTCGGCCAATCGCTGCCCCCATCCCCTGACGTCATAACCACTCCCCTCTGTCACAGTCCACTGACATCTCGGCCACCACCTCCCTAGGGTTGCCACCTGGTCGGTATCTTACTGGCCTAGCCAGTATCACAAATTTACCAGCAATGTAGCTGCCAGTAAATCTGTAATACCCCTATTAAAGGCCCTTGGCGCCCCAATCTCCAGTTGTGAGCCGGGACCCGCCCCCTTTGATGTCACGGCATGCCCCCTTTGACATCACGGTATGCCCCCTTTCTTCCCGCCCCCACCACTGCCAGTAAAAAAAATTTTTAAAAGGTGGCAACCCTACGCCTCCCCTGCCCCGTCTCGGCAGTAAGGAAGGGTGGCAACCCTAGAGCGAGGGCCTGTCCAACATGTCTACACCACTGTGGCCGACTCTGCCTCCTGATCTGTCAGCTGGCTGTTTCAAGAGTCAGAACCAACAGTGCAGAGAAATAGCAAGGCATAGTCGCCTAATGAAGAGATTTGTTGCTGAGCGACTAATCTCCCCCATTAGCTTTGTGTACCCCTGCTATTAGAGTTCAATCTGGGATCCCATCTGGCTCCAACTGGGATACTTGCATTGAAAGTTCTGTGTCTTCTTGGCTGGATTTTTTTATTGTTCTATAGCAGTGGTCCACAGCCAGTGGCTCATGAGCAACATGTTGCTCACCAATCCCTTGGATGTTGCTTGCATTGGGCTCAAAGCAGGTGCTTATGTTTGAGGCAAGTTTTGGGTGCAAAAAAACAGGGGTACTGCCAAACAGAACCTCTTGTAGGCTGCCAGTCTACAATGGGGCTACCAAATGGCCACATCACTTACTTTGCATTACTCAGGGATATTTTTCTTGCTTGTGTTGCTCCACAGCTCTTTTTATATCTGATTGTTGCTCGCAGGTAAAAAAAAGTTGGGGAGCCCCATTCCAGAGGAAGTTGTGCTTTGTGGTTCAGGCCCGGTGGTGTGTTGTGGTTTCTTGCTATTTAATATACCACAGGAGGCATTCATTGTAACTTTAAGCTGTGTTTGTGACACCTGCAGTTGTGTACTGCATCTTTTTGTGCTCTTTATCTCGTCTAATTCACATGGTCACACATATAAGAAAATACTATTGGAACAATCACACTGCTACAGCTGAAAGACATGAACAGATATCAGAAAAGCAAGTTACCGTTGCCATACTATTACTAATAGTAATAACATCATTATGATGTAGGCTGGACTGATTTTTAAGATGGCATTTGCCCTAGGCCACTAGGGAGAAAAGAACACATCAAATATATCTTTAATATATAAATATATCTAGCCTGCAACCCTACTGCTTTTGTTGAACTATAAATCCAACAACCAAAGGGTCTCCTCTTTTCTAAATGCGGCACTGTGTTTGAATTACTGCTCTCACTTGACCAGAACTGTTAAGCTGGAGTTTGTCACTGCAGGTCAGTAGGATATGGTCTCAGGTAACATCATAGTGAAGGTAGATGTGGCCTTTAGTCCTGAATGTCACCACTGCAGGTGTTGGGGGGGGATACACTGTTGATGGCTTCCCAGGAAAATATATCTTTATTGATAACCCTAATGTGGTAAGTACCAAGAAATTATGGCCTTGCCCCCTTACATCACAGTGACACTTAGAGGCAGTCAGGGTGACCGATTAAGTTATCAAGGTTGAAGAGCCATAGAACAAGATCTACTGGAAGAAGGCCAATCCAGAGAGAAGAGACCCTGAGAATATAATCAAAACATGGGAAGAGTGATAAGAATAAGGACATGTGACTTCCAGAGAATGCAAGTATATTAATGTGATACTGACACTTGTATTGTATATTTATATATTAACATGTGTTATGCAGCACTGGATTCCAGACAAAGACCTCTGTATCGTATAATCTTAGTCCATATGCAGCTCCTAGCTCTTTCCATTGCTCATCTCTACTTTCATCTGAATCCTTCCCACAGTCTTCTACTGCTTCCTTGTGCCAGAATGTGTAGAATGTGGAAGTATTGCAACTCAAGTAAAGATACCCAACTGAAACGGAGCCCAACTATTTCCTGGCTGTTTTTGATGTAAATATGAAACTTTATGGTGGAAATGAGCTTGGTTCCTTTTATATCTACAGTATACACCTGTATTATAAATTAGGAGTATGTTATGCATTATATAGTGAATAAAGTACCCCCTCTTGTAAAATATAAGGATATTATAAGCTACTGAGGAGTTTCATGACCATATAAAAATACGAGGCCGAAGGCCGAGTGCTTTTATACAGTCATGGAACTCCAAGGTAACTTATAATATCCTCATATTTTGCAAACGGGGGTACTTTATTTATTATAATACACAAGTTTCAGTAAATCATGTGACAGAAATGACATCAGAACTCACCGTTTATAACTGATGACATCAGAACTCACCGTTTATAAGGATATAATTTGCAAGATATTTACGGCTTTTGTGTATTATAATACAATATTGGTAGCTTTTGTCAAGTTCAAGTTTTGGTCAAGTTCATAGAAATCAATGACATGGGCCTTTACATTTGTGTATGATCTGTAAACATAATTTTTGCTTATGAAATGCCACAACTCATTTGTCATCCTGGTCCAGTTCAAGTTGTGTAAGTGCATAAAACGACTAGCATGGGCACATAATACAAGTGTTCTGTCGCCATGGCCTGTGGATAATATCCAAGGTGACTCTTACTGGCCATCAGAGTTGAAGAGTAGGCTAGAATTCACCAGAAACAGTTCTCCAACACACTGTGCTTAAACCTTCCCCAACTGTCGGTTACCAAGGCTGCCAACTTGCAGGGCAATGTGGGTAATGTAATGAAAGTCACAAAACTTCTACTACATTAGTTTTTATTAATGTTAGGAACATGTGCAGCCAAGATAATACAGTAAACAAACCTTTCTGCTCTGTTAGTGTTTTGCCAAACATGGGACATGGTTTTTCTGCCGGTGTAATCCTATCTGTTACCTGTTTCCATTCTCAGTTTTCCTCATTGTTTGTTTGACACAGTAAGACAACAGGCTAGTGCCCAGCTACATTCCATAAATATTAAAGTGCTGGCTGAGTAGGAAATATTACCTGTCGTCATGGTTGGGTCGTGCAACTTGAGTTACTGGCCTGCCGCACACATTTATCAAGTCTTGATTGACTGATGAAGATTAGACTTCAGCCTTTCAGACTTCAGACTTATGGACATGGAAAATACGATTCATGCTGGATAACACATGGCAGACCCCCTTTCAAATCTTGTATATGGGTTTAGGACTTACATTTCTAAGGATAGGTGCACATTATGGAAATTCCTGGTAACACATCTTATGGTGCATGGTGGCCATGATGGACCTTTTGGGGAGAATTGTGGCAGCCAAAATGCCGTAGCCAATCATCATATCTATCTGTTACTTGTTTCCATTCTTACCGTAGTTGTCCTCATTGTTTGTTTGACACTGTAGGACAACGAGCTAGTGCCCAGCTACATTCCATAAATATTAAAGTGCCAGTTGAGTAGGAAATGGTGTTTGGCTATGGACCTTGTTTGAATGTGAAAGGTATTATGTATAACAGGTGTTTGATGGAAGGAATTGCTTAGAACTGCTACTTGGGAACTGGTGTAGGACAAAGCATTCCTAGGACAACATGACTATATATATAAAGAAAATAAGTTTATCCAAGTAGTGAAATGTGCATGTATGTCGAATTCAGCCCCCAACATCTGACTTATGTTTGACAAAAATTAGTTCCTTGAGTCAATTGAGCCCAGTTGCAGTTCCACTGGATGTTGTGATGGTCCCCAATGTCTGCCAAGAAACCAAGTGACATCTAACTACGCCACTGTCCAAGATTTTACGTTAGTGTCTTTTTTAAAATAAAATCCCAGAGTGTTATTTGATTAAGCCAAGCCTCAGCCCTGGAGGGATCACATTTGAACACACAGGTATTTGTTTTCCTAAGAGCAGCTTTCTATTTAACAAGGAAATGTTCTGTTAGGCTATTAGAGTTACTGTCAGAGGAACAGGAGAAGGGGGCTATGGTTTCACTGAAATTTTCATGGATGCATTTCCAGTTGTCCTTGCTACAAGAAAACGCTCCATGTTCACAATAAGCCCTTGTCCTATTTAGCAGAGCTGGTTTGGGTGCAAATAAAAAGAACTGCCCGGGCCCTGCTCATAGTAGAAAAAGGGAGATAGTGAGGATCATAGAAAGATGGTGAAAGTTGATCAAAGGTGTTGCAGAAGTGCATGATGGAGACTGCAGGACAATATGGTCTCAGTAAGGACCATCAGACAGGAACACTTTCTATCAGTGCTGCCCAACATTCAGCCTTTTAGTAAATAAAACTCCCAGCAACCAAAGTTAATTGGTGGGGCACTAGTTGTACTTGGACACCATACTTCATATAAATAATTCAGCTCTTACATTTTGGAAGCACGTCTGTATGTACTAGGAGACTCCAACACAGAACTAAGTCATTAGAAGCTTCAAACTGGGGCAATTGTCCCTGTGCCCCCAACATAGTGTGGGAATATGTGGGTTAACTCAATAAAAAGGATAATGTATCAATGTATCAAGTATGTGCAATCTGTTTTTTTTTACAAAAAACCTTAGACCAGGGGCCCACCAGAAAACCTTAGACCAGGGGCCCAACTTTCCAAACTATTATTCCTTCTCTCCTCACTTAACCTCTTCATCCTCCTATTCTTTTAGATCTACTTACTATACTCTATTCCTCCATTATTAAGCCTCTTTTTCCACATAAAGAAATAGGGAATGAACATGAAATAGGCCAAATTGTTAGAAGCAAGAGGCCACTGACACCTGGGCCCACCGGGAGTTTTCCTGGTATCCCTATGGGCCAGTCCAACACTGGAAGTGTGTAAATAGCACTTTAATGCACAACATTGTACAGTAAAGAGCCAAACCAGAGCCCTGAGAAATCCAATACTGACCCATAACATACAGTGCCATTAAGTGCAGCTAGCCACCCAACAGTCAATGAAACACAGATATCATTTTTGGTAGCCATGGTGTAAGTACTTTCAGGGGATTTTACAATAACGAGTAAGTCCTATTTATAAAAACTGTAGAAATAAAAGCTGCACAACATGATGGCAGATACCCGACACTAAAGACTGGAGTCAAGGTCAAGCAGGTCGTGTCTCTATCAGACGGGGAAAGTGAATGCAGCTCATACACAGCTCTCTGCATTCCTCTGTCTATCTCTGATCTGGCAACAATGGGCGGAATGTGAGCCAACGGATGCCATCACATCACACTGTGGCGCTCAATGACCCGGACTTTCCACTGTAACATTGTCCTGATTGAGTTAATGAGAATTGTTTGGGGCTTAAGGAAAAGTCCAGCAAACAATTTGTTCCACGGCAAGTGATGAGCTACAGTACATGAACCATTAACTCCAAGGGGCCCAATATCCTTATAATGAGCTTGGTACAAACAAATATTGTACATTGTATTTACCTGCATTATACCAACCTGTGTATCTCCATCTTATATTAAAGGAGAAGTAAAGCCTAAGTAAAGAAGTGTGTATAAATGTTGTACATTTGGTTTTGTGCTTGTGTACCAGCCCGCAGCAACCACAGCCCTTTAGCAGTAAACATCTGTGTCTCCCCAGTAGATGCCCCAGTAGCTCCCCATCTTCTTTTCTACTGATTCACTGATTCACATGCTCTGTGCTGCTGTCACTTACTGAGCTTAGGGACCCACTCACAATATACACCTGATAGTGTCATAGAAATATAGTCACAATATAAGGCTGATTAGTCATTAATACACATCATTAGAAACAATTTAATAATCAGTAAACCTGTAGCATCAGCTTATATTACAGCCAGGGAAGCTCATTTTCTGCTGCTGCTGCTGGATAATTAGTGACGACCCCTAAGCTTAGCTTCTCAACAGCTGCTCAGAGCCCACTGAGCATGTGAGTGTCACAGACACTTTCCAAGATGGTGACCCCCTGTGACAAGTTTCAAGTCCTGGATCATTGCTGCTATTGACAAGCTGAAACTTTAGCCTCGTGTAATAATTTCATTATATAAAATATGCCATTTATAGCCATATTCATTTTTAAGGGTTCGTTCTGCTTTAAATACCCATTTCGTTGGTTGTGGAAGGCTTAGGGCAAAGCAGATTTTTGCAGGGAGTTTTGCTCAGTGGTTGAAATAGTTAAAAACAATGGAGGAAGGCAGGTATATGTTGGCATTGTGTGCTGAAAAAGTAAACCCCAACCATAGAGCTATAAGACCCCACAAGCTTACTTGGCCTTCTATTTGCACCTAATTTCAAAGCAAAAATATATATTTTTTTCTTATGGAAAATTAGACTAATATGGACCCAGCTTTTGACACAGTGACCCCAACATTTCATACCACAGTGGTCCCATCAATATATAATATACTCACGCAGGTCCGGACTGAGAACTAAAGTAGGCCCTGGCATTTCAGGTACACAGAGGCCCAAACAGCCCCCACCAGCCCACTAAATACTGACTTTCTATTAGGGATGCACCGAATCCACTATTTTGGATTCGGCCGAACCCCCGAATCATTTGCAAAAGATTCGGCTGAATACCCAACCGAATCCTAATTTGCATATGCAAATTAGGCGTGAGAAGGGGAAACTATTTTTTACTTCCTTGTTTGTTGCATATGCAAATTAGGATTCGGTTTGGCTGGGAAGAAGGATTCGGCCGAATCCGAATCCTGCTGAAAAAGGCCGGATTCTGTGCATCCCTACTTTCTATGGGACCTTATAGCAGCCCCGCAGATTGCCAGTCCGGGCCTCACGCCAGTATTTCATGGCACCAGTAATTCATTCGCTCTCAGAATTTCATGAAACTGAAGTCTATGTATTTCATGGCACAATTTGGCCCCCAGCACATGCACTTAAAAAAAGCAGACTCTGATACAGTATGAATACAGGTCCTTCAGGAAGAAAAGAGAGCTGTGACTTTGTGTCTCTCTGATTTATGTTGTTCACCTTTGAGTTAACGGTTAGTATAATGTAGAGAGGGATATTCTGACACATTTTGCAAGTGGTTTTCATTTTCTATTATTTGTGGATTTTGAGTTATTTCCTTTTTTATTTCGCAGTTCTTCCGTTTGAACTGCAGTAGCAACCAGGTCATTGATTTGAATAAGAGACTGGAATATGAATCAGAAAAGACCAATCTGAAAGGTTGCTTAGAACTAGGGATGCACCGAATCCACTATTTTGGATTCGGCCAAACCCTTGAATCCTTTGCAAAAGATTCGGCCGAATACCAAACCAAATCCGAATCCTAATTTGCATATGCAAATTAGGTGTGGGAAGGGGAAAAGTTTTTTACTTCCTTGTAACAAAAAGTCATGCGATTCCTGCAAATTAGGATTTGGATTCATCCGAATCCTGCTGAAAAAGGCTGAATTCTGGCCGAATCCCAAACCGAATCCTGGATTCGGTGCATCCCTACTTAGAACTAGTCATTCTATAAAATAATAAAAGTTAATTTAAAGGGGTTGTTCACCTTTGAGTTAACTTTTAGTATAATGTAGAGAGGGATATCCTGAGATAATTTGCAATTGGTTTTCATTTTTTATTGTTTGTGGTTTTATAGTTATTTAGCTTTTTATTCAGCAGCTCTCTAGTTTGCAGTGTCAGCAATTTGGTTTCTAGGGTACAAATTACCCTAGCAACCCTGCATTGATATGAATTAGAGACTGGAATATGAATAGGAGAGGGACTGAATAGAATGATAAGTAATAAAAAGTAACAATAACAATACATTTGTAGCCTTACAGAGCTTTTGTTTTTAGATGGTGTCAGTGACCCCCATTTGAAAGCTGCAAAGAAACAGAAGGAAATGGCAAATCATTAAAAAGCTATGAAAAATAAATAATTAAGACCAATTGAAAAGTTTCTTAGAATTGGCCCTTCTACAATATACTAAAAGTTAACTTGAAGGTGAACCACCCCTTTAAACCTGTTTTCTCACAGACAGGAGGTTGTCACCACCCCAGAGATCTGAATATTTTAAGGCTGAAAACTGCAGAAACTGGAAATAGAATATTTGAGTTGACTTTTCATGAAGTGGAAGTAATATTCACATGTATTTGCCTGTGTGTGTGTCTCTGCTACTCCCAGCACTGTGCGTTTATGAAGATCCGGCCCTGTCGAGCCTGGGAAAATCCAGCTGGCATCCATGGAGAGGGCTGCAGATGTTTTCTGTAAGCTCAGGCACTGGGTGTGCACTGCTGGTTGTCATGCCCATTGATCGCTATAATAAACACAAGCCAATAAAATTCCGCCCAACTCCCGGGGGACAACAGGATTGCGAGCGCCTCAGGGACACCTTTCAGCCTTACGCAGAAATAGTCTATGAGAAATCATAATGGATCTGGGAATGAAAATACTGAAATGTGTCCCTGACTGTATACGACCAGTAACCCCTTTCATGTTCAATGTTCTATATTACTGCAGCAATGCCGATGGAATCACTGGCACACATTTATAAACACTCCTTTGCTGCTATTATAGAAGCAGGCAGATGAGCCCATGACTACGAGCCCTACACTGGTCCAACTGGCCAGACCAAGCCCAACCCAGACCTGTAAACCCAACATGGCCCAAATCCGTTGGCCTACTATCAACTGCCCCTGCTATCAAACCAGTGGCTTAACTAGGTATTACAGGGCCCCACATTGTCTAGAGGTTGACCTGTTTTACTAATATTTATTGAAATTGTATATGAATTAGGGCCTCATGGGGCTCCTATATCTCCTGGCAGGGTCGTACTGGGCTGGTAGGACACCAGGAAAAAAGCCAGGTGGGCCCAGATCTGCTTCTTAATACTGAAAAATGGAGGTCATGGCAAAAAAGAAAGTGGTGCCGCACATGTACGCACAATCACAGAGCAGGGCGCCGGAGCAGCAGTGGGGGCAAGATGGGGGCACTAGGCAGTAACCCCGGTGGACCCTGGGCCCCCCAGTCCAACCCTGCCTCCTGGCTCCCCTGCTTCCTCTATAGTTACGCCCTTGTATCCAACCTACCCAAATACTTTAACCGGACCCAGGATCCACGCAAACACGCAGTTTAATATCTGGTGACCCTTTGCCCCTCATTTCTTCCCTATCTTCTACTCTCAGTATCTCTCTTGTTTTGTGGCACATGTTTTTTTTCTCCACAAGAGGTGAAACAATCCCTTTACCTGCCCAGCAAAGGATTAAATGAATAGCTGAGCTATAAAGACCCTAGTGGGCGATTGTGGTATTAGACTTCATTGCAGCCCTCCCTTGGATCTCACTTGTTTGGGTGGTACAGCCAGTAGAATTAAACTAATGGTTTTGAATATATTATGGGATTGATATGAGCGGGATATTTGAATCCGCCAACAGTCTTACACAGTTAATGATCATTATTATTGCAAAAGAACAGTGACTACATTTAGGGGGATGTTCACCTTCTGCAAAGTTCTACCAAGGTGCAAGGACTGTTGCCCATTCCATAACAACAAGGTTCATCTTCTCTCTGAGGTCACCTGACCAGAAATACTGCAGCTCTAACTGTCAAATAGAGAACCGTGTCCACTCATTGGCTCCTGCACCCTAACACAGACCTCCCAACTGTCCCGTTTTTAGCAGGACAGTCCAGCTTTTGACAGCTCAACTTGCAGTCCAGCATTTGTACTGGGAAGTCCCAATTTCTCTGCACTAAATTGGAAAGTCTCATATTTCTCTGCACTGAACAGCCAAAAGAGATACAAGGTTTCTAACTTAATTGGCTCTTGGCAGAGAGCCCAGAATACTTAAGATACATCTCTTGGGAGACGTTAGACCCACAGCTTAAAGGGCAATTCACCTTCATTAGTAAAACTGTAATAAAACATAAATACTACAGAAATGTGTGTTCAAACTTTCATAATCTGGCAAATTTTGTAAAATGGGTAATTAGCGGGTGCAGCTGCAAAAGGGGCGTGGTCAACAATTTCAGCTGCACTCCGCACAGCAAATCTTTTGTCCCTCTTTCTGTTTCCAAAATGGTGGGAGGTAGGCTGACATGCATGTGTGCCCTTAGTTTCTTTGTGTGCACCATGAATCCCAGGGGGTGGCCCTTAATACTTAAAGGAGAATTCAACCCTTTAGCAAAAAACTCATACCCCCCACTCCATGTAGACCCCATCCCTCTTCCCCCCCAGCCTAACTGCCTCCCCAGGGAAATGCCCCATACTTTATATTTTCAGGCAGCGGAGTTGCACGCAGCCAGGCCCGCCATCAGGGGGGGGGACAAATGTCCCGGGCCTGAAGGGGGGCCGGCATTGCTGCAATCTTCAAAGAACCGGGCCCCTTACGAGCTCAGCAGCGTGTCCGAAGTCCTGCAACAGAATGCGGAAGTGCCGAACATTTGCGAAGTCCTGAAGAGGCGGAAAGACCTGAAGTCC
>CM044440.1:129163525-129176803 GCA_024363595.1 Xenopus borealis | reverse complement strand
AGCATGTCTTACAGTGCTTTTATACTTTAACACAGTGCCATCTACTGGTCACTGTGAGTACCAGCAAGGGGCATGTGTTATAGCAGGAATAGGAAACAGTTCCCCCTCCTAACTGTATTTTAGGACCCACTTAGGTGTCCATAACACTTGGGGACTGCCTGCTAAACATACTGGGAAGGAAATTTACCAGTCCCCTACACAGGTTAGCTTTTGTAATAGTCTCTATAGAGAGAGAAAGATAGTCAGCTGTATTTAGTATGAACAGTTCTATGTTCCAAGGAGGAGTGTTAGCGGAAAGAGATCTTCCTTACAAAGCTCCCCTGTGAGGCTTTTAGAGCAGGGATAACATTGTAATAGGGATTAGGTCTTAGCAGCAGCTACCCTGCCTTATCTGGTATTCCATTCAGTCACATAGCCACAGGATCTTTGCATGGGAATTGATGTACCTTGACTATCCTAACTCTGAGGAATAATCCTAGCTGTGATGTGTGTATGAATACCTGCTGACATTCTACTATCCTGTGTAACATCTGCTATGATCCAAACTCCTGTGTGAGTATACCTAAACCTGGGGATATTGCCTTGTGTTAATAAACATTCACCTTTTGTTTTAAAGAACCTCCTGGCGCCCATTCATCTTTTACTATACAGTTTGCCTGGGTATTGTAGTTATACTACCTCCTAAGGATAGCTTCCACATAGCGAAGGCCCTGCCCTGGTGTGTAGGTCGCAGTGTAACCCATGCTTTCCTATCACTAGCTGGACACTTAACTCTTTGTGCTGTATATAGCCCAAAAAAAGCATTACAGACAAATAATAGAATTTTTGGGAATTTATTAAACCCAGAGGGTGTTAAAAGTCTGAATAAAAAAGTACTCCAACTCAGACCTGTCAAGTTCATGTAGAAGACAAGGAGGGGGAAGTCCTGAAATATCCTGATCTGCACTGGGTTTCATGTAGTATTCCAAAGATTTTGTGGTTTTTCATCTAAAAAAAAAATCCAGTTTTCCGGCGAAAAATGCAAAAAAAAAAAAGTGTATGATTCGATTTTTTCATGCACAGGAAATCTTTGGAAAAATGTATTGATAAATAAGGGGGAAAACTTGGTGCTGATTGTTTTTTGAGTGGTTTTCAGAAAATACTTTAGTTTTCCTTGTCCTTTAATGAGTAATGCCAATTCCACCAAATTGTAATAAACAGAAGCCAAAGGCAACGACAGAGAATTCTCCAATCAGTGTACAGACCAGTGGCACTCGCAGCTGAAACTGCCATTTATTTCCTATAGCGCGTAACAGATCTGTACTGGAACAATAAGGGCGAGATATACACGTTCACATCTTGGTTTCTTAATTGAAACTAGGGATGCACCGAATCCAGGATTCGGTTCGGGATTCGGCCAGGATTTGGCCTTTTTCAGCAGGATTCAGATTCGGCCGAATCCTTCTGCCTGGCCGAACCAAATCCGAATTTACATATGCATATTAGGGCCAGAGAAGGAAATCACGTGACTTTTTGGCACAAAACAAGGAAGTAAAAAATGGTTTCCCCTTCCCACCCCTAATTTGCATATGCAAATTATGGTTCGGATTCAGCCGAATCTTTCGGGAAGGATTCAGGGGTTCGGCCGAATCCAAGGTAGTGGATTTTGGTGCATCCCTAATTGAAACACATTTAACGACGCGCTGTAATCACATTCCTTCGTTCTGGTAACAGCCTTTCATTAAACACAACTTGTGCACTTCGTAAGATTTGTCAACGTTTTAGTTCACTTATGGGAGTGATAAAGCGTTTGCAAATGATATCTCTTTCCCAGAGGCAAATCCAGAAAAATATAGCTGGAATTTAAAGCTTTTAGGCATGAGTCACGAAATGTCGTTAAATAGACTAATAAATTGCTGCTTATGGTATTTTGGAAAAGGTTGAGTTAGATGTGACGCTCTAATCGACCGCCGTAGTCATACGTGGGAAAATTAGGGTTTCCATAGGGGTAAGATTTGTGCAGCAATGTTGTCAGGCAGTTTTGCTTAAAGGGGTGGTTCACCTTTACGATAACTTTTATTATGTTATAGAATGGCCAATTCTAAGCAACTTTTCAATTCGTTTTTATTATTTATTTGTTATAGTTTCATAGTTATTTGTCTTTTCGTCTGATTCTTTGTAACTTTCAAATGGGCGTCGCCGTCCCCATCTAAAAAAAGCAAATGCTCTGTAAGGCTACAAATGTATTGTTATTGTTACTTTTTATTGCTGATCCTTCTATTCAGACTCTCTCCCATTCACATCCCAGTCTCTTATTCAAATCAATGCATGGTTGCTAGGGGAATTTGGGCCCTAGTTACAAGACTGCTTAAAATGCAAATTGAAGAGCTGCTGAATAAAATGCGAAATAACTCAAAAACCTTAACTAATAAAAAAGGAAAACAAATTGCAAATTATCTCAGAATGTCACTCTCTACATTATACTAAAAGTTATCTCAAAGGTGAACAACCCCTTTAACTCGTGACATTGCAGAAGACTCATTTGTGTAGCTGCTCAGTGTGACTTCCCCACCTCCTAAATAAGTTTATTGGTGCAATTTGACCACCTCTGTGTTGCTACATGTGACCTGATTGTTATGAAATTGTGAACCATGCAGATTTAGGGTGGGGGCAGATGTGGAGATTAGTTTCCAAAGAGACAAATCTTCTCAACTCCGGGCGACTAATCTCCCCGAAATGACTTCCCACCGAATCACTTTGGGTTTCCGAGGTCACCCGAAGTTTCTGGATTTTTCTGTAAATGTATGCCATCCCCCTGGCGATTCGTACTCTTGCTGGTGGGAAGGTACTTGGGGAGATTAGTCGCCCCAAATTAGAGAGGATTTGTCATTCGGTGACTAATCTGCCCATCTGCCACCACTATTATAGGAGAACTCAACCCCCCCAATTAGGAAAAGCCCCTACCTGCCGAACTAGATAGTCCCACCTCCCTGCTTCCCCCCACATACTAAAATATCCCTGAAAATGTCCCTAAAATATTTCTCACCTAACAGTGCAGAGTAAGGGAAGCGGAGCTTGTGGGCACGGCCGGAACTAGAGGTAGTCAGAGTAGGCACATGCCTGGGGTGCAAAGCTGGGGGGGTGCCTGTACCTGCTCTGCCGCCTACCCCTAGTCTGGTCCTCTCTCTCTGTCCATTTGCCCTTGCTGTAGTTTGCGTGCTTGTGCCGGCATCAAAATGCGCTTTTACTTGCACGTGTTTCATGGCGGTGTCGCTAGGTGCCAGCCAGGTTGCCTAGGGTGCCTGGCCGGCCTGGCCCGTCTCTGCAAGTTGTGGGCGCCATCTTCCGGAACTTTGGATTTTTTTATGTCCTCTCTTTGGCAGTTTGGGTCCTCTTTGGCAGTTACCGACACTTTTGGAGCACGTGCAGTTGATACGAACTGGAAGACTGCTCCAACTGTGCATGTGCCAATACAGCAATCCAAAAGATTTGTGCCCAAAAGCTCAGTTGCAATTACTCTGCACTGTTAGAAATATTTTAGGAACATTTTAAGGCTATTGAAGTATGAGGGGGTGGGATGGAGGGAGGGGGGCTATCTAGCTTAGTAGGTAGGGGCTTTTCTTAATTGGAGGGTTGAGTTCTCTTTTAAGGGGCACATTGAGATCAATAACCACAAGGATGAATACCTGATGGCTGGCCTCACATACTGGCCATGTTTTGTCTTGAGTGTGTTTTCATTGCAGTCCCAGCATGCCAGCCCTCCCTCCAGGACTGGACTGGGATTCATTACTGCTACAAAGAGGCCCAAACAGCCCCCACCAGCCCACTTAATAGTCACTTTCTATGGCAACTTACAGCAGCCCATGGGGCATTTGCCAGAACCCACAGATTGCCAGTCCGGGCCTGCCTCCCTCTGTGCCAGCACTTGGTCATTTACTCCCACTAAAGGTCTACAGCTAAGAATCCATCACAAACCACTTGTCTTTTTCAAGTCAGATCCTTGTGCTGGGTCCCTTTGAAAATCTTTTTGCAAGGGGGCCCAGCACACTCTAGTTACGCCAATGTCCTTGACTTTACTCTGATAAAGTGCACCCCTATTAAAGGAGATATAAAAGCAAAAAAAAAATAAAACCCTATTTTTACTTTCTGAAATGAAAAACAAATCTATATCCAATATACTTTGATTAAAAAAAATCTGTACTGTTTTTATAACAACCCTGACTGTATGCAGTGAAATTCTCCCTTCATTTTACTTTCTCTGACTGCTGGGGATAGGCAACTTCAGATGGTCCCTAACTGCTCTGCAGGGAAACAATTATACTTTCAAATGGCAAGAATAACTCGAGCAGCTTTGTTTGTTTTCTCCCTGTAGAGCAGCCGGCAACTGTGTAGAGATTTGTATCCGCAGTGCAGTCTGTATATTCTGATTATTAATCAGTCTTGCTGTCTTGCTGTATCCGCTTCTATGGCAGTTAGTATTTGTCTAGTGCTGTTTTCATCATTTATGATGATCCCTAAGCTTAATGTCTGACGAAGGGGCACGCCCCCGAAACGTTACATCACTCGACTGAATAAACAGCAGGGGAACTTCCCCGCATTTTTCACCCAAAGTGCCTGAATTTCTTCCTTTGACCCTAAGCTTAACCTCCCAACAGCAGCCCAGATCACACTGAGCATGTGCGCAGTCTTGGTCTTGTAGAGACGTTTAACAAAGATGATGACCCCCTGTGGGCAACTTTGAAAGCATAAATCATTTCTTTAAAGGGGTGGTTCACCTTCAAGTTAACTTTTAGTATATTGTAGAAGGGCCAATTCTAAGAAAGTTTACAATTGGTCTTCATTATTTATTTTTCATAGTTTTTTAATGATTTGCAATTTTCTTCTGTTTCTTTGCAGCTTTCAAATGGGGGTCACTGACACCATCTAAAAACAAATGCTCTGTAAGGCTACAAATGTATTGTTATTGCTACTTTTTATTACTTATCATTCTATTCAGTCCATCCCCTATTCATATTCCTTTGTCTTATTCAAATCGATGCAGGGTTGCTAGGGTAATTTGTACTGTAGAAACCAAATTGCTGACACTGCAAATTATAGAGTTGCTGAATAAAAAGCTAAATAACTTAAAAACCACAAACAATAAAAAATGAAAACCAATTGCAAATTGTCTCAGAATATCACTCTCTACATTATACTAAAAGTTATCTCAAAGGTGAACAACCCCTTTAATTAGGCTTCTGTTGCAGTAAGTTCATGTTTATGTTTAATTTACAAAATACAGCATTTCTAGCCTTCTTCTATTTTAGACTTTAGTTCCCCTTTAAAGCCAGAGCTTTCTCTTTGTGGCTCTTGAGTCCAGGAGGCTGCAAAGTATGTTAGGGCAAAAAATAAGTTGTTAATGCAAAGAGGGGAACATTGATGCTCCAGATTAGATCCAAAAGAGCAACCAGTACAGCGTTCAGTGGAAACCCAATATAAACTTGGCAAATTCTCCTGTTGTAACCTGCCAAGTTCCCATAGTGCAATACATCAGAGCAGCATTAGTAACATCTACACAATGAGATAAGGTTTCTACACAAGGAGCATGATAATAAGCTACAGGAGACGGAAAAAAAAGTGCATCATAATTATGCAATTACACATACAAAGCAGTCACTATAGGAACAAGTACACAACAACTACATTATAAATACAATCAGTATCAAGGATACTTTGGGTCTGTGGAACCTTGAATTTAATGGGGTAGTATCATCTCCTATAGAAACATTTTTTTCACAAAACAATATATTGTACCGGGAAGCCCATTATCCATAAGGCTCTGAATTATGGGAACGCCATGACCCATTTTAAAATGATTTCCTTTTTCTGTGAAATAATAAAACAGTAGCTTGTAGTGGATCCCAACTAAGATATAATGAATCTTTACTGGAACCAGAACCAGCCTATTGGGCTTATTTAATGTAATTTATTGGTAAACTTAATGCATCAGTTAATAGTGCTGTTCCAGAAGAATTCTGCACTGAAATCCATATCTCAAAAGAGCAAACAGATTTTTTTATATTTAATTTTTAAATCTGACATGGGGCTAGACATATTGTCAGTTTCCCAGCTGCCCCAAGTCATGTGACTTGTGCTCTGATAAACTTCAGCCACTCTTTACTGCTGTACTGCAAGTTGGAGGGATCGCTCCCTCCCTTTATCCCCCCCCCCAGCAGCCTAACAACAGAACAATGGGAAGGTAACCAGATAGCAGCTCCCTAACACAAGATAACAGCTGCCTGGTTAGGGTTGCCACCCAGCCGGTATTTTACTGGCTTAGCCGGTAAAACACCAGCCAAGGCCGGGGCCGGTATTACAAATTTACCGGCAATGTAGCTGCCGGTAAATTTGTAATACCCCTTAAAAATGGCCCTTGCCTTGCCTAAAATCCAGTGAAAAACTTACCTTTCTAGCGTCTTCATCCGATCGCTCGCATGGCCCCGCCCCCTTTGATGTCACGTCACGCCCCTTTTGACGTCACGCCCCACCCCCTTTTGGTCCCGCCCCCGCCGGCTGGTAAAAAAAATTCCAAAAGGTGGCAACCCTATGCCTGGTAGATCTAAGAACAGCACTCAATTGTAAAAATCCATGTCCCGCTGTGACTCCTTCAACTAGAGTGAAAAGGAAAAACAACAGCCTGCCAGAAAGCAGTTCCCTCCTAAAGTGCTGACACAAGTCACATGACCTGGGGCAGCTGGGAAATTGACAAAATTTCTAGCCCCATGTCAGATTTCAAAACTGAATTAAAAAAATGTGTTTGCTCTTTTGAGAAATGGATTTCAGTGCAGAAGTCTACTGGAGCAGCACTATTAACTGATGTGTTTTGAAAAAAAAAAAACATTTTCCCATGACAGTTTCCCTTTAAGGTGTGGAGATCCAAATTATGGAAATACAGGTCTCATACCTCAGAAAGACCATTGCCCATAGCATTAATTTTTACACAAATACGTTTTTTTTAAAATCTTTCTTTTGTTTCTGTAATAATAAAGCAGTGCCTTGTCCTTGATGGTAATGAAGATGCATGAATCCGTATTGGTGGCAAAACAATCCTTCTGCGTTTATTTCGGTAGACTCCACTGACCCGTCCCTCCTCCCCTCCCTGCTGTAATCTGAGCCCAGAGCTATGAGTGAGCAGGAAGAGACTCGGCAGTGATGTCACACCAAGCTAATATGGCAGCTGCTATCCTAAACAAACAGAGAGAGCTTCTAGAGCTGTTTACTCAGGTATGGTAAAGCATTTTGCAGAATAAATATAGTGTTACAGCTTGCACTATTGTGGCTAATCTATTGTCAATAAACTGCTTCTGTAGCTTTCCTTCCCCTTTAACTCATGGCAGAAACATGGGTTATCATTTTCAGTATGTCTCAGTTTTCCCACAGTGCTGTAATCAGACGGCCTAATTTAGGCAGCAGATAGGGCAGAGAATTTGAATGCTCATCTGAAAGAGCTTCCAGGCATATATTTTATCATTTAAATAAAGACAACCCCTTAAATTGACTCAAGGGGTCAATGGGGGTTTTTAGTGCAGGAGTTCAGGGTGAGCCAGTCCTGGCGCTGAATAGAGAGGAGACAGTCGTTATGTATGAGAGTGCCACAGTATTAGACATGGGAGTCGTATTATTTGTGCTTTACAGTCAGCAGCACGCCACATAAAAGACTCAGACGTCAGGCGCACGGCCCGTATGCGTCAAGTACAATTTAGATTTTTATTTTTTTTAATGACACTTAGTTGCCTGAGGACTTGTTATAAATAACTTGCTGATAGAGGGAATCAGAAACACAAAGCAAAAGCCTCTGACTAATGTGCCAGGATATCATTCACTCTCCACTTAAATACAAATACTATTACTGCTCTCTTTCCTTTCCTTAGATCAGGGGTCCCCAACCTTATTTGCTCGTGAACCACATTTAAATTTAAAAAAGAGTTGGAGAGCAACATGAAGAAGTCCATGGGGATGTCAAATAAGAGCTCTGATTGGCTGTTTGGTAGCCCCTATATGGACTGGCAGCTACAGGAGAGAATGTTTGGCAGGACATCTGTTTTTTATACAACCAAAACTTGTCTCTAAGCCAGTAATTAAAAATAATAAGCACCTGCTTTGAGGCCACTGGGAGCAACATCCAAGGGGTTGGAGAGCAACATGTTACTCACGAGCTACTGGTTGGGGATCACTGCCTTAGATTCATAAAAAGTCAATGCAGGCACTATATAGATCTCCTGGAGCCGTAATAAGAAGTAACCTCAATATCTCTCCAACCTACTACAACTACATAGGATACAGGCAGCGTCGGACTGGGCCTGCGGGGCATCAGGAAACATCAATCTTGGCCCCTCCACCAGCTCAGCCCCCTCCCCCGATCTCCGGGGCCCCCGCCGGCCAAGACCCCCGATCTCTGGGCCCCCAAATAAAATGAATAGCTGCGCTGGTTGCAAAGCATTTTTGTGTTTGTGCATGTGGGCCAGCACATGCGTTGCGTGTAGGGTTGCCACGTGTCCGGTTTTCACCTGGACAGTGCGGTATTTTGAAGGGCTGCCCGGCAGGCCCGGACTGGCAATCTGTGGGTTAGGGCAAATGCCAGATGGGCTGCTATAAGGTGCCATAGAAAGTCAGTATTTAGTGGGCTGGTGGGGACTGTTTGGGCCTCTATGTGGGCTGATTGGGCCTCTGTGTACCTGAAATGCCAGGGCCTATTTTGATTCTCAGTCCAGTCCTGCTGCCCGGGTCAATACTTCCTGCCCGGTTTTCCAATCGGCAATCACTTCATCATAGCCCCGCACACAGGTCCGCCCACTGACGTCATGGGGCCACCCCCTGTCCAGGATTAGCCACATGAAAAGGTGTTGTGTGTCAGCGCTTGCACATTTGCACAGGTGCACACGCAGGTGTTCACAAATGGGGCCCTGGAGCTTAGTAACCTGGTGGTCCCTCCATGTCTAGTCCAACCAGGGTCGGACTGGGGGACTGCTGTCCCCTCGGGACCCCGTCCCCTTGCTGTGCCGGTGCTGTGTGCTCCCTTCCTTGCATTCTATAATGGCACAGCAGTGGCTTTTTTTTTTTTTTTTTTTAATACCACGATTTGGGGGTCTGGCCTGGCAGGGGCCCATGAGGGTAGGGGCCCACCAGGTTTTTCCCCGGTGTCCCGCCAGGCCAGTCAGACCCTGAGACGAACCCTGGGTACAGGTATATGGCACCTGTTATCCAGAATGCTCGGGACCTGGGTTTTTTTTTCAGTAATTTGGATCTTCAGACCACCCGTCACCCCAAAAAAATATTCCAAATAATATTTTATCACATTAGTCAAGCAAAATGAACATTAATTACACTATGTAAATTATTTAAATTTTGTTTTCTTCACTCTGGGAATTCATAATTATAACAAGCAGGCAGGAGCCATTATATGGACACTGTTATTAAGGCAAGTCTTGTATCATCTCAGAATCTTGTTTGTGCACCAGAATGGGGGACCCGATGTCTATCACCATGTCCTGGCTACACAATTAAATGGTTAAGAGAACTGGGGGAATGTGTGGGGAGCAGTGACATGTAGGAAGTGCTGAATGGAAAGTGAAAGTAATTATCTGCCCCGCCTCTATGCCTAAGGCATAGAGGAGTGGCAGACAATATTTGATTGACAGCTGAGATTTTTAAATGAGCTTAAAACAGCTATGAATGCTTTAATAAAAATTTGAAATTGGAATTCATGTTTAATTTGAAAAGGACTTTTATTATACAGATTTTTGTGTCTGGGTGACAGGTCCACTTTAAAGGACAAGGAAAGGCAAAGAAATAAAATCCCATTTTTACTTTCTTTAATGAAAAAGAAATCTATCTCCAATATACTTTAATTTAAAAATGTGTACCGTTTTTATAAGAAACCTGACTGTATGCAGTGAAATTCTCCCTTCATTTAGTGCTGTGGATAGGAATTGTCAGACGGTCCCTAACTTCTGGCAGGGAAACAATCATACTTATGAACAGCAGGGGGAGCTCCCGCCTTACTTACCAGCCATGCAGAACTCAAGTAGCTTTGTTTTTTGATCATTTATGACGATCCCTAAGCTTAGCCCAGATCACACTGAGCATGTGCACAGTCTTGGTCTTGCAAAGATGTATAACAAAGTTACAAGATGACAGCCCCCTGTGGCCAACTTTGAAAGCATAAATCATTTGTTTGATTAGGCTTGTGGTACAGTAAGTTCATGTTTATGTTTAGTATACAAAATACACCATTTCTACCCTTATTCTATTTTACACTTTCCTTGCCCTTTAAGGGGAAGATTTATTAAATTTGTGTGAAGGATTCGAACATGCGCTTGAATAGTCTATTTTTGCAAATTAAGTATTTTCGACCATCGAAAATTCAGTTGCATCGAATAGATCCAATAGATCCAATAAATATATATTGGCTTGTACGACTATTCGCCGGTCGAAGAACTTGCCCTTATTCGACTGCCTACTTCACCAGATTGAATATTTGAAAAGCACTCAAAACTGGGGAATATTTTATTCGATTTTGGTGAATATTTATTCGCCAATTATTTGTGGGTCGAATTTGAGGGCTAAAAGCCCTTGACAATTCAACCTTTATTAGATCTGCCCCTATGTCTACTAGAAAATCATTTAAACATTATGGACCTTATTTATAAAAATCTGAATTTTCCTGATTATTTAAATAAAAAAAAGTCTGACCAAACTAAAATCCACGATTTTAGCATGATTTAACCTGATCTGGGACAAACTTGATCAAATCCAATGAAATCCAAATCGTATGTATTTTTCAGAGTTTTTTCCCAAATGGCTTGATTTTTTCCATGCTTTTTCCCCCCCCAAAAAAAGCCAGAATTGTTTTGGATTTTTGCCCTAAATAGTCGGATTTTTGAGCTAATTCCAGAGCAAACCACAGAAAAAATTCCAAATAGTATAGGGACCTCTCCCAGTTACTTATATACAAGATGCCAGGTTTTCAGATTCTGACTTTTTTCATCCTCGGGGTATAATAAATATCTAAAATTCAAGTTTTTTTTTCCACTAAAAATTCTGATTTTATGTTACAAAAAAACCTTGAATTTTTCGATGTTTTTGGTATTTATAATTTAATAAATAACTCCCTAAATAAAGTTTTACCTTTTTTCACCTCCAATAAGGATTAATTATATCTTAGTTGGGATCAAGTACAAGTTACTGTTTTTATTACACAGAAATCGTTTTTAAAGGAAAACTATACCCCAAAATTTTTTTTTTGAGCAACAGATAGTTTATATCAAATCAAGTGACATATTAACGGATCTTACCTACCTGGTATATATATTTAAGTAAATATTGCCCTTTTACATTTCTTGCCTTGAACCACCATTTCATGATGGTCTGTGTGCTGCCTCAGAGATCACCTGACCAGAAATATTTCAACTCTAACTGTAAAGGGAAGAAGTGTTGAAGCAAAAGACAGAACTCTGTCTGTTAATTGGCTCATGTGACCTAACTTTATAGTTTGTTTGGTATGTTTGTGTGCACCGTTGGATCCTAGGATCCCAGGAGGCTGTCCTTATTTTTTAAAATGGCCATTTTCTATTTATGATTACCCAATGGCACATGCTACTAAAAAAGTATATTATTATGAACATGGTTTATTTACATGAAGCAGGGTTTTATATATGAGTTGTTTTATACAATATCTGTTTATAGAGACCTACATTGTTTGGGGGGTATAGTTTTCCTTTAAAGATTTGGGTTATTTGCATAAAATGGAGTCTATGGGAGGCGGTCTTTCCGTAACCCGGAACTTTCTGGACAACAGGTATCCGAATAACGGATACCATACCAGTATTGAGCAGACTCAAAGTACAGGTATGAGACCTGTTATCCAGATTGCTCGAGACCTGGTTTTTTTCTGGATCTTTTCGTAATTTGGATCTTCATACCTTAAGGGGCAGATTAACTAAGGGTCGAATTTCGAAGTGAAAAAACTTTGAAATTTGACCATCACATTTTTTTAAAGGGCTATTTCGATGGAAAATGGACCTATTTAGATCGAATAGGTCCATTTTCGATTGAATAAAAATAGTTTGATTCGAATCGAACAATTTTGCTAAAAATCCTTCAAATTCCTAAGACTGACAAAAAATTTCATGACAGGTTCTAGAAGGTCCCCCAGGCGATTTTGCAGCTTTAAAGGGCAAGGAAAGTGTAAAATAGAATAAGGGTATAAATGCTGTATTTTGTATACTAAACATAAACATGAACTTACTGCACCACAAGCCTAATCAAACAAATGATTTATGCTTTCAAAGTTGGCCACAGGGGGCTGTCATCTTGTAACTTTGTTATACATCTTTGTCTGACACTGGCACTGCACATGCTCAGTATGATCTGCTTGAGTTCTGCATGGCTGGTAAGTAAGGTAGGGGCTCCCCCTGCTGTTCATAAGTATGATTGTTTCCCTGCCAGAAGCACTAAATGAAGGGAGAATTTCACTGCATACAGTCAGGTTTCTTATAAAAACAGTACACATTTTAAAATTAAAGTATATTGGAGATAGATTTATTTTTCATTAAAGAAAGTAAAAATCAGATTTTATTTCTTTGCCTTTCCTTGCCCTTTAAGGTGGCGAAGTGTCGATTTCGAAGAATTTTAAAGGGACAGTATTTAGAAAGTAACTGCAATAGACCAAGAATGAATGCTAAATGACAGACGTGTTACTGGGCAGGGAAACCTTTACTCCATTAATACACGAGCCACGGCGTCTCACCCAGTTTCCCATCTCAGAAGGGGAGAACATGGATTGTGTGGGCATCCCCAGTGCAAATATCGGCAACGCTTTACAGGGAATGTGTTTAAAGGGGATAAAAGGAGAAGGAAAGGTTAAAAGTAAGCCGAATCCAGGATTCCGTACGGATTCGGCCTTTTTCAGCAGGATTCGGCCTATTCCTTCTGCCAGGCCAAAACGAAACCTAATCTTTATATGCAAATTAGGGTTGGGGAAGGAAATCACATGACATTTTGTCACAAAACAAAGACGTAAAAAATGTTTTCCCTTCCCAGCCTTAATTTGCAAATGGCATTTTCGGCAAAATCATGCACGAAGGATTCGGCGGTTCTGCCTAATCCAAAATAGTAGATTTGGTGCATCCTTAATATGAATTAACCAGTAAACTCTCAAAGTAATGCTGCTCTGACATATCAAAAGAAATAACACCTATGTCTTTCCTTCTATTGTGTCACATGGGCTTCTGTATCAGACTTCCTGTTTTCATCTTAAAC
>CM044440.1:129133380-129155661 GCA_024363595.1 Xenopus borealis | reverse complement strand
CACAGGCAGAGTATGTCACACACAGGCAGAGTATGTCACACACAGGAAGAGTATGTCACAGGAAGAGTAGGGCACACACAGGCAGAATATGTCAGAAGCTGCTGGTTTGGGTAAAGTAATGATAATGTGGGATTTTAATTACCCAGACTGGAACAACAGTACTGACAGATCAGTTAATGGGAATAAGTTTATAAACTTGTTGCATGACAATTTTATGGCACAGGTTGTTGAGGAGCCTACCAGAAAAAATGCTATGTAGGTTAATACAGAAGTAAAAAAGTTAATAGGAACAAAGAGAAAGGCATTTAAAAACTACAAATCTGTTGGGACAGAAGCTGCATTTAAAGGAACAGTTCAGGGTAAAAATAAAAACTAGGTAAATAGATAGGCTGTGCAAAATAAAAAATGTTTCTAATATAGTTAGTTAGGCAAACATGTAATGTTTAAAGGCTGGAGTGAGTGGATGTGTAACAGAACAGAACACTACTTCCTGCTTTTCAGCTCTCTAACTCTGAGTTAGTCAGTGACTATAAGGGGGGCCACATGGGACATAACTGTTCAGTGAGTTTGTAATTGATCCTCAGCATTCAGCTCAGATTCAAAAGCAACAGTTATGTCCCATGTGGCCCTCCCTCAAGTCACTGATTGGTTACTGCCTGGTAACCAGGGTAACCAGTCAGTGTAAACAAAAGAGAGCTGAAAAGCAAGAAGTAGAGTTCTGTTCTGTTATGTTAGACTTCCAGTCACTCCAGCCTTTAAACATTACATTTTTGCCTAACTTACTATATTGAAAACGTTTTTATTTTGCACAGCCTGTCTATTTACCCACTTTTTACTTTTATACTGAACAATTCCTTTAATGAATTTAAACAATATAATAAGTGTTGTAAATCAGCAATCCGGAAGGCAAAGAAAGAAAATGAATTATGATGGAGGCGAAAACGAATCCTAAGAAAGTTTTTAAATATATTAATAGAGTAAAGATGCAGTTTGAGAGTGTTGCGCCATTAAATAATGGTACCAGTATGGTTGTAACAGAAAAGGCAAATGTGCTAAATCAGTTCTTTTCTTCTGTGTATACAATAGAGGAGTCTGAGTACCCAGGCTCACTTCATAACTGCACTGATGGATAAATAATTTGATGCCCACTGTGCAATTATCTCTCATGTCAAAATTTACGGGCGTCAAAATTATTTTGATGGCCATTGACTTCAATGCGTTTCGTGAATGTTCTGCCGTTTGTGAATATCGCGGTAAAGTCGCAAATTTTTTTTAAGGCCCATATTCACCCATCACCACCAGTGACGAAATGTGATTTGAAAGGTTTTTTCCTAGAGTATTTTCCTAGAGCAGGCAGGAGTCAAAAATATTTTTATCCTATGGTCTAATAATGCCAAACGCTTCTCCAAATACTCAGACAAAATGAGAATATTTCCGGCCATACTGAAAGTTTCTGGTGATAGAATGTTAATTTTTTTCCTCCAACTTTTTACAAATCTGACCCTCAATTAGCATTTCTCATACCATATTTCTGTGGTTTTTGAGTTATTTAGTTTTTTATTCGACAGCTCTCTAGTTTGCAATTTCTGTAGAGAGAAGCTATACCGCCAACTATTTCTCATCAGTACACACTGGGGTTCAATTACTAATACTGGGCAAAATAAAAACACTACAGTAACCCAGAATAATTACCTTTGATCACTCACTTGGATGGCTGAGGATACTGGAAGCTGCAGTCAAGCAGTACATTTTGAATCTTTTCACTAATCAAGTGTAAAGGGAATCTGATATAATAGGGTGTCCACAAAAAACTAACTCTCCCTTCATTTAGTGTTGTGGATAGGAATTGTCAGACGGTCCCTAACTTCAGGCAGGGAAACAATCATACTTATGAACAGCGTGGTGGGGGGGGGCTTTCCTTACTTACCAGCCATGTAGAACTCAAGCAGCTTTGTTTTTTGATCATTTATGATGATCCCTAAGAAGCCCAGACCACACTGAGCATGTGTATGTAGTCTAGTCTTGCAAAGATGTATAACAAAGTTACAAGATGACAGCCCCCTGTGGCCAACTTTGAAAGCATAAATCATTTGTTTGATTAGACTTGTGATGCAGTAAGTTCATGTTTATGTTTAGTATACAAAATACACAATTTCTAGCCTTATTCTATTTTACACTTTCCTTGCCCTTTAATAGTACCCAACTTTTTAAAACCATAAAATAAAATCAGTGTTGTCAGTGGTATTGTGTCTTGGGTGTATAAATGAGAGCAGATGCCAATTTTATATAAAGGAAAAAATATCACAGACTATGGGGACTGATGTTTCTTACAGAAAACGGGTCAGTTTTAAGTACTCGCAGCATTGTAAATACAAAAAAAGGGGTTGTGGGTGCACTCCTAAGGCCATATAAAAATATAATTAAGTACAATAATCCCCTGTCTAAATATTCCAATGAATTTGCACGTGCATATATTTAAAAAGGAAAAACAGGGTTTTTTGTTACAAAGTTATGATCATAAAGTTGATAAGCCACCATACCACGTCAAGGTAAACCCCACACGGTGGTCCCTAACTTGTTTACCTTTGGTTGAAATATAAACGGTCAAATACCGGTCTGCTTAACAGCATTGTGTGTATATAAGTAATATAATATATATATATATATAAGCAAAGGTAGTTCCCCATGGATAATCACGATACATACAGAGCATTTATCTGTCTATTAAATCTGACAAACACTCACAATTCACTATTGTCCAACAGGCAGTTCCTACTACTAGTTGCCTTTTAATATGATTGTTTTATATCTTCATATCTGCACAATTATCAGAAATCCCTTACTATATGCGAAAAGAAAAAATACCACTGCAAAGTCCTTTTCCGATTCTCTGATCAAATATAGATATTTTCCTGCACGTACACAGGAGTTGAAGGTGAATATAAATCCCAGGGCTGTGATTAAAGACTAATTAACACTTTTAGTTGGTGCGGGGTCCGACTGGCCCGGCGGGACACCAGGAAAAAACATGGTGGGCTCCTGACTTTTATGTGTCCCCATCGGACCATACCCCCCCTTATTTATTAAAAAAATAAAACATTTTGCAGCCGCGCTGCTCTACGCATGCATGTTGGCGCAGTCCTCGCATATACATGCTGAATGTAGGGGGGCAGCTGAGGGGGGCTCTGGACAGCATTCCCGGTGGGCCCCAGGCCCCCCCAGTCCAACCCTGGGTGGAATCTCAATCTGCATCCACTGATTATAAGTTTTCCCTCGTGTTACATTGTTGTTTTGAGGTCCCACCTATTTATTATACATAATACATTTCCCTGATTTTACACATGGCGGCGTCTCGTTTTGGACGTGCGCATGCGTTTTTGGATGCCAGCGTCTGCTTTTTTTTTTTACGTCGGCAATGGGAGTCCAAAAATGGTCACGCGCGTCCAAAATGAGACGCAGCGGCGTTTCGTGAATTTTTCGCAAAGCAGAACGCCGCCGATTTGCCCACCACTAATCTGTTTATGACAGTAAAGGCCTCATCACTGAGGACACAAGGACATCCCTTTAGATTATAAGAAAGGACGGGTTATGACCAAGTTCTCTACTTTAAAGGGGTTGCTCACGTTTGAGTTAACTTTTAGTATAATGTAGAGAGTGATATTCTGAGACAATTTGTAATTAGTTTTCATTTTTTATTATTTTTGGTTTTATAGTTATTTAGCTTTTTATTCAGCAGCTCTCTAGTTTGCAGTGTCAGCAATTTGGTTTCTAGGGAACAAATTACCCTAGCAACCCTGCATTGATTTGAATAAGAGACTGGAATATGAATAGGAGAGGGACTGAATAGAATGATAAGTAATAAAAAGTAACAATAACAATACATTTGTAGCCTTACAGAGCATTTGTTTTTAGATGGTGTCAGTGACCCCCATTTGAAAGCTGCAAAGAAACAGAAGAAAAACTATGAAAAATAAATAATGAAGACCAATTGAAAAGTTTCTTAGAATTGGCCCTTCTACAATATACTAAAAGTTAACTTGAAGGTGAACCACCCCTTTAAGCAGATATAATTCTCATTGTAAAGACTCTGTACTAACAGATAACAGTGCTATCCTCATGAAAGGGTTGGAGACCAATGCAAAAATATGTGGTTAGTATTTAATCCTAAAGTACAAGGGTGATCCAGCAACATTCATTGAGATAGTAACCAGTTACACATCACTTCTGCCATTGACCCGTTGGCCAATAATTACCTGCTCAGCAGTAGATAAAGGCCATAGAGTTGTTATATTTATCCTGCTCTTATCTGAGTAAAGATCATCGGACACTTAACATCAGTTACATTGCAAAGGAAATTGTTGACATTGTAGGATATGAAATCCTGATCTGTGTAAGCACTTTCCAAGAATTATATTCAGTATATAAAGCTAGCCCCCCTACGTGAGACGATATTAGTTAAAGTGTTTATTCACCTTAAAATGAACTTTTAGTATGGTATAGAGAGCGATATTCTGAGGTGATTTGCAATTGGTCTTTATTTTTTAAATTGTGTTTTTCTTTATTTATTCAGCTGTTTGTTCAGAATAGGGTTGCCACCTTACCCCACTGGGAGCTCTGGGGAGGGACAATGATGTAATGGGGCGGGGCAATGATGCTGTAGGCGGGACAGTGATGCTGCACGGGCGGGGCAGTTGGCGGTTGCCCAATTGCTACATCAATCTTAGGGAATCCTCCCCAGTTTTCCAAATTAGAAGAAACGGTTTTGACCCAGAAAGCCCTCCCAAACACCAGGCTGTCCAGGTCAAATCCAGACAGGTGGCAACCTGCTATCTGATTGCTAGGGTCTTAATTACCTTAGCAACAAGGCAGTTATTTGAATGAAATATGAATTGGATCAGCCTGATTTGAAAGAAGTACAGAAACTTTCCCTTTAAAGGGAAACTGTCATGGGAAAACATATATATATATATTTTTTAGTTAATCAGTTAATAGTGCTGCTCCAGTAGACTTCTGTACTGAAATCCAATTCTCAAAAGAGCAAACAGATTTTTTTATATTTCATTTTTGAAATCTGACATGGGGCTAGCCATTTTGTCAATTTCCCAGCTGCCCCTGGTCATGTGACTTGTGCCAGCACTTTAGGAGGGAACTGCTTTCTGGCAGGCTGTTGTTTTTCCTTCTCAATGTAACTGAATAGTACGAAGTGGGACATGGGTTTTTACTATTGAGTGCTTTTCTTAAGGTGGCCATAGACAGGGAGATCCGCTCATTTTGCGATATCGCCAAACGAGCGGATCTCTCCCGGATATGCCCACATGTGATAATGTAGGCGATATGGATCGCGGGATCGCATACATGCACAGATGCACCCGTGATCCGACTAGGTTTTTTAACCTGCCCGATCTTTCGGCCAGATATCGATCGGGGAAGCCCATCGGATGACCCCGACTCGGTCTGTCGTAGGGTTGCCACCTTTCCCTGCTGCTGAAGCCGGGCAGGGGGGTGGTCATGTGACGTCACGGGGCGGTCCCGTGACGTCAGTGGGCGGTCCCGTGACGTCAGTGGGCGGTCCCGTGACGTCAGTGGGCGGTCCCATGACGTCACGGGGCGGAGCTATGACGCCGCGATCGCCGATTGGCCGATCGCGGCATCAATCAAGCTAATCCTGCCCGGTTTTCCTTATATGGAAAACCGGGCAGGAAGCATTGAACTGGGCAGCCCTTCAAAATACCGGGCTGTCCGGTTCAAAACCGGACAGGTGGCAACCCTAGTCTGTCGGCAGATTTTATCGGCCCATGTATGGGGGCCTTAAGATCTACCATGCAGCTGTTATCTTGTGTTAGGGAGCTGTTATCTGGTTACCTTCCAATTGTTCTGTTGTTAGGCTGCTGGGTGGGGGAAAGGGGGGGGAGGTGATATCACTCCAACTTGCAGTACAGCAGTAAAGAGTGATTGAAGTTTATTAGAGCAAAAGTCACATGACCAGAGGCAGCTGGGAAATTGACAATATGTCTAGCCCCATTTCAGATTTCAAAATGAAATATAAAAAAATCTGTTTGCTCTTTTGAGAAATGGATTTCAATGCAGAATTCTACTGGAACAGCACTATTAACTGATGCATTTTGAAAAAAAACATTTTTTTTCCCATGACAGGATCCTTTTAAGTGGCCACTAGACCATAATATTTGCTTTTTAATGGGTTTGTATAATGTAAATATTGAGCTCTCTAACTATTGTCCAAATTCTTTGTTATCCCTTAACTTTTAATGATGGTTTTACTGGCTGCCAGTTGTTTTCATTCTTGCCTAAACCTCATTTATTCTTAGACATTATGGCCTTTGTTAAATCCTGTTAAAAGAAGTCAACATAGATGTGGTCTAGGGTTTCATGCGGTGTAGCCTAACGTGGAAAACGCCGTCTATACCGTTACCTATACCTATACCGAGCAAGAAACCCTAACATATTCAATAACCTCTTACTTTGGAAAGGGCTGGGTGAGTTGAAGTCCTATAGTAAAAAATATCTGGAAACAACATAGAAATTCTCCTGTACATCGGACAGTTGGTTTTGGAGTAAATTCCTTTTTACTCAACGTTTAACCTACTTCAGGGGTGTAACTACAGAGGACGCAGACCCTGCGGCTGCAGGAGTGCCCAGGAGGTTTAGTTTAACCCTCGAGGCCCTATGGTTTCAATTAATATTGTTGGCCTGAAAAGTAATTTGCTGTGGGGCCCAGTGATATCTAGTAACGTCACTGACCTACTTACTATAATACCCACCGCTGTGCTGGGAGTCTCTGTGTAGCCTCAGCTGTTGCGCAACCGGTCGGCAGTAAACGATATTCATGATCTCTGTTAATGATCACATTAACCCATAGGCCAGAGGTGTCCAAACTTTTGGCTTTGAGGGCCACATTGGAAGAAGAAAAATTGTCTGGGGGACACACATGAAATACACAAACACTTTTGATTTGTAAAAGTGTAGCGCTATAGTAAACTGCTGTTATAGGGATCAGTTATAGCTACTCAAATGGTATTAAACCACAAATGAAACTCTCTTTCTCAGCCCTCTCAGCGGGGTGGAGGAAGGATATAGTTGAACTGTAACCATGTGCAATAAGCACAATAAGTTGGGCGCCAGTGATTCTTTATGCTTAACCAAAACAGAATTTTTGAAGAGCAGAGCAATAGAACCATCACCACATTGGAGTAAAGAGCATCTTATACAGTTACACGGCATAAGTACAAAGCACACAGCATAAAGGAGCAGATACTCACAGCAACACACATGGGCCGGATCCCTTCAGGCAAGGGGTTGTGTCAGCAGTAGTTGAGCTTTGAATGTGAACAGATATGCATTAGATTTCAGCCGTTGTACTAAGTGGAACCTGAGGGGAAACCCTATCCCTAGGTCTGTACACTTAGTCCCTAATACCCGGGGATCTTAATCCCTCTAATTCTCCTGTCGGAGCGTGAGCTGCTCAACTAGCTACCTTTCTATCACTCCTAGAGTGATCTATGACAGAGTATAGCTGTACTTTACTAGGGCCTTTGCGCCTAGGGATCATGCCCATTCCCTTCCAGCCTGCAAGCTTGGGCTAAAGCAATGAACACTGACCTTTATACTTTTACACAGTGCCACCTTGTGTACACTGTGAGAACTACAGGGGTTACATAAGCACCAAGGTCTCCATTAGGACCCATTAGGCGTCCATATTACTAAGGATGTGCCTGTTAGAAATATGCGAAATATGCGAGGGTGTATAATTTTCACATCCCTACAAAAGTAAAGAAAATACACAAACAAAAAAAAAACTACAATACCAGTTGATTTCTGCAGCGGTTTAAATAAAATTGGATCCAGACGTGCCGTCATCTCTTGTTGATTTTTTCAATACCAGTTGGATGACCAGATGGAGCTATACACTGGAATAAGGGACACCTGGATATTAAATAGACTTATTATTATTATATTATTATTATTACTAACTGGGCAATGGGCAGAGTCCCCCTCCTCCTATATACTTTGCAACATGATGTTTTCTCAGGAACTGAGCGTTTCAAGCTGGGCCGTTTGGACACCCCTGCCATAGGCTATGGGGCCCCTTGTGACAGTGGGGGCCCAGGGGAATGTCTTGTTGCTGTACATCACTCTCATGTTCAAGGTAGAAGGATAGTTAATAATGAAGCCGTAAACCTGATGCCCGAGGGTTATTTCTTGCTTTATGGCCTTTAAGCTGAAGATAAAGCAATTAGCAGAGTGCAAAATAACATCTTGTTTCTTATAACCATTCCTTCCATAAATTCAAACATTTTAACCCAGCGCTGACTGTACAAAGTTCATGTAGATCCTATCCCTCTGCCCGAGAGAAGCCCAGTCATTGTGCCTCCTCCATGCGACGGTGATGGGTCTCCAAGGATCCCTCCAACTCTGCTGCCTCCTCTTTGTCTGTCTCACAGCTCACTCGGTAACAATGGGTCCCCAAATACTAATGTTTCTCACTGGGGTGGGAAGAGTTCTGATTGGTTGGGAAAATGTAATAATGACTTTTGTTTATTTCCCCTTGTAGATAAACCACAGAAGCCAAAAACTTGGTATGTGACGATGGAAAAACAAATGTGAAGTTTTTGTGGTCATTTCTAATTCTAAAATAACTGATCCGATATGTATCTTTTAAACCCACAGGGAATGAGGCAGATGCTGGGGAGCTAAGGGAGGATATTCCTCAAATCAATCTTGGTAAGTAGATTCTTCCTTTTAAGATTCATTTCAGAAGCAATGCCCTGTTCCCTTGTGTCTGCTGATTTCCCCACTTTTGAACAGGCATAATAACCTCACATAAAAGGTATAGGACTTATTAACAAGAATGCGTAGGACCTAGGTTTTCCAGATAAGAGGTCTTTCTGTAATTTGGAGCACTATTCGTTAAGTTTTCTAAAAAAAAAAATTTTTTTGATTTTTTTTTGGATTAATTATGTCTCAGTTGGGATTAAGTTCAAGGGACTGTTTTATTAATACTGAGAAATTGTATTTAATAACATTAATTATTTCATTAAAATGGAATCTATGGAAGACGGTTTTCCCATAATTTGAAGCTTTCTGGACAACAGATCCCATACATGTACTGTAAATATTACCACTAAACATATATGTACTGTATATTACAATTATTGGAGCAAATACAGGTATGGGATCCATTATCCAGGAAAACTCCAAATTATGGAATGTACATCTCCCATAGACAGTCATGTGATTATTCAACTGCACACCTGTAGTTCACTTCCACTGCACTGGTGGTGCTGATCCTCCGTTGACCTGGCTGGGTCCCTTAGCAACAGCAAATGTATTCAAATGGATCTACACACACAATTGTTTGCAGTCATGGAGCTCCCTGATGAAGGGAGGATGATACTGTTGGTAGCAAAATAAAAGGGGTAAACTCCCCAACTGCAAACAATTGCGTGTGTAGATCCATTTGAATACATTTGCTGTATCTCCCATATACTCCATTTTATCCAAATAATCAATTTATTTCCTGTAATAATAAAACAGTAGCTTGTACTTGATCCCAACTAAGATATAATTAATCCTTATTGGAAGCAAAACCAGCCTATTGGGTTTATTTCATGTTTAAATAGTTTTCTAGTAGACTTAAGGTATGAAGATAAAAATTACAGAAAGATCCATTATCCAGGAAAACCCCAAGTCCTGAGCATTCTGGATAACAGGTCTCATACCTGTATAAATAGAAGTTACTACAGACTCCCTTTAACTTTGTTGGGTCTACACTATGGGTATCACTTGGGGCATCTGAAGAAGTGATTGGTTGTGCTTAGTCTAGACACCTCTAAAAGCCCAACTTAAAAGTCAGTCAGGGGAACATTTTGGGTGATATGTATTTACTGTTCTAGGTATTGTTGGAGTTACAGTTCAATTAGTGATAAACCGATTACTTTATGTTATTAGTTAAGGAGGTCCTGACTAAAAGATCTTCTAAGGGTGGTGGCAGATGTGGCTACTGGGGAAGATTAGTTGCCCATCAACATATTGTCTCTTCTTCAGGCAACTAGTCTCCCCTAAATGCCTTCCCGTTGGCTAGAATGTAAATTGCCGGCTGGATGGCACTCGGATTGTTTCTGCTTTCCAAAGTCGCCCGAAGTTGCCTAACGAGAAAACTTTAGATGACTTCGGAAAACGAAGCATTCCAAGTGTCATCCCGCTGGCGATTTACATTCTAGTCGGTAGGAAGGCCTTTAGGGGAGATTAGTAGCCCGAAGAAGAGGTGATTTGTCGCTGGTTGACTAATCTCCCTGAGTAGCCACTTCTGCCACCAACCTAAAGGGGCTTGAAAATAAAAGTCAAAGAAACTCTTCCTTTATGTAACTTAACCTGGTTGAGGTCCCAATCAATCTGATTTGGCTTTAGGATGATGCAGCGAGTGTAGCTTATATTACATAGGAAATCTAGTGAAATAACACAAATCCCGTCTCTTGCAGAATCAGGACTGGACCTGTTTGAGGGAGACATTGTGTTAACAGTAAGTGTTGCTCTTGTACAATTGCCCACCCCACAATACTTTATGTTACAGTAAGTAATGGTGCAAAACTATTTTCTTCCATCAGCCTCAGTCTCGCAATGCTCTGCGTGATGACTATTACCGATGGAGCTTCCCCATCCCCTATATATTGGCCGATAACTTAGGTAAGTGTTTAATTTATTTATATATATATATATATACATATTTTTTTTTTAACCATTTGAAGCTCATGCCACATTTGTTTTAGAGTGGGCTCGTGTCTAGGGCATTAAAGGATCTCTTTTATCTTTATTTTGGACATGTGTAATAATAAGTGGCCACTTCAAGCATTTGTACCAACATCTCTAATAAAGACATATATATGACCAATATATACCCGCCCTATTCAAATTGACCCAAGCGTAAGTTTGTTAACAAAAATTCGCTAGGAAGAATGTAACACTAGCGAACATTCGCTTAGTAATGCTCGAGCTGACGAATTTTCACTGGGGAAACTTCGACAGCGTTCGGTTGCGCAAAGTGTGTCAGAGCCTTCCGAGGTGAAACTTCACTCTTAAGTAAATTTCCTCCAGAGAATCAGCAAGGTATGATGTTTATTTGGGATTAATGTTCCAAAGAGAGATTAATCACACCTTTAAGGTAACTTGAAATAGGCCTTATTTCACCTGTGCGGCTATTGGTTGACCCCAATGCAGGGGCGCTCCGCCAATGAGGCACTCGCCCCCCTAGTTATCGGGGCCGCAAAAATGCCGCTCCTGGTAGCTATGAGCCGAATTTCCGAGTTTCAACCTTGATGCATCAAGCCTATTGTTGCTTGATGCTCTTCTAGCGCCGTGGACTCCCCCTACCCCTGTCCGGGGAAGGGGGCGGCAAAATCAAGGCCGCCTCAGGCGCCGATGCGAACTGGATCGCCCCTGCCCCAATGCATCTAAAACATAGACTTTTTCTATCCAGCTTCAAACTGAAAGAGTCCCAATGTGGCTGGGGCCTCATTCTATAGTCTTAATACACAAAACATGGTTTACGCAGTAGTCACATAAAAAGGCTTCCATTGTAAGATGCCATGACAACTTTCTAGTCCAGCCCATGACTTCAGATTGGGTATGAGATAGATGAATGACTGGAGCTCTAGTTTATCAGTTTCTGGAAGGCAGACCATTATTCTAACTCCATTATTACAATCAAAGCAAACTGATTTGGGTTATTTTAGATACATATGAGCAGGCCCGGACTGGCAATCTGTAGGTTCTGGCAAATGCCAGATGGGCTGCTGTAAGTTGCCATAGAAAGTGACTATTAAGTGGGCCTCTTTGTAGCAGGAATGGCATGGTCTATTTTGAATCCCAGTCCAGTCCTGGATATGAGATTTTTTTTTTTCTTTTAGACCTGAACGCAAAGTCTGTCATACTAAAGGCTTTTGAAATGTTCCGACTTAAATCTTGTGTGGATTTTAAACCATACGAAGGGGAGCCTACATATATCCATTTTCAGAAATTTGGCGGGTAAGTGGTGTGTTTTACCTTATCTGTGGGTAAATGAGTTCCTCGGGGGTGGAACCTGCTGGGCAGTGTAGGGAGTTTCTTAGTCTACGAGGAGAGCAACGATATACAGCTGTATTGTTACATAATGTTACAATATATTTTTTTAATCTTCACAGGGAGGTGCTGGGAGCCCAGGTCAAATTACATGGGGTAACAGTGTTAAATACAAAAATGAAATGTTTGAAGCTCTGGCTCCCAAGTTTTTTGTGTCTAGACATCCATTAGTTTACTGCTATGGCTAAGACTCAAGGGAGTCCCATACTTTACTTTCAGCATGGCATAGACCAGGGATCCCCAACCTTTTGAACCCGTGAGCAACATTCAGAAGTAAAAGGAGTTGAGGAGCAACACTAGCATGAAAAATGTTCTTGGGGTGCAAAATTAGTGCTGTGATTGGCCATTTGGTAGACCTTATGTAGACTGGCAGTGTACAGGAATCTCTGTTTGGCAGTACACTTGGGTTTTATACAACTAAAACTTGCCTCCAAGCCTGGAATTGCAAAATATGCACCTGCTTTGAAGCCACTCGGAGCAACATCCAAATGGTTGGAGAGCAACATGTTACTCCCGAGCTACTGGTTGGGGACCACTGGCATAGACTATGCATGTGTACCAGTAATCTCACTATGTCCATGTCTTTTACAAACAGGGGCAAGTTTTGTGGCCAAGTTCCACCCTAGTTTCAGGGTGCACTGCTCATGCCCTGCACCCCCTGTATAGCAGCCCTTCACACGGAGAAAGGCACAACTCTATTATAGGCATGCAGACAATTGCACCAAGGGGCACTTCCTGGGGGAGCATGGTGCAAATGTTTGTATTTTGCACCTAGACCCCCATTTTAAACTAGTCCTTATGATTCTTTTGCACCCAAAGGATTGAACTCCATGTCATGGAAATTATTTTCTTAAATGGTCAGTTAAATATGTTATCATGATGGGAAAGAATATTATGCAACATATTCTGTTCCACAGAAATCAGTCACTACACTAAGCAGTGGCTTCCTCTCTAACACACCGATAAATAATATATATAATGGAAAAGTACTCTGTTACCCATATTTATTTCTCCCAGCCTGGGTATTTTAGAACTGTTTCTGCCCAATCGGGTGGAAACAGTAATATTAGAGGAGTTTATTGGCTGATTGGGCCAAGGTGTTTGTACCAGCTGAGTTAGAAAATTCTTCTGGGGAAGGCTAATTCATTGTCAAGAATACACTCCTGGCTAAACAAGTCAATTGCAGGAGGTCATGTTTCATTTAAGAGTTCCATTATGCCTGGGTGAGAAGATCCGAAGGATGTACAAGGACACAGTTGAACCAAATAGCATTCATCTGGTTTTGCTGTAGCTATCACATATTCGAATTGGACAATACTTTTTTCATCTCTTGAAGAAATGTCATGTGCTTCCTAGATGCTGGTCCATGGTTGGAGACCTGAAGACAGGACAGAACCTTTCCATTGGGGAGAGATGCGATTACAAGGCCATTGTGGAACATGAGATTCTTCATGCTCTGGGCTTCTATCACGAACAGTCCCGATCCGACCGTGATGACTATGTTAAGATCTGGTGGGATGAGATTACTAGCGGTCAGTATAAATATTACATATATCACTTGCCTGGGTTTTCCAGTTGCACAAGTCCTGTTGAATCTTTCAAATCTATTCAAGAGTCACTTATTATATATCTGTAGTAGCCATGTGCTCTACTAAACATAATAAACATAATATAGGAGATCAGTACAGTTCGATTGTTATAAAAAACAATATAATGTATAGTGATGGGCGAATTTATTCGCCAGGGGCGAATTCGCGGCGAATAAATTTGTGAAACGACCAGAAAAATTTGCCGCCAAAAATTCGCCGCGCAAAAACGAGTCGCGCGTCGTTTTTGATGCGACGCGCCTAAGACGACGCGACGCGCATCGGAAACGACGCGATGCGTTGGAATCGACGCGACGCGCGTCGAAGACGACGCGCGACTCGTTTCGCCAAATGGCTAAAAAATTCGCGAATTTCTCTGGAAATTCGCAAATTTTTCGGCGAAGCAAAACGCGGCCGTTTCGCCCATCACTAATAATGTAGTGTCGCTGTGCAATAGTAAAATGAGTATGTTTGCTTCAGAAACACAACCATAGTTTATATAAACAAACTGCTGTGTAGCCATGGGGGCATTCATTCAAACCTGAAAAAAGAGAAAAGGCACAGAATGCACAACAGATAACAGATAAGTTCTGTAGTATACAATGGGATTCTTCAGAACTTACATGTTATCTACTGTGTATCCTGTTCTTGAATGTCTGCCCCCATGGCTACACAGCAGCTTGTTTATATAAACTATAGTAGTACTTATCTGTTATCTACTGTGTATCCTGTGCTTGAATGGCTGCCCCCATGGCTACACAGCAGCTTGTTTATATAAACTATAGTAGTACTTATCTGTTATCTACTGTGTATCCTGTGCTTGAATGGCTGCCCCCATGGCTACACAGCAGCTTGTTTATATATCTAGTTTATACTCTAGTAGTATTTCTGAAGCAAACACACCAGTTTTACCAGTGCAGAGCAACAGTACATTATGTCATTCCTCATTATTTGGTGTTACTGTTACCTTTAATACATGCAATAAACTCCATTAAAAGGGTTGTTCACCTTCAAACAACTTCAAATAGATAACCAGAAATATCAACATTTTCCAATTACTTTTCTGTCTGTGACCATTTTTTTTAAATTGAAGTGTAAAGTGTCGTTTTTCAACTTGATACATTTAATTGATCCATTTCTTATCTTTGTCCCAGCTGAGCAGAATCTCTGGGTTTCATTACAGGCAGCTGTTAGAATTGATACAATAGTTGCTAATACTCCAGAGATGCTGCTGAGAAATGGATCAACTAAATATTGCAAAATTGTATCAGTTTAGAGTCTGCACCTGAATTACTGAGCTGCCAGACTCAAACACCACAGACACCAACATTCAACTTTATACTTAGATTTTGGAAAAACAGTAAAAATAAATAATGGAAAGTAATTGGAAAAAGTCTGGAGAACAATCTGAAAACAACCAAACTGACTTTCTGCTGACTTTATTTTCAGGCATGGAACATAATTTTAATAAATATGAGGATGACTATATCACCGATTTGAATACCCCATATGATTATGAATCTGTCATGCATTACGGTCCCTTATCCTTTAATAAGAATGAAAATGTTCCAACAATCACGGCCAAGATAGAAGCTTTCAATGACATTATTGGTCAACGCCTGGATTTCTCTGAAATAGACTTAGAGCGGCTGAATCGCATGTACAACTGCAGTAAGTTCAACCATAAATGTATTATTTTATTATAAAAAGATCAAGAGTTATCTGACCTTTAAATGTAGGATTAGCAAAAATAATTGTATTATGTAATGGGATTTACTTGCTGTGCCTGGACAATGATAAGGCTACTAGATAATGCATCCTCAGTTTGAGGGAATAGGCCATCTAATGACTGATACCTGTGCAGTGGAAGGGAAGCCCAACATGATAACAATCAGACTATTTTCTTGTATAGAGGAAAGGAAGGCATGATGATTAGTGTATTTTTATGTATAAAGGAAGGGAGAGTAGGGCATTATGATGATGATGACCAGTATATAAGGAAAAGGTAGACCAAGATTATGACAACCAGTCTATTTTGATGTATAATGGAAGGAAAGGGTATGGTGATGATGGTAATCAGTATATTTTCATATATAATGGAATGTATATGAAATAATAAAAATTTAAGCATTAAGATGATATTTTTACATATAGAATGGAAGGATAGGGCATGATAATGAAAATCAGTATATTTCCATATGTAATGGAAAGGAAGGCATAATGATGTTGACTAATATATGCACATATAATGGAAGGGTGGGGTATATTGATGACAAAAAGTGTAGTTTCATATATAATGGAAGAGTAGGGCATGATGATGACAGTCAGTATATTTCCATGTATAATGTCAGAGTAATGGAAAGGAAGGCATAATGATGTTGACTAATATATGCACATATAATGGAAGGGTGGGGTATATTGATAGTAGTTTCATGTATAATGGAAGAGTAGGGCATGATGATGACAGTCAGTATATTTCCATGTATAATGGCAGTGTAATGGAAAGGAAGGCATAATGATGTTGACTAATATATGCACAAATAATGGAAGGGTGGGGTATATTGATGACAAAAAGTGTAGTTTCATGTATAATGGAAGAGTAGGGCATGCTGATGACAGTCAGTATATTTCCATGTATAATGGCAGAGTAGGGCATTAAGGTGGCAATCAGTATATTTCCATAGATAATGGAAGGGTAGGGCATATTGATGACAATCAGTATACAGGTATGGGACCTATTATATAGAAAGCTTGGACTTGGGGGTTTTCCAGAGAAGGGATCTTTCCTTAATTTGGATCTTCGTACCTTAAGTCTATCAGTAAAACATGCAAACATTAAATAAACCCAATAACCTGGTTTTGTGAGTCCAATAAGGATTATCTCTTAGTTTGGATCAAGGTACTGTTTTATTTTAACAAAGAAAAAGGAGATCATTTCTAAAAATTAGGATTATCTGAGACAGCCTTTCCACAATTTGGAGCATTTTGGATAACGGGTTTCCGGATAATGGATCTCAAACCTGCATTTACATATATAATGGAAGGGTAAGGCATGAAGATGTCAATCAGAATATTTCTATGTACGATGGAAGAGTAGGGCATGACTATGGCAAACAGTCTTTTTCCATGTATAATGGAAGGGTAGGGAATGATATTGATTAGTATATCTCCATATATTATGTAAGTTTAGGGCATGATGATGATAGTCAGTATATTTCCATTTATAATGGCAGAGTAGGGCATGAAGATGTCAATCAGTATATTTCCATGTATAATGAAAGGGTAGGACATGATGATGACCAGTATAATTCCATATACTGAATAATGGAAGGGTTGGGCATGATGATGATGATAATAATCAGTACATAATGGCATTATATTTCCAGGTATAATGGAAAGGCAGGAATGATGATGCATCTCTATATTCAGTGATAAAATAGGGACTAATGTTTACAGCCAGTGAGTTTTCATGTACAGCAGAAGGGTGGGGAATGGTGGTGATTGGTTAATCTCTATGTGGTGGAAGGGCTGGAGCATAGTGAGGATGACCCATGGGTCTCCATTGAGAATAAACAGTAGGGTAAGGATAATGATGACTTATGCTCAACTGTATGGTATGATTATGCTGAGGCATGATATTTCTGGCCAATACATTTCCATGTTTCTTGTGTGTCAGATCTTTCTGCTCATTAAGATAAATCAGTCTCTCTTTTATTCTGAAATGTATGCTCAACATAATTCCTGTAAAACATATTATCTTAACTGTGAAGCAAAACAGACATCGGAATTAGACAAGAATCACTTAGTCTTTAAAAACATGTCTTATACAGTTTCTTTTTTATTCGCCTTTCAGCGGCCTCACACACCCTGCTGGACCAGTGCTCGTTTGAGTTCATTAATATCTGCGGCATGATTCAGGGGACCAATGATAATGCTGACTGGGAGCATAAGATCAGTGAACCGGGTCTTGAGGATCACACTTTAGCTGGAGGCTGCCAGGGTAAAGACTTGTTTGGAGACACTTATTTAACTGTCATCTTAGGAGTTTCTTTCTCATGTGCATTATATGAAGCCTAATAGTACAAACTTTACTTGGTTTTTAAATAGTTCTAATTGGTTTTTAAAACTCCCACAAAATTGTGTTTTCCGATCACTGCTCTATGGCAGGATACATTTTTCTAATGAAAGCCGTATGGTTGTGTACTGTATGTTGTCTTTTTAAACCTTGACCTTTCGTGATTAAGTACATTTTTTTTTTACTGCATCTTAAAGGCCGTTTATTATTGCTTAACCACTGACATAAACACATAATTTGAAAGCTCAGTGCATTCCTGAGGCACTTTCCTGATAAGTTAAAGGAAAACCGGGATGAAGGGCATCTGAGCCTGATCAGGGCAGTTCCTGCCTTCAGCGATTAATGGATACAGTGCAAGATGCTTGGCTCAGATTTGTTATTGTAAGGATAGAATGCAAACACATTAAAGGGCAAGGAAAGTGTAAAATAGAATAAGGGTAGAAATGGTGTATTTTGTATACTAAACATAAACATGAACTTACTGCACCACAAGCCCAATCAAACAAATGATTTATGCTTTCAAAGTTGGCCACAGGGGGCTGTCATCTTGTAACTTTGTTATACATCTTTGCAAGACTAGACTACATACACATGCTCAGTGTGGTCTGGGCTTCTTAGGGATCGTCATAAATGATCAAAAAACAAAGTTGTTTGAGTTCTGCATGGCTGGTAAGTAAGGCAGGGGCTCCCCCTGCTGTTCATAAGTGATTGTTTCCCTGCCAGAAGCACTAAATGAAGGGAGAATTTCACTGCATACAGTCAGGTTTCTTATAAAAACGGTACACATTTTTTAATTAAAGTATATTGGAGATAGATTTCTTTTTCATTAAAGAAAGTAAAAATGGGATTTTATTTCTTTGCCTTTCCTTGCCCTTTAAATGCAGAAATAAAAACATGCACCTTGTATGATTGAATTTCAGGATTAAGTTATTGGGTTACATGGGTTATTAGGGTCATTTACAGTGAGCAACGTGCCCTTTTGACTACAATCAACATGTTTTTCCCCATGATCCAGCGGTTTTTCCCCAGAATTCCAGCATTGTTGCAGTCAGTGTTGCAAATTGTACATCATTTTTGTATATCCAGTTGGCATCTGTTCCAGCATTAAAGGGCAAGGAAAGGCAAAGAAATAAAATCCCATTTTTACTTTCTTTAATGAAAAAGAAATCTATCTCCAATATACTTTAATTAAAAAATGTGTACTATTTTTATAAGACATCTGCTTGTATGCAGTGAAATTCTCCCTTCATTTACTGCTGTGGAAAGGAATTGTCAGACGGTCCCTAACTTCTGGCAGGGAAACAATCATACTTATGAACAGCAGGGGGAGCCCCTGCCTTACTTACCAGCCATGCAGAACTCAAGCAGCTTTGTTTTTCGATCATTTATGACGATCCCTAAGAAGCCCAGACCACACTGAGCATGTGTATGTAGTCTAGTCTTGCAAAGATGTATAACAAAGTTACAAGATGACAGCCCCCTGTGGCCAACTTTGAAAGCATAAATCATTTGTTTGATTAGGCTTGTGGTGCAGTAAGTTCATGTTTATGTTTAGTATACAAAATACAGCATTTCTACCCTTATTCTATTTTACACTTTCCTTGCCCTTTAAGTAAGTGACATGAATACCCTAGTCTCTTGGTGCAAATGTTACACAGTAACATAGTAAGTTAGGTTGACAAAAGAAACAAATGCTCTGTAAGGCTACATATTTTTGTTATTGCTACTGTTTATGACTCATCTTTCTATTCAGTCCCTCTCCTATTCATATTCCAGTCTCTTATTCAAACCAATGCAGGGTTGCTAGGGGAATTTGGACCCAAGCAACCAGATTGATAAAATTACAAACTGGAGAGCTGCTGAATAAAAAGCTAAATAACTCAAAAGTCACAAATAAAAAAAAAACAAAAAAAAAAAACAAGCCCCAAATGCAAATTGCCTCAGAATATCACTCTCTACAGCAGTGATCCTCAAACTTGGCCCTCCAGCTGTTAAGGAACTACAAGTCCCACAATGCAATGATGGAGTCTGACAGCCACTGTCAGGCAAATGCATTGTGGGACTTGTAGTTCCTTAACAGCTGGAGGGCCAAGTTTGAGAACCACTGCTCTACAGCATACTAAATTAATTAACTGAATTAATCATTCTATGAGATAATTTTAAAGTGAATTTAAATTTGATTTTATTGATTGTAATGCAACTGCAGGGACATTTTGAAAACTACAACTGCACTTGTGCCCATGATCCCTATTGATTTAGGAACAATTTGCTGCATTATGCTACATACCTGCAGGCATTTCAAGGTTCAACTCAGAGTTGTTGCCAGATTTTCAAAATGCCTGGGTCAAATTACTTACAACTAGTGTGATACATTCTAAGAAACTTTGTAAATATAATCAATTAAATATTCTGCAAGATTTCTGAAATAATCAAGTTCATCTTCACTATCCCTCTCTCAGCATCTATTTCTCTTCATTCTCTCTTGATGCAGCAGTTGGGTGTCAGATATTCATTGTTACATCCAATATATCTTATAGGGGGGCTCCTTTTGCCTAGAAGATGTATTAGAGCTCACTCTATTAAACTCACCAGACATCATGTCTCTCTGCATGCAGCAGTTGGGTGTCAGATATTCAGATATTGGATGTAACTGTCAATGAATATCTGACACCCAACTGCTGCATGCAGAGAGACATGATGTCTGGTGAGTTTAATAGAGTGAGCTCTAATACATCTTCTAGGCAAAAGGAGCCCCCCATAAGATATATTGGATGTAACTGTCAATGAATATCTGACACTCAACTCCTGAATTAAAGTTCTCCTTTAACTGTCCTTGTTCTAATCACCAGTTTTTGCCTTTTCAGACGCTGGCTACTTCATGTACTTTGACACCCATTCTGGCCCCGTTGGTAGCACTGCCCTCCTCGAGTCCCGTATTCTGTACCCCAAGCGATCAGAGCAGTGCCTGCAGTTCTACTACAAGATGAACAGAAATGCCCAGGACAAACTAGTGATCTGGTTACGGATAGATGATGGTGCTGGAAATGTTAGAAAGATGAAGAAAATTCAAACTTTTTATGGTATTCTCAACACTGAAATGAAATGAGTTTCTGGGCCTCTTCAGGTGTTTTTGGTGTAGCAGAATACAATACTTTCACCAGTATTGATACAAAGCTTTCAACTAAATGTTAACCAAAATTTGGGAGGGTGTGGCGGTGGGCTCTGAACATGTGTTTTTGGTGGATCAAGGGAAGATCTATGATTCATTTATAGTGAGTTCCAGCAGGATGTGAGTTATGCATATCGACTACCTCTCTTTCTAACAAAAGATTGAGGAAACAATATATTTTGGAATAAATTATGACTTTATATGACACATTGAAAAGCATGTTCCTGATCTTTACGTAACCTGCCTCTTACTGTGACCCCTTTGTAGAATGGTGACCCAGCAGGCTTAATTATCATGCTACATCTATTAATAGCTATGTAACCTTTACAGTTATTTATACTTTTCTCTTTTATAGCTGACAGGGACAATAAGTGGAAAATTGCTCATGTGACCCTAAACGCCGATAAAAAGTTCCGCTACGTCTTCCAAGGAGTCCATGGTAATAATAAGACCAGTGGTGGTATATTACTTGATGACATCAGCCTCACAGAAACGCCATGCCCCAATGCTGTATGGCAACTACGAGATTTCTCCCAAATCCTGGAAAGCACAACTAAAGGGGATCGCTTTATGAGCAATTGTTTCACCAGCCCAGAGGGGTACGGATACGCAGTAACCATTTATCCTCATGGACAAGCATCATCGCCCTATGTAAACTACACAGGGATCTCCTTTCACATGTGCAGCGGAGAGGATGATGATGTCATGGAATGGCCGGCCTTAAACAGACAAGCAATCATCACAATTCTTGACCAGGACCCAAATGTACAGCTCAGGATGTCGTCCAGCAGGAGCTTCACAACCCTGAGTTCTCAAGTCATAGAATGTAAGAGCTTCTTGCTAAACCAAAACTGTTGTGAAACGGCAGACCCCAAATGCAAGGTTATGGGGGGAAGCAGGTAGAGCAATGACGCCTTTATGTCTGAGAAATATATGGAATTAATGCTGACCCACTCTTCATAGACAAATGGGGACCCTAAATTTAGTCAGAGAAGCCCCAACTGTTCAAAGTATGAACTTAAAGGGCAAGGAAAGGCAAAGAAATGAAATCCCATTTTTACTTTCTTTAATGAAAAAGAAATCTATCTCCAATGTACTTTAATTAAAAAATGTGTACTGTTTTTATAAGAAACCTGACTGGATGCAGTGAAATTCTCCCTTCATTTAGTGCTGTGGATAGGAATTGTCAGACGGTCCCTAACTTCTGGCAGGGAAACAATCATACTTATGAACAGCAGGGGGAGCCCCCACCTTACTCACCAGCCATGCAGAACTCAAGCAGCTTTGTTTTTTAATCATTTATGACAATCCCTAAGAAG
>CM044440.1:129085495-129127374 GCA_024363595.1 Xenopus borealis | reverse complement strand
TCTGGGAAGGGAGTGTGACTGTAGGATAGCAGGTATAGTAGGGAGAGATGGTGCCTATAAAAAACTGTGGATAATTTTGCCTTGGTCCCAGACCTATTGTATGTAAAAGCAACACTGCTTGGTATCATGGGATAAAACATATATATAACATCTTCATTGATGTATTTGACAAATTTACACCTCTTATTCATTGTCATACTTTTCCTCCAGACATTACGTTCCTCAGTAAAACAGAAGTACCAATCAAGCCTGCTGCACCACGAGAGCAAGAAGTGGCTCTTGAGAGGAGCAAACGTTCTCCGCAACATTTTAGCGAAACCCCATGTGATCCCAACCCCTGTTTGAATGGTGGGGTTTGTGTCAATGAAAAAGGAAAGGCTTCTTGCAGGTGGGTAGGGTTATAGGAATATCTGCTGATAAGGGCGTGTAGTAAAGCTGGGCCTTGAGGGATGCAAATCACATTATGCAGATGAATTTTGTGTCTTGTGTTGATCTTATACTGAATTCTGACTGGGTGAGAACCTGCAAAGTTTAATTCTTATTTGGTCATATATAACAGACCCTTTCTCCTTTTATATTGGCCCAGATCCCTGATTGCCCACTCACCCCCAACACATTGTCCACATATTCACTGCTTGCTCTAACTACTGATCTCCACTTGCCCGCTCCCCCTCCACTTGCACCCCCAGTTACTCCCAACTTATGTACTTCCTCTGCCAACCCCTTGCACCAACCCTGCTAAAACATTTGTCTGATAGTTCTTCAAGGTCCTTGTAACAAATTTGCAGCTGAACAACCAAGGGACAGTTGCTTTAGTGAAGTCTTTCTCAACCATGTTCCTATCTAGGGTTGAACCCTCTAGTACCAGCCTTTTCCTGTCTTCTATGATGGGCCTCTGCCTAGTTTCTTGCTGGGAGTTCTATAAACAGATCCAAACTGACATTCATAATAGGCCCTGGCATCATAAGTAAACAGAAACCCAAACAAGGACTGGGGCCCATCTCTACACACTATTCAATTGTGCAATTTGCAAACGGCACAGAATTTCATGCATTCAGGTTACAAAAGGAGCATTGTACTTAATGGGGAACTATCGGGAAAATTTAAATTTAATATAAGCTTCATCATGCTGAAATAAGAAGTTTTCTTAATATAATCAATTAAATATTCTGAAATAATCAAGTTTATCTTCACTATCCCTAACATCAGTTTCTCTTCATTGTTGAGTTGGGTCTTAGATATTCATTGACAGTTAGATCCAATAAATCTTATAGGGGGGCTCCATTTGCCTAGAAGATGTATTAGAGCTCACTCTATTAAACTCACCAGACATCATGTCTCTCTACATGCAGCAGTTGGGTGTCAGATATTCATTGACAGTTACATACAATATATCTTATAGGGGGGCTCCTTTTGCCTAGAAGATGTATTAGAGCTCACTCTATTAAATCACCAGACATCATGTCTCTCTACATGCAGCAGTTGGGTGTCAGATATTCATTGACAGTTACATCCAATATATCTTATAGGGGGGCTCCTTTTGCCTAGAAGATGTATTAGAGCTCACTCTATTAAAGTCACCAGACATCATGTCTCTCTACATGCAGGATTTGTGCAAAAGCCAGTTATTTTGTTAGATTTTGTTTGTGCTGGAATGAGTTATTTGAGTGAGCTCTAATACATTTTCTAGGAAAGGAACTGCTGCATGAAGACAGAATGAAGAGAAACAGATGCTGAGAGAGGGATAGTGAAGATAAACTTGATTATTTCAGAAATTATACAAACATTTAATTGATTTTATTTAGAAAATTTCTTATTTCCGTATGATGACTCTTACATTAAATTCTCATTTTCCCAATAGGTGACCTTTAAAATCTGGCAGAGGCTGGTGCTCTGTAAAATGTTTCCTTCAATCCTTAGGGCTCTGCTTCACAACATAAAGTTGAATTGGCACACTGGCAGAAGACACAAATGTTTAATTTATGGCCAGTGGTGTAACTCGAGTGTGCAGGCCCCCCCAGAGACCCAGTGCACTCTGATCCCCATCCTTCTGCACACTTCCTGCCTCCACCCACTTCCTGACCTAACCCCTCCCACCCCACCAGATCTCCGCCCACTCCCCAACAAGATACGCCCACTCTCCCCCAAAATGACTGGGGAAAGGGGTTCTTGATAGCTACAAAGGAAGCAGTCCTCCCTTTTCCCCAGGCCCCCCTACAACTGCTTCCTCTATAGTTACACCACTATTTATAGCATTTAGGTGTGTCTTTCTCTGCACTGTTTACTACCTAGCAGTGCTACTGCTACTACAGTGCTTTTGCTTTCATGGCTAATATCCAATAGCAACTGACTGGCAGTTAGAATTTACTGGCAGTCAGAATGCTGATTAGTTTTTATTGGTTACTGCTATTCGACAGACACTACCATTGTCACTATACAACAGCACCTTTACTGCCCCATTGCTCCTAAAGTCATACTGTGACCATCATTTTATTGTTGGCTGGGCCAGATGGTACCAGTTATGGTCCTTTAATTATTTTTAATAATTACCCAATTTTAGCAATTTTTTTTCTTGTTAAATCTTCCGTTTTCATAGTCCTGTGTCTCTATAATAACGTGGGATTTTCTCTGCACAGATGCTCCTCCAGTCAGGCCTTTTTCTACGCCGGGGAACAGTGTGAGTCCATGCAGATGCACGGGAATGTCCTTGGGATGCTGATTGGAGCAGGGGCAGGAGCCATTGCCCTCACTATGGCTATTCTTGCCATAATAAGCCGAAGATAGCCACACTCCACTCTGCTCACTGGAGACATATTATCACTAATAAAAACCACAACAATATATAGTTGGCTCTTCTCTTTCAATGATGTTACTGGGATTGTTGACCTTCAAATAAACTTAGGGGCAAATTTATGAAATTCATGTGAAATGATAGAAATTCGATCGAATAACGATGGTACGAATTTTTCGTGAAATCGTATCTGCAAATTTGACCTCTTCGATCATCGAATATCGAATAGATCGAATGATCGGATGTTCGATAATTCGATCATTCAATGATTGAAGGAATCTAAATTTTAAATTTATTCGACTGCCTACTTGCCAGATTGAACCAACCAAATTGTAATAGAAGCCTATGGGAAGCTCCCCATAGGCGTCTGAGGCTAAGTCCTGCTCGAATAACATTGATACGATAGGAGCGTTCGATCCGTACAAATTTTTCGGACGCTCAAATGAAATTTCACGTTTTTTTGTGAAATCGACTAATGTTCTAATGTTCTAAAACATTCTAAAAGTTAATGTAAAGGTGAACCTTAGATGGATACTGTCATAGCAAAATGCTATGCTCCAGCAGAATACTGCACTGAAATCCATTTCTCATTATATATTTAATTTTGAAATCTAACATGGGACTAGACATATTGTCAGTTTCCCAGCGGCCCCCAGTCATGTGACTTGTGCTCTGATAAACTTCAGTCACTCTTTACTGCTGTACTACAAGTTGGAGTGATGTCACCCCCCCCCCCCTCTGCAGCCTAACAACAGAAAAATGGGAAGGTAACCAGATAACAGCTCCCTAACACAAGATAACAGCTGCCTGGTAGATCTAAGAACAACACTCAATAGTAAAATCCAGGTCCCACTGAGACACATTCAGTTACATTTAGTAGGAGAAAAAGAGCAAACAGATTTTTTTATATTTAATTTTTAAATCTGGCATGGTCCTAGATATATTGTCAGTTTCCCAGCTGCCCCAAAGTCATGTGACTTGTGCTCTGATAAACACAAGATAACAGCTGCCTGGTAGATCTAAGAACAACACTCAATAGTAAAATCCAGGTCCCACTGAGACACATTCAGTTACATTGAGTTGGAGAAACACATGACCAGGCAAAATGACCTGAGATGCATCTACACACCAATATTACAATTAAAAAAATAAGGATATGGATAAGGAATTTAATTTTATATTGTACAGTGAATTATTTGCAGTGTAAACTGTACTTTAGAAATAAAAACTAGATCATGAAAATCATGACAGAATATTTTTAATAATGTTTGTGGGCTTGCATTTGCTTTAAGGTGCTTTGCCGAACTCATCTCTTAATCAGCTGACGATGTCTGAATTCTGCTTGTAGCCCTTGTACTTTAAATGGTTCTGGCTGACGATGATTATATTCAATACACAGGGGCCGCTCTTTTTCTGCCTAGGCATGAAGCTCCAACCCTTACTCTATAGAGAGTTACACCCCTCACCCGCTATTATCCACAGCATCCTTATTCTTATAATTATTAATATTTTATTCAATTTAATTTCACGTGGACTTCACAGATCAACATTACTATACAGATATGCATCATGGTCCCTGAATAGCTCTGTCTCATATCTCCTGGATTATAATTAAACAATGTTCTCCAGTCCTATTGGAATTTAATCCAGAGCAGGCCTGGGCAAACTTGTGGCCTCTGGTAGTTGAACAACATCTGCTGAGACCGAGATCATCCATCCAACTGTTATTTCCTTGCTAAGAGCATAGAATTCAATTACATTTCTTCATTAGAAAGCCAATATAGGGTAGGGTATAGTATACAGTATTTCATCATATTCTTGGTTGCCTCATAGAGCTTCTGAGCTGGATATCATGTGACCAAAGCACGTCCCAAATTCTTCTGTAAAAAGAAATGAACCTTTAAAAGGTTGAGCCTGGAACAGATGGAGCCACTGTGCACCTCAGTCAAAGAACCTATTGATTGTACAACATTTATTGTAAAGGGAGGGAAGGGGTGTGATTGTGTGTTCCAGAATCACAGTTCCCTCTGGTTCCATCTCTACACTATATTCCTCCGAGTGGTCTCTGCACAGAGGTTGATATAGAACCACATTCACATCTAGATGACCTTCAATCTTACCAATAAATATTCTTCTCAGCCCAGAGAGGCCATTGTTTTGGTACCTTTTTGGCTAGTAACGCGCAATCAGTTGAGCTTGGTAGAGTTAACAGAAAATGTTACCCCATTTATCTTTAATTTCATGAAAATAATCGGAAGCTACAAATGGAAAGAACCTGACTGTAACTTCTGGCGCACACAGCCAACCTTTCATTTCAGTTGGGATGCAGGTGTGACCAAGTCTAGTAGAGTGGAATATATTTGCCCTGTTTTGCCTGACAAATCAATGCTAGTACCATGGGACCACTTATGGAATGGAGAAATAGAGAACTTGGAAGCAGAAACCTTCATCACAATCATGAAAAGAGGTTGAAGGAGTTCTTGGACTTGGGATATAGGCAGTCCTACAGTTGGACAGCACTTCATAACAACAAACACCAAACTGTATTTATTGATTTTGCTTGATGCAAGGGGATGTATATTCATTATCGTACATTTTTACACTACATCCAATGTATTTGTAAAGTTCTGAGGGAGATCTGAGGGCAGTAGTTACACCTTTACAATTATTGTAAAAAGTTCCTTTTAAATGATGACTGCAGGGATTGCAATACATAGGGGCATTTATCAAGGTTCAAAGTGAAAATTCAAATTTCGAAGTAATTTTTGAGTTCTTCGACTATCAAATAGGCCAAAATTGGATTTAAATTGAAAAAAAAAATTGATTTGAATTTAAAAATTTGACTATTAGAAAACTGAAGTACTGTCTCTTTGAAAAATTCAAATTCCACCCTTCGCCACCTTAAACCTGCTGCTGTTTTAGCTTATGGGGGACCTCCTATAACCTTTAAGGCGTGTTTTTGAAAAGGTTTGAAATTTTAGGTTTTTTGGGGAAAATCATTCGAATCGAATGATTCAATCGAACGTTTTCCAACGATTTTAATTTGATCAAAATGGTCCATTTTCGATTGAAAAAAACACGTGGCTGAATTTTGAAGTTTTTCAACATTGAAATTCGACCCTTAGTTAATCTGCCCCATAGTGTAAACATTGTGCGCCCATTTTAAAACTGTAACCGAATATAATTTTATGCAGCATTATAGATGGACCACTTTTGCCTATAGAGGCGAGGAGTCAATTTAGTCAATGTAGTGTGTTATTACTACTCAGTCTTTTTTTTCCTGGTTGAGCCCCCAACTGATATTATTTGGAAAGTTCAGTTATATTTATATACATTTTACCTTGTGACCATGTCATAATTACAAAATTTTGACCTTAAAGTACAAGGAAAGTTAAACTGAAGAAGTGTGCATAAATGTTGTACATGATGTTTTGTGCTTGTGTACCAGCCCGCAGCAACCACAGCCCTTTAGCAGTAAAGATCTGTGTCTCCCCAGTAGATGCCCCAGTAGCTCCCCATCTTCTTTTCTACTGATTCACTGATTCACATGCTCTGTGCTGCTGTCACTTACTGAGCTTAGGGACCCACTCACAATATACACCTGATAGTGTCATAGAAATATAGTCACAATATAAGGCTGATTAGTCATTAATACACATCATTAGAAACATCACAATTTAATCATCAGCAAACCTGTAGCATCAGCTTATATTACAGCCAGGGAAGCTCATTTTCTGCTGCTGGATAATTAGTGACGACCCCTAAGCTTAGCTTCTCAACAGCTGCTCAGAGCCCACTGAGCATGTGATTGTCACAGACACTTTCCAAGATGGTGACCCCCTGTGACAAGTCCTGGATCATTGCTGCCATTGGCAAGCTGAAATTTAAGGCTGGTACAATAAATGTAGTATATAAAATATGGTATTTTATACCATATTAATTTTTAGGGGTTAGTTCTCCTTTAAGAAGTCTATAGAAGTATTGCCTATTGAAGTAAGAAGCTAGAGAAGGCCAATAAGGTAAAGCTTAGCTAGAAGACAATAAAAGACTAGCAAGAAGCTAGGAATAGCCTAGTTTGAAATTAGGTAAAGCCTACTTAGAAGGTAGAAAAAGCCTAGTAAGAAACTAGGGAAGGCCTAAAACTTGGGGAATTTTAATTAGAAAATTAGTTTGATTTGGCTAAAGGCACCACCTCAAGTTTCAAAGCACACATTTTAATTAAAGAGCCAACACTCAACACACAGTCATTCCTGGGTTCTTACCTTTACTTTTCTTTACTGATGGTGGAAACCATGAACATTTTCTTTGGAACTTCAGCTTTATACATTGATGACTTTGTTGATGATGTGGTCTAGAGAAAATATTATATAACACAATAAGCCTTGGGATAGAATCTAACTGCTTTTGATGTACTTTTGTACTGATATATAATATCTGGAAAAAAAGATACAGTATAAGTAATGTGTGACTTTCAGATATGCATAAAATCCATTTTAGCTAGAATTATAGATAACAGAGTTATCTGCATTGCCAGGGCTGCAGCTTTGTTTATTATCAATATTTTGAATATTGATATGGCGGTAACTGGATTCTAAATGTAACAAACGCACAGGCCACTTTGGTTTGCTTCTAAGAAATCTAGAAAAGTACAAGCAGGTTATTACACTATTTTAAGAGAAGTACATTTTAACTTACACGTGAAGAAACTTTTTTAGTGAGCGCCTCCCGCACCTAAAGGTGGAAAAATGAAAAATATGGTTTCTGATGCACACAAATAATTTGTTTTATGCGATCTGTGTTTTTTATCCAAGTTCTAGGAAGTGATCTCTGATATTTAGCATTTTATCGCCTATGGGAACCTCGTGCAACCTCATGCTCCTGAAGGTGACCATAGACGTTGCAATTACAATCTTTCCTGGAAAAGATGTTTCCAAGAAAGATCATTCGTTTCAATACACATGTGTAGAGCTGAATCATCAGATATACTGATAGAAACAATAGAATTCTACTTGTATCTGACGTTTCAGAACTAACAATGGGCGATGTTTGTGGGCCTCCAAAGGCGCCCAATCAAAATTTTCCGGCAACCCGATCGTCAAGTCAACAAAAATCCAAGTCTTTGGTCTGCTTGTCTCCCACCATAGACGTACTGAATATTGTACAAATATTTGTTTTATTCAATATTATTATGTTATTATGCGTAATCTGTCCTGATGTGTTCTTTATTTTAGGTAAGTAGAGATCCAGAGAAGGGATACTATTCTTGGTAACTCTGGAAGAGCAACTGAAAGTGTGGAGACCTTTGATAGAGTATAAGGAATACTTTGATAAGCCTTTGGGGTTGCCAATGAATGTCAAATCTGTGGAAAGCTTTAAAAGGGTTGATCACATATAAATGAACTTGGGGAGGCCCATTTATCAAAGGTCAAATTTCGAATTCATGTGAATTTATTTTTCAAATTCTTTCTATTGAATTTTACAATAAGACAATATGACCTTTCATATGAATATCATACAGATTTTTACATGAACTGTAAACAAATATTGTTACATTTTTTACCTGTTTCACATTTATTTGATATTAACGATTGCTCACAACACATGAATTTTAAAATTCAGAAAGAGAAAATTAGTAAACACAATTCAAAAGTTACATGGTTGGGGTGACAACCCAGTTTCATTTCTGAATTATTAATCAGCCATGTCCATGAGTTTATGTATGAATTTCTTCTTCAGCTAAAGTTTCTACATAAATTGACCACTTCCTTAATAATAATAACATTTTCCCTTAAAGGGGTTGTTCACCTTTGAGTTAACTTTTAGTATAACGTAGAGCGTGATATTCTGAGACAATTTGCAATTGGTTTTAATTTTTTATTGTTTGTGGTTTTATAGTTATTTAGCTTTTTATTCAGCAGCTCTCTAGTTTGCAGTGTCAGCAATTTGGTTTCTAGGGTACAAATTAGGGGAAAAAGAGGAGAGATTGATCAATGCACATTCCCTGGTCCCCTGTCATATGAGTAATCTATGCAGTTGCCTGTGCACAAAGACAGGGGTTTTTTAGTTACAAAATTATGATCATAAGATTGATAAGCCACCACACCACATCAAGGTAAAACCCATATGGCGGTCCCTAACTATTTACCTCTGGTCATAATATCAAATGCTAAAGCCTCCCGGCATGAGAGCATTACCTGAATAAAGGTCTCCCGACCTGGACATTGGTTTCATCTGCTTAGTCCTCCCCTGCCATTAGCTTTCAAAGAGTAGAGAAAACCTAGACCCCAGATTTGGTTCCAGGAGATTAATCCTCCCCCGCTTGTGGCTTTTAAGAGAGAGAAACTTCCCAGACCAACACCCATTTCCAAAGGCAATTAAAGGGACGGGTGTGGGGGTGCTACAACCACATGGAAGCCTGGCCTGCACCATAGCTGCTAAACTTCCGAAAAGAATAAATCTACTACAAGTAGTCGGAAGTTTCTCTCTCTTAAAAGCCGCAAGCAGGGGAGGATTAATCTCATGGAGCCAAATCTGGGGTCTAGGTTGTTATTCCGGTGGCAAATTGAAAAAGTTGCACTTGTCAGATTTTTTTCATAATTTTATGTTGTTTTTTCCCACAAGAATACTGCAAGAAATTTTAGGGAACATTTATTGATAAATAGGGGGGGGGAAATCAGTGCAGATTTCGGTCGGAGTCATTTTCAGAAAATTGTGAGAAATTTTCGTATTTTGATAAATAACCCTCCTTCATCTTACTTACCTTTTTTTCTGTCACGCACGTTATTAAGATAAAGAAGCCCTGTTTGAAAACAATATATGAAAAAAATACATTAGTATACTGTACAGCAAGTTTTATTTGAAAACTTCAGTTTTATAACTATTCCAATATGTTAACAAACCTTGATGTGTTCCCACCTTCTCTTTGATATTTTAGCTGCAATATTCTGCAGAAGGCAGGACAGACTTTCATTTGGTTGTAGCACCTCTGCAAATATTCCCTAATTGGGAGTCGTATCCCTTCAAAATTGGTTTTCCGTTTTAAAGGTCTTTCCCTAATGAAAGCTACAGTGGGGAGGATCACCTTGTCAGATGCTTTGGTCATAACATACTTTTTTAAGTTTGTGGGGCTCAAGAATGTCTTCTTTCAGTCCTAAATATCTATCTATCACCTCAGTAAGTCCCCTGATGGAAGCATAGACTGGAATGGTCCACTAATGGACTATTCCTCTGAAAGATTTATTAATTTTGGGCAGGAAGCAGCTGCCACAAAGGCTCTTCCATTTTTAATTGGAAGAAATTTAATTTGATATCATTGATTCCAAGTCATAAAAGCTACTTAGCCGTTACCAAGAATCATACTAATTCTGCATTTGCGCTGCATTCCCTGGGAAGTATGGACCAGTGGAAGTAGCCTCCTTGCCCTAAGGATGAGGAGGCTGCTTTCATTGAGATACAGAGAGTTGTCAATTTTTAGAACATACTACATTTTTCACCATGAGACTTTCTGAATGTGACATACCTGAAAAGCATTCAGTCCAGCGAATCCATATGTGAAAATTTTTCTGGTTACAGAATCAAGGTCCATGAGTAAAGCAAAGCCAAAGCTCCAAGTTAAACCAAAGATGGGTGTCAACACCAACACTGCCTTCATGATACTTTTGGCTGTTTCTTTGTCTTCTGGATGGTGTGCATCTGACACAGAAGGTCGCGATAACTTGGAAATGACCACCATCAAGGTCATGAAATTAAACATAATGATAGATCCAACAGGGATGGCAAATGTATAGATGGCTCCACTCTCAGGATTCAGCCAGCACACACTTTGGTGGAGATATGTTTGTTTAGGGTAGAAATAGGAAAAAGTGCCAGTGGCTATTATGGCAGGGATAAAATATCCCACAAAAAGCGAAAGTGAAACAAATATTTTCTTTCGAACGTGGTGGAACACAAACAGCAGCTGATGGAGAAGCATTATACTTTGGCAAAAAGTCCAGAAAAAAAGGGCCAGGTAGAAGAAATGACTCAGGAAGGTTATCGAAAGGCAGATGAGCTTGTAGTTCTTCACTGACGGGAAAGTGGCGGACAAGAAGAAAGCATCGGCAAACAACAAGGAAAGTGCTATGTTAAATAGAGAAATGTGTCGAAAATAAGAGATGTTGTTTCTTACAACAGACTTCCACACTAAGCATTCTGTAATGATACACGCACACAGAGATAGTATAGAAGACACCAAGCCAGCATATGTGATCACATCAATTAAAAACAAGGGCTCAGTGTTAATGGACATCAGCACGGCAAATGAGGTCAAGTGGTTGCATGAGCAGACCGTCAAATTGCCCTTAACTTTGGTTGTGCATCCTTGATCTGACCATCCACCACCAGCTCCAGGTTGGGAGAAGTCCCAATAAACACAATGTTGCCCATAATTACTGCCTGAGAAGTTATTCATAAAGTTCATATGAATCACACCAGAGAAACTGGTTGAGCCTGGTTTTATAGAAGTAGACTGAATGACACTATTTAACGTAGCACCTTCAAATTGTGCTGTGGTAGTGTTGGACAGGAGCTCTCCAATTGTATTGAACACCAGACTAGTAATAGTGATGTTATCTGTAGCCAACATGGCAGTGATCGTCTCTTTACTTATGAATGTTTTTTCTCCATTGACACCATTAAATGTCTTTGAATAGTCATCAATAATGCTCAGCTTTCCATAGGAGCTTCCCTTCAGCTGGATATTCTGTAGAGAAACGTCAAATGTATTGTTGTCTGCTTTAAACAGGGTGCTAAACTGCTCCACTGACTTCATCATATTAGAAGCGGTGGGGCTTCTGATGGTCTTCCATAGTGCTGAGAAGCTGGGATCTGAAAGGTTGCTCGCAACTGCCAGGAAGTCCTGTGGGTAAGGTGATATAGGCTTATTATGACTTATGAGAGAGTGCCTTCTTCAACAAATGATCAATATTATCCAGGGCAGATCTTATTAAGTCAAAGACAGGGTGTACCAGCTCCACTCTTGTTCTTCACCAACTAAAGTTATATGAGCTAGAATTTCACCATATCCCAGGTCAGACCAAATATTAGCCTTCACTTCTAAGTGAAGTTTCTAACAAGTATGGCCAAATATGATTCCTGCCCTTGAGTCATAAAAGTTCTTAGCTGTTCTCAGATGTGTCCCCACTATATACCAACCTTTCTTGCACATACAGTATGGATTGTATTATCTTTCTAAAGACTGTAGAAGTGATTGCTCCTTCTAATGATATTCCAATGGAAAGCTATTACTGACCAATTTTGAGTTTCTTGTACTGGTGAATATTACGGTGTGATACGTTCAATTCATAAAATACAACCCAATATTATCCAACAAAAGCCACGTGCACTTACTGTTACAACACTGGCACCAAAAGTCATGTCCACATTTGCAGAAACATTTGAAATGATTCCCAGTATGGACACTAGAGTTGTCACTCCTGCAGAATTGTCCACTGATACTACTAAAGGATCAGACACCACTGCCAGTATCTCTGGTACCTTTTCTTCCAAGTTTCCAATGCCCTGTTCTAATGTCTAGAAAAAGGGAAATTAGTATTATCATGTATTTATATAGCGCCAACATATTTTGCAGGGCTTGAACAATATAGGGGTTCGGCAGCCAGAAATTTAAGACTAGTCCTGCTAAATGGGGGTTTAATTGGAGTTCAGTCTTTAAAGGAATCCATGTTGCATGCTGAATAGCAACTAAAGTCAAAATTAGGATTCCCACCTAAGTCCTTTATGAAAGACACATGCTGCAGGGCTAATTGTATTATTAAAGTCTTTATTTTTATTTTACAGGGAAGGGGATAGGGCTTATTGTATTACATAGAGATTCATGCTGCCACCAATCACAGTTGAAAAAAAACAAACAAGCAAAAAAACCCAGAGGAACTAAAACCAGCGACAACAGAAAAATACACAATTGTTTGTGTGTATGATTCAAAGACCTTTACCTGGGCATCATTCAGTGCTTTCTTAAGAATAAGACTAATACAGTTATCTTGCACCTCCTTCCACTTGCCATTAGTAGAACAGTGTCTCGTCTGATTTCCTGATTTTTCACTGACACAGTTGACAGTGGTCTGTAACCCAGCTCTTGTAATGTTCCAAATAATTCCATCACTTTTGTTATTTTGCGCGCAGAATTTTTCTCCGTCTGTTGGAAGAAGTGATATGTCATGTGAACTTATCGAAACTTTCCCCAAGACACAGTGGACCGATTGAGTGGAACTTTTCCAAGCTATCTAGTGATTAGTGGATTAAATAGTTTCAATGCATCCATTGAATTCCCTCATTGTTGCCCATCAACTGGCATGCAAGGATATCATTCATTATTATTCTCGAGATCCACAATTCTACAAAAATATTCTATGGAGCTGTCATATGCCTTTCACATTATGGCTCTGAATAATTAAAGTTCAATTTGTGCAAAGCTATCTCCCACATACCTTTTATTATGATGACAGGAATAGTGGCCGATTGTGTTTGGCCGGCACTGTTGATAAATGTGCAGCTGTAATTGGTGTCTGTAGAGGGTGCAGTTTCATTCAACGTGTAACACTGTAAATGTTCCTGTGTACCTGCTAAGGTGGAAACAATACTCAATGCCTCATTCCAACTGCCACCTCTTTAAATAAAAATCTAGACAGTGTAAGTTCCTTGGTCAGAGATATTCATTTTATTGTAGTGTTTTCCAGACTAATTCATTTCAAACTGACCGTTGAGGCCCAGCATTTTACCAAGGACCAGCTAAGTTCATATAAAAATTCAGGAAATTTTGCTTAATTAACAATTTATCCACAATTCCTTTAATATACCGTATAGACTATAGGACAACAAATTAATGTTCACCCAAAAACTAAACCTAAATTACTTTCAATATGGTTTCCATGATTATTTAGGACATAAAATAGGTGTTCTGCCCAATATCTCACCCAACAAAGGGTTTGAGACCTTCTAGGATGACTGCCTTCAATGTGAAGAAGCTTTTACAATGGTTTCAATGAAGCCAACATTTTTGGTATATTGAAACCCTTTGATGAAGGCCATGGTCTACTTATAAATAAATTACCATTGAACGAATCAGTCCCTGCAAAAATGCACATGTTGAAAAATGCATTGGAGTCCGAATGCTTTGGTAATAATGCATCCTAAACACAAAACTCAGTACATTTGCCAACTATTCAGGACTTTCTTTATGGTGAATTTGCAATTCAAGTGTTCTTCTGGATGCAAATTTGCACCCATTTTGCACTATGCACCTAGGAATAGCATAATACATTCTGGCTTCAGTAACCTACAAAATGGAGCAACATTGACTTTTGAAGATTCATCCCTTTGTTGCTCTAAACCTTTGTTAGTCCTGAGTATACTGACCAGCAGATGAATTTTTTGTCATTCCATTGTATGTCCATGTTACGTTGTAGGACTCCCCATCGATTTTAGCACAGCATTGCAATTGCACACTATTTTCAGCAAAGGCATGAAAACTTAATTGTATTGGGCGGCGGATTATTTCAGATGGGAGCAGGGAAACCTTAACTTGAGCAGTGGCGTTATAAAGTAGGCCTTCACTGGAAAACTGGCAGAGATATGTTCCTAAAAATAAAAAAAAAGGATTTTAGTTTGTTCTTCGTATATGAGCCCTTAGGCGAATGAAACTCATTCCAGGAAGCATGAAATACATTTGAAATAATTTGAATAGATATCTGGACATTTGGGGGGCAACAAGGATGTAGGCAACCAACACACATAGTCTGGTCAAAGTAGATTGTCCTTAGTATATGAGCTTTTAGGTAAATGGAACTCATTTCAGGAAGGATGAAGTAAATTTGAAATAAGTTGATTAGATGTCTGGAAGTTTGGAGGCAACAAGGATGTGGGAAACCAACACACATAATCTGGTCAAAGGATATTCTACGTAGTATATGAGCCCTTAGGTGAACGGAACTTGTTCCAAAAAGGATGAAGTAAGTTTTAAATAAGTTAATTAGATGTCTGGAAGTTTGAGGGCAACAAGGATGTGGGCAGCCAACGCACATAATCTGGTCAAAATAGATTGTTCCTGATATATACCACCCTTTCACCCACACTGCTTGTGTTAAAAGACACAAAGCTGCCCAATTGGATCAACTCATAGCAACCAAATAGATGTTCGCTTTTGAAAAGGAGCAAAGTGTAACTTACCAATCGACCACTGATCTGCTCTGGCGATTGAGAGAGTTGAGATAGTCTTGTTTTCAGAATATGATGTTGAAATACGCACATTTGTCCCAGCATTGAAAATCATATTCGTGCTGCTATTTGTTATCAAAGACCAATCCACACCATCCATACTTTTATTTATTGTACATGCCAGTAAAATTGGACTCCACATGTTCACTCTGAGTTGATAGGGTTCAATGGAAGACATTCCTAAAAATATAGGACAGCAGATGGTTTTGGAGTGAATAAGACATTCAAAAATAGACATTGTTTTAGATTAAATTAGATTAAATCAGGAATTCTAGACAAATATATGGCATAATTCTCCCCCAGCATCTCCTGTAATGAGCAGCACAGCTTGACTCCCCTATGCCACCTACTAGTTACAGCTTCTATACCTCTCAAGTGGTGCAGGCAGTTTAGCAGATGAGGAAGGATGCTAAATTGACTTTATATTGTATATATTTAGGCTATAGCTTCACTTCTTCTCATGTTCCTCTAAAGTTTTTTTTTGTCCTTTGGAAAAGCAGGGTTTGATGAACAAAGTGAATTGGTCCATTCTCTGCGTGTTTTCGAACAAGTCACATGACTGGCGACAGCTGGGAAACTGACAATAATGTTGTTTACAACATTCATCTATAAAAAGAGTTGAGAAGCAACACAAGAATGAAAAAAGTTCCTGGGTGGTGTAAAATAAGGCATCTGATTGGCTATTTGGTAGTCCCTGTATGGAGTAGAATCCTACAAGAGGTTCTGTTTGGCAGTACACCTGGTTTTTAAGCCACCAAAACTTGCCTCCAAACTGAGGATTGAAAAATAAGATCCTGCTTTGGGGCCACTTAGAGCAGTGTTGGACTGGGATGCCAGGGGCCAACCAGAAAACCTTAGACTTTGGGCCCAATGCAAATAATTCACTCTACAATATAAAATTTTTATTCCTGAATTAGAAAATGTATTTTTTTAGTTGTAATACTGATGTGTAGGTGAATCTCAGGTCATTTTGCCTGGTCATGTGCTTTCAGAAAGAACCAGCACTTTAGGAGGGAACTGCTTTCTGGCAGGCTGTTGTTTCTCCTACTCAATGTAACTGAATGTGTCTCAGTGGGACCTGGATTTTACTATTGAGTGTTGTTCTTAGATCTACCAGGCAGCTGTTAACTTGTGTGAGGGAGCTGCTATCTGGTTACTTTCCCATTGTTCTGTTGTTAGGCTGCTGGGGGGGGAGGGGGTGATATCACTCAAATCTGCAGTACAACAGTAAAGAGTGACTGGAGTTTATCAGAGCACAAGTCACATGACTGGGGGCAGCTGAGAGACTGACAATACTATCAACTATAAAAAGAGTTGAGAAGCAACACAAGCATGAAAAATGCTCCTGGGTGGTGTAAGAGTAGTGCTCTGATTGGCTATTTGGTAGCCCCTATGTGGAGTGGCAGCCTACAAGAGGTTCTGTTTGGCAGTACACCTGGGGGCAGATTCACTAAGATCCGAAAATTCGCCATTGTAGGCTTCGCTAGCGTTCGCCGCACTTCGTCAGGCGAATTTTTGCCAGCGCTACGCAAATCCACTAAAGTGCGAATTAACGCTCAGGTTGGCAAATGGTAGCGTAGTTGCGCTAGTTTTACTTCGCTAGGCAGAGTGATGTTGCGCTAGCGAAGCCTAATTTGCATATGGCGGGAACTTTAACTTATAAGAGAAATATATGTTACAGCCACTACATTCCACTACACAAGCCCAGGAAACCTTTAATAAATAAAATAAAGTTGTCCTATTGCCCTACATGTGCTCCCTGTATAGTTGTGTTGCCATATGTTAGGAAATGTAGGGGGGAAGGAGGGTAACCCCCCAAAAAAATTATTTTTCGTTTTCAGACTATCACTCTCCTATGCTAAAATAGACAGAAAAAATTTGACATTTTTTTTAACCTCCTATCTATTGTATTGAGCATCGTCTGGTCTGAGCAGGCGGAGTAACGTCTAGCGTAAGTGGTAACGTTCAGGAAAATGTTCATCTTAGTGAATTTGCGAAGTTACGATCCTTTGTCAGTGCGCAATTTCTCCTGGCGTAAGGGTGCAAAGTTGCGCAAGTCTACTTCACTAGCTAAAATTCGCCGAAGTCCATGTTGGTGAATTTGCGAAGTTGCGAAATGACATCACGCTGGCGAATTAGCGCTAGCGTTAGACGCTTCGCGCTTTAGTGAATCTGCCCCCTGGTTTTTAAGTAACCAAAACTTGCCTCCAAACTGAGGATTGAAGAATAAGCTCCTGCTTTGGGGCCACTAGGAGCAGTGTTGGACTGGGATGCCAGGGGCCAACCAGAAAACATTAGACTTTGGCCCAACTTTCCAAACTATTATTCCTCCTCTCCTTACTCGACCTTTTTATTCTCCTAGTATTTTATGTTTATTTTCTATTCTATTAATAGGGAGTGATCATGCAATTGGCCAAATGGTTAGAAGCAAGAGGGCCTGTTCAACTGGGAGCAACATCAAATGTGTTGGTGAACAACATGATACTCAAGAGCCACTGGTTGGGGACCACTGCTCTAGGGTAACACGAGACACCCCTCTATGTCAACAAGTTTATTTGCTCAGTTCAGACAGATCAAAGAAAAAGACACTTGGGCTGATGTTCTAAATTGCACCACTGCACATTATTCATAGCAGCAAATCAGCAATTAGTTCTGCTTGACCGTCTACCAAGTAAAAATTAGAATTGATTATTATGGGTCTCTGCACTTGCTCAAAGTAGAAGATCTGCTAGTAAATCTGCCCCACTGTTGGTCAGGTCTGATTATGGGAGGAAAGCACTACTGTACATTTACAGTATCTGGAGTTTGCACCAGGTATATATATCATTAGCAGTTGAATCATTGGTCATCTGTTAATGAGCAAGAATTGAATTGGTTGTAATGATTAATGCAGACTTTGCAACTTTTATTATGTGGTCCCCTTATAATTAGAAATAACAGAATGAAAATACAATGTCTGTGCCGGTTAGAAACGGCTCAGTGTTGATCTTAGTGGGTTCCCTTATACAGTTCATGTAGGATGTCATGATTTGACCAGTGGTTTAAGATCCAAGGAGTCCTCTCAGTTATCATGTCAGTCACACTTTTAGGGTTCTCATTCTGGGAAGACAGATCATTGAGAAGTTTTCAGGTCCCTGCCTGTTGGGGATTCCAGAGACCTGACCGCTGCCAAACTAACAAAAGCACAAGAAACTAGGGATGCACCGAATCCACTATTTTGGATTCAGCCGAACCCCCGAATCCTTTGCAAATGATTTGGCCAAATACCGAACTGAATCTGAATCTTAATTTGCATTTGCAAATTAGGGGTGGGAAGGGGAAAATATTTTTACTTCCCTGTTTTGTGACAAAAAGTCATGCAGATTCCCTCCCCGTCCCTAATTTGCATTTATAAATTCAGATTTGGATTCGGTTCGACCGGGCAGAAGGATTTGGCCGAATCCGAATGCTGCTGAAAAAAAGCAGAATCCTGGCTGAATCCAGGACCAAATCCTGGATTCGGTACATCCCTACAGGAAACCCAAAAGCTTTGCTTCCCAAGAACTGAGTTTTCCTGTGACCATTATAGAAATAAATACAGTGCTTACCTGCAGAGTTAGAAGGTTGGAAAGGCAGCTCACAAAATGGAACACTGCCGTTTGATTCCATTAGACAGGTGCTGAAAGGATAACCCAGACATGTTGGATACGAGTAAAAGGATGTCATGTTCCATAGGAATCCAGCCTTGCACACACAGGACCTTCTGAAATCCGTAACGTTGCACTCTAGAACAGACAGTCGGGCACAGCATTTAATTGTAATAAAATAATACCCCCTAATAAAAAGTAGTTTTAAGCAGGGGTGATCCTGGCCCCTCTGCCCTGAAGCGGCTTGTTGCTGCTGCTTTTTTGGTGCTGGAGGATGTCCAGGGCGGTCCACAATGATAGCACAGAGAAACGTAATTCAGCTCTTAAAGGACCAGTAAAAGCAACATTTAAAAAAAAAAAAAAATTCATTAGTATGCTACAAAAACAAAAAACACACCAAAAGATGTTAAACTTTTAAAATAGCTAAGTCTTTATTAAGAAATAACTTACTGAAACTCTGCTTGCGCTCCTCTTCAGAAAAGGCGATCCATCGTGCGGCGCTCGATTTCTCCACCCTGCCTTCCTTATAGGAGATAGCCAGGGAGGAGAAATCAAGCACTGCACGATGGATCGTCTCCCTATTGCCGTTTATGAAGAGGAGATCAAGCAGATTTTCGATAAGTTATTTCTAAATAAAGACTTAATGATTTTAAAGTTTAATATTTATTGTTCTCTTTTGTTCGTAGCATAGTAAAAAAAAAATTTTTTTTAAATTTGCTGTTACTGGTCCTTTAAAAGGTACCAGGAGAACAGTGGCATAACTATAAAAGAAGCAGACCCTGTGGGGATCCCCAGGAGATAAGGGAGACTCAGAAGCTGGGTCTGTTTCCTCTAAGTAAAATGTAAATCTCCCCCTCTGCAGTCACTCTCCTAAATGAGAGCTTGTTGGAAGCATCAGGGACCAGTGTACGGGGAGTGGGCTGGGAGGGGGTTGTGGGTATTGGCTGTGCACACTGGGCCCCTCTTAAAACTTTTTGGCCGGAGGGTCCAGTGGCACATTGTTACACTGCTGCAAGAGGAGCATTTTTTGTTGCCCAATGGCATAACTAGAGTGTGTCGGGCCCTCCTTCTAAAAAATCTTCAGAGGGGCCGAGTGCACTCAGATTGCTGGTGATTTTAAAGTAGAACTAAAGCTTAACTATAGAAGTGTGTATAAATGTTGTACATGATGTTTTGTGCTTGTGTACCAGCCCAAGGCAACCACAGCCCTTTAGCAGTAATTATCTATAAATGAATATAGTTAGAAATGGCATATTTAGGGTTGCCACCTGGCCGGTATTTTTGATGGTTGATCCCAATGTTATTAATAGGGAAAAATTTTTAATATGTAGGAAGGCCGGTATTTTTTTCTAGAAAAGGTGGCAACCCTAGGCATATTTCATATAGTGAACTTATTGCAGGAGGCTAAAGTTTCAGCTTGTCAATAGCAGCAATGATCCAGGACTTGAAACTTGTCACAGGGGGTCACCATCTTGGAAAGTGTCTGTGACACTCACATGCTCAGTGGGCTCTGAGCAGCTGTTGAGAAGCTAAGCTTAGGGGTCGTCACTAATTATCCAGCAGCAGCAGCAGAAAATGAGCTTCCCTGGCTGTAATATAAGCTGATGCTACAGGTTTGCTGATGATTAAATTGTGATGTTTCTAATGATGTGTATTAATGACTAATCAGCCTTATATTGTGACTATATTTCTATGACACTATCAGGTGTATATTGTGAGTGGGTCCCTAAGCTCAGTAAGTGACAGCAGCACAGAGCATGTGAATCAGTGAATCAGTAGAAAAGAAGATGGGGAGCTACTGGGGCATCTACTGGGGAGACACAGATCTTTACTGCTAAAGGGCTGTGGTTGCTGCGGGCTGGTACACAAGCACAAAACTAAATGTACAACATTTATACCTACTACTTTAGTTAGGTTTTAGTTCTCCTTTAAGTTGCTTTTGCATTATTAAAAACAAAGCCCCCTAAAATCTAATTGTTTACCTTGCTTGAGAAGACCAAACATGGAGTAGTTTTAATTTCCCTTGCCATAGATTTCTTTGGGATTAACAAAAATAGGCAACAAATCTGATCAGCACAAGCCCTTTTGCATGACACAAACACTGCACTCATGTCAGACAAGGGGTAAGAAGCCCCTTTAAAACAACAACTCTTTGTGTTAGTGAGAAGGTTGGGTTGGCAGTGGACTGTGAGCATGACCTGATTCAGGTTGGAAGATACATTTCTAGAGTTTTGTGCTGAGCAGTGGGAGATGCACAAAGGTTTCTGACTGGAGAAACATCAGAGATAACACACTGTACAATGAATTCTATTGGCCACAGAGAGCACTGCAGCCTCTCTCTGATTCTCACCTGTAGTGATCTGAAGGTTCACAATGTTCACAGACATGGTATCATTGAGGGATATGTTGTAGGGCAGCGTTAAGTTCAAGCGTCTTTCTGCTTCGGAAGTGGAGAATCCCTCAATATTGAGATGTGTGTACAGTACATACTCGTACGGAGGCTCGCTGGCTGGAAACACACCAAAGATTTCATGTTATCGCTCGAGTCCAGAGTCTTCATGTTAAACCTTAAGTCCTGGAACAGGTGGCCCATGCTTACCATATGCCTCAGGTAGACAGCTCTAGTTTCAAACAGTTGCAAAAAGAGTAGCTGCTTCTGGAAGTTGTTGATGTTCTACTGTCCAACCTATAGCCTGGTTACAACTCCCCAAAATACCCCTCTATTAAACCTTTCCACAGTCTCTTCCCGTTTTAGTTTTTGACCTTTATATCCATGTGCCATCCTGCATGCAAATATGATCCCCCTCCCCAACTATTTTAGATTTAATAAACATTTATTAATAAGGTTTTATTATTTTTCATTTCTTGTCTTGCAGTTTGTGTATCCTTTATTAGTGACTGCGTTAAGATTATTAATGGGATAATGGGAATGGTTGTGTTTGGGGCAAGGGTCTGGGGGTTTGTGGCTGGGGTGTAGGCCTGGGGGGTGTGGTTGGGATGTCGGGGCCCTTGAATATACAAGTAGTGGGCCTTGTGGGCCCTGTTGGTCCCCCAGTCTGATGCTGGGTATGCCCTGTCACAAGCTCACTCCCTCAAACATTTTTCCCACCATTCAGGATTTTATTGATGCTATTAGACTAATACCGTTAGAAGAAATTCTTTAAAGGACATGTAAACCCACCCACCCACAAAAATTTAATCAGTGAACATCTTCTTTGAAATCTTTAGATAACTGCCACTCTGGCCTTACACTAACAGATAGACTGCAGCATCCCATTAATCACTTACAAATCCTTCTCCTCCTCTAACCCACTTGGCCCCCTCCCTCAGGAATTTGCTTTGACTGTTGGCTCATGAACATGTTCAGTTCTTCTCGGCTCAGATAACTCAACACACCCTCCTTGCATGAACTTTACAGCATACATGTCTCACTGTTACTAAAGATGTATCAGAGGGAAAATGGCCGGGGGTGAAAACTGCTATGTGTTTTAGGTAAATGGCAATTGGAGTGAGTATACTGTAGGATTTGCATGTCCTTGAACCAGTTGTGATCAAATGGGCACAGTTAAATCAATGCCATTAAATCTGCTCCATCACTTCACTTTGTAGTTGCACTCTGCAACATTGCATCCGTTCCAGTGAAAAACGCACCTATCAACGCAGGGGGTCACTGGAGCTGCTACCACCTCGAATGTGGCAGTATTTCTAAGATTTGCACCTAAAGAATCAGGTAAATACATAATTTTGATGTGACAGTAGTAACACAATCATGATGTTAATTGTGAGTCAAGTGCAACTGCCCCTCATCTCATACCCCCAATTATGCAGGAGACTTGCACCTGAATATGTCCCATGATGCTTTGTGATACACATGCAGACAGGGTAATGTGGCTATGTTCAATCAACAAGCTGTAGCCATAGTCAGAGTGCACTATGGTAGCCACCTTCCAAGGCCAGGACTGGTATTACTAATGTAAAACTCCTAAATTGAACTCCTGGGTTGCCCACTTAATCCTCTGTTCCACCCCAAACTTACCTGTCCAGAATATGACCTGGAGCCACACATGACATCATAGCTCTGTCTCTTTTACATCATCACCCCTCCTCCTTGCATCACTAGCCCACCCTTTCTACATCACATACCACCCCCTACTGGACCGGAAGTAAGTTTTGAGTGGGAAGTCCAATTCACCAACTGGGGAGTGACTGCGAGTGATTTACAAGAATGCAAAAAAGAAAGTTATCCAATGTTTCAGTCCCACAGCAGCACCTTCATCAGGGAAAGTCCCTTTTGTGAAATGCTGTATTATGCAAAATCAATCAATATGATTCATAGGAGTAAGAGAAGCAACATTTTGATGACTGGTTCCCCAATAAAGACAGAAGCATTTTTGGGGGGGGGGGTGATCAATAAGGTCCATGTGCCACAAGAAGGAGACTGACAAGGGAAGGGGAACCAATATTTACTTACACGCCTGTCGTTTGACTCTTTTATCTTCCAAATCATTTTCCTTAAATAAAAAACAAGAAATACAATTTCAAGTCTACAATTTTGTGCTGTCTGTGGCCACTCCTGCTGCTCTTTTTAACAGAAATCATTATCCGTGGACTCTAGTAAAATGAATATCTTTAAAGGAAAGTCTGTTTGCACTTGGGGGTGCCAGATTTTAGGCACCCCAAGTGATTGTATTGGCTTACCTCCTGAAACCCCAGCCAGTGCTCCTATCAGCATAAAACCCCACTGGCCCAGGTTTTTTCTAGAGAGCCCCATGGAGAGATCTTCTTCCTGCTTCCTCTTTCTTCTCGCAGCTACACATGCGAAGTAGAGCAAAAAGCTGAACTTTAACTCAAAGTCTGCTATTTAGTTCTACTGCACATTCGTCTTCCCCAGAAAATTTGAAGAAAGAAGAAGACAGAAGAAGATTGCTCTTTGCTCACTAGAAACACCCTTGGCCGGTGCAGTCGATAGAAGCACCAGCCCGGGGGTTTCAGTTAAGACAATACAATCATAGAAATCTCTACATTAAACTAAAAGTTAGATTAAAGGTTAACAACCCTTCCAATACAGTGATTGCACAGTATATAGAGTGGAAGATAGAGAGGCCAGGAAGACACTCATGACATCATTTGAACTGTAAAAAATTCTAATGCTGTGATTGGCTAACTTGCTCTCATCTCATTAACTCAATGAGTGGCTACTTGCTATTGCTCTGTGATCATTCCAGTATTTTCACTGACTACATGTTCCTATGTTATGGCTGGCTACAGGTTGTAATTAGCCAAGTGAAATTTCCAATTTTTTTGCTGAATTCAGGTTTGCTCTAGGTCCTCCTGCACTGACGTTGAGTCAACCACAGAAGTTGAGTCAACCACAGAAGAAACAGAGGACATTCATAGATGTTTTAGGATAGGGCAGAGGACATTGTCCTTGGGCACCTCGGCTCAAACTTTACATGGATTACAGATTACAGACATTTCAACGTTTAGGAGAGATTTGGCCATACCCTGGTCCACCCAGGAAGCATCTCATTTGCCCTTACTCTACCAAGATCTACAGCACTTAAAACCACTTTTATACAAGGAGCAATGAGACTATTCTGGGTAAAACATGACAGTTTGTGCATCACACTGCCAATTTAGCTTTATCTTACCCTAAAGTGCCATGGCTGTTAATATTTTGGTGCCAGACTGAGAGAAGAGAATACCCCTGGCAATGCAGAAAGGCCCCATGCAAGGAGATATTGTTGCACCTGCTTTATGCACTTTCCATATTTCCCTATTTCTGTTTGTAAATGATGTCTATAGATTTATATTTCATTTAATATTTATAGAGTCATCTGTGTGACAAGGACAAGCAGATTTTTTTTTTGCTCTAATAAACTTTTATGGCTTTGGCTTAGATGTCCTCATAAAACATGAGAGAATCATTTAATTTGCATATTCAAATTTTTTTTTTTTAAGATGGGAAAATGTTGAATTGCATTCACTTGCCCTGAGAATTAAAGGCACGTACCTTTAAGAGTGTGGAATGGGAATCTAAATGCGGCAAAAAGTACTAGTATTAATTTGAAACCAGATCCTGGATTCAGATTTTTTGAAATTCTCATTAAAAATACTTACGTCCTCTTTGTGACTGCCCTTGGCCTTCCAGTGGTTGGAGAAACTGGATCTGAGTATCCCCAGGCAGAAGATTATGCCCACAAATGAGACCTTCATACTAAAGTAGAAAATACATTGTCTTTGAATTGTTGTCATTCATATTATGACAGGTGTGGGACCTGTTATTCAGAATGCTTGGGACCTGGGGGTTTCTGGATAAGGGATCTTTCCATAATTTTAATCTTCGTACTTTAAGTCTACTAGAAAATCATTTAAACATCATATAAACACAATGAGCTGATTTCATTATATCTTTGTTTGGATCAAATACAAGCCACATGCACCAAATCTAGGATTCGGTTCGGTATTCGGCCATTTTCAGCAGGTTTCGGCTGAATCCTTGTGCCTGGCTGGACCGAATCCTTAAAATCATGTGATTTTTTGTCTCAAAACAAGGAAGTAAAGAAATTTACCCTCCCCCTAGCTAATTTGCATATGCAAATTAGGGTTCGGTTTCAGTCCGATATTCGGGAGAACCTTTTGCGACGGATTCTGGCAAATTTTCGCAAGCGAAGTAGATAGACTTGCGCAACTTCGCACCCTTACGCCAAGCACTGAGGATCGGAATTACACAAATTCACTAAGATCAACTTTTTCCTGAACGTTACCATTTACGTTAGACTTTACTTCGCCTGGTCAGACCTGGCGAAGTTCAATACAATAGATAGGAGTTTGAAAAAAAAAAATGGAAAATTTTTCAAAGTCCCAAAAAAACGCTGGCGTGTTTTACCATTGGAGGGTGATAGTCTGAAAAAGATCGTTTTTTTTGGTGGGGGGGTTACCCTCCTTCCCCCCTACATTTCCTAACATATGGCAACACAACTATACAGGGGGCACATGTAGGACAATAGGACAACTTTATTTTATTTATTAAAGGTTTCCTGGGCTTGTGTAGTGGAATGTAGTGGCTGAAACATATACTTCTATTATACGCTTAAGTTCCTGCTGTATGCAAATTAGGCATCGCTAGCGTAACTGCGCTTTTCATGGTGAAGTAGCGGTAGCGCAACTTTGCTAACGCTCACCGACCTAGGCAAAAATTTGCATCTTAGTGAATTTGCATAGTGCTGGCGAAAATTTGCCTGGCGAAGTGCGGTGAAGGTCGGTGAAGGCAACGCTAGTGCATTTTCGCGCTTTAGTGCTTTTGCCCCATGGTTTTAGGCAAGTGAGACGGAGGAGCCTCCCTAAGATTTTAGCCAAAAAGTGGACTTATCATGCATGTCATTGTCTGATGTAACCTTAAGGGTTGATTTCAATGGAACCTCATCCTTGAGACTGGTGAGATGTTACTTTTCAGAGGACAAGTTTCCACTCCTCCACTCCAGCCAACACTTGGCAATATTGTAATATTTATTGCTACACACCCATACAATTTTCATGCTCCATAGGAATAGATTTTATGCTGTTATTGCTCCCAGAGACAGTTTTGAACTTAGTAGTGAGCAGTAACTGGAGTATCCTGATTCTCTTGACCACATCGTGTGTCTCTTATCTATTTGCCACTCCTTTGTTATTTTCCCTACGTCCCCCTAATACTTTATTGTTTGAAGAAATAAAACACACTGTACAATTCCCAGCACCCCAAATCCAAACAAGTATGTAGTTACAGTGTGTAGCTTTTTGTACTTTTTACTTTAGAAGTATGGGACCTGTTATCCAGAACGCTTGGGATCTGGAGTTTTCTGGATCAGGAATATTACCATAATATTGAATAGGGCTGCTAAAAGTATTTTAAACATGAAATAAACCCCAATAGGATTGTTTTGTCACCAATAAGGATTAATTATAGTACAAGCTACTGTTTTATTATTACACTGAAAAAGGAAATCATTTCTCAGGTCCTATTCCTGAACAAAGATAATCCCCATAACGTACCGATTTATTTACAGATACTAATGGCCAGTCTATTTTTTAAGAACCAGCATCTCATAAAAATCCAAAAGGATCTACCATGTTCCCTATGTGCTCATATATCTGGAGAAATGCCCTATAACAGTAACAATAATTAGATTTTCTAGATCAGGGGTCCCCAACCTTTTTTTTTTTACCTGTGAGCCACATTCAAATGTAAAAAGAGTTGGGGAACAACACAAGCATGAAAAGTCCCTGGGGTTGCCAAGTAAGGGCTGTGATTGGCTATTTGGTAGCCCCTTTGGGACTGGCAGCCTACAGGAGGCTCTGCTTGGTACTGAACTTAAAATTAAAACTTGCCTCCAAGCCTGGAATTAAAAAATAAGCACCTGCTATGAGGACAATGAGAGTAACATCCAAGGAGTTGGAGAGGAACATGTTACTCACAAGCTACTGGTTGGGGATCACTGGTCTAGATGGGGCTAAACAAAAACATTCAGCAGCCCCTCTCATTGGCAGAGAAGAATAGTGAAGTAGGGGTACATTACTATAACAATGATTCCCAGGTTAACGTACAAGGGGAAAGAAAGTAGAGGGCAGCACCCACCTTGTGAAATAGACAGACGACTGGTCGCTGGCCACCTTAGTTGCACTCCATGTGCAGAGCTGAAGGCTCTTGTTAGAATGAGATCCACTAGGATTCACCCATGGGGTAAACCAAATCAGCCTGGCCCTAAACTAATCAGAGTAATTACAGATGCAAATTCGATTGATCCGATAAACAAGCTGGGGATGTGCAACGGGGGTACTTTGCACCTACTTCCCTCTCACCCATGCAAAGTCCCTACTAACAGAATTCACTGGAAACCTGGGCAACCAATACATGAATCACATGCATTGTGTCTTGTCTCCCTATACACATGTGCATGGGGGGGGCGTCACTGCAGGTGAACAGTAACATCAAAAAATAAAAGTGTTTCACAGTAATGAGAATATAATATAATGTTGTGCTGCACTGGTACATTTGGTGTGTTTGCTTCAGAAAATCTACTACTATACTACTAAACTATAGTAGTACTTTTCTGATATCTACTGTGTATCCTTTGCTTGAATGGCTGCCCCCATGGCTACACAGCAGCTTGTTTATATAAACTATAGTAGTACTTATCTGTTATCTACTGTGTATCCTGTGCTTGAATGGCTGCCCCCATGGCTACACAGCAGCTTGTTTATATAAACTATAGTAGTACTTATCTGTTATCTACTGTGTATCCTGTGCTTGAATGGCTGTCCCCATGGCTACACAGCAGCTTGTTTATATAAACTATAGTAGTACTTATCTGTTATCTACTGTGTATCCTGTGCTTGAATGGCTGCCCCCATGGCTACACAGCAGCTTGTTTATATAAACTATAGTTGTGTTTTTGAAGAAAACACCAGTTTTTCCAGTGCAGGGTTACAGTATATTATTCCTTAAATCATTAATTTTTGGTGTTACTGTTTCGTTAAGGTGATGCAATAGAATCAAATACATAAATACATGTATGTTGTGTGTAGGGCCCATTTACAATGTTACACTACTTACACTACAATACAGCAGCAATCAGCTTTAAAAACCTTCTTGGATGGTGGAAGTTGCAGTTCAGCAGGAGGATAGCTGATTGGACTATATTCTTTTTCAGGTTAATCAAAGTCCATGGTGACATAATTTATTTTGACGTACAAGGCGGCACAACAAATGACACGCAACAATTTTTTTTTCACTCATTGGAGTCTACGGATGTCTATTTTTTTTTTGCTGTGAAACCTGGCGAAAATTTTCATTCATCACTACCCTCTACCTCCAATCAACCAATTAAAGTGTTTCATTATTCCACCTAGAATAGAATCAGAGGTAACCAGATGATTTGGTTGTAACGGTTACTGCACTGGTTTTAAGCTGCCCAACTGTAAATGAGCCCCACTGAATCTGGGGTGCGATGAATTCTCCTCCTGCCAACACAGATATTCTGCTTCTCATTCTACTGTAATTCCGTAATCAGTTTGTCTTCAGCAAATGAAGGTGAACAGTGGGTGTGATCCCAAAACTGGGGATCTAATTCACTAATATAGATGATGAACTGCACCAGTACAACCGCCCGTAGCAACCAATCAGCTGTTTGCTATCATAACTTGCAAGCTGCCAATGGTACCTGCACTAGTGCATCATGAGGTCACTGCCCCCCCTGTCATCAACCACACCTCTGACATCACCAGTGCCAACCCCAGTCTGGATTTAAAGGATGGAAAAGGTGGCAACCCTAGGAATGAGCCTATGTTAAATAGGGTTGCACCGAATCCAGGATTCTGCCTTTTCCCAGCAGGATTCAGATTCCGCCGAATCCTTCTTCCCGGCTGAACTGAATCCTAATTTGCATATGCAAATCGCAGGACTTTTTGTTACAAAATATGTTTTCCCATTCCCACGCCTAATTTGCATATGCACATTCGGATTAAGTTTGGTATTCGGCCGAATCCGTTGCAAAAGATGAATTTGCATATGTAAATAGTGGATTCGGAGCATCCCTAATGTTCAATATGTCTTTAAGTATGTCATAGAATGGACACATCTTAACAACTTTTCATTTTTTTTTTAATGATTTGCTTTCCTAGTTCTTTCCAGCTTTCAAATTCAGTCCCTGACTTATTCTTCTTCCAGTCCCTCATTCAAACCACTGCCTGGTTGCTAGGGTAATTTGGACCATAGCAACCAGATCCCTACTGACATCCTGGAGAGCTGCTGAACAAAAGGCTAAATATCACAATTAATTTACCCTGGACTTTTGATTAAAAAACAACAAATGATAAAAAAAAAATAGCACGCTGTCATTCTAAAGGTTACTGTAAAGATCAATAAAATTGCGGTAACATTTGGATAAGTCGCCATTTATATTGTTTCCCAGTAAAGAGCATTATGCAAATACACAGGCTAGTTGCACAGCTGGTTTATATTTACTCATTAACCTGAAGAAGAACATCATTTGCATGAGATAATATTCTATTTCTATAATATTAACTTTATTATGGACAGAGCTCTGTTTACTCACCGTTGCCCTTGAAAATTCCAATACATTCAGTTTATATTTGTAAAATTCTTTCCATTCATTCCATATAGATGCTACCCCAAACTTTCTGAGCTGCCCTCCAGCATTGCAGATATTATATATATATATATGCACACATAGGGGCACATTCACTAAATTTCGATGGTACGATCCCATCAAATGATCGAAGAAGCCAAATTTGGCTTCTTCAATCATTGAATACCGAATGATCAAATACATTTGAACGATCGAATATTCGATCATTCGATCACCAAAGGATTTAAATTTAAAGGGCTATTCGACTGCCTACTTCGCCAGATTGAACCGAATACCAATAGAAGTCTATGGGAACCCCCCTATAGGCTTCTTAGGCTAAATCCTGATTGAATACCATTCGTACGATCAAAGTCTTGCAGCATTCGAATCGTATGAATTATTCGAATTATTGATTGAAATAGAATACTTCATTGGAATGATCAAACGATCAGTATTCGATCTTTCGAAGGAAGGATCGAAGGAAAAGGCAGCCTAGAACTATTCGATAAGCTTTCCAAAATCGAATGCTTATCGAATATCGAGGAAATTCATAGGATTTTTGGTCAATAATAGTAAATTTGCCCCAAACTGTATTTATGTTTGGGAATAATATGGGCCCACCATTTGGGAAGAGAGACAAATGGTGGTCCCATATTATTCTGCTGAAACAGGGTGGCAAGATATATTGAATCTCATTTTTGGCCACAACCCCTAAATACAACAGCCATTTTACTACAACACAGCCCAGATGTCCCAGCATCATTACTGTACAAAATGGATAGTAAGGATATTAACCCCAGATGGGCCAATTTAATCCCTAGATAAAATGGATAACAGGCATATTAACCCTAGATTTTCCAGTAAAATACTATAGAAAATGAATAACCCTCAGATTAACTCCAAGTATGCCGGTATAACTACTACAGAAAATAATCATTATAGTTATTACAGATGCGCTACAGAAAAAGGATAATGATCATATGAACCCCAGCTGTGCCAGTATAATTACTTTAGCCTATAAGCAACCCATCAATCTCAGACATACCAGTAACATCACTGAAAAAATGGCCAATGAGCACTCCATTAAACTTCATTAACCTTTGCTTCAGGTTGGGTGGAAACCCTATTTTGGGGAGGGGGTGGAAACTCTATTTTGATTTTGGTGTATAGTGAGGGGCGAATTTATCCTGTTTCGCCTGTTTTGGGACTTTTGACGCGCTGGCGACAAAATTGACGCCGGATACAATTATGATGTTGGCGACAATTTACCGCACATATATTGCATTGATCAATGGTTGTCAAAAGTTTTTCGCAAATTTTTCGCTGTTTCGCAGTTTCACAAATTTTCCTGGCAAAATTTCAAAAGTGAATTTTGATGAATGTTTATTCGGCGGCGGCAAAATGCAGAAATTTGCTGCAAATTTTGCGGCTGCCGAATAAATTCGACCCATCCCTAGTGGTGTATGCTACAAGCAGCCTCGTATAAGTGACGAGAATGAAGCCCAGTTACAAATGGAGGAGGCATAATAACCAGGTCAATTTATTATTATGGGTATCCTCCTCAATCTTATGTCGGTGACATCATATACTGTTTGCTGGAAAGTTATAAAAATAATAAAAAAAAACAATTTTTTTTAACCATTTGAGGGGCATGTCACGTTTGTTTTAGGGTGGGCCTATGTCTAGGGCGTTAGAGAATCTCTTTTGTCTTTATTTTGTTTCCTTGGACATGTGTAATAATAAGTGGCCACTTCAAGCATTTGCACCAACATCTCTAATGAAGACTAGTGATGAGCGAATTCCTCCTGTTTTTCTTCACCGAAAAACAGAATTTCCTGTGAAATTTGCAAAACAGCTAAAAAAATATGTATGTAAGCGCTACGCAATATGTTGGCGCTATAGAAATACATGTTAACAGTAATATATTGACAGTAATGCAATTCTGAATGTTGCTTTATTTCAGCATTTGGACCCTTATCAAGTTAGCCACCAATGGTGCAAGCAACCAACAGTTTGCTGAATATTTCTCACTAATTAGGGCATATGCTCAGACATCAGCTTCCTCACTGGAACTGCTCTTGCAAAGGTAGGCCCAACAGATGATTGGTGAAGCTAGCCAAATTTATATAAGTCTGTTATGTGCTCCTTATTTTTGGCTATGCTGGTTGTGTACCATGGATGCCCCAATTAAGAGTAAACACATCAGCTGCTAGGGGAGGGAAGGTTCACTGTCACTGGTTGCCCCTTTCAAGTATCAACGTGCAGTTAAACACCTACAGTATGGAACTAATGTATAGGGCTGGCCACAGGCCATTTCTCTGTATGAAGAAAGAGCAAATAGAGCCACAGCTCCTCTTCACCTGCTGTTTTGGTCATTGATGCTCTATGAGTCAATAACTATAGAAAAGCAGGGATACTATGTGTGGCCCCTCATATGCTCTACTTGGCTTGTGGGCCAATATGTTAAAGAGCACACCTCATCAATCTGTATGTGGCCTCCTTACAGTATCGGACTGGCCCACCAGAATACCAGGAAAACTCCCAGTGGGCCCAGGTGACAGTGGACTCTCCTGCTTCAAATCATTTGGCCTAATTCATGGCCATTCCCTATTTCTATGAGAACACATTTGTAAATAAGCTGTTTTCTTACTATGGGGTGCCGTTTGTCCCAAATACATTCTGTGTACAAAACTTTCCCTGATACACAGAACGAATGTCTCTCATGGTATATAACTAGTTGTGACCATATACACAGATAAAAAATATACAAAAGAGTTATTTCTAGTAGAGAATGAGAACAAAATATTGTTAGTGCACAAACTCCATTATATTACAAACTCCATTCTGTACATTTTAACAATCAATCTGTCTCACAAATATATAACCTCCATGTAGCAGACACACATATATACATTATACATAATAGTGTAACTAACTAGTACAAAGCAACTGGACTTGAAGAGAAATTTTAATGACGATATTTCACTGCTCATCCGAGCACGCCTCTTTCAAACCAGAGGTCTTCTTTATCCAAGATTGGGACATTGCTATCTTCAAAAGAGTTTTTGAGGTGTAGAAAGACAGCCGAGTCTTGTCCTGTAGAGTTCCCCCTCCTATGCTGATCCATTCGCTTATGGAGCAGTTGTTTTGTCTCCCCAATGTATAGATCAGTGCACTCATCGCTACATATTCTGTATAGTATGATGGGTGGGTCTTATGAGAAGTCTAGTCAGCTGTAGTTAGGGTTGCCACCTTCTGTAAAAAATTTAACCGGCCGGCGGGGGTCACAAAGGGGCGGGGCGTGATGTCAAAAGGGGCAGGGTGTGACATCATAGGGGCGGAGACACATCGAGCGATCGGCTGAAGACGGCAAAAAAGGTAAGTATTAACTGGAATTATGGCAAGATAAGGGCCTTTTTAAAGTGGTATTACAAATTTACTGGCAGCTACATTGCCGGTAAATTTATAATACCGGCCCCGGCCTTGGCTGGTGTTTTACCGGCTAGGCCGGTAAAATACCGGCTGGGTGGCAACCCTAGCTGTAGTTCATTAATCTTCCTGAATCTTCCCATGTGGCCTTGTCCTCTAATTGCATAGACCCATCTACCACCTACTGCATGTTTACCTTCTGGTAGAGTGGTCAGTGTGAATTATTCTCTTTTAGTGGATCTATTTCATCTTTCCTTGCATTAAGCCATATCTGTGACTGGGGTGAATCTATGGATTCTCTGAATGTTTGTGGAACATCATGTGCTCTGTAACAGTAGTGAATGTGTGTCAGTATCTGATCATTACAATCTGACTTTAGTACATAGTGATTTAAGTTCCTTTGGGGGTATCTTGTACAATGGCTGTCCTGTATTTGGTCATTTTCAATTGCTGCTAGAAAAATGTATTGACTACAAATCACACAACGTGTTTGGGGATTAGGAAGGGCTAACCATGTTGTGTGATTTGTAGTCAATACATTTTTCTAGCAGCAATTGCTATTTGAGTGCTCTCATGGAAACTGCTGATTTATGAGTCTACATAGGATTGTGGTAATCCTTTTCTGAGGATTGAAGCACTGAGTAATTAACCCCTATACGGCTGAGCTTAAGAACAAATTGTTTTTTGGTATTTGCCCATTATCATTGCCCTCTGCACTCTCAACTTCAGATGCTGGGACCCCCCCTGGATTTGGGTTTAAAGTGGACCTGTCACCCAGACACAAAAATCTGTATAATAAAAGTACTTTTCAAATTAAACATGAAATCCAAATTCAAATTTTTATTAAAGCATTCATAGCTGTTTTAAGCTCATTTAAAAATCTCAGCTGTCAATCAAATATTGTCGGGCAATCCTCTATGCCTTAGGCAGATAATTACTTTCACTTTCCATTCAGCACTTTCTAGATGTCCCTGCTCTCCCCTCATTCCTCCTGTTCTCTTAACCATTTAATTGTGTATACAGGACATGGGGATAGACATCAGGTCCCCCATTCTGGTGCACAAACAAGATTCTGAGATGATACAAGGCTTGTCTTAATAACAGTGTCCACAAAATGGCTCCTGCCTGCTTGCTAGAATTATGAATTCCCAGACTGAAGAAAACAAGATTAAAATAATTTATTTAGTGTAATTAATATTCATTTTGCTTGACTAATGTGATAAAATATGATTTTGAATATTTTTTTTTGGGTGATGGGTCCACTTTAAAGGACAAGGAAAGTCTAAAATAGAATAAGGCTAAAAATGTTGTATTTTGTATACTAAACATGAATTTACTGCACCACAAGCCTAATCAAACAAATGATTTATGCTTTCAAAGTTGGCCACAGGGGGCTGTCATCTTGTAACTTTGTTATATATCTTTGCAAGACCAAGACTGTGCACATGCTCAGTGTGATCTGGGCTAAGCTTAGGGATCATCATAAATGATCAAAACAGCACAAGTCAAATAATATCTGCCAGAAGCCGATACAGCAAGACTGATTAATAATCAGAATATACAGACTGCACTGGGTCCTGTGTTGTCATGTAATCTAATGTGGATTTTATCGTTTTTCTATTGTTTAATACAAACTTTCTCCAACTCTGCAGAACCAGTGGCTGCAGCAAAATAATCCTCCAAATAGAATCCCAGTTTATCTGTTTAAATCTGGCTCCATGATCTTTGTCCCTGCAGCTGGAGTTGGAAACAGTAAAGGCAAAAATAAAATCCAATACAAATCTCTACACAGTTGCCGACTGCTCTACAGGGAAACAAACAAAGCTGCTGTTCATAAGTATGATTGTTTCCCTGCCCAGCAGTTAGGGACCGTCTGGTAATTCCTATCCACAGCAGTAAGGGAGAATTTCACTGCATACAGTCAGGTTTCTTATAAAAACGTTTTTTTAATCAAAGTATATTGGAGATAGGTTTCTTTTTCATTAAGAAAAGTAAAAATGGGATTTTGCCTTTCCTTGTCCTTTAATATAGGGGGTACACACCTTTCCCTATAAATGTTATCATCGGAATCTGTGACATCAGTTTTAGTTAGTTGCTCAGTCACATTTTTTTGTAATGATCTTTAGCAGCCTGTGTTTAAATATAGGTATGAAGGACTATTTCTGTCATAGCCTACAGAAATTCCCTTTTTACACTTTGATTCTAGTTTCTTTCTGTCTGTCATACTGGCATGCAAAAAATTCTGACCCAAACATTTTCATCTTTGATAGATTCGGCTTTCTCCTCGTTAGCATGTGGTATGGAGTTTGCTTTAAACTATTGTTAAATTGTTCCTTTTTTTGAATTTATGGATTATCACTTTTGATGATTTTAAGTGATTCCAAATAAAGGTGTTTCTATTTGTATTAACCACGTGAAGCTACCCTGTCTATCATCCAGCCGATTGCGCCTTCTACCTTTGTGCATTCCTATACCCACATGACCGGAGTGGTGTGCTGGACTAACGTTCTCACCCTGCCTTATTAATACGAAAAAAAGATAAATAAATAGGAAGGCCGGTATTTTATTCAAGAAAAGGTGGCAACCCTAGTAGGATTGCGTGTGTACTCATAACGATTGTTAAAACACCTGTTTTGAATCATAGGAGAAGTCATTACTGCCTATGTCCATAATTCTTTTGGGAATTTACTCTCAAGTAACACAGTCCTTGCCATCTCAAATAGTGCTCTCCAATTTCTCTCAGCAGTCCCATTTTGATGGGGTGAGTAAGGTGCTGAGGTTTCTTGTCTTATGCTCTTCTTACTGAGCAGTGACTCAAAGGGGTATATTTATCAAAGAGTGAAGTTAAGAGTGAAGTTCCACCACTAGAGGGAAATTCCGCAGCTCTCCATTCATTTCTATGGGATTTTTAAAGGCATATGTATCAAAGGGTGAAATTTCACTTTCACCCATTGATAAATACGCCTTTCAAAATCCCATAGAAATGAATGGAGAGCTGCGGAATTTCCCTCTAGTGGCGGAACTTCACTCTTTGATGAATTTACCCCAAACTTCTGTGCTATAAATTCATTTGATAGTCCCATAGGGGGCAGTATCAGCAATGAACTTTTCTGTGGCTAAAACTATATCACTCCTATTTTTCAGTACTCTTTACCAGAGTAATCATCAGTAAATGCTATGGCATATCTAAAACCATCTTTTGCTATGGGCTGTATGGGGCCTGCTAAATCAGTGTGTACTCATTCAATTTTGGCACGGGTGTCAGACTCTGTTTCTGTTCTGAACAAATTTTCCCTGGGTACAAATTTCACAATTTAGCTTAGACTTATCAACCTTACCCTTAACCTTCATTCTATCAACTACACTTTGTAACATAATTACAGTGAACAAGGATTTCATGCCTGGTCTGAATATCCTAAGAACCAGTACAACTGGCACCAGTAGTGTAGTGGTTCTCAGGCATGAATGTTTCATCAAATCTTTTTTTTTTTAAATACATTTTTTATTTTATATTTTCAAGCAAAAAGCAAACAATTATTTGCCCTCAATGGGCCATGACATTATTCACAGTTACAGGGAAAATATCATTGAGTGACTTTCTACATTTCCAACAAGTAAGAACAAAACTTTCTTATGACCGTATATATATTTTCTTTAATGGTAACATATACAGATCTTATCCTAGCGTTCTCCCAAATCTCATTTCCAAACATTTCCTCCCAATATACCATAAACTTATGGGTATGGTTTTTAACATCTGTTTCATGAATGGTTTTATACCACCTCGTGATTCATTTATTTTGTAACCGAATAGTGTCTCATACTGTATCTTTCTAATGTAACGTGTAGAAGTGGAAGAGATGTCTGGGGGTGAGAAATAGAGAGAATGATATCATCCCCATACATGACAATTATGTATTGCGTCCCCTGCACCATTAGACCATTAGACCATGTATATCTAAATTTTTGAGCTAGGGGTTCTATGCTGGGGGCGAACCATTGCTGTTGCGTACCATTTATTATTGGTATTGGTTGAGACACTCTCTCCATTATTTTAAGATTTGTTCCCAGATCTCTATACAGGGAGTGCAGAACCTTCATGAATTTACCAGAGAACCCAACTTGTTGTAAAGTAGTAAACATAAAATCCCAATTAAGGCCATCAAATGTGTTCTCTGCGCCCAAGCTCAGCAGTAGCATAGGATCCCTTCTTTTATTAGCTATATCTACTAAATCTATAATCCTCATATTATCACCTGCCTTCCTACCCATTATAAACCCTACTCAATCCACTTGAATTAGTTTAGGGAGTAATCAGTTTAGCTTTAGGGATAGGATCTTTGTTAGGATTTTATAGTCTGAATTAAGCAAGGAGATTGGACAGTAATTGCTACATCTGTATAGATCTTTACCTTCCATTGGTATCAGTGTGATATATGATTCCTTAAATGTGGTGGGGATATGTGGTGATAGGATCTGTTTGTAGGCCTTATAGTAGCTATATGGAAGGTCGTCAGGTCCTGGAGTCTTTGAGAAAGGTGTTGCCTTCAAAGCCTCTTGTAATTCCTCCTCTGCTATATCTGTGTAGGGACCCATAGGTTTCTATTAGGCGCCTATGGAGTTAATTCCCTGATCATCTGTCACTAGGCAAAAAGCTTATGTTACATTTATATTATTACCCAATAGCTATAGCCCAGAGAGTGATGACCACTTCCTGCCACACAGTTTTATAGTGCTGGGAAGGAGTGGCCACTTCCTCTTTGGCTGCTGGTTTTTCAACAGGCTGGTTGTTTCCATTCAGCCTGGGATCAACAAGGCCCCAGTAAGCCACCTGCCCTAACAGGACCTCCAACTGTTAGTGACCTGAGTCGGGAACCAGGCCATCCCGTGAATGAGGACTAGCAAGATACAGGTTAGCTTTTGTAATAGTCTCTCTAGAGAGAGAAAGATAGTCAGTGGTATTTAGTATGAACAGTTCTATGTTCCAACGAGGAGTGTTAGCAGGAAGTGATCTTCCTTACAAAGCTCCCCTGTGATGCTTTTAGTGCAGGGATAACATTGTAATGAGGATTAGGGCATTTAGAAGCAGCTACCCGGCCTTATCTGGTATTCCATTAAGTCACAGCCACAGGACCTTTGTATGAGAATTGATGAGCCTTGACTACCCTACCTTTGAGGACATTCTTTACTATGATGTGTGTATGAATATTTGCTGACATCTCTACTACCTGTGTAACATCTGCTAAGATCCTACTCCTGCGTGAGTATCCTAAACCTGGGGACATTTGCCTTGTGCATAATAAACATTTGTTACTGTTCGCATCACAAGAATATCCTGGCGTCCATCATTACTATTTCTATAGCACCATAGCTTGTGAGTTGTAGTTACACTACCTCATCTAAACGGAATCTTCCACTTAGCGAAGGCCCTGATCCTGAAGTGTGAGTCCAATGTAACCCATGCTCTTCCATTAGCTGGACACCTTAACTATTTTGTGCTGTATAGCCCAAAAAAGCGTTACATCTGCTTTAAGGACTTATAGTCCCTCTTTTGTTATGTTGGTAAGTGTATGTCCTGTACATAGGGTTGAATTTTATTAATATGGGGAGCTTCCTGTGTTTCAGGGCAGTTAGACTTTTTTCTTCTTGGTAAATCTTTAAATCTTTGATTTGGTTCCTCATGATGAATTTGTTGTTGAATTAATTTTCTATATGGTATCCATTTTTAAGAAAAACTCTTTTGGGGGGTCTGATTTGAGATTTGTATCTTTTGATTTCCATTTGGGTTACTTCTCCTAATTCATATCGCACAAGGTTTTTCTCTTTACTCATACCTAATTTCTCTCTTAAGGGTCCCAGAATTTGAGGTTTTTTTAGCATAGCTCTCCTCCAACAAGTGTAGTTAAAAGGCTGAGACCTCAGTTACGGATACCCTGACTTCTCCATCTTGTGGGGTCCCTCAGATAGTAATACAATTGAGATAGCTCTATGGGACTTCTCCACTTTTATGAATTTTCATTTTCATTCTTTTAACAAAACCTTGAATTAATTAGAAAGATTTTAACCCTACTTAGTATTAAATAATTACAAATATTTCAATTTAACTGGATGAATTGGGATTTGATTAGAGCACTTGCCACTTTACAATAGAACTATACATTTTAACTAAATAATTTATTAAATGAATTGATTCTACTGAAATTGATTGATATCGTTATTGATGGAATCATGATGAATTTATTGTTGAATTCATTTTCTATAATAATTTATTGCACCAGCACTTTTTAGCCGGTGCACACAGGGACATTTTAGCTGAACAGGAAATACAAAAACATTTAAACACTCATCCCCCAGTGCAACACACCCACACTCCGCCCCTCTTTTTTCTTAAAGGCCCAAAGTGGGAAATAGAGGCAAATCCGAAAAGTGTGTATAACCTGAATTAGAAACAGAAAAGAAGAAAACGTTTATATAAAAAACTATTATCAGTCATAATGCATCATAAAAACTAATAAATATTACAAGCTCAAAAAATCTAAAATTTCAGCAATAGAAAATAATTCAAAAGATTCATCTGGGTTCCAAAAATGGCAGAAATGAGCAATATTCATTTAACCCACGAGGGGGTTCTGTATCCAAGTGCTTAATCCAAAAGGTTTCCCTCTGCATCAATTATACAATCCCAATCGTTAAAGAACCTACTAAGTAGGATCCTATCGGGATAATTAACCATCACTGGTCTAATTGTAAGGGGTTTCTTTTTTCTCCCCTCTTTCCCGGTTCAAATTGACTCTATTTCAAACACAATTGGTTGCTTAGTTGTATTATTTTGGCCAGTCTTGCTTTAGTGGGAGCCTTAACGTGTAACTCCTCTACCTCTGTCAATAGCACTTCTTTTAATTGGAGATTCATTTGTGTTGATTTCCTCAGCAATGTGCCTATCGATATACAGTGACCCCTTATTATGGGTTTGTGTGCTTCCCATAAAACAGCTTGAGAAGTTACTGACCCTTTGTTATTTGAAAAATAATTCTGATGTACCTTATATACATGGGAATATCAGTAGAATGTTCTACCCTCTACCCTGTGAGCTTTTATCAGATCTCTGAATTTTTTGGATGCCTCTTCACTAGCTGCAATTACCCTACTTTGTTCCATTTGTGCCTTATCTTTGGTTTGGGACAACACCATATTGAAATTGACCCCTAGTATCACATTAGCACATCTAAGAGATTCAATCTCATGCAGGGATTTAGTGACATAAGCTATGGGTTGCTTGTTTGGTACACAAATATTGGCTACCCGCAGAGGGATCTCTTCCACCATTCCCCAGGCAAAAATAAAATGACCTTTTGGATCCCTTTTAATTTTCTCTGGCTTTAATCTAGAGTCTTTACACGTCAGTATGGCTAGGAAAAAATGCGGTTAGAGTGTAGTTTATTGTATAGATGCCAAGGGTACGCTTTCTAATGGTGTTTAAGAGTGTATACTTCTTTCATTATTAGCTGCCTCTTAAGAGGGGAGTTCAATCCATTTACATTAATAGAAATAACTTTATCCATTGTGATGAATAGTTGGTCGTTCTTATGTTAACTCTCCAAGATCCTATATAAGACCACCTATTTTTTGAAATCCCTGCTTAATTCTGCTAACAATTCACAGCTTCCTGCTCACACCTAGAGAAATACAATGTAGGGGTCTTTCCCCTTACTATAGAGGACATGGGGTGATAGAAGATAATAGAAGAAGAGTCTGTATGTTATGAATGGTATCTTAATGATAAGTTGTTGGTTACTTGTGAGGCGTGGGATCCTTCCAAAGTACTCAGTCCTTAGGTTAAGTCCTTGATCTTGATGCAGTATAGAGTTCCGTCCAGCTTAATATTTAACTTTTTGGAAATGGTTGTGGACTTCCATGTGGTGAAGCAGACTTCCCAGTAGATGTGCTGGATGGGCTCCTGTCTTTGGATGGTACCTTTGTCCATAGGGGTGTCTGGTCTGGTCTCTTTGGGGATGGACAAGGTGGCATGGAGATTTCCATGCTCTGTGCTGGAATGCCAAATTGGGTGAGGAATTGAACTCCCATAGCCGAGGCCTGGAGGATGTATTTTTGCCCATTCTAATCACAATTAACCTGAAAGGGTAGCACCATCTATAGAGTATCTGGGCTTCTCTCAGCTTTTGTGTGATTGGGCACATTGCTCTTCTCTTAGTCAGTGTTATTGGAGACAGGTCATTTAGTACATGTAACTTTTGGCCCTTGAAAGTATAGGATGTTGATTATGCAGTTCAATAATGGTTGGTCCCTTATTTTCATAGTAATAGAGCCTGCAATTATATCCTTGAAGGCATTGTTTATTGGTGCTGCTTGGCTGAGTGCACTGTGTGCCCTGTCCATACGCCAGGCTTCTGGGGGTAATTCTGGATTAATTGTAGAGAAAATGGATCTTGTTCATAAGTCTGGTGTGAAGACAGTATTTGGAATACCTCTTATACGGATATTTTGTCTCCTTTCTAATTTTTTCTAGATCCTTATGCATGGTTTGCAGTATCTGTACCTCCTCCCTTAGCTCAGCGTTTTCTTCCTCAAGTAGAGTTTGTCATTGTAATAATGCAGATCTGAGGCTTGTTC
>CM044440.1:129062226-129074707 GCA_024363595.1 Xenopus borealis | reverse complement strand
GCCTAGAGATTTGCGAATTTCTAGAGAAATTCGCGAATCGGCGAAAAATTCGCGAAACGATGTCGTTTTCGTCGCGGGAATTCGCCCATCACTACTCACTATCTACTAAATAGCTCTTATCTAACTTTCCACTGGCAAGTCTGGACCTGTAATACCTCCCAGTGAGGCAAGACCCTGAGCATTTGGGGCTAAACCCTTTTATATTTTAAACTACTGCCACCTAATGGGCAATCCTCTCGAACTAATTTGGACCCAGGAAAAGGGACATAGCTGCCTGAGTATACTAAAGGACCCTTAGGTCTCCAAAGACAAAGGGGAACTGTGTGAGTAATAATATCCAAATCCTAGGGTCCCTACATTTGTAATATTCAATACTATAGTGAGACCTTCAGGAACTTGGGTCAAACTCTCTTGTTGATACACATGTGTTGTAAACAGTCACTGAATGAATGAGTAGCTATGGCTAAATGCAGGCTGGGTAACAGAATGCTGCCCGTGCCATAAGTTGAATTATTAGCCACAAACAAAATGAGCCCAGTTACTCAGAAATTGTGCATTGAAAGGTTTGGCTAAAATTCCCCTACAAAAAAATTTCAATGCGGAAAAAACAGAGAGCTAAATAAATAACCTGCTTTTCTGGAATTAGCTTCAGGGGAATTTTATGTTGCTTTTTTTTTTAGCTATTATTTAAGCTTTTAAAACTGTTCCATTCGTTGCTGCAGTTCTTCAAATCTAAGGGGAATTGGCGAGACTGAGTACGCAATCACTGATACACCCTGCAAGTCTGATTTTTCGACTTGAAGGATTCTATATCATAGGTTGGACCACACACCTGAACCAAGAATCAAGTCTTGAACCTAAAAAGTCACTCGTCAGTTTGGTAACGTGAGTACTGCTTCATTTTATTTCCATCACCTTACATGTTACATTTTTATAGTGGGCATTACAAAAGTTCATGTTTGTGTTTAAACTTAAACTAAGGAATTCTTTGACAGTTGGGCTTTTATTTTTTTCAAACCTACTTGCTTTTTCTGACTTCACAACCCCATTTCTCCAGTCAATGTCTGGATAATTGTCAGCCATAATAATAACTTGACCTAGTTGTGAAGCCTGTGGTTTACAGCATACACCAATGATAATTTTCTTTGTAACCTTTTACCCAGTCAAAATCTTTACCCAGAGGGATTTCACACCTTCCCCAGTGCTGTCAATGGTTATTTCTTTAGTGCATGGCTTTAATTCAGGCTTTACATACAAACACACTCCTCCACCCTTTTTAATCCCTCTGTCCCTCCTAAAAACTGTGCATTTGAGAGAATACAATGCAGGTTACTACTTTTCCTTTTGTTATTTACAATACTGCAGAATTATATCTTGAGTTAATGTTAGTCTGTTTTCCTTGTAACAGAGGGACCTCCTTAGCTGGTAAACTGTATGCCCCCCTCACTCCTCCCCATAACCCCTTACTAACCCCACTAGTCCATCTACCCTAGTTTCCCCATAATTCTTTAGCTCACCTGCCCATTGCCTAGTTTAAACACTCCTCCAACCTCTTTCCATTTTTTCCCCTAGCACAGTGGATCCCCATACATTGAGTTGCATGCTGTCACAATTATATAACTTGTACCCCAAAGAAAAACCTGCCTAGTGCTCTAGGAACCCAAACCCTACCTTCCTACTCCTTCACATGGCACAGGCAAAATTTCAGATTTTTAAGAGATCTTTTCATTATTGTAAGACCAAGATTATCTTGAAACGATTGCTTAAATGTACAGCTTGTCCATCAACTAAAAAGACCATTTTAAGGGTTATCGTCTAGACAGTGACAGTAACAGCCAGGAAAACTGTGGGTAGCTGCCAGCAAAAAATCGATACATTTCATCTTGAACAGATGAAAATCTCCTAACCCACCTGATTTATTTTCTGACTGATATCGGGTAAAAAAAATCATTATATGCACGACAGTTCTATGCCCACTAACCTCACGATAATTTGACGGATTTGTTGGATCGCACTAAAACCGTTCATTACGGAGAGAAAAATCATAACGTCTATGGTGAGCATTAAAGCCTAGATCCCTAAACTCATTCTTTAAGGTCTTCCATCTACCATTAATTTCATTGTTAGTATCAATGTGTACTAAGACAGCTGGGTCATGCCCAGCCCCCACCAATAATTTACCTATCCAACCAAACACATGCTGAGCCCCTGCACCAGAAATCAGCAAACTGTTCTCACCACTACTACTGGTCTGCCACATCTAGAACTGCAAATCAAACGTTCACACTCCCTTCTTCTTCACACAATTTAGTAAATCTGTTGGGATGTATAAACCCAAAAGCAACTTCCCTATTCCTTTTGCCCAAACTAGATTTTCTGACTGTCACCCAACTATCTACCTCATCATCCTGCTGCTGTTCTCCTTCTACCAAAATTATCTGACCCTGCCAGGTCCTGCACATTGAGCAAGAGACTCCTCTCAAGAGTCAATTGACTGAAGTTTTGCAACTTGTTGCTCTAGTACTCTAACATGAGCCTCTAAAGTGGCAATTTGCTCACAACCATCACAGATGTAAGCAGTTTGGAACTCATTATACCTGTTACAGATTAAAAAAAAATAGGAACCAAAAAAAAAAAAATTGAATTTATGACAAACTTTTGACCTAGCTGAGCCTCTAGTTTAAAACTCCTGTGTTTGCAACTCCACTTACAGAGCACTCACCTAGAGTGATAAAGGGAGGAACAGCCAGGGCCGCTCCAGCCATGAGGCAAGGTGAGAACCTTGCCTTAGGCGGCGCGGAGCGGCCAGTTACCAGGAGCTGCAAAAAGCAGCCTCTGGTAACTTTAAAAAAGACTGCTGTCCCCAGGGGTATTCCTGGTGTGCTCTTCTAGTGCAGCTAGCGCAACTAGTGATGCGGCCCCTCCTCCACCCGCTCCGACGCTATAAGTTCAAAGCGCGGAGCGGGAGGGGGGCAGCATCGGCGCCTCAGGCGGCAGCAGCCCCAGGAACACCCCTGGGGACAGCAGTCTTTGTTAGGGAGAGCTGAACAGAAAATGTTCTGCCATAAAGCTGTTATGAAGTAGTCACAGCAATAAACTTCAACTTGTTTAAGAGGAAGGCTTCCATACCTCATGTCTTAAATTTACAAGTGGGCTCTGAGCAGCTGTTGAGAAGCTAAGCTTAGGGGTCGTCACTAATTATCCAGTAGCAGCAGCAGAAAATGAGCTTCCCTGGCTGTAATATAAGCTGATGCTACAGGTTTGCTGATGATTAAATTGTGATGTTTCTAATGATGTGTATTAATGACTAATCAGCCTTATATTGTGACTATATTTCTATGACACTATCAGGTGTATATTGTGAGTGGGTCCCTAAGCTCAGTAAGTGACAGCAGCACAGAGCATGTGAATCAGTGAATCAGTAGAAAAGACGATGGGGAGCTACTGGGGCATCTACTGGGGAGACACAGATCTTTACTGCTAAAGGGCTGTGGTTGCTGCGGGCTGGTACACAAGCACAAAACCAAATGTACAACATTTATACAAACTTCTTTAGTTAGGCTTTACTTCTCCTTTGAATTGCAATTTTTTAAAATCAGAATTGTTTCCCACAATGTATTGGAGATGCCCTCACCCATCCAACGTGAAAGGTGGTATTTTTGTTGTAGTAATTGAAGAGAACTGTATCAGTAATAAAATTTTCTAAAATATTGTATTTCTGGTCTTGTTACAGTGACTTTCACAAAGATGAGCAAACAAATCGGGACCCTTTATTTTTTGCTGCTATATTTTTTCTCTCAAATGACAGGTTATACAACGGTAAGTGAAATAAAGAAGGGTGAATGGGTGAGTCAGTTTTGCTCATTAAAGGAATGGAGTGCATTTTGTTGTTCACTGATCATTTGTCACTAATGTACTGATATCCAAACTGAAACAATTTGCCCCTACTTGGTCTTTCAGTCTGAAACTTTTGACAATGTCTATCCCTGTAGGTACTCACAACGGGCAAAGCAGAATCCCATTACACAAACATGACAGACCCAAGTTTTGCAGGTAAATGAGTCTATATTTTTTCATTTAGTGATGCATAAACTGAGCCCGATTCTGCTCAGACTCATCTCTCCCTCTGTATTTTCTGTTTAATGCTGAATGTAAAATAACTGAGCAGACTCACATTTATAAATGCTGCATGTGGATTGGATCTGTTGTTTATACACTGACCAGGGAAATTCTAATGCATTGTAGGAGTGTGTTCATTCTTTTGTAACCCAATTGTGACACCTTGTGTAGTCTGGGATGTACACTCACAAAACAATTTACAGGGCCTGAATTACTTTCATTTTGTGAAATATACTGTGAATTATATCGCAGTGTCACCACCTAGTGGGCAGCAGTGAGAAAGTACAGTATATCTCAGGGAAATTAGGACAAATAAAACTTAAGTTTCAAACATAATTTTATATAACTTGAAGAAAGGCAAGATGAAATTACAAGTGTAGCGCTATAGTAAATTGAGTGCACCTTTCTCAGACTATGAGCTCCACTCCCAATATGTATGCACCGGATGAGACCTTAAATCTTAGGGAGTAAGCCCTCGCAACGAGTTGGAGGCAGGGTGTAGTAGAATTGGGGGCCAGTGGTTCTTATAACTTAACCATTAACATGTTTATTGAACAGACAGTCCACACTGGAGTGTACAATGAAAAAAAGCATTAGAAGGTGCACACTCTTAAATAGAAAATACTTATCGTTAATTTGAGGTGCTGATCCAAAGGGAGGCTGCCCACTCAAAGTCTCCAAGAATAAACGCAAGAAGAATAAATTATGGATCGCACACTCATCAAATGAAGAAAAAAAGAAAATTTATTAAATCCATGTGCCTTCTCAATCTTTTGTGATTTGGCATGGATTTAATAAATTTTCTTTTTTTCTTCATTTGATGAGATCCATAATTTATTCTTCTCACACTGGAGTGTACAGCAATCACATCAGCACATGCAGGATCAGCAGTGGATAGGTAATACTCACAGCACATTTAGTCATAGACTGTCCCCTTCACACATGGGAGACAATGTATATGCAGCATTGAGGGGGTGAAAGAGAGGGGTGGGCCCACAGATTCAGAGGGTACACAATGCCACACAGACACGGTTCTTACCCAGCAGTAAAGTTTACTGAACAATAATAAACGATAAATAGACGGGCATGAATAAACAATCAGACAACAATGTATAAATCACATAGTAACAGTAATACTGCCTAACCTAAAACCAGCTCCTGCGATAGGGTTGCCACCTGTCCGGTTTTGAACCGGACAGCCCGGTATTTTGAAGGGCTGTCCGGTTCAATGCTTCCTGCCCGGTTTTCCATATAAGGAAAACCGGGCGGGATTAGCTTGATTGACGCCGCGATCGGCCAATCGGCGATCGCGGCATCATAGCTCCGCCCACTGACGTCACGTGAGCGCCCACTGACGTCACGGGACCGCCCCGTGACATCACGGGACCACCCCCCTGTCCGGCTTGAGCCGCAGGGAAAGGTGGCAACGCTAGTCTACGAAGCAGCCTGGCTGCCCCTAAATGTTCCTCCTCGGTCTTTGTCTTCAAGGTGCACCCTTAAGTATTGCGCAATACAATTTGAAATCCACAGGTAATGTGTCCGTCTCTTTACACGAGGTTTCCCTATTAGTAGTTCCAAGCCCAGTGAAATATGTCTCTAGCAATGTGCTGTAATATACAAAATGTCACGGGTATGCACTATGATGCAGCAAAGCTGCGCTTACAGTTCCTTGGGTGCTTTTGGCAAGATGCTTCCTTCTGTATCCGTGCTTCCTTCCGGATCCCCTGGTCTTTCCACAGCTAAACCGCACAATCAGCAAACTTCCGGGATCCTTCACTGCTCCTTCTCCTTGTCCGATCTCTCCGCCCCCTCTCTTCCTGTTTCTCTCTTCCTGTTTCTCTCTTCCTTTTCCTCTCTTCCTGTTTCTCTCTTCCTGTTTCTCTCTTCCTGTTCCTCCTTAGATAATCTGTGATGCATTAATCTAATTTGTTCATACAACCACAAACCTGTAATTACAGTTCACTAGCACACTGGTGGGGTTCCGATTACTCCCCTAAATTAGCCTTATTCACGTTTTGAGAGGTGAATGAATATAAACTTTCATTACTATACACAGCATTGTACTTATTCTTTATCCTTTACTGCGATCTACTGACTGAAGTGAATAGTACGCGTAATTAAATACAATTATATTGTAGCACATTGCTTCATACCCTTACAGGGGTACACCCAGCTTTCAGCCTTTTCCCTAAGTGGAACCTGAGGAGACACTTCTAATCCTAGGTCTGTACACTTAGGGGCCGATTTACTAAATCCCCTTAGTCCCAACTCTGGGCAATTAGTACCCGGGATCTTAATCCCACTCACAATCCTCGTAGGAGCCTCAAACTGCTCAGATAACTAATACTAGCTATCCGGCACTCCTAGAGTGACCTATAACTGTGAGTAGCCTATCCTTGATAGGCCTAACTTGTTTAGGTTCCACTCAAACTCGGCCTGCTTGCTCAGGCCAGAGCCAATACAAAAATGGCCTCTGGAAGCATGGCTTACAATCCTTTTATACTTTAGCACAGTGACATCTACTGGTTACTGTGAATAACAGCAAAGGGCATGGATTTAAAGCAGAAATAGGAAACAGTTCCCCCTCCTAACTGTATTTTAGGACCCACTTAGGTGTCCATAACTCTTGGGGACTGCCTGCTAAATTTCACTGGGAGGTTATTTTACCAGTCACATATACATATGTTTGGCTTCCTGAGGGCGGCCTGAGGAAGCCAAACATGGCAAAACATATGTAGGCAAGCACAGAGGAGGAGATTGGATGTGCTGGAACAGAGCACAGGCAGCAATAGTTCTAATATTCAGAGTGGCACGGATCCGATGCATGTCTTTGAAGCTGTGAGACTTTAACTCCAGACGGGGCATAAGTGGAATTGGACAAGTATGGCAGATGAATATACATGAGGTAGATGCCGCTAAAGTGCTATGATTGCATAACTAATATGCACATGGAAGCAATGCTTTACTTACAGAAACTGTTGCAATATAAGCCTTGTGAGCCATTTCTCGCAACTGCTAAATCAAGTATTTTGTAGACACCGCGGGTCTTACACAGATGCTGCCAGAGCACATAGACCCGGCCAATTAATCCAAAACTCTCCTCCTTCGATTGTTTTTAACAGTGATGAACTTTGTTGGGATATATGAATTTGACATTTACATGGATGAATTTCACTACACAGCTTATTTATGAAATTAATTTAAAGGGCAAGGAAAGGCAAAGAAATAAAATCCCATTTTTACTTTCTTTAATGAAAAAGAAATATACTTTAATTAAAAATGTTTTTATAAGAAACCTGACTGTATGCAGTGAAATTCTCCCTTCATATAATGCTGTGGATAGTAATTGTCAGACGGTCTCTAACTTCTGGCAGTGAACCAATCATACTTATGAACAGAAGGGGAAGCCCCACCTTACTTACCAGCCATGCAGAACTCAAGCAGCTTTGTTTTTTGATCATTTATGACGATCCCTAAGAAGCCCAGATCACACTGAGCATGTGTATGTAGTCTAGTCTTGCAAAGATGTATAACAAAGTTACAAGATGACAGCCCCCTGTGGCCAACTTTGAAAGCATAAATCATTTGTTTGATTAGGCTTGTGGTGCAGTAAGTTCATGTTTATGTTTAGTATACAAAATACAGCATTTCTAGCCTTAAATGCTTGATAATTAATAGTGTATATTTATAATGAATTAATATTTGATGACTTTTTTATAATGTACTAATGATTGGTGATGGGTTGGATTAACTCATGTAAAATGAATGGATATATAATTATAGAGTGCAACTTGAGACTCTATTTTGTTTAAGCTTCTTCATTTTCTCTGCTTCCTCTGGCCTCCAGACCTCTCTTTGGTCAATTCAAATAGTAGGTAGTGATTTGCTTTAATAATTCCATTCTTGCCTGTGAAGAGAAAGATTTTCGAATAGTGTAATACCATCTTGTGTGGTCCCTTTGTTCTCATTAGATCAACTCACATTCCGTAGCAATGGATGGCACTCGTAATGTTTGTGTGGGGGTTTGTGTCGGACCACGTAGATTATGGGTGCCGCCATATTGCCCACGGCTCCGAAGAAGTGAGACACGCTGACCAGCGCTCCTGACAGCACCTCTCCATTATAAAGGCTTCCACAAAACTCCTGGATACATCTGGAACTGCCAGGGCACACTTCAACTGGGGGAAAATAAATCACTCCCCCTCCCATATCTAAAGTAGGCCCAACTCTTAACTGACCACAGATTTCCAACCAGTAGGGAATTTTGAGAACATAGGGGAAGTTAACCCGATGGGCCCATACAGGTTTTTGAGCAATATGTAGGTGATATATCTGATTTTTCAGAAAAGACCTTAGCATTTTGTGCAATATAGAAGTAAAAATATAACAACAGAGACCCTGAACTGTTGAGATAGAGAAATCCTAGATCAGACAAGAATAGGGACAGCATTTCACTTTCAAAATTACAGCAGTTGGTTTCTTCAGCTTCCAAATGGCGTTGTTTAAAAGAAGAGCTGCGACAACACAGTGGGAAACAGGCCCATCAGCCAACTCTTTTAAATAGTGTTGCTGCAGCATATTCACAGGCAGATATTTTTCAGCTACAACTGTCAACTGTGTAGACTGTCCAGGTTGGGGTTGTTTTCTTTGGGAAAAAGGCGCTTGCAAGGGGACATGATTCCACTTTACACTAAATACATTAGAGGACATTATAGACACATATCAGGGGAGCTTTTTACCCATAAAGAGGATCACCAGAGGCCACCCCTTCAGACTAGAAGAAAAGGACTTTCATTTAAAGGAACAGAGTAGGTGGTTCTTCACAGTGAGGACAGTGAGGTTGTGGAATGCACTGCCGGGTGATGTTGTGATGCTGATTCTGTTAATGACTATAAGAGGGGGATGATTTCTTGGACAGACTTAATATCAAAGGCTATTATGTTACTAAACTCTGTAGTTAGTATATGACCATATAAATTTATGTGAAGTTATGGAGGGGTGTGTGTATGGATGTTGGGTTTTCATTTGGAGGGATTGAACTTGATGGCCTTTGTCATTTTTCAACCCAATTTAACTATGTAACAACATTTCTTAGTTTCAAAATTTGATATGTTCGTTGTACTATTTGAAATTAAATTCAGGGTTTGATGTGCAAATCAACCCATTCTCTTTTCATTTACATTTTATTGAGTGTCCCAACTTTTTTGGAAACAAGTTTAAACACTGATTTGAAAATCTTTCTGCATTTTATATAACAGGAAACAATTCAGTACAAATGTGTGGAGAGGACCAAAAGGAAAGTCTTCCAGAATCCCTCAATGGGTCATGTTTTATAAAACGGAGGGCAACGGGGAGGTCCAACCCACGGCAATTGTATGAAAAGATGTACTATGTTTGCATTAATGGAAAATGGCAAAATAGCTTATCTCCTCCTTTTCTTGAAAAGGTAGGTTCACAAGAATTCTCTTATAAGCACATTCCCAACTTAAATGTTTAATTAGGTGCAATTTATACAATGGCTGTGTCACGGTTGGCACCCAATACCAGAACAAATGCCAAGCACCCTGGTCTCCGCTCGTGCTTCACCAGTAGTGTGATCGCCTTTGGACTCGGAAGGAGCCCTCAGCTTACTCAGATGGCACCTGGACTTAAACAAGAGGTGCAAGGCAGGAATTCTGGCCAGCAATGGGGCACAGCAGTAGTTAAAGTCTTTAAAGGCCGAAGGTCACGGTACAAGCGGGATTAGGCAGATTCGTAGTCAGACAGGCCGGATCGAGGCAGGCAGATAGTTAGGAGTCGTCAGGCAGGCAAAGGGTCAAACCGGGTGATCAAAAGACAGGATGAGGCGGAATCGGTAGTCAAACGTACAGGCTCGGGTAGCGTGCGCACTAGTGATAGGGGCTGCTGGGAGAGCTGGTGTCCCCGCCTTGCTGCTAGGTGAGTTTTTATTACATTACCCCCCTCTCTAGGGGGGGCCACTGGACCCCCAGGTCTCTCAGAAAAACTTGGTGTGGAACTGCTTCCTGAGGCGATCGGCCCTAATGTAATCAACCGAAACCCAAGAGTTCTCCTCAGAGCCATAGCCCTTCCATTTAACTAGATACTGAAGTTTACCTCGCACAAGGCGAGAGTCGAGGAGCTCCTGATTCTCAAATTCAGGCTGACCGTCCACCAGCACTGGGGGAGGAACAGACAAATGACGGACAGGATAAGCTGGTTTCAGGAGGGAAACGTGAAATGAATTTGAAATCTTGAAAGTACCAGGTAACTTTAGGCGGACAGAGGAAGGATTAATCAAAGCAGTAACGGTGTAGGGACCAATGAACCAGTTTGAGAGAGGGCACCTTTAATTTAATATATAACCATACAGCGTCACCAACCTTATACTGGGGAGCCTTTCTGCGAGATTTATCAGCAGCTACTTTCTGGGAAGAGGTAGCTGCCAAAAGGGAATAATGTACCTGCGACCAAATTTTAGAAAAATGTTCAATAGATATATTAGCAGAAGGTACAGGAGAACCAGACCCAGAAAAAGAAAATGCTCTAGGATGCATACAGTATAGATGCATATACAGTATAGAAAGGTAATTCCCCGGAAGAAGAATGGGTGGCATTATTGTAAGCAAACTCCGCCCAGGGTAATAACTCAGTCCATGAGGACTGGTTATCAGAAATATAACACCTAAGAAATTGCTCAAGGAATTGATTCTCCCTCTCAGTCTGACCATTTGTCTGAGGATGATAGGCAGAAGAAAAAGAAAGCTCAATCCCAACCAAAGAGCAGAAAGCTCGCCAAAATTTTGAGACACATTGGACTCCTCTGTCAGACACAATGTTAAAAGGAAAACCATGTAACTTAAACATATAAGACACAAATAATTTAGATAACTCTTTGGCAGAAGGGAGGTGTGGAAGAAGGATAAAATGGCCAATTTTGCTGAATCTATCAACCACCACCCAAATCACAGTTCCCCAGGGAGGGAGGCAAGTCTACAATAAAATCCATGGAAAGGTGAGACCAAGGTCTTTCAGGAATTGGCAGGGGCATTGAGATAAATTATGAGAGGCCTTTTATATCTGCTAGATAGGACAGGAATTTACATAGACCTTAGCAACTTGTTGAAAGGAAGGCCACCAAACATGACGTGATAACAGGGATATCTTTTTAGCAATACCTGGGTGACCTGCCATTTTAGAGTTGTGAGCCTCTTTTAAAATTTGTTCCCTTAATTCGTCAGGAACGTAAAATCTCCCCGAAGGAGTTTCTACAGGAGCAGAAGATTGAACAGGAGACAAAAAAGAGGATAAATCAGTCTCCAGAGTGGCTAGAATGAATTCACTAGGAATAATGGTAGTGACCTCATTAGAATCAGAGGAAATTCGTCCAAAACTTCTAGAAAGAGCATCAGCCTTGGTGTTCTTGGAGCCAGGCCTATATGTTAAAGAAAATTTAAACCTAGAAAATAATAACGCCATCTAGCCTGTCTTGGATTCAATCTTTTAGCGGATTCAATATAAAGAAGATTTTTATGGTCCGTATAGACAGTAACCGTATGTTTCGCACCTTCTAAAAGGTGTCTCCATTCCTCAAAAGCCAACTTGATGGCCAACAACTCCCTGTTACCAATATCATAATTTGCCTCAGCAGGAGAAAATTTCTTGGAGAAGAAGGCACATGGATAAATCTTGTTGGTGATCAGATGCCTTTGGGAAAGGACTGCACCAGCTCCTACCTCAGAGGCATTAACCTCAACAATGAAAGGAAGGGCAGTGTCAGGGTGATGAAGAATAGGGGCTGAACTAAATTCCTTCTTGAGAAATTCAAAAGCTCATATAGCTTCAGGAGGCCAAATGCTTGGATCGCACGTAATGAAAGGGGTTGGGTCCAATCCAGTATTGCTCTCACTTTTTCTGGATCCATTTCTAGACCCTGGCTGGAAATATAAAATCCCAGAAAATGAACAGAAGAGAGCTCAAAGGTACATTTTTCCATTTTTGCATACAGATTATTTTCTCTCAATCTACGCAGCACTTCACAAACATGCTTTCTGTGTTCACATAGATTTGAGGAGAAAATTTAAATATCATCTCGAAAGATGTCGTTGACAAATTCTTGAAAAACTGCGGGAATCTTTACAGAGCCACGAAAGGCATTACTAAATATTCATAGTGGCCATCCTTGATGTTAAATGCTGTTTTCCACTCGTCCCCTTCTCTAATATGAATAAGATTGTAGGCACCTCTACGATCAAGCTTCGAATATATCTTAGCACCTTTAACCAGGTCGAAGAGCTCAGAGATTAGAGACCAGCTTCTCTAGTAGTGGTGGGGAGGAGAGCAGAGTCAGGCCTAAACAGATTGT
>CM044440.1:128926764-129007783 GCA_024363595.1 Xenopus borealis | reverse complement strand
TTTGAAAAGAAAAACCTGTTATCTAAAATACTTCTTCCGTGCCATTTCCCAAAGTGTATACATCAATTAAACATTTCTTCAGTCTTGACTGAATTGCTATTTCTTTTTAATCATAATACAAGGCTTGTTATAGAGGCAAACTCACTCAAAATAATTCCTCAGTGATGTTGATGAAACCTAGTTTTATGGAGCTTAAATAGTCAAATGTAATGTAGTAGACTCTAGATACTTTATAGAAACAAAAAATGTATGATCATACATGGTGGTGTGGTGGCAATGCATAGACGACAGTTTTGTGGTGTAACACAGTGGCATGGATACACTCTTGTAGTTTCACATGGAGCTGAATATATATTTTCTACATGTCGGTGTAGTCTAATCTTTGACAAAAGATACCAAGCGATACCTTTCATAGGCATTCTGGTTTACAAAGTCTTAAAAGTGGAATAAAATATACCAAGAGATTAATAAAAAAAATGAAAAATTACTTATCAATTATGGCCCTTTACAGTGTCAGACTGGGACACCAGGGGCCCACCCAAAAACCTTAGACCAGGGGCCCGCCATAAAACCTTAGACCAGGGGCCCACTCTCAGTACTAATATTCTTCATCTCCTCAATCAAACTCTATTCTCCTAGTTTGTTTTCTTTACATACTATAATAAATTATATCTATTTAGCCTCTTTGTTCTCATAGAAATAGGGAATGGCCTGAAATAGGCCAAAATTTTAGCAGCATGAGAGCCCACTGTCACCTGGGCCCACCGGGAGTTTTCCTGGTATTCCGATGGGCCAGTCCGACACTGGCCCTTTATATGGATTCATAGATGCTGTAGAGGTAGAGTTGCCACCTTTTTTTTTTTTTTTTTTTTAAATGGGAAGGGGGTGGGCCAGCGATGTAGGGAGCAGCCCAATGACGTGATGCCATATCATTCCCTTCAATGTCCTGTCTGGATTTTCTAATTTGGAAGTCCAGACAGGAACTTTTTATCCGGGCAGCCCTTCCAAAAACCGTGCTGTCCCAGGTGAAATCCAGACAGAAGACAACCCTAGATACAGCTCCTGCATTGTCCAGTAGCAAGGAGCCATAAATCAGTAGCAGCTGTAGGACCAGTCTTAAAGTATATAATCATTAGGCCCCATCTTTTTTTATCCTTGTCACTCTACCAGTAAAGATAGCCTTATATCTCTAAATAAATAGCGAGCTCAGGTCAACCACAACAGTTGATGAGTTTCGAAGATAGTATTGATAGGTAACAGAAAAGGAAACTGACAGATATAAGATAGTGAGTGGATATTGGCTTTAATTGTCTTTACAAACGTAAGTAATAAATAAATTACAGAAGGAATGATTAAACACCTTCACGTGTACCCTAAAGAGTATGCATATATGCTATACTTATATCAGTTAAGTGAACTCAACACGGTATCGACAAACCCAGACTTTATTTTTTAGAACCAAGGAACAAGCTGGCAGTTTAGGAGTCCAACTAGTTCATTATAGGTCTCTTAATAAGTTATAACTATGTTTAACACACAAAAATACAGGTGTTCAGGTGAGAACACATATAAACCAGTCGGATGGAACAGAGAACTTCTGTTTTAACAACTAGTGGATTAGAACTGGCAAAAATATATACAATGTCAATTGCACCAGCCTGAACAGATTCAGGAATATCCCCTATTATATCCAGGTTGGGCTGTCATAAGCTGAGAGAAACAATTAAAAAAATAAAGATGTTTTAATTCCGCAAAGTGAGTGTTCAGAAGGGCATCCATTCAACTTAAAATTGATGCCCCTGCACGGAAAAGAAGAATCTACTCTATATTAGTGATGGGCGAATTTATTCGCCAGGGGCGAATTCCCGTGATTCGCCGCTGGCGTATAAATTAGCGAAACGCCAGTGAAATTTCGCCTGGTGAAAATCCGCAGAAAAAACGTGTCGCGCGTCATTTTTGACGCTCGCGCCAATAAAGACGCGACGAAAATGACGCACGTCAAAAGCGTGCCGCGACTCGTTTCGCAACTTTTTCGCCAATTCGCGAATTTCTCTGGAAATTCGAGAATTTTTCGGCGAAGTGAAACTGGGGAGATTCGCCCATCACTACTGTATATCTATAATTCTCAGCATACTGCACTTCAATAGTATGTTCCTTCCCTGAAGGCAGAGGAATACAATATTCCATACTGGTAAGGAACATTATAACACTTACAGTATAGTTTTTCTTTACACAATAATCACTAATGAACGTGTTATTCTATATAGGTTAGACTAATCATGGGGAGAGGGGTCGAGATATTTTCAGCAATCCTCCATTAAATATAGTCAATAACAACCTTCAATTTTCTCTTTCAACAATTCATCGGCATATCTTAAATAATAGGTTACAACCGACCCCCCTCCCATGTTACTACTGTCAATGGGAGCCTCAATAATCCCCAGAGCAAGCTAGTTGCCTTCACTGAGTAGCAGATCACTGGAAAACAGTAACCCCAGTCTGCGATATTTTACAGTGAAAAAGGAACCCGACAGCTGGGCATGACAGTAATACACCAACACATGGCAATAAACTATAAAGTGCATACAGTATATTTTAAAAGTGTCCCAAAAATGTATTTGGGCGTATACAAGGACAATGGCATGGTCTCATTTTCAGGTGAGTAAGGAGTAGGAATTTGAAGGCGTTTCACTTGAAGAACTCCTCTGGGCAGAAGAAATATTGTAGGCACCTATATGGGGAACGAAACAAATGGATCAATGTGTGCATGGACTAGCCGTATTATAGTCTAAGTAGCCATTAGGAGTGAATGAGGATTAACACATACTGTCCTACTGTTGAATCATCTGACAATTCTTCCTATACAAAAGACTTCTAAAGGGACATACTGTATACCATTAGCAAGGAAAACAGTATTTAAAACAGAATACATAAAGAAACAAGGTTAATCACTTTTGGGGTACATGTAACCCCCAACATGATCCCAAGGTTTTGGAATCTCTGTCCTTTCTCAGGGTCATGAAAAGAGCATGATAATGTTGTTTGGGGTGGGGGGTGGGGGTCTAACACTAGAATGATTTCCACTAGAACAAAATGTCACTTTAAATCAACTCATCGTTTCTTTTTTGAGAGCCTAAGACTCTCATCTCTTCATTGTTCATTGCCTTTGTTCAATATCTTTTCTTTGAGACACTGCCTTGCTCTGTTCCATATATATTCAAATAAAATCTCCATGTTGCTTGTAAGATTCAGCTCGGATATGGACCCGATATGGGGAAAAACTAAGCACTGGCTTCTTTTCATACATTTATCTACAGTAAGAAGAAGATATCTCTCCTGTGCTTACCTTTTTTGGCAAAAAAGTTGAAGACTCCTCTGGAGAACTGAATATCTGATGAAGTAACATGGGAAGTCTGTGGGAAAAAAAAATAAAGATTTTGAATTTGTAGATAAATGTGATGAGCTGGATGTTGCAGTATAACAACAAGGTCCACATGTGGCCTCGGCCAATAGGAAGTTGTAAAAGGAACACAAGATAAACCAATAACATTTTGATTCTGTGGGGAGGGGGAGCTTGTTCTTGACTCCATTTATCAGAAAGGATAATTGCATGAATATATCTCAATGGTAATTAAATTTAAAAAATAATTACGTTATCCTATGAAAATCATTTTTACCAAAAATTCAAACAGTGGCAGGGGATTTCTTGACTCGACTAGTTTTTTTTTCTAGTAATGGTAATTTTACTCAAAAAAAATTCCTGCAGTAAATACTTCAATATGTTCAATGATCAAGGAAGCATTTTTTATAAACCATTTGGAAAAGATTTACCCGCTTATTGGTTTATGGAATCAAATGTACTGAACCAATTTAAAAAAAAAAATGTTTCCAGCATTTCCCCAAATTTTCTATTCCAAGTGTTACAGAAGCCACATGTTAGTGGCATGATTATATTCAATTCCATTTTAACAATGACATTCAGATATCAGGGGGGCAGGGGACAAAGTACGTTGGAATATGTTCTAATGTTAGAGTCAGATGTCACATGGACGATTTTGATTAAAAGATGATTTTGAGGTTGGAGATGACTTCACAATTTGCACATCTTATTGAAACTCTAGGGGACTTTGGTCATGTGATAATGAGCATCAGTGCACTTATTATATTGGACTGTACATGCTTTGTACTTTATTTTGGTATACTTTAGAGCCTGAGATAAGGTGCACCACAACAATATGGCTTCCTAGGTATGAAGAAGACTACTGGATAGAATACTGGAAGAAAAGAACACTGGGTAAAATGAATGGTTGTGGGTGATTACATGTGCATGATGTTTTGGGTTTTATAAAGGAGCCCGGTACCTTTGTCTGCTGTGAACTCCACCTTGACAATGAGAATCTGCTGAACAACGAATCGCGGACCTGGCATTGTTTAAAAGAGAAAAAGTTAGGATTATTTGAAAGATTTCTTGAATGTTAAGTTGTAATATTTTAATTTGACTGTAACTTACTTTTTTGTCGAACAAACACCCAAACAGCAGAATGAACAGCCCCTGAAATAGACAAAGCATCGGGTTGAGAAGTAGTCTTAGACAGAGAAATCACATCAGTGTTTATTAATGTTCAGAGAGATTGGGTCGTGTTTACAGACAGCAGAAGGAGGAAATTGACCAAAGAAGCGATTTCACCAACGTATGGAGGAAGCGGTGTGTAACTCATTTCTGTATATTTACATAACATAGAAAAGTAAATAAAGTTAATTTTACTGAGGAATACATTATATTTTCCCCCCCTTTACATTAATTATTTTGACTTAATTCTGATTGCACTACTTGAAATATTTTACAGCCATCATGTAAAACTGGGCATACAATGGGCAATTTGGCTGACGTCAAACTGCTCAACCCTTGAAATGCCGCCCCCTACATGGCAGATATTTTTGTCATCACACCGCTTTCCAATTGGTCTAACTGGATAGCAAATCCAGTTTTTCCTCCTATCAGAAGCAAGTAAAGGATATCAATTGGCCAGGTAGTGAAAAGGCAGCATATCACTCCCTTTAAATGTGTTACTATTGTTCAGAATTGTAGTATGGCAGTATTTGCAAAATGCAAATAATATGACGTTAATATGATGGGATTGCTAGTGAATTGGCATATGTGACTAACTTTAATCTCATGCTGGCCTAGAGATTTGACAGTCTATCTATTTAACATAGAGGCCCTGGTTGACTTTTTTTTAGTAAATTATTTTTAAGTGTATTTTGACCATTTTGGCTTCAATGGGTCTTTTTTATAAACTTTTAAATGAAAATGCTAATAAAAGTTTCATTAAAGGGGTGGTTCACCTTTAAGTTAACTTTTATTGTTATAGAATGGACAATTCTAAGTTATTTTATTATTGGTCATTATTCATTATTTATTTTTTATAGTTTTTTAATTATTTGCCTTGTTCTTCTGACTGTTTCCAGCTTTAAAATAGGGGTCACTGACCCCGCCTAAAAACAAATGCTCTATAAGGTTTCAAATGTATTGTTATTGCTACTTTTTATTACTCATCTTTCTCTTCAGGCCTCTCCTATTCATATTCCAGTTTCTTATTCAAATCAATGCATGGTTGCTAGGGTAATGTGGACCCTAGCAACCAGATTGCTGAAATTAAAAACTGAAGAGCTTCTGAATAAAAAGCTAAATAGCTCAAAAACCACCAATAATAGAAAATGAAATTGCAAATTGTCTTAGAATATCACTATCTATACCATACTAACAATTACATACTGCAATTGGAACAACAAGGGGCAGATTTACTATTGGTCGAATTCGAGGGTGAATTTACCCTCAAATTTGACCAGTCGAATTGAAATCCTTCGAATTCGAATATCGAATTTGAAGGATTTTACCACAATTCGAACTATAATAATTCAATTGATCGGTAAAATCGTTCAAATGATTCGAACGATTTTAACCATCTAATTTTTTTATTAGATCAAAAATAGTTAAATCCAATTCGGTAGGTTGAATCTGGCGAATAAAAATTTAAAGGTCAAGTTATTCGAATATTCAAATAGAATTTAATTAGAATTATTCGAATCATTCGTTTCGATCGAATTTTCAAATTTGATGGTCGAAAAGGTCTTCAAAAGTATTTGAAAATTCAAATCTTTTTGAAAATTCGATCGAATTTCGAATCATACATGTGAATTTGATAAATCTGCCCCCAAGAGTCATTGAATTGTTCTATACTCCTCATAAATTCTGTTCCAATGCCAGAGAACTTGAATTTTGTCACCTTTGATTATTTCATATTGTCAATTTTTTTTACTTTTACATTGATACCTATTCAATTATTTTCTGTTAACTTTCTTTTGTAGTTTATACAAAAGTAATTTTGAGTTTTGAGTTAGAGTTTAGTTTTATAGAATTTTGAGAACATTTTCTGTTGAATATCGAGGAATTGTGAGGAAGCTGTTAAATAGTTGTGCGAATGGAAATGGAATTGAAATTGTTACTCCGTTGATGATTTCTCTAGTTTTTTAAACTCTTCAGCCATCTGGACTCACATACAGAGTAGCCCAGAGATAAGGAAATTACACTTTCATTATAAAGCCTGTTGAAATAGTATGTTTTAAATGCACCAGTAGTTCGAAGGAATAATGTATTTCCAATTGAATATTTATGTTGAAATAGGATGTTACTTTGGTGAAATTTTGAGAAAGAGTGTAAATGACATTGGAAAATCCTGTATGTTACTATCTAGTTATATAAAGCTCAGTAAATGTGTGTTATACAGCAGTCTTTTTCTGGGAATGTATATTTCATGATTTCAGGCACACACACAATCTGTAGCTTACCTGAAGTGAGTTGAGTGCTGCAAATATTCCATGGACCCATTTAGCATGAGGATCTATCATGGTTGCGATACCAAAACCCCAGGTAAGACCTAATAGTGGTGTCAAGATGGCTATGCTCTTCCCAATGTGTAATAAGGTACTTTTGTCTTCCTTCTTTGGCTTGTCTCCAACTGATGGCCTGAGAAGTTTAATGATGACAACCGCTAGGATGATGAAGTTGACAAGAACAATAGTAAGTGCTGGCAAGACGAATGCAATGAAGGCTTTGCTGTCGCTGTAGTTGAGCCAGCAAGCTTTGTCGTTCATATATGTTTTACTTGGTTGTGTGGCTGCAATCGTAATAATGGATATAAGAAGAGGGCAGCCATAACCCAAGATGAATGCTATTGCCATCATGCGGCTTTTGCTCATATCATGCAAGACGTAGACAAGTCGATAGAACAGTATAAGTCCCATAGTCAACATCCAAAAAAATAAGGACAAGTAAAAAAAGTGAGTGAAAAATATTGCAGCCACGCAAGCGTTGGTGTTAGCGGCATTTGTGGCATCTGCTTTCATCAGAGCGGTTATGGCTGCACCAATGATAAACCAAATATCCGCAAGAAGAAGCGATACGGCAATGTTCAACAAACAAACATGGCGCATGTAGGAAGTTTTGTTCTTGGTCACTGACTTCCATATTAGCCCTTCAATCATGATGCAAATCAACAAGCTGATAATTGAAATAGCCAAGCCAATGTAAGAAATATAATCCAGAATGTCACTATCATCTGCCTCATAGGACATGAGAATTGAAAAGGAAGTCAAATGATCACATTCACAAGACACGTTAGAATTCTGGTTTACTCCTTGGCACCCGGTATTGTCCCAGTTATTCGTTTTCAAATTCCAGAAAACACATCTTTTAACGTTTAATGTCTGATTGCTCTTCTTAAAGTTCATTAAAATTTTAAAATCGTTGGGCACTGAGGTGGAGAGAACTGTTGTCATCACTAGTCCATTCACAAATTCATTTGAGGTATTAAGCAAAAGGTCCTTCAAAGTTGCGTAGGCAACAGTAATAATGCTGGTGTTAGCCCTCATTTGGTTCACACTAGTCTCTGGGATAAGGACACTGCCTGATAAGTTATTTCCTTGGGTGAAACTAAAGGTTTCATTATAGTTTCTTGATGGGTTCGCAATAATACCAGCTAACTGAACATTGGAGTTGTTTATTATTGAAATTGTGTCTCCATTGTCAATCTGAAGTTTTCTGGCAAAGTTCTCCACAGATTCAAGCAGCTGGGTACCCCTTTCAGTCCTGTTGTTCATTGCCTCCCAAGCGGCTTTGGATGTGTCATCTACAACCACATTGACGGTCTCTAGAAAGTTCTAAATACAAGATAACATTTCAAGGAATTAATAAGTGCTCAGGTTTTCACACAACTAAGCTACAACAAAATGTTGCCTTCAGTTTCATTGTATTCTTAGTGGTTGATATTTAAAAGAAAGACACATAATGCAGTTTATGTTTATATAAAAAGATAATGGTCAATCTGTCACCCCTTATTTGCCTCTGTACATGTTAAATACCCCCAAAGATACCCATGGTTCCTACAGTAGCTGCCCAGTTTATCAGTGGACCTCAGACTAACCTGAGGTTAGCAGTAATATACTGTTAAGTCAGACTAGTATGCCATGGTGTTGGAAGAGGCTCAGATGAACTTGAGCAGTTTTTTTGTCCAAAACAGGCTGGAGGACCAGATGTGTATTATATACCAGGGAATTCATTGAAGGTCTTGTTAATAGGTGCCCAAAAAAAAAAAAAAAACCCTGGCCCATCTGGAAATAGAGAATTGTACCTTTGTGTTTCTAACGCATGCTGTATAGCAGAATACAAATGGACTTCTTTAAACAAAGGTGGAATTCAAAATAGTGATTGAAATATGCTTATAGTTTCATGCCCTTGTTGAAAACCTCAAGATGTTGCCTGAAGAGTTCAACTCTGATGTTCAGATACCTTGATTCTCTAATAGATCAGCCATACTGATGTTCACTACCCATTGTTAAGAAGGTAACGCCACCCATGTACTGTATTAAAAGTATATTATGGAAAGACATACTTATACACAATAAAGCAAGGCTTACCAGCATAACAGCCTGTGGTACAATTGCCGTACTGTTCTCAATTTGCTGTAGGATGTTGACTACAGTTATGATGTTGCTTGGTTGAGAAGTTATGTTTTCCTTCTCTGTCGTCACCGTGGTGCTAAGGTTTGCAACATATGAGGGCAATAAGACTGTCCCAGCTGGGCCTGTCAGATTCTGGGGAAATATAAAAATACACCATTTTATTTTCTCTATACTCGATAGCATTTAATTTGCTGCCCTGGGCCCTCCAGTCCGACCCTGTATCCGTGTATCTGTACAATCATTCATAACAAGCCACTTATTTATATCACCATATAAGTTTAAACAAGCCACCTAATGCACATGCGAATACTGCCCTAGAACCTGAATAGACAACATAATAATGCAGACAGGGTAAAGCTGTCCATAGACGCAACGATCCGATCGTACGAATCCTCGATTCGTACGATTTCGGATCGTGTGTGGAGTGTTACGACATTTGTTGTGCCATGCCGATCGGTCGTTTGGTCGATCGGCCAGGTTAGAAAATTTCTGTCGGCTGGCGATAATATCTTTGCGTCTATTGCAGATCGTACGATTTCAGGGTGAGACCGTCACTAGGTTTTTAATCGTACAACTTTCGTACGATCCTTGTCAGGGGCAGAACGTCAGCTGTCTGTGCTTTTTACTACTTTAGTTGATCTGAAGGTTAGTGACAGGTCGGGGGATGCAAAGATCCGATCGTTGGAATCATCTTACGATCGGATCTTTGCGTCTATGGCCAGCTTTAGACTGGGGATGTCCAGGCCCACTGGGCTACAATTTTAAGGGCCCACTTGTTACCCTTGTGGCTATCTCTCCTTTGCATGTCTACTTGCCCACTCCTAATGCACCTCCCTTCCTCCGCCTCCCTTTCAATGCCACCCAACGAACCACTCCACCAGTCCCTCCATGGATTGTACTGCCATCTTCTCCTCCTCGCTGGTACTGGTGGGGGGGGGGCATTCCTGGGTTGAAGGGGAGTGCTGGGGCCCACTGGGTTTTTCCCAGGTGCGGCACTGGCCCAGTCCGACCATGAATACAGATGTGGGCAGTATTACACATGAAATGTTTATTTAGTGCACAAAACAGTCATAAACATAATAAAAATCAACCATGCTAAAAGAACAGATATACCTCAGTGCTCCATGCTCTGATAAAACTTCCAATGACACAAAAATCATTAGGAGGGAGGAGCTTAGCTCAACAAAAAACACAAATATAAAATTTGGTTGCTGTCAGTGCTATTTGTAGTTTCTTACCACAACATCATTGGCTAATTTGTTGAGACTTTGCAGTACGCAGTTATTGGTCGGTGAGAGCAGCCAACCAGTCACATTGCAAGTGTAACTCTTGTTTCCAGTTAGGTTAATATTGTCAGTAGCACAAGGGACCACCATTATGTCCCCTAGTGCTCCAATTCCTGGTGGGTCTTGGCACTTTATTAGATCTATAAAAACAATAATACAGGAATGAAAGTCAATAAAAAGAAACTAATGATCTAGTTTGGTGTACAGAGTAATTGGTCGGCCAGGATTTATGTTTTGGTCTACCAATTCTGGTGCAGGTTTGATGGTCATTGCATATACTGGATTATGACAAACCTATTTAATTCATCTTACCCACTATGGTCCCCTTAGTAATATAGCTTTTCATATATTTATATATAAATAAAGTATATAATACACAAGAGCCATGAATATCCTAAATTATGTTCTTATATGAGGGGCATAGTTCAGAAATCTGAGTTCCATGGCCTGACGAAGGCCTCAGATTTGTTTAGCATCCAATACAGTTACCGTTCTCCATTAAAGGCTTATGTTATACCAGATTACCACTTACATATAAAACCACATAAACCTTAGAAATTCAATTTTTTTGACCTAATCCTGTGCACTTACTTTGCTTGCGAAGTGTCAATTTCATGGTACGGCTGTCAACAGTATCGTTCAAAGGGTTCTTAATTGTGCAGAAGGCCGTGTAATCTTCACAGTTGGCACAATTGTAAGTCACAGTGAAGCAGTTGCCGTTTAATTTCATGGCTAAGATGGAGCACAACAACATAGTAAGTGACTGTGATCATAAGATACCATTGTCCTGTTAAAAATCTGCCTATGTGTTAAATAAAAGTTAGAATGGAAGCCTTCCAACCTCACCAAACCAACGTACTGCTCTTTTAGTGTCAATGCAAAGGTTGCTACTCTGTTTACATGGTTCCCAAAGACTTTTGTGGTATCTGGGGGGTGATTCAGACATATACTTAAATATATAAATATATATATACATATTTCTTACCTGTTGTTCTTCCTACTGAAAGCTGCAAAGTAGCAGTGTAACTTGACATGTCTGAACCACAGCAGTTGAAGGCAGTAGCTTTGCCACTTTCATAGAAGGTTTCCACTGGGTTGATATCAATCTGCGAGCTTGGAATGAGCCTGAAAACCATTACAGACTTTTGGGTCGACTGCACACCCAGAGTTTTCGATGAGCAATAAAAAGTACCTGTTCACAAAATAAATTACTGTTAATCTAAAGTTTTGTGCTCTGTATGGAAAATAAATACATCTACGAATGTAAAGTATTGACCACATGTCCCATTTCTATTCATGTTTCCAAGTTGGAAATATCAAGCAAAAAAGTGACCCGCGGTCATGGTACCCACCTTGCCAGCTTATGACTGCACTTGGAATAAAAAGTACAGATGTGAAATTTGAAGCATAATAGTTGATGAAAGTGTTTTGGACAGTTGTGTTAATGGTTCCAGAGAAATTCCAGATTATATCAGATACACCCTTGGAACTCTGACACGCTAACCATATTGATTGCCCTTCGGAAATCCTGAGAACACCTTCTGCTGGCGTCAATGTTAACTGAGCTATTGGAGGCAAGGAGAAAGAATTATCAGTATTTTCATCTTGAGGCAGCAAAGAACAGCTGCCTCCCGATATCTGTCCACCATATTTCCACCACCATGCACTTCTTGAACTGCTCAGGAGAATTGGGTTTGAAAGTGCTGCTATGCTCTCCTAAACTATTGGTGCCACAAGTTCTGCTCCTATGAGACATGTAGAACCTTAAAGGGATCCTGTCATGGGAAAACATGTTTTTTTCAAAACACGTCAGTTAATAGTGCTGCTCCAGTAGACTTCTGCACTGAAATCCGTTTCTCAAAAGAGCAAACAGATTTTTTAATATTCAGTTTTGAAATCTGACATGGGGCTAGACATTTTGTCAGTTTCGGGTCAACTTTTACACACATCACTATTACATAAAAATAATAATGTACCTGTAATAGAATAGGACAATATTAGAACTACAGCTTGGAATTCAATCACTTACCTGGTTTTAAATATGTGACCCTGATGACTTTAGAGACCTTAGCTTCATGTGATGTGAAACAAGTACACGTGTAGATTACTGTCCTTCCGTCAGTGCACTTGTCTGGACTGGCTTGCACCAAATAATTCCAACAAGTAGCAGAAGAGCATAACTGGGACCTGTCTGTGATGAACAGTATTTTACATATGGTAAGTCATTCATTAAGAGGTACAATTCTAGATCTTTCTATGGGATGATACCCACCAGCCTGTGTCGGACTGGCCCACTGGGATACCAGGTAAACTCCCGGTGGGCCCAAGTATCAGTGGACCATCCTGCTTTTGGCCTATTTCATGGCCATTTCCTATTTCTATGAAACAAAGAGACTAAATAGATGGAATAATAGATTATAGTATGTAAAGAATACAGATTAGGAGAATAGAGGTTGAGTGAGGAGAGGAAGAATATTTGTACTGAAGGTGAGCCCTTGGTCTAAGGTTTTTTGTTGGGCCCCTGGTGTCCCAGTCTGACACTGACACCCACTCTCAGTAGCAATGGTATTCTTATACAATAACAAATAATCCATAGAAGGTATCTCACTCCAGCATTCAGCACGACTCCACTCTCTGGGCCTTAAATCCTTCAACTTAAACTTTGAATGTATGTCGAGCCCAGATGCATCCTTGCATTTATTTTGGGCCTGTCCTATTAGAACTAGATTTTGGGAGAAGGTGGACAACTTTCTCATATAGAATATGAATATGCCAAGTCCCTAGAGGCATGCCTCCTGAGATTAGTGAAAAATACTTCTTCAGTGTATCCTTCCAGGGCCAGATTTACATAGAAGGCATCCCTAGGCCCACTGTATTTCATCTCCCCATCCCCTCCCTTTTATTCACTCAAATGTTCACCATTGGGACCGGAGCAATGGGGATTGGCTCACGGGAGATTTAAAAAAAAAAAAAAACTATAATATATCCTGTTCATCCCTAGTGTTTCTGAACCAATGTGGTTGTAGTGGGGCAGCATGCCACCCCCCTAAAATCCTGCCACCCTTGGGGGCCTCTCCAAAAATCCAGACCTGTATCCTTCTGATTATTTTATACTGTTAGATTTTAAGATTTTTGGGGCGGGCCCTCTTTACCTCTTGTATTGGTTATTGGTCTTTGTGGGTATTCCTGTATGTTTAATACCCATTTCTCATACAAGACTATAGAACATGTTGCAATTTTATAAATATTTGTTATAATAATAATAATAATTACTAGAAAAGTGCAATACTTGTCCTATCCTGGAAGATGCCTACAACACCTACTTTTGATAAACGAGGACCACCCCCTCTATAAGCTGACCTACCTGGGCAGAACATCTGTGAAACATGAACCAAACTCAAGATACAGTATCAGATTACAGAAAGCCTCAGACATGTCATCAAATGAGCTGCACTTACCCCCACAGCCTGGCTCTTGTTTTCCTTCTTCACCTCTACTCCCTTTCTCTATTTTCCCTTTCTCTATTTCTCCATATGTCTGTTCAATTCTTGGGTAGGGAACCTGTGACTGAGTGACTGCTATATTTTCCTATTAAATTAAACCATTTTATGTCCTAAGGGGAGACCTGAACCTCCAAGAGAGGATCCTGAATTGAAAACAGCTGAAACCCCCTTATCTAAAGGACTTACAGCTAGGACTTTTTTGACTTGCCCATTGAGCTTCATGAATATGAAACTTAAGAGGTAAAATCAAATCTCACCTTGACTGTTTATGTGTAAATTAACTTTTCCATGAGGTTTGCTGTTCCACCTGATCTTACAAGAATGTCATTATATGTCAAGCAAACACCATTACTTCTATTACAGGACAAGTTAACAGCCAAAAAGGTGGAGGGGTGAGATCATTCGCAAGCTCAATCCAAGAATTCTCTCACAATGGTGGAAATTTATTTGCCTTTGTCAGAGCCGGGCCAGGCACCCTGGGCAACCTGGCTGTTTGTGGTGCTGGATGAGTGCAGGCATTGGTGGGATGCCTGTGCAAGATGACGCTGGTGGGCACACATGCGCAAGACAAAACAAGACAACTATATAGCGCACACAGTTGGGGTGAGAGGGCACCAGAAATGGGGTAGGCAATGAAGCAGGTACGTGCCTGCCCCCCCCCCCCCACCCTTTGTGTCTTAGGCACGTGCCTACCCCTAGTCCTGGCCCTGGCCTTTGTAAATAATATTATGATAAACACAATACTATATATATATACACATAAAAAAACTTACTGAAAACACCTGTGCTTGGTTCAGAGGAACAGGTAAGTGAAAGAGAGTTTATATTGCCATCTGTGGAACAAGTCACCAAATTATAGTCGGAGTTGTCGCAAGTAACTGGTACCGAATCAGGCCCTGTCATGGTTATAGACGCCACGGTTATATTTGTATCTACCGAATAAGCGTCCGAGGAATTTTCAAAGATGCATTTGTAATTTCCTGCGTAGACAAAAATGTATTATACACAAAGGTTAAAAAAGGTAAAAAGATTTTTTTTAAAACATATTGAGGGGCAAATTTACTAAATTCACCTGAATGGATCGAAGTTCGATCAAATTTCGATCGTACGATCCCATCGAACGATCGAAAAAGCCAAATTTGGCTTCTTCAATCATCGAATACCGAATGATCGAATACATTCAAATGATCGAATATTCATCGAAGGATTTAAATTTAAAGGGCTATTCGAATGCCTACTTCGCCAGATTGAACCTACCGAATACCAATAGAAGGCTAAGTCCTGATCGAATACCATTGGTACGATCGAAGTCTTCGATCATTCGAATTGTACGATTTTTCGAATTATCGAATGAAATACAATACTTCGTTCGAATTATCGAACGATCGGTATTCGATTGTTCAATCATCATCGAAGGATCGAAGGAAAGGGTAGTCTAGAACTATTCGATGAGCATTCGAAAATCGAATGATAATCGAATATCGAGGAAGATTGTAGGATTTTTGGGGAATAATGATAAATTTGCCCCTCAGTGTTAAAATTGTTCTCAAAGTCAGGGCTGTTTTAGGAGGCAGCAAAATGGATTTTATAACTGTTGATTGTACTGTGTGGCTTTAACCCATATTGAGCTGCACCTCAAATAACAAGGGCCACAAAATGGGCAAAAAACATACAATAGGTTTTCATGACTATTTGTCCTTGTAAAAAGCCCTGGGAAACCAGGAAGCTGCACGTGTCACATCCAGATTGACATGCGCTGCGTCATGACATCATCGTGCAAAATTACATAATTTTGGTGCCACAAATCAAAATCAAAATACCTGCTATCCCACAGTCACACTCCCTTCCCAGAGACTATTATCCACTGTTACTATAGACACCATCTCTCCCTACTATACCTGCTATCCCACAGTCACACTCCCTTCCCAGAGACTATTATCCCACTGTTACTATAGACACCATCTCTCCCTACTATACCTGCTATCCCACAGTCACACTCCCTTCCCAGAGACTATTATCCAAGTACTACTATAGGCACCATCTCTCCCTTATATACCTTATATCCCACAGCCACAGTACATAACTGATAGGCAGTGTATATATAGGCTTTTATTTGATGGCTTTGCCCAACTTTTGAAAATTTCCTACCAAGGTCCATGCTTCTAGCTACAACTATTGTGTTGCTATCCAGCAGCTCACTATATACTGGACCCCTCCATGTAGAACCATCTAAAGTCAGATTGTAGAAAAAAAATTAACAGTAGAAACACTCCCAGTAGTATAAAATAAGAGAAACTTGCCTGCATTATTCATAGCCATGCCAGTTATTATCAAGTTGGACTCTGATGTAGAACTTGTTGTTTTGTTGGTAATTTGGAATGGTGCAGTAGATGTAATTTTTTGTGTGTCGTTAAAATACCATATAACATTAGTAGAAGCAGAGTTTACAGTGCATAGAATAGATACTTTATCTCCAACAAAGATGTTGACTGGTAAAACATTCAGGTTACTCTGTCCTGTAAAGAAAAGAACATGGTGGGTTATTAAACACAGAAGCTCACCTTTATTACATTTACTGAACTGAAAAAAATGCTGTTTTTAGATTGGGCATATAGTAGACTTTTACAGCAGAAGACTGGATGTTCATTAGATACATGACATAATATAATGTAAGGAGAAAAATATATTTCCAGTAAATTAAGCCCTCTACCCCAATTGTCTTGTCACTGGTGCACCTTTAATAGGGCTGGACAATCCCCATCACATCCAGTCGTGCTCTATCCAGCACAGTCCCTGTTTCTATCACAGTACTCAACCCTGCTCTCAAGCTGCTCCATTTAATTAATTGTCTTTTTTCTTCTTTACTGTAAAGTTGACTAAGTGCTATTGTTCCATGCTAACAATTAACTACATTTTACTTCATTTGGAGAACCAAATCTGGAGTTGCACAACAGAAATGCCTACCTACCGGTGTACATCCATCTTCTGACTTGGTTCAAAGTAATGTTCATATGTCTGGAGAGCAGCACACAGACCCCCATTGCGACATAGTGAGTGACCATTACCCTTTATATAGCGGAGAGACTCCAATTCCCTTCAATGAAAGACTCAGGGCTTAAGTACCCAGGCCACATAAAGTGGTGGGCATCCTTTGATACTGTGCTTTTAAACAACATTTCAAAAGTGCCATATGGCACTTAGCCCATTTCTTCTGATGTCTTCTATAATGTTGTCTTGAGTGATGCTAGGAATGGCACTAACATGTTTGCTTGTTATGAGAATCATCATGTTGGGGAGGGTAAAGCCTTAATTTGGTGGAATGTTATCCACCTGAATTGTATGTGGCTCAATAATTGGCCTTGAACGCATGTGTAGATAAACAAGACATGGTGATGATATGAAGATGGCTGGACATCCAATGAGCAAGAGCATTTCTAATATTTTGGATACTGGAGCACAGGTGAATGTTCTTCTGTAGACTGCTAAAATACACCACCATTTAATTGGGATTCAACCCATATATCTTGACTCTATAATAGGCAGCTGTCTACAGGTTGAGCACATTTTCTAACATTCTGCCATGGTCCCTTGTGTCATTTATATTCAAATAAGAACATCTGTACCTTCATGAATCACTGTGGCTCATGTATCAACACTGGGCAAATTTGCCCATGGGCAGTTACCTATAGCAACCAATCAGTGATTAGCTTTTTAAAGCCAGTTGCAAGTAGAACAATGAGTGCAGCAATCTGATTGGTTGCCATGAGTTACTGCTCATGGGCAAATTTGCCCAGTGTTGATAAATGACCCCCACTGAGTAATCTGAAGGGTCCTTTCACTGATTGACTTAAGAACCCTTTTCAAAACCTTAGATCCCCAGATATTGGACTACAGCTCCCATCATGCTTTAACCATTGATTATATGTCCCTGGGAAGAAATTGAGTAGCTCTGCATACAAGATAATACCACAGCAACAATGTTACTTGCCTAATTGTTATGAGACAAGCTTTAGCCTAGTACATTTAGGGTACTGCACTGTTATACCACCTAGACTTTAAGTCCTCACCTTCAATGACATTCTGAATGGCTGGTGTTGCTAAACGGAAGCTTCTTTCCAAGTTTTCTACTGCTTGAACATTAGCCGCCTCAAGCACTGAAGGGTTGACTGCATCTGCATTAATTGTATATTCTACTACAGTGCTTCCTGGCCTGAAATGGAAAAGTGGTTTCGTCAATTATGAGCACACATCTTAATAGTATAAAGGCCAAGAGCTAACCAGGTAGAGTCTTGTGTTCTACTCTTAAACTTGCATGATTCCCACTGTACTAACCCCACTTCCACATCCTATTTGAGGCTGCTTACACCATACAGCACCAACCAGCTGCAAAAGGACATATAGTCCTTACACTTTCTAACTAACTCAATCACTCATTGCTGGGGTATCCAAGCCCCACTCCTAGCTTTGAGTCTATACGTATCTACTATGCTTTCTGATGGGGTCTAAAAGTCTGATTTTAGACATTCCTCAACCTTATATCTATGTAGGGAGTCACTTAATCCTGTTAATCACAGGGGATATACAAAGCTACCCAAGCAGTAGGGTCTGATATCATACTTTGCAAAACACTTTTTCTGCAGGTAGGTCTCTGTGCCCCCCTTTTGCTCAACAGGGGGAAATTAAATAATTGGATTCCTACTCTAAAAAAACTTTTGGCTTCTCTTGCTATGAAAGCCCATGATCACTTTACAGTAATGTAATTTCTTGCGTTACTGTTCGGATCAGTAACTACTGAATGAAAAGAAAACTCATCCTATCAATTTAATTTCCTTGGCTGCATTTTTCTTACCTAAATCCTGTCACTACTGCATACAGGTATCCAGGCAAAGATCCGTAGCTGGTATCAAACTACAAAACACAACAACATTACAATTAGGACAAATTTGTTTCTGCGTAAGGGTCGACGAGCTGTAGCCAATAGTGTCTTTTTGCATCTAAACACAATACAAATTAATTCTATGGACACAATTAACAGCTGTTGTGTGTGTTCATACCTGGGACATGTTCCAAGCGACTGTAGCTGAGATAGTTATGGCAACTGGCCCCAAAGTCTGGTTATTAGGTGGGGCTGGGCACAGAATAAGAAGTCGTCTAAAATATCCTGAATTTAAATTTTTAGCTTTATGAGTCTTCTTCAGAGACTAGCTAAGAGCTTCTCGCAGGTTCTTCACCCAAAAGCAATTCTAAGCAACATTTGATAACCCATTCATTACACACTTTGAATTGTATTCAGAGTTATTCAAGAGTCCGAACCATCAGTGCAGAGAATATAAACAGCCTGACATATACAGCTTTCAATATCCATTCCAAAGAACAATTTAAATATATCTTAAAGTTGTACATTTTGTTTTACTGCACAAAACACAGTTCCCTTTAAGTAGGAAATGGCTAAAATGAGACATTTGTTTAAAAATTTTTAACATAAAAAGGATTTTTAGCATGACAAAGATTTATTCAAAGAAAATAAAAGCCTGTGCACATTACTGGATAGTCTTAATTGTGTTAATAGGAAAACGTACCACACTTTCTATCCGGCTTGTGTAATTCTTGGACTTGGGGGACGATAAGTCTTTTAAATCATCTGAAAATTCTTCCATGATTCTAAGGATCATTTTTATGTTTTTAGCTGTTAGTTCAAAAGGGAGAAAGATAACATTCAAAAAACATATCAAATGTAAATGATAAATATATTTATACAGTAAATCAAAATTGGCTGCAGGAAGACCTAATGAATCATCATAAATGGAGATGGAAGAGAAGTCCAGCACTCACAATTGGCTGCAACAATCTAGTTAATTATCAAATTTTACCAATGTAAACAACTTCTTGGGGTGTCTAAACTTTCCTTTGAGCTGGTTGATGCAAACCTCCCTGTAGGTCCAGGTTGACAGTATACCCAGGTCTCCCTTGTGTCTTCAACACACCAGGCTACTCTGTATTGTTATTAGTTGAGCTATCTGCTAAGATGCATTATAAATGGTTCAATATTACTAACTTCCTGCCCAACAATGGTGGTTGTAGCTTTAAATAACGGCAAAAAGCCTCAATGTAGAAGCGTATGGGAGCTTAGGATTGAGATGACCACTATCTTCATGAAATCACACCTTTGTCGTTTTGGACAAAGCATGGAAATGCTGAGTTCTTGAACTGAAGAAGCTGCTCGGATAAGTAGTGAAACACCTTCAATGATTACTCAGCGAGTCCAGTTGCTCTAGATTTACTTCTACTAGATAAAGTATGGAAAGATTTTACAGCATTCATTGTGGATTTTCAGACTTTTCACAAATTTGATTATGTTGATTACTGAGGGCAACATGTCAACACTAGAAAGAATGGCGGTACTGCGTTGTGTGTAGCATTTATAATGAAACAAAGTATTTGGTGACTAGCATTGGACTGGACCTCCTATGGCCTTCCAGAGAAACTGACATTCAGGGTCTACTTTTAGATGCTTAGATGCTTACACGCTAAACAATATTGGTGCTACGTGACTCTGGTGGAGATGAAAGAGCTGATGGAAATTGTCCTGCATTGGGGTGATGTCCATCATTCTTACCTGCATTAAGTTGACAGTATGTTCCTGTTGGAAGTGTTTCATTTATGCAGGTACACCGAGAACTGGATGCCATGCAGGGTGTATAAGTGTGACACACATTCCCAGACCATGTGTAGCCATATTCACAGGAGCACTGGGAATTGGATCCACTTTTACTGCATACTGGTGATTACAAAATCACAAACAAATACAAGGTTAGAACAAAACATAACATGCCTAGAACCATAAAAACATTCTTGTATTTCTTAGTGTATGTATATATTTTACTCATGTTTATCACATGTAGGAGGTCCACCTGGAAGGGCCTGAACTGTTGCAATAATGCACTGTGCAAGGATATTTAATTGTTCACTGCTGGGGCTGTTTAGGATGTTATGAGCTAATGCATAGTGATAATGTGAATCTTATGTCAGATGTTGATTTTAGCATCACTAAAGGGTGGAACAGCTTTGAACTTGAAACAACCCAATGCTCATGAAAAATGACTTACCTGTTGTTACACTTATTGCTGATACATTGGTAGCCATTGAAGTGTCTAGAGCAATGGGGTATGACAAGCTCTTTATGTATTGTTTGAGATCATCCAGGAGTGAGGCATTTGGGAAACTGATTTCAATATCAACCGTGTATGGAGAAACAAAAGCAGCGACTGCAATAGAAAGCACATTAGAATTCAGGATTTTTAGCATCATTATTATTTACTGATACATACAAATTAGCAGAGCCCTTTACTGTGATCTTACTGCCAATAATGACACCAAAGCCCATGTACCTGAATGGAAACTTTACTCTGTTGAAACTATAGAGGCCAGTACCAGAAGGTGGCACTGCAGTTCCTTTATATGGACGCCCGTGCTTGAAAGAATGACTGAATGTTTACATTGTGCTGATAATAAAACATGGGCAAACCAGACATAAAGATTGTGTTGTACAAAGGAAACATGTCACTGTAAACTGCATTTGAGAGGGCAGAGTTTGGATTTGGTGGGACCCAACAGACATAAAGTAGGACTGACCTATATAGAACACCCAAAAGACCCAAAACCAGTCAACACCCTGAGGCAGAAGTTGGAACACCCAAAAGATCCAAAACCAAAGCAACACCCTGAGACAGAAGTTGATACACCCAAAAGATCCAAAACCAAAGCACATGAAAAGTAATGTGGTCTATGCTGTCCAGTGTATTGAAAAATGCTTAGTTCTATACATTGGGAAGCCTAAACAAAAGGGAATGAGCTAACATCGGAGTGCAAACTCATCAGGACAAGACTATAGCAGTCTATCTACATCTAAAGAAAAAGAATCAGCCCTTTGAGGACAACAATATGTGCATATTTACGGCTGAATCGGTTTAAAAGATGTGTAAAGGTACATCATGCCTGAACAGAGACAGGGGCACGGCCAAAGAGAGAACATTTTAATGACATATTGGGCTCTATATAGTTCTACTTTGTGCACCTTTCATGTTGTTCAATGACCCTGAAATGCACTTCTGTAGGGCACACAAACAACTCCTCATGCATAGTGGACAAACCTTAGAAGAACGCACACATGGCAGCAAGCATAAAAGGAACAGATGTCACACACTGCTTGTCTTGCATTGTGAAGGGCTTTTTGGCTCCTTTTAGCACATCTTACACTAATTAGGTTCTCTGCTTTGCTACTCTACAAGCCCTACCTATTTAGAAGCCACAGCACTGATTGGATATATGACTCTGAACTATTAAACTGTATCTGTGCTAGAAAACCAGTGGTTCAGGATACATAGCTGGCCAAATAAAAGGACATAAAGGAGTGATTTACATGTCTCCGTCCATAATGCCTTATGTGAGAGTAAAAATATAATTTTTGGTTTGAAGGCAGTGCTATTTGTGTAGTATGAGGCATGTAAATACTTTCTGTTTTCAGAAGGCTTTACACTGCATGTCTTGCATTGTAAATGGCTTTTTTGGCTCCTTTTAGCCCCTCTCATCCTAAACAGGTTGGTTTCACTGTCCAGATGTTATAAGACAGGGTGCTCACAGTTCAAAAACACAGATCAAAGACATAATATTTACAACAACACCAAGACGGTAACTTTATAACTTCAATCAAACGCATATTCATAGCTGGCATTTAAGCTGCCTTTTAAACCCAGTAGACTTCACATTTATCCCTAACCAACAGACACGGTAAGAACACAGGGTCAGTGTGCTATCCAGACCTTACATGTTCCTGGAGCTATTAATAAGAGAACCCACAATGAAGTCCATTACAGATAACTAGGAGATGAAAGCAGTGTGTACAAGAACATAATATCAGTCCTGAAAAGCTGCAAACACAGTTTGACTCAAACACATTAAAGGGATCCTGTCATGGGAAATTTTTTTTATTTCAAAACACATCAGTTAATAGTGCTGCTCCAGAAGAATTCTGCATTGAATCCATTTCTCAAAAGAGCAAACAGATTTTTTTTATATTTCATTTTGAAATCTGACATGGGGCTAGACATATTGACAATTTCCCAGCTGCCCCTGGTCATGTGACTTGTGCTCTGATAAACTTCAATCACTCTTTACTGCTGTACTGCAAGTTGGAGTGATATCACCCCTCCCTCAGAACAATGGGAAGGTAACCAGATAACAGCTCCCTAACACAAGATAACAGCTGCCTGGTAGATCTAAGAACAACACTCAATAGTAAAACCCATGTCCCACTGTGTACTATTCAGTTACATTGAGAAGGAAAAACAACAGCCTGCCAGAAAGCAGTTCCCTCCTAAAGTGCTGGCACAAGTCACATGACCAGGGGCAGCTGGGAAATTGACAATATGTCTAGCCCCATGTCAGATTTCAAAACTGAATATAAAAAAATCTGTTTGTTCTTTTGAGAAATGGATTTCAGTGCAGAAGTCTACTGGAGCAGCACTATTAACTGATGCATTTAAAAAAAAAAAAAAAAACATGTTTTCCCATGACAGTGTCCCTTTATGCTGTAATTGAGGAGGGGAAAGGGAAAAATAACCATGAACCATCAGGTACCCAGACAAGAGGGAGAGTGATGAACAATAATCCTCTTAGAATGGAAAGATAAGTTGTGTATCTTTTATCTCCAAAGCATTTTATGTACAGTTCTCATTAAAGTGTGCAATATTCTCCACGTGGATTGAAATACATGGGGATAATGGAATGTTCCACTGGGGATACATTAATACAGCTGTCTAGTTAAAGCCCATTCCCTAATGCCATCATTCTCCCTATACATAAGTTATAGCATGGTCGTAGCCCATCATGGTATGCAACATACTGAAGGAAGATGACAGAATTTTTTGACTGTGAAACTTTTAAGAATTATTCATGTATTCACTTACATAGGAGTGAGGAATGTGGATGAGTTATCTCTCAGCATTGTGCCAGCCAGAAATGGATGTTTTTTGCAACACATGAAATGCTTTAGATCAGTGGTTCTCAGCCTTCCTAATGCTGTGACCCTTTAATACAGTTCCTCATGTTGCGGTGACCCCCAACCATAAAATATAAAAATATTTTTGTTGCCAGCCCAGAGCGGATTGTTAGGAAAGTACAGGAGACAGCGTGGCTGCATTAAGGTTTGTTTTCCGTGCGTAGTGTGGCAAAAATGTTTTGCCACATCCATTTTGTGGTCACACCCCAATTACCATGTTAATTTTACAAATTTTAAATGGGCAGGGAGAGCTGTATGGCAGTCCCTACTAAAGGGAAATAGAAAGTTGTAGTGCAACTGCCTTCCCTACACAGGTTACTGAACTACAACTCCCAGCACCAACACCCGGATAGCTACAACCTTGCCCCAGGGCTAGTGGGGAGAGAGATGAAGCTGCTCCTGGAACCCCTTTAGTGGCCCCTGTGAAAGGGTCGTTCGACCCCCAAAGGGGTCCTGACCCCCAATTTGAGAACCACTGCTTTAGATTAAATTAAAGCTGTTAATTAAATACATTAAAATATCATTTTGTTTAGCAGGAGAGATCACTGAACACTTTGGGGTAAGTTTATGAAATTAGACCACCGGGGAAATCCTCACACTCACTCTCTATATGCTTTAATACGTTACTTTGATACATACTGAAGTTGAAAAGTTGACACGTGCCAAAATCCTATAATGTGACTAAACAAACATGACAATTCCCTCCAGTGAACTGTGGTGAACCTATATACATAGTCTGACATGTTATAGGCCTTGGACAAATATTGCCTCTATACAGGGGCTGAGATACAGGACAGGTTCACAAAGACAGATTGTTTCTGTCAACCATATTTAAGGGGGAAGTTTACGTTAGAATTAACTAACAATACATAGGCATTGATGGTTTCCATGTATATGTCTTTTGCTAAACGGAAATTTGGATTTGTTTTTCTTTTTATTTTATCCTCCAGCCAAGCCTCTCCTATTTACCTTCCAGTCTATCTTTCAACCCACTGCTTGGTTGTCAGTGTAGGTGGGGCCCTTGATGCTTTATACTCCAAACTGCAAAGCTAAAAGTTAAACAGTTCAAAAATCTCATATGTTAAAATACTGAGTGCAAAGAGTAAAATGCATGAGAAGGGCACAATGTAGACACACATACGTGTCCATGGGGTTCCTTGACTTATACTTTTTCAACTCTATTACCAGCTATTTGCGGTCAGAATGGAGTTGTTACTTGACTAAGGGGGTGATTTATGAAATTCAATTGAAATGATCGAAGTTCGATCGAATAACGATCGTACAGATTTTCCGTGAAAGCGTATATGCAAATTTGGCCTCTTCGTTTATCGAATATCGAATGATTGGATATTCGATAATTCGATCATTAGATGATCGAAGGAATCAAAATTTTAAAGTTATTCGACTGCCTACTTCGCCAGATTGAACCTACTGAATTGTAATAGAAGCCTATGGGAAGCTCCCCCATAGGCTTCTGAGGATAAGTCCTGCTCGAATACCATTCGTACGATCGGAGCGTTCGATCGTTCGAATCGTATGAATTTTTCGGACGCTCGAATGTAATTTCCCGATTTTTTTTGTGAGATCAAACGATCCGAATCCGATCGTACGAATTCATCGAGAAATCTGATATTGAGCAAAATGATAGCCTAAAACAATTCGATAAGCATTCGATGGTCGATTATCGAATTGCGCATTTGGTCGAGCTAATTTCCGGGAATAATTTTCCCCATAGTGTCTGCAAGATAGCAAAAGCATTCCATTACTTCTTTAGTATTTTGAGAAATTCTACACATTTTTCAAATGAAACAGTAACAATAAATGGAGCACATTTTTACAACTGAAGAAAATGTAGCCCTATGGGTAATAAAGTGATTTGGACAAAAGAAATACAACCTGTAGAGTAGAGATTGACCTTACTTGGTTATTTAAATCTGTATTTTCGGCCTTATTTAGTCAAAATTGGAAGTGAAGAAATCCCTAGGATAAGTACAAGCGCATTCCCTGTTAATAATTTTGAGAATTAGTTTCACCAGTTTTCTATGTTTTCATTGAACTATTCATCTACTGGCGAGGTGGCCATACATACACATACAACAAAAGATTTTATCCTATGTAAAAATGATTACACAAAAATGTTTTTTATCTTTAGGTAAAGTGGAGACTTGGCCTCAGGCCAATATCAATAATTACTTGCAAAAAAGAGAGAAAAAAAGAGAACCCCACTTTGCCTCTTATACACTAATAGTCTCTGGTGGCCATACATGCTACAATTACTATCTTTCATATGAACATTGGTCTTACAAAGATCTTTCATCCACTCTACTAATGCTAAGAGTTGAATAATTAGATATGCAGGTATAAACACAAAAAAAAATTCTTTAGCCTTGTCTGATGATTCAGGATTAACGTTACAATGTTGGGGCACCTTCAAAGCTGCCCTGCCTAATCGATGAGACGACTCATATCCCAGGCTTTTTATCAATATCAGTAGCCTTATCTCCCACAACACATGCACCAATTATCGTATGAAAGATCTTTCATTCGATAATATTGGTGTGTCTATGGCCACCTTAAGGCCCCTAATATGCCTTCATATCAAGAAATGACTTCTATTATTTTCAGCAACTCATCTCATTACTCTCATCTTATTTATTTGATAAACACAAGAGGTGGAAGTGGGCGACTTTGCCATGTCTATCTGATACTTATATTTTTATTTTCACCGTTTACTCAGCATGTTAATCAAACAAAAACAGTTACATTGTAGCTACAGTCAACATTACTTTCAAGTTTTATTCTATAATGTATAACCCATAACACATCAACAAGAAGCTGTCAAGTAACCGCTATACAATAACCAAATACATATGTATCATATTATATCAATAATTGTAAATTTAATTGTATGTTATAAAATAAATAACTGCAAGGAACATGTGTGCAAGGTAAAGGCTGCTTCTACTGCCTTAAATTAAAATATATTTTAGTTTGATCCCTTCACAGGAGACTTATGACTATTCTGTATCCTTCAATGGAAAAAAAAACAGTGGCCTTGTCAATGCAGTATTGATAATGACAAAAAATCACTAATGGACCAATAACATAAACTACAACATTTCTGGATGCAATTTTCCAAATCCAAATGATTATTTTTTTAAATATTCAATTGGAATGTCTACTATACTTCTAAAGGCTTTCTGAGCCAGCAATGTTATGTTTGTGTTGGACCCGCATTCAGATGGTTTCTGGATGGTTTCTGGATGGTTTTTTTTTTAATATTCAATAAATATAAGATTAGAATAACATAAAAAAGTGAAGCTCTTATTTCTAAATATAGGTACAATTTTTAAGGAAACTTTTATTTCACCGATCTTGAATCTTGAATTTGCTGTAGGTTACCCCTTACCTTGCCCCTTATATACACACACTTTTTAAAAAATAAATTGTAATGTCTAATATACTTCTAAAGGCTTTCTGAGCCAGCAATTTTATGTTTGTGTTGGACCCCCATACAACTATCAGATGGTTTTTAATGGATGAGTTTGTGGCTGTCCAGAAAAGAGTCAGTTGAATTCCCATGTCAAATTCTGGGATATTTTCCATATAATGTGAAAGAACTAGACTTCCCACTGGCAGATTCACAGTATAAACCCTAATTTGTAGGATTAGAGAACATGGCAGGTTTTGGGCTGGAAGCCCTTATCCATCCTGAAACATGTTAAGTGTTATTACCATAAGTAAAACATTTTAATAGTAAATGTGGAGAACTGCCCTTTCAGTTATTATAGCTTATATCTATATTTTGACAGTGAATTGTTTAAGAGTCCCTACAGAAAGCCTGAAGGAACCTTACATAAAGGGGACTATTAATTACATTAGAATATCTTTTTCTCAAAGAAAAAGTTTTTTTAATTTCTCTAAAAAATATGAGATTTGCAAAGAATAAAAACCACAAAAAAACCTGAATACAAAACTTTGTCAAGAAAAACCTGCCACGGTCCTATAGCATATGCAAAGGTCCCTGGGGTTTCCCCTTTTCTCTGACTCCCAAAAAATCGTTCTCCCTCAAGTTCAGCAAATACACTATTCTTTCAATAGGTTGAAGTCAGGGCAAAAAAGCTCAGGAAAACAAGTAATAGCCAGAAGAAAAAAGTGCAGTATTTTATACTAATATGGCCTAACTGACCCACTCTCTATGGGGTAGATTAATCAAAGAGTGAAGTTCCACCACGAGAGGGACATTCCACAGCTCTCAATTAATTTTAATGGGTTTTTGCAAGGTGTATTCATCAATGGGTGAAGTGAAAGTTCACCCTTTGAGATGAATACGCCTTTAAAAATCCCATAGAAATGAATGGAGAGTGGCGGAATTTCACTCTAGTGGCGGAACTTCACTCTTAACTTCATTCTTTGATGGATCTACCCCATCTATCTACCACATGTATTTTTCAGTATGTCTGGCTATCGCAGTATATTCTCACCAATTCACCACTACTTGTAATAGTTCTGATTGGTACTCACAGACGTTTAGTATTAATCAGCCCACATCATTAACCATAGATGCCATACCAGGTATCCACTTAATTTTGATGTTTGTACAGACATGTAAAATCTCCCTTTTAGTGATCCACCCAAATATTCGATAAAAAGGAACATTCCTAAAAACAGATGGTTCAGCACATGACCATGAAGTTTAGTGTACACAAAAAATTCCATCCCAGCATAGTTCTATGTATAGAGAGGAGAAAGCTCATTACTTACCCCACCCTTGCCCCCTAAAGCATCTTGCCTCCTGAATGTTTAACTGATAAAGTAGCTCAGATGCATGACACAAACGCTACTGTCTTTGTGCTACTGTTCCTCTCTCTGTGCTGCTATATAGCAATGCAGACTGTGGGTTTTGGTGTTAAAGTAAAGAAAGGGTGAAGCATAGAGCTTTACAGTTGAAAAATATTCCACAGTCATCAGTTATATCAATCTTTGACTTCTAGTGAAAGATCTGTGAACATTATCTACTGAAGTAGTCAGATCCCATAACAAGACGAATGCATTATATGCAATAAAGACTCTGAAATATTTCAATATTCATATTCTTATTTCCTCTCTTCCGTCTCTCCTCTAAGTTTTATATGTTAATATTTTTGAAGCCTTTCTTAATATTCTTTGTAATTTCGACCCAGTACCATCCCAGTTTTTTACTACATTATTGGTATCTTTTTGTAGAATTGCACCTAATAAATTGAAGTTGAATACAAAGGTGTCGGTCCACCAGCAACCAATAGAGAAGACCTGTATAGAGTTACTTTACGGTACTTTTAATTAATCTTTTGCTGGAAATACTTTTGTATGTTCTACTTGTCTGAAATCATTTTAGTAACAAATAAATGTTATTCAGAGCACCTAAAGGTCATAGAGCTTAGCTAAAAGAAACACCATTAGTAGTAGAGCTGCCGATTCTATTGTAAGGACTAAGCATTCTTTGGAATCAGACTGCTAAGTTTGGTGTTCAGGATTCTTTGAATAATCTCTTAAACAAATACCTGATGCTCAGGGCTGAGGAAAGACTGTTCCATTGTGAGACATGTACGTTACCACTGTACACATAAATAACCTGTTGTGTTATTGGTGTTGTTTAAAAATCCAGGCACATACATGCATGGTCGTCTAATTCTATTTACAATACACAAAGTAATGTTGCGATTAGAGCAGATCAACTCATCTTATTGCCTCCTGAGAGAAAAAAAAATCTGTATTCTTCCGGTTGAACTTAAAAGTGGTGGAGAATGCGGATGTCTACCATAGACGTACAGTGAACTTGAAGTCACTCCTTGAGAATTAAATAACATTAACTACTGCATAGATAAGGGATATCAAAAACATATTATGCTACAGGTGAATGATAGACATTGTAGACTAGTTGTAATAGGTAGAGGGATAAAAAAAACTCTGCTGATTATAAATTATTATAACTTTCAAGAAGTGTATTATCTTACCGAGGGGCCCTTTGCAACTATTAGAAATACCCATCTACTATACTGTTGTATCTTCTCTAGAAGTTCAGGTTCCTATTGGGCATTGGGGAACTAGACATTCCAGCTGACCAGTCTGCATAACCATTTACCCCCAATGAGGTTAGTAAATGTAGCACAATAACAAGGCGGTGGAAATAAAACGCTAAAACACCAGGGTCTGGGGCACAGCAGAAAACCTTGAACTTGTGGTCTAAAGGCCAAAGAATGTTTGTTTCAGTGCAAGAAACATTCTAGCACACAAGAACTGAAAAGTACTAGTCAAAGGTTCCATAATCCCTGACATTACCACTTGACTTCAACAAAGCAGTATTTCTGACGAATTCAAACAACCAAGATATTTCACATAGGTGTGTCCATAAATTGCTCAGTGAAATCAACTCATGCTACTCAAGAACATGTGAAAATAATTAGCAGTTGAACTCTACTAGGTACTGCTGCAAAACCAGACAGGCACTGGGCAATGCTGAACTAAAAACAAGGAAAAGTCACATCTGCAAAAGTCTAACAGCTATTAGGGACCATTATTTGGACCATTTAAATAAATGTGTGGAGCACCCAACTGGTGCAGTCCTTAGGGCGAAGACACACAGAGCTACTAGTACCAGTAACTTTTTGTAGCTTCTGCTATAACACAGGTAGCATCTTAGCAAAGCCAATTATCATTATTGTCTATTGCATAGATGCAACAAGTAGCTGCGACTAGTAGTTCTGTGTGTCTTCACCCTTAAACTAATCACTGCTAAAACAAACATTTTCTATAGAAATTCATATGATCTAATTGTTTCTCCCTGATCCATTTATCCCTTTAGGGCTGGGGCAGACAGTGAAATTCGGGGAGATTCTGTCGCCTGGCGATTAATCGCTGGAAACAATCTCCCCGAACTGCCTTCTCCCTGTCCGCCGCCTGTTAAAATGAAACAGGCGGCGGACAGGGAGAAGGCAGTTTGGGGAGTTTCACGCCAGCGATTAATCGCCAGGCGACAGAATCTCCCTGAATCTCCCTGTCTGCCCCAGCCCTTACAGTTCACACATACTGTATTTATACATTGTTTGTTTACCCTTTGAAGATCTGGATGAAAAGCCTGTAAATGAGCAGACACCTTATTACAGGGATCCCCAACCTTTTGAACCCATGAGAAACATTCAGAGGTAAAAGGATTTGGGGAGCAGCACCAGCATGAAAAATGTTCTTGGGATGCCAAAGAAGGGCTGTGATAGCCCATTTAGTAGCCCCTATGTGGATTGTCAATCTACATTGAGGCTCTGTGTGGCAGTGCAACTGGTTTTTATGCAACCAAAACTTGCCTCCAAGCCTGGAATAAAAAAAAAACACCTACTTTAAGGCCACTGGGAGCAACATCCAAGGGGATGGAGAGCAACATGTTACTCACGAGCTACTGGTTGGGGATCACTACCTTATTTTAAAGGGTAAAAATGTAAGCAATGTGGAGACAGAACAAAAGGACAGAGACAGACCAGACACAATCATATTCAAGAAAATAGGATGGTCAATGAACTTCGGGTCAAAATGAGGACCAAGATGTGAGGAACAGGGTTAGGAGAGGACTGAGAGAACATCAAGAAGAAAGGCAAAGAATAAACTGGCAAGCATAAGAAAGGCAACCCAACACCAGATAAAAAAATAAAATCCAGAAATGCCTGTCAAAGTTTTAACCACAATAATCTGGCACAAATAGTAGTTTGTTTATGCAGATGAACCAATAAACTCATGATGCTCAGGAGTGGATGGTCAGACAGGCAGTCTCTAAGATCACACTGCAGCACTTTGTGTATCAGCAAACAATTCTTCTGATATTTGTACAGATGTGTGAGTCACGGGCCCTTGTTGTTTGCTTTGGTTTCTGTAGGTCTATCAAAATAGATCTTACATGCAAGATGGTTATGCAGGGTCTGCCTGCAGAAGTATTATTATGTACTACTGTTCTTCTATTCTAACAATGCAGCAAGAAGCTTTTCTAGTGCATTATCCCTCTTGCATATATATATATATGTGTGTGTGTGTTATTCTTGCAGAGTGCTGCTCAGCCTAGAGCAGGGGTGTCCAAACTTGGCCCTCCAGCTGTTAAGGAATTTCAAGTCCCACAATGCAATGAAGGAGTCTGACAGCCACAGTCAGGCAAATGCATTGTGGGACTTGTAGTTCCTTAACAGCTGGAGGGCCAAGTTTGGACACCCCTGGCCTAGAGGTAAGAGCCCCTCACCTTGTTTGCACCTTGTTTCCCCCCTGGGAATCCATGGAAGAAAACTCAGTTTTGCTCCTAAAATTTAGGAATATCCTATAGCAATGGTTATTGTTTTATGGTTCAAGCCATTAATGGGCTTGGGATTTAGCTACAGACATAGGAAAACACAGCCAATTATCAGTAATCCCAAGATTATCTACAAGAGTGCATTCAACTCCAGTCAATCAATTCAGTTTCATCCTTAATAGTCATCTAGTTGATTTTGATTTTGTTTTGTATCTAGAAGAGCAAACTTTGTGTGGCAGTTGACCCAAACCAGCAGGTAAACCCATTAGTCCCAGGGCTTCAGGTCAGCTCACACATCACTACTTTAGATTGAGGATCCTCAGGGGGGTATCCCAACAGTTTGGGAAACAGTGCCTACAGACTTTACAGTGCAACTGCTGAGTTTTCAAGAAACTGCCTAAGCTGTGCTTTAAAATCCAGTTGGGGAGCTTTAGTCTCTAGCAAATTTAGATGATTCACAGAGTGATGTGCCACATGTATCCACATGCCTGGCGTTCCCTTCACAATACAAGCAAATTAAACCCGACCCTGGAATGAAAGGCAGGGTTTCAAACACAATCTCAATATCACATGCCAACAATTCTATCAGGAAATAAACTGGTGTGTGTAACATATGAATCAGACAGCTGTCATTCCCAGTTTGCCTTCAGGCCGCTTTGTTTTCAGTGTGGCCGCAAAGGTACATCAGGTTTAAACAATCCCTATTCTTTTTTCCAAAACCAGCAAAATGTGACCATTAGGAGATTCCATTGAAAGAAGCTGATTGAACGTTTGCAAATACATTTACATCCTTGTTCATTTGTTCTCTGTAGCATTATCCTAACCTCTACTTGTTTACTGAGCTTTCCTGCATAAAAACTCACTTCATAATTCACTAATAAAATGCACCTAAATACTCCCACAGAAGGAATCTCTTCCATACCACACCCAGCACCTATCTGCTCTTCATCTTCTATTATCTACTCCTCACTAACAAGTCTTTAGTGCTTCTCTAAGATCCAGTAGACTGTTTACATAAAGTAGCATGTACAGTATATCTCCCAGTGCTTTAAAGAGAATAAAGCCTGTCTCACTGCATGGCAAACCTAAATCAACAGCAAGATTGCATTATAAATGGCGGATTAGGATCATGTTACATAGTACAGACTGGTCTAATGGCTTTTAAATTGTATTAAATGCATATTCAGGGATTACAGGCCTCAACGACTTCCTCACAATGTTTGCTCCTAGTATCCCATTATCAATGCTTTTATTCTGCCCCAATAGGTCCAGGCTGCATATAAGTAGGGATGGCGCGAACTGTTCGCCGGCGAACTTGTTCGCGCGAACATCCGCTGTTCACAATCGCCGGAAGTTCGCGAACGTCGCGCGACGTTCGCATTTTGGGTTCGCGTCAATTTGGCGCATTTTTTTTGCCGCATTTTTTTGCCCTCTCACCCCAGACCAGCAGATACATGGCAGCCAATCAGGAAGATCTCCCTGGACCACCCCCACACACCCCCTGGACTAAAAAAAAAAAAATGTGCATACCTCCCGAGTCCCAACTGTCCCTCTTTTGCGAGCTCAACCCTCTGTCCCTCATTTGTACTGGAAAGACCCTCTTTTTGGAGGACCCTCTTTCACTGGAAAGACCCTCACTGAACAGCCAGAAAAAGAAGCAAAGATTTGAACTTGGCTTTTGGCAGAGAGTCCAGAACAGCTAACAGGTGCAGGTAAGATACTTTGTAACACTTTTGACATAAGAAAATAATGGATTTTTCTTTTCCCTTGATCCCCCTCTGGCATGCCACTGTCCAGGTCGTTGCACCCTTTAAACAACTTAAAATCATTTTTCTGGCCAGAAATGTCTTTTTTAGCTTTTAAAGTTCGCCTTCCCATTGAAGTCTATGGGGTTCGCGACGGTCGCGAACTGTTCGCGCGTTTGTCGCAAGTTCGCGAACGCGTCCGCGAACTTTTTTGCGGCGGTTCGCGCCATCCCTACATATAAGTAGATGTCACCCAAAGAAATTACTGGTATTAGAAATTGGTATATCTTACCAGATCGTTTCTGTCTGGAGAGAACATTTCCCAAAGGTTCCGAGACGAATTGGCTGCTGAAACCCTGAGGGTAACAAATAAAAGAAATGTAAAAAGATAGAAGGAAAATGTACATTCCCATGGGTTCTTTCATTCTAAGCTAGATGATGTTAGACGGATAAAGAAATAATGTTACTTGATTGTTTAGAAGGGAAATATTTAAAGTTCTTCCTTGGTCAGAAAAGGTACGATAATGACCTCACATTTTCTTTAATTATCACATCTCTCTTGAAATGGGTGTAACCCAGTAAACTAATAATGTTATCAGTAGTTATTACCCTACTTTTTAACCCCACCCTATAATTACCCACTTTAAAAAAAATAAGTATAATGGCATTTTTGTTTTATTTATTTTCAGTCATTTGTTTATATCAATAAATAACAATAAACACATTGAAGAACGGACACTTAAAATGTAGTCATGTTGTGATTGTAAACCCTGTCCACCCAGTTGGGCAGGCTCTGATTATGCCTTAGTCATGAAGATAAAGAAGAGTCTTTGAAGTTTTATTATACAATATGGTACTGAGAAAACATTGACACTGCATAACTGGGAAGCCAAAATATGTGGTCAAAAATAGTATATATTTAAGTTAAAGATGCTTGAAGGCAATTGAAGATCTTGACTTCCATGAAGGTTCAGTGTCCTAATCAGTTGAGATATAAAAAATAGCCCCTTTCGGGTTTTGGAGACTGGCAAGAGATAACCACTGCTCATTCTTCACTGCACACCCCTTGTAGGTGTCCCATTGGGGAAGAATTAGCATATTAATAGGGATTAGCATTTTATGCACAAGTTTCTGTCTAGCCCTATAGTCACATGACTGGGGGCACCTGGGAAACTGAAAAATGGATTTTAGTGCAGAAGTCTGCTCGAGCAGCACTATTAGCTGATGCATTTTGGAAAAACAAAACTTTCATATTACAGTATCCCTTTAAGCCCTTTATTTTTTGTCAAACTATTGCATTTTAATAATAAGTCCTTTCCATTTTCAGGAAATGCTTCAATATTCAGGTGTGTAAACTAATGGCGGCTTTCTGTTACAAAAAGCTGCACAATGGATAAAAATTAAACAGAATCCCATATTCAAGCTATTACTGAATTTAATTATATTTACATACTGTTGCTGAACTACCCTTTTATGAAATACTCCCAACCTGCATGGTACCTGTAATTAATTATCAATGCTACAACACTACTCAAGTCTTACTCCAGTAGGCCCAAAGTGCTTCCTATAACAATATAATCATGTGCAGCAATTAAAAAAAGTTACTTCTATTGATAACCATATATTAAGGATTAAAATATACCCTAACCCTTACTTAACATGAAGCCACGAGGGGCCCCTAAGGATAGTTGGTTGCCATTGGCTACTGTATTTGTGCACAGCCCTATTCCAGAGTATAAGTTCATAAATCCGTTTTGTATGTAGGGTTGGACAAGGCAACGTTTTTATTCATCCTGGAGTAGCGTGTGCTTATAGGGTGTCAACGATAATGGAAAGACGTAAAAGTCATGTGTGGAATGTCTTGAATAGAGACAAGAATTACTCACAGTGTTGGCATTATAAACTATTTTTTACTTCTGTATTTGGATCTAAAATATTTGTTGAGCTTCATTAAAAGTGCTGAGCTTTCTGTGGATACTTTCTCCCTTGCTTAGCTTGCTTCTTGTTTGGTTTGGCTCCCAACTTTATTACCTCTGGGGGGACTTCAATAAATGTCTACAGATTTAGTGTTATCTGTAACATTGGAAGAATAAATGGTTTTAAATATAATGCATTCATGGTGGAATAAGACTTTGGAGGGCCTCTGATCAAGACAATGAGTTTCACCCATACCCACCAAGCTCCACCAGAAAACCAAAAATGTCTACTTTTTTTACCACACTAGTTTTTTCCAGGGCAACTTTACACCATGATGAATGAGACACGAGCTTTCAAAACCCAATAATCTTCACTTTTTTGTCCACTCTGAATACTTTGTCCCTTGTTTCGTTTGCTTCTTCTGGAGTTTGTTTTTCAGTTTATTCCAAGGCAACATCAGCCCATCGTGAAAGAGGCACAAGTTTTCAAAACCCAATAATCTTCACTTTTTTGTCCACTCTGAATACTTTGTCCCTTGTTTAGTTTGCTTCTTCTGGAGTTTGTTTTTCAGTTTATTCCAAGGCAACATCAGCCCATGGTGAATGAGGCACAAGTTTTCAAAACCCAATAATCTTCACTTTTTTGTCCACTCTGAATACTTTGTCCCTTGTTTAGGTTGCTTCTTCTGGAGTTTGTTTTTCAGTTTATTCCAAGGCATCATCACCCCATGATGAGGCACAAGTTTTCACAATGTAATAATTTTCCTTATTTCTGGCGACGCTATGGACACTTTCTCCATTGTTTAGACTGATTCTTCTGCATTTGTTTTCCAGTTTATGTCAAGGCAATTTCACCCCATGATGAAGGAGGCACAAGTTTTCACTATTCAATAATTGTCACTTAGTTGGCTATTCTGTGGATGCTTTGTCCTCGGCTTCTTCATGAGTTTATTTCCCAATTTATTCCAAGGCAACTTTACTCCATGGTGAATGAGGCACAAGTTTTTATATTCTCACTAACAGAGACCTGATGTGTTATTTAAGAGATATGAGGCAGGGTGCATTTCGCAGTACTGTATTGATGAGGGCTGAGTGGTTGGAGGCACATGGGCATTTCATGAACCCTACCAATCCCTTAAAATGTGCATCATTCAAATGTGCAAGTTAGACAGCAGGCTGGATGCAGGGCACAATGGGGCCCCATACTTACAGCCTGCCCTATGTTATGTTGCTCTTTGCTCCTTGCATCAGATCTATTATCCAGAGCAAAGTACAGGGCCAGCCAATGCTTAGACATAAGTGCTATATCATTTAGCATAAGGAATGCACTTATGCTCCTCTTGAACTTCAGTCTGGGGTCTTTGAAAATGACCCCTATAGTTCTCACAATTTGTTACAGCAAGCCAAAAAAGTAAAGCAAAAATAGAACATAAAACATTTTCAGTGACCTGAAATAACATAAAATAGTGACAGAGCCAAGGAAAGCAGTAAGTTAATTGTCAGAGCATCAGAATGGTTTCCAGTTCATCCTTATCAAATCAGACTGATGCCTTCTTTGAATCATAAAGAGCAGAATTCATCCCAAAGTTTATTTTTCAATTACTACAGTACAGGAGTCAAACTTGACATGCCGTTACCCAAGTCAACCCAATAATTAGAATATGGCTTCCGATCAAATGAAACATTTGCTTAAACGTAGTCAAAATAACAAAAAAATCCATATTTTTCATTCCATCATTTTATTTAACCATATATAGAAATGAGGCGTTTGATGTATTCGTACTGAGCAGAAAAGGGACAATTCCATTGTGTTTTTGTAGGAGAAAATGCAAAATAGTTTGCAAATCAGTTTTTCCATAACTGGAAACATTAACCCCCTCTGTTCAAAACAAGCTTAGGTAACGCTTACTAAGTGATACAGAATAATGCAGCCACAAAGCTTCTTTCTTTGGTGCATTGTTCTCCGTCCCATGATGGGAAACAGAGTGGCTCAAATTCAGATTTATAAAGGCTTAATAGGCAAAAAAAAGGAATTTGTCACTTTTAGAATTGTTTTGTTCCGTGTGGCTATTTCAAGCACTTTTGTACCGACAGAATTATCACTTTATTTTCTGCTTTTCTTTGTAACAACTCACTATCGTCCCTGTTTTGCATGCATGCAAGAAAATACCCTAATTGTTATTCATTTTGCTCCACCAATCGTATTTTCTTTCCAGCTCCCTTATTTGACTCATGCTTTGATCAATTAACTCTGATCTTTAAGCAAAACCTTTATAAGTATTCTTGTAGCCTTGCTAGATATAATAGGGTTCATATACCATGTAAGGCAGGGTGCTACAATGGGTTCAATCCACCCTCTAGTAGGTGGTAAGGAAAGGTCTGCCTTGCAGCTAAAAAGATGCAGCCAATACCCAAAGGAAAGTTCTTCTTAAATAAGCTCATTCGTGCACTTGGGCCTGGGGTCTAAAAACAATGACCCCCTAATTTTGAATTGAAAGGCTTACCAACATCTCATGGAAAGGAAATAATAATGAATAAAAATTACTCACCATAGGAGACAGATTTGATGAGATTGCAAAACCGGGCAAAGCCGATGAGAGAGGTACACTAGAAAACAGTGCAAATATGAAATATATCCACCTTGAATCCATGATTCGCCTTCTTTGTCTTCAGAACTGAAAGAGAAATAGAATAGAGGTTTTAGAAAATGCACTTATATATAAGAGATGATGTCACTTCATTACAAAAGGAGAAACGTTTTTAGATTTTCTGAGTGACACTAATATATTAAACTAGTTTACTAGGAGTGACAAAGCCCAGTGTCTAGATAAAAGTTGTTCCATCTGAACTGTATCTACATTTTAGATATTACTGGAAGCTCATAGTCTTTATACCACTTTGAGGGGTTCCATGTTTTCCTGTATTAGTTTTCCAGTACATCAGTGCTTTGGCAGTCAGTGAATTGACAAAAAAAGGTGTAATGTCAAAAAAAGACAGAAATCTTGTTTCAGGTGCACATATACCTCCTTAATATCTCATCTGGTATGTGATATTCCCCTAAACATATCACAACTAGGACCAAAAATATATAAATCCCTTTATTTTAGTTGTCTTCCCAAGACAATATCAATTCATGTCCCTACATTTGGCGCAACATGTCTCCTGCCATGTGTTGAGAGTTTATTATAGATAAAAATTATGCTGTAATTATTATACTTCCATATGTTCTGGGAGCCCTGTGTGTATCTTGTGCCATGAGTTTATTATAGGAAGGAAACTGACACTATATTCATTCTGCAAGAGGTACTATATATGAAATTTCCACTGCATTTATCCTGCGTTGATTCTGGGGTATTATAGATGGAACTAGCCCTGAAATTATAAAGAAATCGGTATATAAAAAGCCTTCACCCTCCCCCTATGATAATTCCAGTAGAGATGGTTTCATTGAAGCAGGGCGAGACCTGCTTGCTTTTCTGATGGGGAATGTTCTTGTCGCTCAACAGAACATGGTATATTAGGTGGCAAGTCTATTTTCCAACCACACAAGAAGCCAAGAATCCCAAAACACAACCTAAACACAAAAGTAATATATAGGCTGTTACTGTGCTCTGAACGCCTATTCTAGACAGCACCCAGGGGATTAACGGACACATCTAGCTGGTGTATTGATTATCATCTAAATACATAAAGGTTCTTTGGGAATGGAGACTAGAGAGAGCAATGGAAAATATTTATGTGCATATTTTTCACAAATCCTTTGCATCGCATTAAAACCATTGTGTTAATTGGTATATAGACCATTGCCATTACATTTATTTTAATTTGAACACATACAAAAAAATGTTCACTGTGGGTTTAAACAATGTACAACTTGCTTATAACTATTGAAGACCGGTAAAATGTCCCCATAATTCCTGGACTTTAGAAAATGAAGTGATATGGTAGATATTCCTGATGGAAAATGTGTTTCTCTTGTTGGGTTTGCTCTTTTGTTTATTTATTTTTTCTGTTCCACAGTATCTTCTGATATTGACTTTAATTGACCCAATGGATACACAGCAGTCCATGCTGATGCATGTTTCCTAAAATGTTAAACCGGTCTGAATTCTTTTTTAAACTCTTACCAAACCAAATTAAAACCAAATTAAAAAAAGAAAGTATCATTCTCTATGTACCTATTTGCACCAATATTTGTAATATAAAAGGAACGTTTACCAAAAAAGAATGTGTTGAGTAACGATGCAGTTAATGATGATGTTAACAACACATAGGGGCCGATTTACTATATACACGTGAAGGATTCGAAGTTCGATCGAATTCGATCGAATTTCGAACGTAGGATTTATTAGTTTGGTCGAATTTTGGCATATTCGATCATCGAATAGGGAATGGTCGAACGATCGAATACATTTGAATAGAGTCGAATGGACAAATATTAGATCATTCGACCAGCGAAGGATTTAAATTTTTAAGTTTATTCGACTGCCTACTTTGGCAGATTGGACCTACCGAATTGCAATAGAAGCTTATGGGAGGCTAAGTCCTGATCGAATAGGATTCCTACGATCGAAGTCTTCGATCGTTCGAATTGTACGAATCATTCGAATGATCGAATGATTTATTCATTCAGTCGAATGATTTATTCGACTGATCGAATATATTTGTATTCGATCGTCGAATGATCGAATATCGAATAAAAGGTAGCCTAGAACTATTCGATTAACATTAGAAAATCGAATGCTAATCGAATATCGAATAGAAACGAATTATTTTTGGGTAATAATAGTAAATTTGCCCCATAGTATGAGGGGAAAAGTAGAGGAGTAAGGACAGAAAAAGGAAAGAGGTTCTTTGGGGAATACAGACCATATTAGCAAGCATTTTGGGTGATGTATTGTGTCATGTTTTGATATTTTAGTAATTTTTTTTTTGCATTATTGGATCAGGTGTCTATCAGCTCATTATTCTCTTGAACATGTCCAGGCAGCCTCTGATCAAGGTCTTTACTTTATAGAGAGGAATGACCTAATTTATCCATCTTTGCAGTGGGCAATACTATTGCTTTCAGAAAAATAATAATAATCTCAGAAGGATACGCTGATATCTGTCAGTAATGTGTATGAGCCCCAGGGATATTTGGTATGAGCAACCTCCTCTACTCTGCAAAATTGTCCACCTCTCCCAGCTATGTTGGTGAAAATCCAGAAGACATGGAAAAAAAACTCTTCAGCTCACTCTTTAAGTAAAAGGTTGTGTGATCTATATTATATTATTATATTGTCTGAGCTATAGTCTATGAGTCATGTGAGTTACAAGTTATGAGTAATTTTTTAAAAAAGATTTACCTCTCTTGGGTGGACTTTGTTTTATTTTGTCCTTATCCATAGATTATTATCAGTTAAACATTAGTTTTAAAATTAATTATCCTAAAAACACCCTGACATAGTTAATTACTTATTGGTACAACATTTACTTAATAGTTTGGAAACCTTTCACTTAAACTCATGCAAAAAGCCCCAAACATTTTTTCGGAATTATAATTATTACATACATAGAATCATATACTATATCATTATATTGCTAAGAAACGTTCCTGATCACTACAGTTATGCCCAATTCAGCCCAGTTATTATTGCAATGAACAACAAAGACAACCAACTCTCAGCTAAACTCCACTTCTGATTGGCTTGACCAACTGGCAATTTGACTAATTGGAACATGACATCTCAGAGGCAGAATAGTACAACAGTCCATCAAGATCTTTGAGGAAGCCTAGGGAAGCCCCCATCTCTCTTCTCTAATTTCCAGCACAGACAGATGGTTAGTTTCAAGAGGTATAATAATAATAGATATAACTTGATGGACGTCTGTCTTTTTTCAACCTAACTTACTATGTTACTAAAGATGGGGTCTAGAATTATACAGTATGTCTTTGGTTGGCCAAATATTGATTAGCCTGGTCTGAATTTTTGTTGTTTATAGAAGTGGGAAGACATCTACACTGTATGCCAAGGCTGTCCAACTGGAGGATTTATTTTTCTGTTGTGATTTCTGTGGTTTGTTATTTTATTGGGAAGATGGGAGATTGTTCCAGCTGTACAAAGACTGGCTAAACCAGTATTGTCCCCACTGGTATGGTATGTTGTGACATTGCAAACAGCCACAAATGTGTAAGGTCTGTAAAGTTTATGAAGTTATTTTTAAATGTAATTGCAATGTAATTGCATTTGAAATCAGAAAACATCTGATGCACTGCCGGTTCTGAAACAAGGTAGAAAACCCGAGTTGATTAACAGACCTGTGCAGAAGAGTTATTGTTACAGGAGAAGAGAACAAAAAGGGGCAAATAGATACTGCTTGCAACTGCAATCACATATAACTTTAAAACCATTACACATGTTTGATTAATATATACTAGCTGGTTACATTTTCTTTCAAATGCAAAAAAAATAAAGGCATAATAAAAATGTGCTTTTGTACTTGGTACAGTAACAATGTTACTAACGACAGGTATAGTGACTGAAGGGTGATAGGCATGTTGTTCCCAACAGCCGGAGGGCCCACGAGATTACCATCATCATCTTACTGAATCTCACAAAGTGCCAGTTTATTGATATTATTCACCAATATAGTCCAAGAAAATGCATATTTGGATTTAGATATGTAGCTTCCTAGTCTTGTTTGTACTAGCCAGTTCAAAAGTCTTGGACAAAATTTAAGATTACCCCTGTAACATACAGTTATCAACCACCAGTTTTCCTTTACTCAATTATACTGTATGGTCATTGATTTGATTTAAAACAGGAGCCCCCATTTACTTCTACAGGACCTCAACAACTTTAACTTGGAACACTTTTGTATTGGATTTTTTTTTACACTTGAAATTTTGCTTTTTTTTTTTCAAAAAATGGGCAAATTTGAAAATTTTTGGGAAAAAACTAAATTCAATTGTTAGTTAATGGACCCCTAAATACACTAGAAAAATTAATTTCACATGGAAAAAAATACTTCTGAGTTATTTCTATACTGTGGTTAATCCTGTAGTGTAAGAATAACATTGGGCCCAGCAAAAAGAAATACTGGGTATTTATTTTAAGATACCTGGATTAATGTGAATATTTACTTAATAACGCTTCCATGGCCCTAGGGATAAAGCAGATGAAGAATGCAAATATGTAAAACCAAAAGATGACTAATAATTATCAGTTATTTGTTAGAACCTGAATACTAAATCAAGTTCAAGCTTTTCATAACAATCATACCAGTTTATTGTGCTGGTCCATTGTCATGCAAATAACAGGGAAGTAGAATTGGAAGGAGTCAATGGTACACACTGTCAACTGGAGACTTAATTGTTGGTCACATGGTTCTTAATTTAAAACTACCTACATTATTAGAATCATAAACAGGGAAAAAATGTACCCAGAGTTGTTTTCATGTCTTCCCTCCCCACACACAATTGTTGTGACAAAATTCATTCATATTAACAGTACATATATTCTTTAATATCTTGCATATAAAAAAAGCAAAGTAAATTGTAAAAATGCTTAGAAGAGCATTCTCATCAATTTTGGCTTGACTTATTTTAAAGGTTTACTTATCTGTTAACTTGCCTATAGGTCTAGCAAAACCCATATATTTGAAGGCTTAGACTGTATGTACAAGTAAGGCAAAAGAATGGCTCTGGCCTTACAGTGTAGCAAGTGTTGTCATAGAGCAATGCTTTCCAAAATCTGAAACATCCCCCTACAAGAGGGGCTGAGAGCACTGTCTACGGAGGGCACAATATGAGTGGTCAGAGTTGGAGTCTACTTGGAGTCCAAGGTATTCTAAGTCCAGCTGGAAACTCATCTTAGAATTAGGGGTTAGCACTACTAATAATTCCTAAATATAGATGGACAGCTAATGGTAGTTCATATAACCTTATATTATAAGTTCAGGGAGACCAAAATAAATGGGGCTTGAACTGTTAAAACCTAAAAACACTACTACAGAGTAAACACAGGATAAAACAGAATAATTTAGTCTCAGTTACCCTCCCAGTTCCTGCTCAAAGATAATGAACTTAGGGTTAGTTAGTTACTTTTCATTTCTAATGCTGGCCATAGACGCAACAATCCGATTCTACGAGTCGAGGGTTCGTATGATTTTCGGACCGTGTGTGGAGAGTCCTGACATTTTTTGAGATTGGTCGTTTGGTTGATCGGACAGGTTAGAAAATTTCTGTCGGCTGCCGATAAAATCTCTGCGTGTGTTGCTGATCGTACGGTTTTCAGTGGGAGACTGTAAGACTGTACGATCCCTGTAGGGGCAGAACATCGGCTGATCTGTGCTTTTACTACTTTATTTGATCTAAAGGTTAGTGGCAGGTCGGGAGATGGGGAATCCTCGAACGAGGCGTCTATGGCCAGCATAACAAAGCGCTTGGTGAGTAAGAAAGTGATAATATTTAACTATGAGATGAGGAAACATTCAGAAACTTCAGTTCAGTTCCTTCCTTTTCTCTGTTCTGGATGGTCTATTGCAGGGGTGTCCGACCTGTGACCGAGGGCCACATGCGGCCCAGGATGGATATGAACGCAGCCCAGAATGAAAAGTTTGGTTCCTGAGGAAACGTCATGTTGCAAAGGATTAAGGAGTAAGTGGGGCTCTGCCCATTGCCCAATTAGTAATAATAGTAATATAATAATAAGTCTACTTAATAACCTGATGTCCCATATTACAGTGTATAGCTCCATCTGGTTATCCAAATGATATTGTAGTTCTGTTCTGTGCATTTTCTTTACGTTAACAAATCTTTGTGTATTTCATGTGTGGCCCCAGACAATTTTTCTTTTTCCAATGTGGCCCAGGGAAGCCAAAAAGTTGGAGACTCCTGGTCTATTGAGATCATTCACAGACACGTTGAGCCAGTGCTAGAGAAGGCAGGGACCATGACAGCATAAAGAGGTTGATATTAATTACTATTACACATGTACAACATAAAACCGCTGTTGTAACTTGGGGCAAAAACAAATTCACCAGAAAGAAACAAAGAATATGTTCCCACCTGCTCAAAAAAAAGCAAAACACCGGGACCCATTCATAAAGTTAGGCTTCCTGCCTACATTTAAAGGGATCAGTTAATAGTGCTGTTCCAGAAGAATTCTGCACTGAAATCCATTTCTCAAAAGAGCAAACAGATTTTTTAATATTTCATTTTGAAATGTGACATTGTCAATTTCCCAGCTGCCCCTGGTCATGTGACTTGTGCTCTGATGAACTTCAATCACTCTTTACAGCTGTACTGCAAGTTGGAGTGATATCACCCCCTCCCTTTCCCCCACCCAGCAGCCTAACAACAGAACAATGGGAAGGTAACCAGATAACAGCTCCCTAACACAAGATAACAGCTGCCTGATAGATCTAAGAACAACACTCAATAGTAAAAACCCATGTCCCACTGCGTACTATTCAGTTACATTGAGAACGAAAAACAACAGCCTGCCAGAAAGAAGTTCCCTCCTGAAGTGCTGGCACAAGTCACATGACCAGGGGCAGCTGGGAAACTGACAAAATGGCTAGCCCCATGTCAGATTTCAAAACTGAATATTAAAAAATCTGTTTGCTCTTTTGAGAAATGGATTTCAGTGCAGAAGTCTACTGGAGCAGCACTATTAATGATGCATTTTAAAAAAAAAACATGTTTTCCCATGACAGTTTCCCTTTAAGTACCCAGGGCACTGTAGTCAGGGACATGAAAGAACTGTAAGCCTCTTGCTGAGATTCTCGCATCGTCTCTAGTGCAAACAGGAAAGATACATCTCATTGTGTGCAAAGCCATCACTGCATCCTTCCTCGTGTCAAGAATGTATAAAGTCAGATGTAGCCTTTACAAAATTAAGGTTTCAAAGTCACTCTTTTTGTAGGAATATTCACCAAAGCACAGCACAGGGTTATACTTCCAGCGAGGCTTGTTATCCACATTTTTTGTATATATGTTTGTATCTTAGTAGGAACAGCCACAATGTCAAAATAAACAGTTATTTCTCTGTCTATAGACTCCAGCAACATAGAGCAAAGATCTTGCTTTACCTGAACAAGCAGTTCTTTCTCACACTGGTTCCTCTCCCAAAAAAACACTGTTATTTTACTCTGCAAGAGAATCCCTACATGCCCAAAAGTATCCAGACATAGCACAGGACCAAAACTCCAGCCATGAGTTGGCTACATCATATAGAAATAGTGTATGTGTTTGATGGATACAAGGAGAACCCTACCTGGCGGGTTGACTAAATAACATGGTGGCATTGAAACTACTTGGAATGAGAAAAAACGGAAAGTAAGGTGAGCAAATATAGTAAACGGGAAATGCATCCGTTGTATAGAATTATTGCAAATATAACATCTGCCGGGCCCTTATTAATGTTCTCCAATGAGAAAGCTCTCCAAGTGAACAAGATTTAACAAATTCACACATTTATCAAAGCTGGTGCTTGTGTCAAATCACCAGTCAAACGCAACCCTTTTCTATAGGTTATTGGTGCACGGAGCAGCTAATACTAATACTTATGAGAATCCTTACTGCCCAGTATCATATGTAGAGATATATCACATGTAGAGAGACAGAATTTGTAAAGAGTCAATATCCCTTTACAGGGGAGGGATTTTTTCACATAGGGGTTGAATTCTCCTTTAAGGTTCATTCCACAAATGAGCAAATAAAACAGAAGAAAGGGGACGGAATAGGGTTTCCCGCATGTAACAATGACAGAAGCAATCAGGGGAAGCCAGGATATATAAATATAGGTCTGGTGCTGTGTATGTGACAGGGGCTGGACACACATAACCTATGGCTCTGCAGGACATAAGTAGTGTCTCGTGATTGAAAACTGAGATTTTGTTTCACAGAGTTAATTTTTAAGTGGAATAGGATATTTTCTGGGTGTGTGAGGGGTTGTGTAATACAAAAAAAACAGGTAACTTAATATTTATTCGTTTTTAACCTTTGCTGAAATTGACCCAAATTAAGAAAGAATGACTGGACATAGATACATCTACTAATCTCTTCACAAATTGTTCCTTCACTTTTATTTCACTCTGCCTGCATTCTAGAAGATCCCAAAGCCCTTTCAATAAACAAAGTTCTTTACATCCCAGGGCCTCAGAATTTGTTTCATATGTTTTATTGCCATTCTGGGGCACCTGTGCCTGCTGTATTTAGATGCTCAGAGATGCTTTCAGTTCAGAATGTAATAACCAATAGCCTGCTTGTTGTGCCAGTTTCTGGAGAAACATCTACCAGCAATCCCAGTTACTTTTAACTGAGCAAGCGCCTCAGTGTCAGACTGAGATGCCAGGGGCCCACTAAAAAACCTTAGACCAGGGGCCCACCAGAAAACTTTAGTCCTTGGGCCCACTTTCCAAACTATTCCTCCTCACTCAACCTTTTCATTCTCCTAGAATTTTGTATCTACTTACTATATTCTTCCATTATTAAGCATTTTTTCCCATAAAGAAATAGGAAATAACCATGAAATAGGCTAAATTGTTAGAATCAAGAGGCCCACTGACACCTGGGCCCACCGGGAGTTTTCCTGGTATCCCAGTGGGCCAGTCCGACACTGAAGCGCCTGGTCTCCAGAAATTCAGACTAAAACACCCCGGCTACTGATGAAAGACCCCTTGGGAGGCTTTTGAACTGTGCCAGTGGAGGGTCAGCCTGAAAGTTTGGGTGAAAAAAAATGCTTATTTCCTCATCTAGAGACACCTTAAAACCCAGCTTGAAGATGTCTAGAATTGAGGTTTAAAGAGGAAAACATATTTGCTGCCCTAGATATTCTTAGAACTGTGGAATGGTTGATACACTGATATTTAGCTCTATTTTAACTGTTATGCGCTAAGTGGGCCATGACCAAAGTTCTGAAATAATCTGTCATCCACTGGTCTACTATGTCAAGACCATGTCTTACACCATCTGTCTCTTGATTAATAATCTCATCAAACAGGTTCAAACTATCATGCAGATCCTGCTTAATATCTGAGTTTATTCAGATCTTTATGTTAAACATGAAGATGTCAGTCATCTAGTGGCCAGTCCTGAAATATCAGTCGGCAGCCTTGCATGACCCTACTGGAAATTTGCTCCCACCCCATGCTAACCAGGTAAAATCTTTGATGTGGCAAAATTCATGCATGTTAAGGAACTCCTTAAATAAATATGTGAACCTGTCCCTGGGTGTTGGTTATTACTCTGAATCACATATTTAGTCTTCAATGTGATGTATGGAAAGAGAGAAAAAAAATATGATAATGTTTTCTCATGTTCTGGTTATGCTTGGTGAGTCACGTTCACATGGATTAGAGCATAGACTTTTTTTTTTTTTACTTTTTTTTTTACACCAATGCATATCCACACAAGTCTTGTTACACAGTGCTATGTTAATACAGTGATATTTAATTAAAAAAGGTAAGGTTCCTTCTCTATGTTAGAGTCCTTATATAAGAAAATCCCTTTATTCAAATTACAAGGTGAGGTCTGACATAAGTCAGAGTGAGTTAATCGAAAGGAGAAAGACGCGAGAGAAAAGAACCCCAATTGTAATTATTAGATATAATTCAACTGAAAAAAATCCCAAAATTAATCAGTTAAAGAGTAATTCATATACTCATAAAGTGCAAGACAAATAAATAATTACATCGGCTATGGGTTAAACGAAATCTTTTAAAAATATTGTGATTAATAATAATTTAAACCAATCCTATGAATTTAGAAAATCAATTGAATCAATAATTTAGTGTGTTGTGATAGAATTAATTAGAATATAAATTAAAAGAGAGACACTCGCTCAATTCATCAATTAAAAATGCAGTGCTACCGGGATACTTGATTTACTGAAAAAGGGATTAATAAATTAATAAATAAAGTTGATATGACCAGCATAGAGGTGGGTTAAAAAGACCAGGTCGTTAAAATCTTTTAAAAAGTGGTAGAAACGGAAAATAGAGATCGGTGGAATTTTCTTTGGGACAACTCCACCGATCTCTATTTTCCGTTTCTACCACTTTTTTTGTCTCTCTTTTAATTGATATTCTAATTTTTGAATTACTGGCTTAGAGGCAAGTTTTGGTTGCATAAAAAACAGATGTCCTGCCAAACATTCTCTCCTGTAGGCTGCCAGTCCATATAGGGGCTACCAAACAGCCAATCAGAGCTCTTATTTGACATCCCCATGGACTTTTTCATGCTTGTGTTGCTCTCTAACTCTTTTCTAAATTCAAATGTGGCTCACAAGCAAAAAAGGTTGGGGATCCCTGATCTAGAGGAAAGAAAAAAAAAACCCCAATTTCAGGGGGGGAATTGAATTCGTAACTCCAAGGTGGCTATCAGACCAGTCCCTGGATCAGTTCTCTTGAACTGTAAATGGCAAAGGAGAAACATACTATATGAATATCTACACATAGCTTTCAGTTCCGTAGCCAAAAAAGTGTATCAAATGCGTGCTACCTGTTGCCGATAGCTATATAAAGGGACAGTATGGACTCTCACACCCATTTGCATCAGTGTAGGTAATAAATGCCTTACTTACTTATAATTTGAGATCAGTGGACTAGTATCTCTTCAGTCAATGCCCATTAGCCATTACCCAACAAAACTGTCAACATTGTCACTGACTCTGCTGGAATGGGAATAGATGGACAAAACTATCATTCAAAGGCCCTATGTGGGGAATTCTGCTGGGAAGCTTTGTTAGCAAGTATCTCACTCATTCTGTGTCTAATGATAACTGCAATCACACTCCCTCTCCCAAATGTAATATATCATTGTGTAAAATAAAACAAATACACAAACAATGCAGTAGCTGAATTATAGCCTCATTATTTAACGTATTTGCTCAATTATACAAAAAGACAAATCGGGTCAGCCACAAATATGTTGTGTTTTTCTAAATATATTAATTATTTTGCAAATTAGGTCATTCCTTCCCATGTCTATTACATAATCACAATCTTTGCAATAGCAGATCCATATCTCCCTAAACTGGAGGCCACTTGTGGGTTGGAATTAGGTCCCTATAAAATCCACTTGGGAATCAAAAGGTTTGCAAAAAGGGTTGTAACTGTATCCGACCTTCTTAGCTGCAACAACAGAATGCAGCCAATGCCTTGACTGGCTTCTCAATGGCAAAGAGCTGTCAGGATGGATTACCATGGATAACCCCTTTTAAGATATATTATATGTAACTGTCAATGAATATCTGACACCCAACTGCTGCATGTAGAGAGACATGATGTCTGGTGAGTTTAATAGAGTGAGCTCTAATACATCTTCTAGGCAAAAGGAGTCCCCCTATAAGATATATTGGATGTAACAATGAATATCTGACACCCAACTGCTGCATGTAGAGAGACATGATGTCTGGTGAGTTTAATAGAGTGAGCTCTAATACATCTTCTAGGAAAAAGGAGCCCCCCCTATAAGATATATTGGATGTAACAATGAATATCTGACACCCAACTGCTGCATGTAGAGAGACATGATGTCTGATGAGTTTAATAGAGTGAGCTCTAATACATCTTCTAGGCAAAAGGAGCCCCCCTATAAGATATATTGGATGTAACTGTCAATGAATATCTGACACCCAACTGCTGCATGTAGAGAGACATGATGTCTGGTGAGTTTAATAGAGTGAGCTCTAATACATCTTCTAGGCAAAAGGAGCCCCCCATAAGATATATTGGATGTAACAATGAATATCTGACACCCAACTGCTGCATGTAGAGAGACATGATGTCTGGTGATTTTAATAGAGTGAGCTCTAATACATCTTCTAGGCAAAAGGAGCCCCCCTATAAGATATATTGGATGTAACAATGAATATCTGACACCCAACTGCTGCATGAAGACAGAATGAAGAGAAACAGATGCTGAGAGAGGAATAGTGAACATAAACTTCATTATTTCAGAAACTATGCAGAATATTTCATTGATAGTATTTAGAAAGCTTTCAGTATGATGAAGCTTATATTAAATTTAAATTCTTGCCATAGTTCCCCTTTAACATAATTAGAAATGATTAGGATTCCTCTACATGTTCTATCTGAAACATAATGAAAGGTTCTGCCCTGCAGAACTTTGAGTTCCCATCTCATTAAAGGGGTGGTTCACCTTCAAGTTAACTTTTAGTATATTGTAGAAGGGCCAATTCAAAAAAACTTTTCAATTGGTCTTCATTATTTTTTAGTTTTTTAATGATTTGCAATTTTCTTCTGTTTCTTTGCAGCTTTCAAATGGGGGTCACTGACCCCATCTAAAAACAAATGCTCTGTAAGGCTACAAATGTATTGTTATTGCCACTTTTTATAACTTATCATTCTATTCAGTCCATCTCCTATTCATATTCCAGTCTCTTATTCAAATCAATGCAGGGTTGCTAGGGTAATTTGTGCCCTAGAAACCAAATTGCTGACACTGCAAACTAGAGAGCTGCTAAATAAAAAGCTAAATAACTATAAAACCACAAACAATAAAAAATCAAAACCAATTGCATATTGTCTCAGAATATCACTCTATATTATACTAAAAGTTAACTCAAAGGTGAACAACCCCTTTAAACCGAAGGGATGAAATAATGTTTATGTTCTTAATTACATAAAGAATTTGCTTTCGCCAACCAAGAATTCAATTTCCCAATGGCTTCCAATGAACTTATCAAAAATATAAGGTTACACAATGCCATTACTAATACATGAATAACATCACCCCTACACTTTCCTATGACCCCCCCTATTGGGATCCCACCCCACAGTATAACATAATGAGGAATAACATAATTACTATTAATTCTTCTGTAGGAAGTGTCAGTATGATAATATTAATAATACAAACATTGGCATTATACTCGGACATGTGCTGTATTGCTTAAATGTGTTTAGTAGAATTAAGGTAGAATTAATTTCTGTAAGATCCAAATTACAAAAAGACTTTTATCTGGATAAACTCAGGTCCCAAGCATTCTGGATATTAGATCCCATAGCTAAATGATCATTTATACTATTATATTAAGAACTTTAATGATAAACCATGCTCTGCAGAGAATGATCACTTCCACAGCCTGCTGCAATGGAGCTTACAATCTAATTTTCCTGCACACATAAGGGTCCCAATCAGGAGCCATTGTGACTACCAGTAATTTCTGGAGTGTGAGAACAAACACACTAAGGGGCAGATTTACTAAGGGGTTTGAATTTGAGGATTAGAAAAAACCTCGAATTCGACCATCAAATTTTATGGGAATTAAAATACTTCGTATCCGAATATCGAATTCGAAGGATTTTACCGCAGTTCGAGTGGTCGAACGATCGAATAGGAAATATTCCATCAATCGATAAAATCGTTCAATTTGGAACGATTCGAACGATTTTAACCATTCGATCAAATGTTTTTATTCGATAAAAAAAAAAAAATGAAAACCAATTCGGTAGGTTGAAACTGGCGAACTAGGCAGTCGAATAAAAATTTAAAGGGGAAGTTATTCGACTGTCGAATATTCGAACAGATTTTTATTCGAATCATTCCATTCGTTCGAATTTTCAAAATTCGATGGTCGAAGTGGTCTTCAAAAAAATTTGAAAATTCGATCTAATTTGGAATCATTCATGTGAATTTGATAAATCTGCCCCTAAGAGAAAATGACAGAGTGCTATCGTCAGTAGCCAACTTGCCTCCATGTTTTTTCAACATGTAGCAGGTATCACACATTTCCAACAGATTTACAACTTTTTTTATTGGCTATTGCAGCTGTAATCCAGTACCGTACTGCGGCAATGCTAGGGGACAGGGGATGTGCATTACCTTGATACTCTGGAAACGAAAACTTCCACCTGTTGGCTGGAGACGATAAAATCCAATGGCTGGTTAACTGCAGACAAAGTGTTGGCCCTTCCCCAGGTCTGTCTGGTTGTCAGATATAAAGTGCATGGTGCCCAAGCAATCCCATTAGCAGGGCAAGAAGAGAGAGACAGCTTGCAGGACAGATGTCAGGATATTGTCTGGCTTCTCTCTAAGCCTCCTCCGAGGATTTCAGAGCTGCGGACTTGGCTGAGCATAGTATAAAATAGAACCCATTATTCATATTTCACTGAAATTACTTCCTGGTGACGAGTCATGGAATGTGTCTTGAGCCGCTTGCTCTGAGCTGCAGATACCAGCTCTCGCCTAAAGTCACACAACTTGTTTCAGGGCTTTCGTACAACAACAGATATAGGAATTCACTGAGACAGACACCTGGAAATTCAGGTCCTGCTGCACTTGACATTGTGTCGTTTTATCTGCCACGAATGACAGCATGAGAAGAAAGAAAAAGAAAGAAAGAAAAATAAAGGAGATATCATCCCTAAATTTAAATTGTAGAAAATGAATGAAAATGGCATTTTAAGCAACTTTTTTTAAATGTTTCTTTTCAATAGTAATTACATTACCACATCACTTTAAAAGCACTGAAAATGTGTGAACCACTTAAAACTGGCAAACGGAGACCAGACATTCCAACCGTGTATTGAAATGCCTAGCGCTTAAGTATTTATTAATAATAATGTATAATAACTATGCCCCTGGATGAATTTACGCCTGTATAAGACTTGTAATGTGCACAATTCTGGATCTATATAACAATCTCTATCTATATATGTAGCGTACAGGTTAGGCAGGAATCAAAGGCTGCTAGCACAAATTTGACTTTTTCGTAGTAGGGGAGCCCAGTAATTCCCGCTTTTCACTGATGCCCTTTTGAGGCCCCAGAACTGCTGTGGTTTTAGTTAGGATCTCACTAAGTTCAGAGACAGGCCTTCCAATACATGGTACAGACTAAGATCAGGCAAAGAACTTGGCCACAAAACAGGCAGTTGGTCTAGGACAGTCTGCAAGGATCATAGTCAAACAGGTAGGAGTCTGGAACCAGAAATACACAATGAATCAGGACTTGAGCAGGATCTGACCACAATCAGAAGTCAGCTTGGGCAAGGAAAACTGAGAGGGGTTTAAATAGGGAGTTTTGGCACCAAAACAGGTGAAGAAAGTGATGGAGCAGAAGAAGTGAAGAAGTGCTGGAGCAGAAGTAGACAAAGATGGTGCTTAAAACCTTGTCTGCCCAGAGGACCCAGAATGCACATGCTAGCCAGAGAGTCTAGAAGTAGGATAATGTGGCTTACTATATATATACTATATACTTGTGAGCCTTCTTCAGGAATATCCAAGTAACCTGAAACGAAGGGATTGTGAACCCCCCCTGAAACGTTGATGCACCGGTGGTCATAATAAATAGGGGGTTGCTCCCCACCTGCAATACAATCGGTGTGTGCGATTCTCATCAATTTTCTACTCTTATCAGCTAAACACTCTCTTCTCTTTAAGAAAGTATTGGAGGAAGGGGTCTGTGACCCCCTCCTTTATCGAGACAGTCAGGGCTCAACATCTTTTCCTAGTTAAATCAGTCAAATCCCTCTACATACAACAGCACTGTAAATGTCCATGATCCTGCAATAAAGCATTATAGACTATGGGTTACTGGCATAAGTGCCATTGGTTTATTGCATGGGTTAGCACATGTGTTTTAACTAATAACTTGCTCTCTCTGTGTACTCATTTGGACCTTGATTCATGGCGTTTCATATTATCTAAAAATACTATCATTAAATATAAGCAGCAAAAACTCCTGTAAATGTACTTATAGAAGAACAGACTCCCTGCCCTGCTTTTATTCCTCCTGCAGATGCTTCTACTGTACATTTCCAATATAAAACACGCCTTTGTATTCTGGTAAATAGATTATAGGATGGTCATTCCTCAAATATAATTTCCTTACAACAAAGAGACATCGGTTTAAATACAAGGACTGAAGCTGACAGGTGCTTTACTGTCAGTTCTTGAGATTTATGGAGCCGTTACAATTATAGATTTATTCGCGCCACTCGCTTCACTTTCTGACCGTCTGACGTTTTATTGTTTTTTTATTTCTCCTTCGATTTCACCAACCACATTTTTTTTAGCACTGAAAATTGTGGATTATACTAATTCTTTTAAACCACAGCAACTCAGAATTTATTAAATGGGGAGAAAAACATGAAAAACACCAAGACCAAACTGTGCCATCTTTAAGCTTTTGAGGTCATGTAGATATTTTCATTCTTCAAGATTTTTATATGAGGCTGTAGTAAATAACTCAGCATTGGTGTTTTTAGGGAAAATAGTGTTTTTCATGGTTTCTAAATCTGCTAAATCAGAATGGTGATAAATGAGACTCCCCATATAGTAATGTGTGTCTAGTATTCTTGTTATAATGAAAGCAATGCTACATTAACATGTAGAAAACTGCCTTTAGAGAGTAAAAACTAGGGAGATTATTCTGGCACCCAGCCACAGTGGGGAAACTGCCAGAAAAGCAATTATAGATGGTAAATCTCAGTAATCACTTTAACCTTTAAGTCTTGACAGAGTAGTTGGAGAAGCACGTCTAATAGCCTCTGGGGAGGGAGTGTGACTGTGGGATAGCAGGTATAGTAGGGAGAGATAGTGTCTATAGTAACAGTGGGATAATAGTCTCTGGGAAGGGAGTGTGACTGTGGGATAGCAGGTATAGTAGGGAGAGATGGTGCCTATAGTAACACTGGGATAATAGTCTCTGGGAACCTCACTGAGGAGCAAAGTTGTCATATTTAGTACATCCTACCTACAACTTCTTCTGTGCTTAACCCATGTAAGCAGAGTAAAATGGCCAGTGTCCTGGGCAGCAGAGGAATATTTGCTTAGCTCCCATTTAGTGTATGAGCCCCAACATCTGTTCAGCCTTAGCCATGTGATAATGCCAACAGTTGCTGAGTGTGTTGTGTTCCTGAAGGAAAATGTTTCTGTTTGTAGCTGGTGGTGATGAGTCAGTCTCAGAGCATCCCTTGTGTGGCCCGTAGCCAAATAAATACTGGAAGCAACATTGATCTGACATTATCTTCCCCGGGCCTGGTGAGTGTCTCTGGTAAAAACTAATCTGCAAAAACAAAGTTATAATGTTTATACGATTTGATAAGGAAGAATGATAAGACTTGTCAAACTGTCTGCTGCCCAAGAACAGGCCTGCATAGAGTAATGTGGGCAAAGTAGTCTTTATAAGATAGGACCAACAAACATCACAATCATCCTTATTAGACCTTTTGAATGAGAAAATACTAAGTCAAGCCACCCAACCAAACCAACCAAACTTGCAGGAGTGACCGTGAGATAAAGGTGGAGACAATCAATGAGTTTCCAGCTAAACTCATGTGCCTTAAGGTGGAGAGTCAATGAGATACTACATGAGTAAATGGATCTACTGAGACTACATTGACTTGATGCACCCAATTTCTGTTTAAATGCAGCTGAATATAAACAGCCAAACAGTTATATTAGTAAATAGATATTACCACCATATGGGTTTGATTCTAATCGAGAATGGTGGTTTCTGATCTAGAATCCTTGTATTGTTTCCAGTAACTCTCTTTACAACAGTTTATACACACAATTTTCTAAAACAAAGAGGATTTTGCTATAACGTCCCAGAAATGTCTGTTCCTTGGCCTTCCTCTTCATAGGCTGTCACCTTTCCACTCCATAATGAAGACACCAGGCTTCAACTCCTAAGAAGCTACTCCTCTCTGCATTGGCTTTTGCTTCCTTTCAGCAAACTGACTGACCCTGCAGAGCAGTTCACAATTCTGCTCCACATCTCTGAACATATCTTCAAGTACTGAACAAATCACTTACTATGCTCCTCTATTGACTCACTCCACTCATTACCTATCCATTTACTCACATTCAAGACTTTGCTAGGTCTGACCCTTCTCTAGTGTTCCCTCCACTTTTCCATCCAACACTATGCCAATCTCTTTGCCGCTAACCAATGCCTTTAAATACATTTCTATAGAGAAGCTTACCCTCATTATGCCTAATTTAGTATCAGTGTATACATGACAAGGGGACTCTTCAACTGACCCTTCTCTTTGAGCCCCCCCCCCACTGAACGCCATAGTTACATACCTTAATGAAATACCAGGAACCAGAAATGGGTAAAATGGCCACAACATTTGTTCACATTTTAGCAAATAAATAGGATCTTGCCAGTCTCACTGCAAGGTTATATTCAAAGCCAGAATTCCAAAAGAGATTGCTACTGTGCTTTGATGTTCCTCACTTGAGATCAGTACAATGACATTAGATCCACCAGTATTAGGCTGCCTCTACCTACAGAGAGAATAGCTTCAAAATCTCCCACCATGAGAGAGGTTTAGTAGTCCTGCTACCTGCCCTGGATCTGCAGTGTGTTGATGATAGGAAATCCAAGCAGGCAGCCCCCCAGCACAAGCAGTAGTAGCATCTGTATCAATCAACCCACCTTGCAGTCACAGGAGAGAACCTCTTTTCTGCCTCTTCTAAACTAACCTGGCAGTACTCTAGCAAGGTCCTACCTCTGCTGTGACAAATAAAACTTACAGTATCATATATCAATTTTGATCCAGAGGAAGGCAAAAAACCCAGCCTGAAGCCAATTCCAATTATACCTCAAAAGGGAAAAAAATTCATTCTTGGTCCCAATGTTGATGGGAAACATTCCCTGGATTAAGCATTTGACATTCATTTAACATGAATAATACCATTCAGACTCTTGTTTTTATACTGTGTTACCGTACCGACACCACAATTTAACAGTACATGCAGGAAAACGTCTACATTCGGTTATTAATAGATAATGTGAAAATATAAAGAAGAGAAAATCTTGACATTTCACAAAATAGAGGGGATGGTGGGTGGGATGTTTCTACCTGCTTAGTCTACCTGTAATCTGGCTGCTGATCATTGGGATCGCTTGTCTTGCAGCCCCTGTGTTTATAGCTCCAGGGCTTTCCTATATTCCATGCTCAGTGCCACATCTCTCACTTTACTGACTCCTGATATTGCCATTGCCCCCCTTTTAAGACATACAGTATAAGCTCTACTAAGCAGGGCCCAATAATGTAATAATATTAGATATTACTACTGTATCAGATTGCAGATGGTCTCTCATATTTCAAAATTGAATCTGTTGAGCATCTATGTTAGGTACATGGGGTAATGTGGTAGTGACATCCCTGAAGTTCCTATCATTTTGCTGCAAGAACAGACCAACTGGAAGGTGGCCATACACAAACGTGGCCATTTGAACACTATCTGTTCATTGAACCCACATTGTGATTTATCTGGTCCCACGAGGACTGATCAGCGGGTCTCCCTTTTTTTCTGCAGGCAAGCACATATCATTATATATCAAGAGAGAGAAGAGGAAAGGAATGCTACAAATGGTTTATTTGAAAACTTCCATCTATAAAATAAAAGTCAGTTTAAAGTTTAATTGCCCATCTAAATGGGATTTGCAGAGACCTATTAAAACTCTGGGCTGTTGCTGATCTTTCATACCTTAGAGCAGGGGTCCCAACCTTTTTCACCCGTGAGCCACATTCAAATGTAAAAAATAGTTGGGGAGCAACACAAGCATGAAGAAGTACTTTGGGGTGCCAAACAAGGACTGCAATTGGTTATTTGGTAGCCCCTATGGACTGGCAGGCTACAGGAGGCTCTACTTGGCACTATACTTAGTTTTTATCAATTAAAACTTGCCTCCAAGCCTGGAATTCAAAAATAAGCACCTGCTTTGAGGACACTGAGAGCAACATCCAAGAAGTTGGAGAGAAACACATTGCTTATGAGCTACAGGTTGGGGATAGAATGAATTTTGGAGACTGACGCAAATCCCTCTGGATTCTCCAGTTCAAAACATCCTAAATATGCCCCTGACTTGGGTATTTGGTCAGTAGCAATACTGTTAATATAAAAAGCTGCCATGAAGGTGTATCCGCAGTTAGTCAAGCTGTATATGAGCATGTTGGTCATACGTTTACATAGCAGATAACAGACAAGCAGCGGAGAATCCAATGGTTTCAGATAAAGAGGTGTCAAATTCCATTCCAAGATATTGTATATTTGTAGGCTCTGGATGAACACGGAACAATGTACTGTATGAGAGATACTTTCTCTTTACGGCGTTACTGATTCTTTAACTGCCAAACGTATACACTCACCATATATTGAGTGACTTTCATTTTACATTCTCCTTCTTATAAACCAATTAATCTTTAATTTTAGAGGGCAAGAAGTGACTGAGTAGGATGGCCATATTCTCGTCGATACCCATCAGTGTGCAAACACTATTATTATACTGTACAATGGGAAAGGCTAATAGTTTAAGTACATTTTTAATCAGATGAGCAGAGATAAGAGTAGGGAAAAGGCTAAGAAGTGCCAGAGAAGGATTAAGCAGTAAACTGATTGTTGGACTTATGTTTTATGGCACCTATGTTTATTTTTGTAAATAAGGAGCTAAGAGAAAGAGATAACATGGAGGGCGCTCTCAACACTGACAGTAAGGATAGACAACACCTTCAATATCCTACAATGCCTACTTGTTTCATCCATCCAGCCTTCCCATCTACTGAAATTTTGACAACCTTGCCAGTCCCATGGGAGTTCCTGGAGAAGCATGCAGGAGCCTACAAGGGCTGTTCTAGAGATAAAAGCACAGCAAAACAGAATAGGTCAACAGGAATAGGCACTATGTACAGAAAATTGCTTGAGGTTGGAATGAGACCTTGCTTTTCTACATTAGCCAAGTACATAGAAAATACAGTGGGTACAGTATGCATGCAGGGATCATATCTCACATAGCCAGAGGATACATCTGATTGTAAATTAACTCACTGGAAAATATTTTCAGCTTTCAAAGAAAATGACAAACATGCTTTAACGGGCACAGGAATTGTCCTAATCTACATATTTGTTGCATTCTATCGTTGTTACACTTAAGATTAAAGATAAGCCGCCAAGAGCAAACTGCTACGTGAGGGTATATTTTTGCCAAAATAAGTAAAACAAATTCTACTTGTTGAAAATATATAAAAAAAATATATATATTTATGTGTGTGTGTGTCAAATGCATCAACATAGTACAAGTTACAAAAAATGCATCAACATTTTTATATACTGGTGATGTTTCCATTAACTTTCTATTGACTTCAATGGATTTTGCTTCAATGTTTAGTAAAGGAAGCATTTTCATATTAGCAAAAACCAGAAACCATGTATCTACATTGGAGCCATTCCAGTTCCAGTTATGGACGACTAGGCCCAACTGCAACACAAAGCCATATCATATAGCTCATTTAGAATGACACACAAACTATTCGGGGTTAACAAGGAAGTTATACGACCTTTAGCCTGCAAGCTGGTAACAACAAAACATGTGACTAGAAACAAAAATTACTGCATACAAGCTCTGAATTGAATGCTTAACATCCATCCAGCAACTATGTAGCAAGCCAGCCAGTTCAGGTTATGATCGCAACAATATATTAAAACTTAACCTTTAATAGTAACATTGCTTAATAAAAACCAAATAGGCTCAAACCGACATAAACACTCACAGCATGTTCCAATCACAGCTGTGCAGGACAATGTCCTTAAAAATAACACATACTAAAAACTGAATGTGTAGGCGGACTGGGTAGGCTAGTGGTAACAAACAGTTTAAATGCACTTCCACTGCTTGACAATGTATCAAATTAGTCGCTACTATGAATTACTCTAGAATAGCAAATACCCTCCAATAGGGTCAATGTTCACACAGCGTTAATGCCAGTAGCACTCTTAAATATATTCCACACCTTCCAGTGAATCACATTAAAGCCCCCCACCATTCCCTCCCAAGGCTATAGTTTCTACCTAGCTACGTTGGGAAGCGTGGGAACTAGCCTCACCACCTTCCACCTACACCACCCAACGCGTTTCGCTGCTCGGCAGCTTCGTCAGGGGCATAAGTGTCGGCCCCGCTCCTTTCCGTCCTTTAAATAGTCACTGTCTGAAAATCTCACACTAGTTGCGCGACGTCACTTCCTGTTTAGGGCGGAAGTGCCCATACTATTGCTTCACCTAATAGGGAATCATTGACTCTTTGCCAGTAATATATCATTGCTAGTACTCACTGTGACAGTCAGAAATGCCGGTATGTCAGATACCGATATACGTCCAAGATATTTAGTGGGCCTTATAATCTTCGAGTAAGTCAAGTTGTTACACTTAATTGTGCGATATAAATGACGCCAACTTCAAAAGACGGATGGGGCGGAAACATATACTGCCTATTCAATCTAGACTTAAATCATGCATAAATTCACACCGTAATTAGATTAAATAACTTGCCTTCATTTCCAATACTATCGCTGTCATAGTGACAGACATATTCCCTAAATACAGATACTGTTTGTTAAATAATACCATAACATACCTCCCAACATATTGGGAATAAAAGGAGGGACAAAATAAGTTGCTGAGGGGATAGCGAGGCGAACATTTTTAGACCACACCCTCTAACTCTTATTATCGTGTTTATTTTACAAAATTTGTCAGGCCATGAAAGTTTGAACATTTCTTTGTGTTTTTTCCAGTTATTGCAGTTTTGCTAATGAAGATGACTTACCCCTGTTATCTTATATTGTTACAATTACTTATTTGCTTATCTACAAATTGTTACAAAGTATCCCAGTTGCAATGACCCTGGACATAAGTGCAGGAACACTTGTACGCCGTGTCTGACTGCACTCTGCACCTAGTGGCAAACTGTAAATTAACTCTAGATACAGAGCACAGAACCAATGAGTTAGTTAGCTCTGTCTTCCATAGGTCAGGAGGGAAGTACAGGGTCCCTCTGAATGATTTGGGAGTTAGGAGCTGGTTGGGTGGTGGGAGGGGAGAACCAAAGTGTCTCCACCTGCCCACCATGAATACAGCTCTGCCAAATTCAGGCAGTAGTATATTTATGGGGTACACACATCTTTCTGTGTTCTGTTCAGAGCACCTCCAGCAGAGTTCAGAGAACTCCAGCAATTCTTTTAAGTGAAGAGCAGGGCACAAAGTGCAACTGTGCATCCTGCATGTATTAAGTTACCCTTTATTCTTTTAGCTTCAATTGTTTCTGTATAGTGATAGGATTGTCTAAAACTATACGTAGTGGTATTTAGTGAAACCCATCAGAATATAGGTCTAGAGAAAATATATAATTCTTCCTAAAAAAAAAAAAAAAAAACTCAGGACCATTCATGATGCAGTTGTTTTTTAATTCCTGTTTTAGTCTGGGTTCCTGAAACGAGAATGATAGGATATAGGTGGCATTTCAAGCTCCCAGAGCTGGAGATATATTCATTGTATGCCAATATTTATATCAGGTATAGTGATGGGTGAATTTATTCGCCTGCGGCGAATTCGTGGTGAATTCCTGCGATTGGCTGGCATCTCGTTTTGGACGTTTTTGGACACCGGCACCCATTGCTGGTGTCCGTTTTTTTTTTTTGCCGTCTGTGTCCAAAAACAGACACGCACATCCAAACATGGACGTGTGCATCCAAAATGAAACTCAGCGGCGTTTCGAGAATTTTTCGCCATTCCCCCATCACTAATCAGGTAATCTATGAAACAGAAATAAGAGTCAATATACAAGGTAATCAGGGTTATCCCAAAGTGATATATCAGATAATCCCCTTCATAAACCTTGGCTGCTCATGTTCACCCTGATCTGTCATGTCCAAAGCCGTTCTGGGTTCACAATAGGGACAATTGAAGAAATGGTGTTTATTTAACAACATTTAAAATTCGTTCTTTTTGTCCTAGAGATCAGGTATTTAGGATTTGGCACTGTTTAATTGAGTCTTATAAGTCTTCTTCCTGGTGAGTTTCCTTTCAGTCTCAGAACCTATGAAAACTGATGATATTTGGTTGAAGGGTGGACAGAGGCAAACTCTAAGAATGCATAGTACATAGGGTGACATTGACTTTAAACCAACCACGTTTAGGAACCCATGTTCTTGCAGTTCCTTCTGGAACCTCTTCCTGTTAACATTTGGAGCTCCAGCTGTTTCTATTGTCACTGGCTGCACCATAGCCATGAAGATGGTTTGAACGTTTTTTTTAAGGAAACTGCAATCAGTGCTGGTCTGTTGGTTGTTGGAGATCAAACTACATTAGGGTATATATGGGTATTCCCCAGCACACTGTTATCACAGGAACATTATGTACCAGCCACTAATTAAATTCTAAGTAAAATTCCAGATAACAAAGTCTTCCAAATCATTTTCTAATGTCTGACCTTTAGAACTATATAATTTCAATAACTCTGAAGGGATCACTGACCCAATTACAACTTGACGGGTTTATTAGCTAAAGGGAAATTTCAGTATTTCTACTTTGCATATAATTTTCTTTTTCCTGATATGATATCTATGAATATTAGCTTTGTCTGCCAGACCAATCTATTAATAAAGCATTAAGAGGAGATTAGAAAAAGGAGTGCTTGGTGGCTAAACATCGATCCCTGTTACATGGAATCCAACTTTTTGGAACACAATACAGTACTTGTGTCAATAACTTTGGACTTGAGCACCAAAAATGTATCTGCTTGGTTTAATTTCACCTGATATGAGCAAAGGTTCAGTCAGGGCTGCATTTAAATAGTAGACACCCTTAGGCCCGCTGTCATTTGTCGCCCCTGTTTCCTCCCTTTTATATGCTCAAATCGTTTCGGGAAGGAGCAATGGGAATTGGCACACAGGAAATTTACATTTCTGAACCAATGTGGGTGTGGTTGGACAGCATGGGCCTAGGTGGCCTCTCCAGAAATCCAGGCCTGGGTTTAGTGCTATGACATCACACCGGTATGCAAAAATCAGCAAACAGATTAAACTGTGTGATGCAATAGTCCATGCCAGTTGACATGCCATGTCAGCTCTATGTAATCCATATTCAAGCAGTTATCCTTTTAGCAGATGCACTTGTGCCAGTGATAGATATTGGGAATCCTACTGATGAAATCATCTGACCACCCTGGGCTTCTTGACCTTTTCCTTCAACATTTTATTTGGTCTTTCCTCCTATCCTCATCTCAAAGGTATAAATCAATATTTATATTTAAAAGTAGACCTCACATTAGTATGGTCACTCCTGGTGTAACAGAGAAAGTTTGTGAAACAGTGTCAGGGGACAATAAACCAGTAAGGAGACGGTAAGTGACAATCATTGGAATGACTAGAGACACTAAGGGGCCGATTTACTAAATTCACGTGAACAGATCGAAGTTCAATCGAATTCGATCGAATTCCGATCGTAGGATTGATTTGATTGGTCGAATATGCAAATTAGGCTTATTCGATCATCGAATGATCAAATATTCGATCGTTCGATCATTTGATCAGCGAAGGATTTAAAATTTTACATTTATTCTACTGCCTACTTCGCCAGATTGAACCTACCGAATTGTAATAGAAGCCTATGGAAACCCTCCCATAGGCTTCTGAAGCTAAGTCCTGATTGAATAGGATTTGAATAGTTCATTCGATCGATGGAACGATCGTTATTCGATCGTTATTCGATCTTCGAATGATCGAAGATGGAATAAAAGGGTAGCCTAAAACTATTCGATTCAAATATCGAGGAAAAACGAATATTTTTTGGGGAATAATAGTAAATTTGCCCCTAAGGGCAACATTTATATTTTACACTTCACCAACTCATAAAGATTTGATACAGTCTCACACCTGTAGACTGTGCGTAGGAAAGAGTATTATCCCATTGGTGGCCCAACCTGACACATGGCTTGCTGTAAATGGATTGAATCATTGGGAATGCTGGAACAAGGAGAGATGATTCCTCCAGGCAAATGCATTGACTGTGATATCTGTCACCATTGAATAAATACACTTAGCAATAAATCTAGCATTTATTATGGCAACTTTTACAACGTCGTGGTTAAATTTACATTGAAATGTAAATTATATAATGGCTCAACTCAATAAAGAGACAAATAACACTATATATATATTTAGACAAATGTCATGCAGCACTCAGTAAAATAAACAGTTCTAACCTGTAGCATGTACAGCATCCAAGGGGAACCATAAATAGATGCTTCTCAGAGGAACAGGTCTGCAAGAGGGGTTACCAAATGCTGGTGTTTGGGAAAAGTGAGATATTTAAAGGGATCCTGTCATGGGAAAAAAATTTTTTTCAAAATGCATCAGTTAATAGTGCTCTTCCAGAAGAATTCTGCATTGAAATCCATTTCTCAAAAGAGCAAACAGATTTTTTTATATTTCATTTTGAAATCTGACATGGGGCTAGACATTTTGTCAATTTCCCAGCTGCCCAAAGTCATGTGACTTGTGCTCTGATACACTTCAATCACTCTTTACTGCTGTACTGCAAGTTGGAGTTATATCACCCTCCCTTTCCCCTACCCAGCAGCCTAACAAAAGAACAATGAGAAGGTAACCAGATAACAGCTCCCTAATACAAGATAACAGCTGCCTGGTAGATCTAAGAACAACACTCAATAGTACAATCCATGTCCCACTGAGTACTATTCAGTTACATTGAGAAGGAAAAACAAGAGCCTGCCAGAAAGCAGCTCCCTCTTAATGTGCTTTCACAAGTCACATGATCGGGGCAGCTGGGAAATTGACACAATGGCTAGCACCATGTCAGATTTCAAAACTGGACATAAAAAAATCTGTTTGTTCTTTTGAAAAATGGATTTCAGTGCAGAAGTCTACTGGAGCAGCACTATTAACTGATGTGTTTTGAAAAAAACATGTTTTCCCATGACAGTTTCCCTTTAAAAGTTATGGAACAATACTGGGTAAATGACCACATTATGTAATGTTCTTGTCAGGATTCTATTTTGACAAATAATAATCATATTGTATATGGACTTTAGTGTTCTATTAGTATGAGAAATGTGTCTAGTAAACCATAGCAACCAACAAGCATGCATCATTTACTGATTCCATGCCTGAAAGCTTGACTGGTTGACTAGATCTGGTGCCAATTTTGCAGAGTTTATAACATTTTCCCTCAAATTAAACTGGTTCTCCAGCAAACTGTCTCAGCTTTAGTAACATTTCTTCTAACTTTACTACAACCTTTGTTTTGCCATGAAACAGTTCTCACTCTCCATTATGATGAAGCTCATTGAGTCATTATAATCCCCATCTTCCCCCAATTTAAAGCATTTCAATCTCCAAGGTACTTGAGCTTCTTCTTGGGTTTATTGATGTTGAAAAGTAATGAACAATGTATAAACTATATGTTTAGGGTGCAATATTGGAAGAAAAATTATGGTGTCATCCATAGATGTCGGAGCAGCTCTTGAGCTTCAAAGTACCCATAAAAGGTCTTGAATATCCACACCGTGCCCATCTGGACAGCTCTGTCATACAGGGGTTTGGAAGAGTTAAGCTTCATGAAGTTCCAGTATTACTTTCTTCATTCTTCATTTTTATTTAAATTCTATTGCACCTTTTTTGTTTGAAAAATTTTATGAACTGTCCCACATGTTGCCTTTGCTGAAGCTACTCTATGTATACAACATGCAGAAAAAGTAGTCTGCAAATAGGGTGGAGCATAAGTGAAAAACAAACATAAGGCATGCGGCATACCACTGAAGTTCAGCCAAATGGCCTACAGAAATGCTATGCAACAGGAACCTTTGCAAGGATTGATTTTAATCTTTAACAATGAGGGGAAATGTTTATATGCAGGGGAAGTTTCTTAGTAGTTGTTGGGTGCCAGAGAAAAAATTGCCATAGGTTAGGTGTAAATGACACAGAGGTTTCTGAAAATCAAGTGAGAATACGGTTTGAACTATCCACCAAACTATCACCAGAAGCAAAAGCTGGGTATCCTGAGATTTTACTGCCAAGACTGGTGAGTTCAGACAAACAGGCCCATGTGATTGTCAGGCTTCACCTGTCTCAGAGCCAAGATGTGAGGAGACGTGGCCAATTCGGAGAGTTCACCTGAAATAGTGGTTCAGCTGAGGTTAAGGCTGTGTCACGGTCGGCACCCTAAACCAGAACATATGTCGAGCTCCCTGGTCTCGGCTCAGCTTCACCAGTAGTGTGATAGCCTTTGGCTTCGGGAGGAGCCCTCAGCTTACTCGGATGCCACCTGGACTTATCGAGAGGAGTAAGGCGAGGAGTTCTGGCAAGCAAAGGGGAAGACAGTTGCTAAAGTCAGTTAGGTTGAAGGTCACGGTACAATAGGATAAGGCAAAAGTGTAGTCAGGCAGGCTGGGTCGAGGTAGGCAGATACAAGGCAAAGCACCAGGTACAAAACCTATCACGGGCAATGAACAATTCATAATGCCCCTTTAAATACCTTTAAGTTTCGCACCTTTCCATGCTGGCATCAATACGCCAGAGCGCATGGGCTATAAAACGCAGAAGTGTGTGCCGGCGCGCACTTAGGAAGATGCTGCCAAAAGGGACAGAGAGCGGCACAGCGGGCGTCCACGCTGCACCACTAGACCACCAGGGTAAGAGTTTCTTACAGGTGGATAGAGAAGTTGAATGGTCAGGCCAGGGTCAATGCAGGCAGAGTTTAATCGTAGTCATCTAAGCAGGCTGAGGTTGTGTGCAGGCGGAGATCAAGCGTAATCGAGTAAGTAGGCTGAGGTCAAATGCAGGCAGAGCATTGTCAGGGTTCCTAGCAGAAGTCAAAACCAGAATCAAATAGTCAGGGTACAAGTTCACCAGAGCAAAGTCTATCACCAAGCACAGAGCTATTCCCTGAGCGTTATTTTAAGGAGGGTGTTTTGGCGCCAAACGTAGTGAAGCCCGCATTGGTAAAAAAAGGCTCCATAAGGGGTGCTTGTGCTGGACTTTTTAAATATGTATACAATAAATATATATTTTTTACTATTGTATTGCATGCAGTGGAAATTTGTGCAGTCTTTAAGCCTGTATTGATGCTCATCTTGACGCACGTATCCAAATGTGTTGAATCCTTATAGCGATAGAGGTAACCAGGTGGTTACTAACAATAAACTCTTGGATGCCATCTCTCATTCCTGCCATGTGTGTTTTGGTACACCATAATGATGATATAGGAGGCATCATTTTAATGTTCTGTGCAGTTTCTGTCCAGTACCAAGCTCTAAGATGGTTCTTCCATTATTTCGAATTTTCAGGTACTCTCTTTTCAGAGTGAAGTTTTTAATTTAAGTATTACAATATAAAAATGTATAGAAAGACAACAGAAATAAGGAAAATGACAGAGATGCCAATGGGGCAGGTGAACCACACATCTGACTACATTATACATAAGTCATCAAATTTTGGTTGCCTATGGCCAAATACATCATTGTTTTTTACTAGGAAGAGTTTCATTCACTAGTTCCTGCCTGAAAGTGAGGGACTGATGAGCTGTGTATTTCCACTGAATCAAAAATGCATTCAGAGATTAATCTCCAGCAGGCATACCAGAGGTAACAATGCATGGATATATTGCACCACCTCTCCTCATAAATATTGAATGAGAGAGCAGTCCCAGAATATATCAATGTAAAAACCCACTGGCTACTCTTCATACATTGGTCAGAGGTCTGAGGAAAGAGCTTAAAGTCTGTATGGGGTAAGGTACGTGTGATTCAGGAATTTCATATGTACATATCTGTCCTATACTGACATAGTGATGTTCTACATGTTGTCATTAAGGTCTAGTATGTCTCTGAGCCACGTTTCTCAAACTTTAGCTACAAAATAGTGTAAGACCAGGACAGGGATCTGAGAAGCTCAGCCCTGTGCCATTTCTATTGGCTTGAGAAAGCATTGGGTTCTAAAAATGTTATAGACACCTGAAAGAACTAGACTTATGTATGTGATAGCTTTCTCTTAAGGCTTGGAACTATTACTATGTTCCACAATGTCATATAAATATTTTATTCCCAAAGTAGTCCAATCATTGATATCAAGCAGCATCCAATGTGACCAAACTGGCCATGCTTCTTGGAGGTGTTTGAGGGCTTTTGGGAATGTTTCCATGACTGTAAGTATTGGGGTGGTGATTGTGTAGTCTAAAGGAGGCCCGATATATAATAGTTTGGCCAATGCTTCCAGAGAACCTACCACCATAGCCTCTTAGGATGTGGAGTGGTCATCTGGTTGAGGAACTAGCTGAGTGTCTAAAACATATAGGGGCAGATTTACAAAATTCATGTGAATAAATCGAAGTTTCGATCGAAATCCGATCGTACGATTTTTATCGGAGATTCGAATATTCGAATATGCAAATGTGGCCACTTACGGAAAATTCTAGCATATCGAATAGATAGAATATTCAATAATTCGATAATTTGACGATTCAGTGATCTAAGTACTTTAAATTTAAAATTTTATTCGACTGCCTGCTTCGCCAGATACAATAACTTTGAGAAAACCACTTGGAGAAATAATTTTTGGTGGCATGTGAATCCATCTACCAGACAGCAGTTAAAAGTGCAAGCTGGACAAACACATACTACAAAGGCAAACAATAAAACAAAATGTATGAAACAGAAAAAGAAGACCGGCTAATAAGGTACTTAGAATAAGCTGACCTCTTATTGCCCCAATAAGCAAAGGATGCCTTGCTCTTTCACATTTATATGACTACTTCCACCATGTTCATAGCTGGTTCCACAGTGATGAGGCAGACCCTGGTCTTATTTTGTTAGTCCTTAAACTTGAGTCATGGGAGGTGTTAATAAAAATCTGCACTATAGGAAATTAACAGAAACCATTACTTGCCTAGCAACTATCCCTACCCCATAAAGAGCCTAGGATATTCCCTCTCACTATACTGTACCTTCTACTCTGGAGGAATGTTGTACCTCACCTTCAAGCATTCTTTTATTGGCCAACACTGGGGATCTATATGCTTGGCAACCTCTTTGTTGACCACCATATCTTTGCTATGTACATGCAATTGAATACTAAAATTGGGGCACACTTTTTAAAATTATTTAGATATTTACAACTGCGCCAATTCCTTACTGACTCAATTTCTTCCTTTAGTGGACTATGTTAATCTTACCTACTCCTTTAGTTAATATTTAGTTCTCCTTTAACATTTGGAACAGGTTTTTTTTTTACTTCAGGTTTCTCTATATTTTTGAGTTTTTGATTCTGGTTTTCATTCGATGAACTGATTGTCAAGCTGACAGTTCGATAGTCAAGTCAAGGCACAATTTTTTCAAGGAGTTTTATTGGATGAATATTTTTTATTATAGTGAGAAAAAGTTGAGTTTTAGTAAATACCCCCCTTAAAGTTTAAGCCCCTAAAAGTATGTTCTTGGTTATAGAAAGCTCAGATGTGATATATAGATTAGATGACAAATATTTTACATATTAAATAATTTCACATGAAGCTTCCAAGAGCAAAGTCAGTCCAAGTGAATGAGAAGAAGTTGCAGTGGAATGGAAACTATGTTTCAGATCACAGCATTCCTGTGGTTTTTTGTAGCACAGACAGTCTCGGACTGGGACACCAGGGGCCCACCCAAAAACCTTAGACAGGGGGCCCACCCAAAAACCTTAGACCAGGGGCCCACCATAAAACCTTAGACCAGGGGGACACTCTTGTATTCTTCATCTCCTCAATCAACCTCTATTCTCCTAGTTTGTTTTCTTTACATACTATAATCAATTATTCCATCTATTTAGCCTCTTTGTTCTCATAGAAATAGAGAATGGCCATGAAATAGGCCAAAAGTTTAGCAGCATGAGGGCCCACTGACACCTTGGCCCACCGGGAGTTTTCCTGGTATTCTGGTGGGCCAGTCCAACACTGAGCACAGAGACGGCATAACCTCGAGAGCTGACCAGGCTGAACGTTGGGCTGAAAAGCTGATCTAATTCACTACCTTTAGACCAGGAATCCCCAACCTTTTGAACCCGTGAGCAACATTCAGAAGAAAAAGGAGTTGTGGAGCAACACAAGCATGAGAAATGTTCTTGGGTTGCCAAATAAGTGCTGTGATTGGTCATTTGGTAGCTCCTTGTTCATTGTCAACCTACATTGAGACTCTATTTGGCAGTACACCTGTTTTTTATACAACTAAAACTTGCCTCCAAACCTGGAATTCAAAAATAAGCACCTGCTTTGAGGCCACTAGGAGCAACATCCAAGGGGTTGGAGAGCAACATGTTACTCACGAGCTACTGGTTAGGGATCACTGATTTAAACGCTTTTACATGTTAACTCTCTAAGATTGTTCAGAGTCGTGTTTCCTTAGCAAACAGGCACATCAATATAACTAAAAATACCTGTGTAGAAAATTAACATATTACATTTTGGATAGCTGCCAGTTGGTCGATGAACAGCTCCATGAGGGGAACTAGAGACTTCTCATAATTGTACAGCTATTATAGAGAACTTTTACAATGTACAATGTTGCCACTTTAGAAAATGATAATGAATCAATGTTTTTTGCTAAACAAGTTGGCACTTTATAAATACATGTTAATAATCATAACAACACTAATTTATTTATTTTAAAATGTTCAGTTCTTTTGCAATAATTTAATGCTCGCAGCAATGTCAGTGACCAAGTGGGTTGTTGCCTATGCAAGAATGTATAGGCAATCCGAATCTAATCCGAAGCCTCCTGCACCGGATGGCCCCTAGCAGGTCATTGCAACAGGCTATTGAGGGTTGAAGCAGCAGTTTACTAATAATACCAATGTCCCCAACCAGTGGCTTGTGAAACACATGTTCCTCACCAAATCCTTGGATGTTGCTCCCAGTGGCCCCAAAGCGGGTGCTTATTTTTAAATTCCTGACTTAGAGGCAAGATGTGATTTCATATAAACCAGGTGTAGAGCCTCCTATAGGCTGCAAGTCCACATACGGGCCAACAATGATCAATCCTAGTCCATAATTGGCACCCCAGGAACTTTTTTCACACTTGTGTTGCTCTCCCCGTGTGTTGTGTTGCACTCGCCCATAGAATAGGTAAATATATTAAAATATAAATTAATAATGGCAGCGCCTAAGTATGCATTAAAAAGAGACAGGTCTTTACTTTAGGGTAAGATTCCACAGATAGAAGATGTTGTATGTATGTATTGCACTACTAGTGTGTGATATATAGACAAGACAGTTATACACAGTTATGCACAGTTATTATAGATCATAACACTTCCACATAGCTGAAATTCATAGTTCTGTTACTTAGGGGCAGATTTACTAAGGGTCAAAAACGGCAAAAGAAATTGAAATTCGACCAGGGAATAGTGGGGAATTAAAAAAATTTAGAATTCTAATTTTTTTATCGCAATTCGATCGATCGAATGATCGAATAGGGAAATTCGATCGAATTTTTCTTATTTGATTTTAGGGAATGATCCCCATTTCGGTAGGTTTATTCTGGCGAAGTAGGTGATCGAATAAAGGGGAAGTATTCGACCATCGAATTTTCGAATATTCGAATAAAATTAAATTCGAATATTCGAATAAAATTAAATTCGAATATTCGAATCATTCGAATGGTCGAATTTGGTCGAATTTGGTCGAATTTGCCTAATTTGCATATTCAAAATTCAAATATTTTTTAAAATTCTATCGAATATTCGAATCCTTCATGTGAATTCATGTGAATTTAGTAAATCTGTCCCTTAATGTACCTTAAATATATGTTACCATATGACACAATATATATATATATATATATACATGGGGGTGCCAAATAAGAGCTGTGATTGGCTATCACCTATGTGGACTGGCAGCCCACAGGAGGCTCTGATTTTTATGCAACAAAAGTATGCCTTTAAGCCAGGAATTCAAAAACAAATATCTGCTTGTAGGACACAGCAACAGCCAATAGGCTGGTGAGCAACATGTTGCCCATGAGCCATTGGTTGGGGACCACTGCTGTGGAGCATCATAATGAGCAATATATATACCAGTTATAATAATGGGTAGTAATGTTGGTCAGCATGGCTAGCAGAAATTACGCCGGCTAAGATGTATATTTCCTGTACCAAACTATGACACTATTTGAGGGACAGGAAGACAAGTCTCGTTTTGCAAAGATAATTCAATTAATTATCTATTCTATGCATTTGATTTGGTGCAATTTGTTCCAACAATACAGCAAAAGGAAAAATAAGAACATCAGGTAATGGTCTGTTTGATAGAATCTATGAATGTTTCTTGATAAGGTACAGTTTTATGGGATCTCTCTGTACAGACTATGAGCAAACTTAGGGTCTGTTCCTGCTGAATTGTGCTTAGTACAGGGAATACCTATGTGACATAGTTTTATGGGATCTCTCTGTACAGACTATGAGCAAACTTAGGGACTGTTCCTGCTGAATTGTGCTTAGTACAGGGAATACCTATGTGACATAGTTTTATGGTATCTCTCTGTACAAGCAATAGGCAGACCTAGGGGTTGTTCCTGCCAAATTGTGCTTAGTACAGGGAATACCTATGTGACATAGTTTTATGGGATCTCTCTGTACAAGCAATAGGCAGACCTAGGGGCTGTTCCTGCCAAATTGTGCTTAGTACAGGGAATACCTATGTGACATAGTTTTATGGGATCTCTCTGTACAGACTATGAGCAAATTTAGGGACTGTTCCTGCTGAATTGTGCTTAGTACAGGGAATACCTATGTGACATAGTTTTATGGGATCTCTCTGTACAGGCTAGGAGCAAACCTAGGGACTGTTCCTGCTGAATTGTGCTTAGTACAGGGAATACCTATGCTGCCATAGTTTTATGGGATCTCTCTGTACAGACTATGAGCAAACCTAGGGACTGTTCCTGCTGAATTGTGCTTAGTACAGGGGAATACCTATGCTGCCATAGTTTTATGGGATCTCTCTGTACAGACTATGAGCCAACTTAGGGACTGTTCCTGCTGAATTGTGCTTAGTACAGGGAATACCTATGTGACAGTTTTATGGGATCTCTCTGTACAGACTATGAGCAAACTTAGGGACTGTTCCTGCTGAATTGTGCTTAGTACAGGGAATACCTATGTGACATAGTTTTATGGGATCTCGCTGTACAGACTATGAGCAAACTTAGGGACTGTTCCTGCTGAATTGTGCTTAGTACAGGGAATACCTATGTGACATAGTTTTATGGGATCTCTCTGTACAGACTATGAGCAAACTTAGGGGGTTCCTGCCAAATTGTGCTTAGTACAGGGAATACCTATCTGTAGAGGTTATGAGAAAATTTAGGGGGTTGTTCCAGTTGGGTTACTGGGCCACTAAGGTATGTATAAAGAATTATATTTGAAAACAAACACAAGAGAAAATAGTAATACTAAATTGCCTCATACTCTCGGGAGTTGTTTGGATGCAGTTCAACAAGGCCAGACATCCCTGGTATAAGATCTTTCCCCCAGTAGTCACAGTTCTAAATGTCTGGAAGGGAAATAGTTGAATTTCCATACGGTGACCACTGAAATACGAAAAGGAAAAAAAAAAAGAAATAATCTTTCCTGAATCGCCGTGTGTTTACAGTCCCTGTGGCCATTCTTAATTGTTTCCACCACATGAGAATGTTTGCAAGATGTTTGGCTTGTAATATCAAAGGGCCCAACAACACAGGGAAGGGGTTGTGATGGGAAAAGAACTACTATACTACTATACTTCTCAATGACACCATTCTTTTCATGAACATGGATCCAAGAGACCGGATCATTGCGTTCCTACACAAGAGGGGCAGAACACAACACTGACATTACTAGAAGCTTAATCATATTCCATATCCCCTCCTCTCTCTACCTCAAGGAGACACCCCTTCTCCTCTATGTTGGACCTAAAGGAATCATAATAGGGGACTATGAAGGTTCTTCAGGCTCAACAAGCGGATTGAGTCCTCACCAACAAAACTTTCACACCTTTCAAACAGATGCTGGTCAGTCCCTGGACAGTATGAAGTTATTGGTTTGGCAACATATATTGGGCGATAAACTGACAAGCTGGAAGCTAATGTCAGCCCTAGTTTGGGGATATATTTAGTACTACATACCCATACCTACAAATGGATTATACAAATGAGCCCCTGCTGCTACAGTAGTTAAATGTAGCATCTAGCTAAGGCCTCTCCTATGTCAGAACTCACAGTCTTCACCCTCTTTAACTAGGCTCCCCCACCATCCACCCACCTCCAAGATGAGTGTCAAATAGAAATATCACATCTACGCCCTTATATAAATAACAGCATATAGAAATAACATCTACACCCTTAATTAAAAGACATGACCTGATGTCCCTGTACCAGCAGGAATTCCTACCCATAGCCACATGACTTGCCTATACCTGGATGGGGTTCTACCTTTCCCACCCATTCACTCATAGGGGTATATTTATCAAAGAGTGAAGTTAAGAGTGAAGTTCCGCCACTAGAGGGAAATTCCGCCGCTCTCCATTCATTTCTATGGGATTTTTAAAGGCGTATTTATCAAAGGGTGGTGAACTTTCCACTTCACCCATTGATAAATAGGCCTTTCAAAATCCCATAGAAATGAATGGAGAGCGGCGGAATTTCCCTCTAGTGGCGGAACTTCACTCTTAACTTCACTCCGCCGCTCTCCATTCATTTTCCCTCTAGTGGCGGAACTTCACTCTTTGATAAATGTACCCCATAGACCAGTAGAAGAAGTATTAACGTATAACCAAGGGGTAAGGCTGAATCCATACTCCCCTTCATTAACACAAAAACGAGAAACCAATGATCAGGTAGCCGTCACTTAACTACTGTTTGGAAGGAAGCATTTGTTTGGCTACTAGGGTTACTAGACATGGGGACAATATTAATATTTATTAAGATTTCCTGTTCTAAGATTATACCCTTGTTTCTTCCGAAATCCATCATTGGCCAATGTAATGTCCCTTTAATAAAAATATAAGCCGTTTGGGTTTGTACTTATTTCACTGTATTTAGCGGTGTAACTTGCTGAGTAACATATTTGGGTATCAGAAGGGGACACCTTCTTCTACAACACAGGAAGTCTAGAGCGCCTGGCACTATAATTTGGTTTAAGTGTAAAAAGTAATTGTTTTGCACTGGATGATAGGGAAGGTTATATAAACAGCCCATACTGTTCTTTACCCTTTCTATGAAAGGGACATTGTGTATTTAAGTATACAGAGTTATCTGCATTCCCCAGCTGGCACCACTTTCTTCTGGAGGGTGGGAAAGGGCTACTATGTCCTGTACTTTACTAACTCTATAAACAGGGTCACCGGATCCCCAAACACAAGGAGCAATTGTTACTTTATCGGTTTACGTAGCTCTAATTACATGACGCTTCCCCACTTTCTTGTTGTATGTGGAACCAGGTATAAGGAAGAAGAAATGTGAATAATCTATTGAGAATAACTATATGATACACAAAAGCCGTAAATATCTTGTAAATGATATCCTTATAAACGGTGAGTTCTGATGTCATCATTTATAAACGGTGAGTTCTGATGTCATTTCTGTCACATGACTCACTGAAACTTGTGTATTATAATAAATAAAGTACCCCCAGTTGCAAAATATGAGGATATTAGAAGTTACATCGGAGTTTTATGACCTTTATAAAAACACGAGGCCTTCATGGTCATTAGTGATGGGCGAATATATTCGCCAGGGGCGAATTCGCTGCGAATTCCCGTGATTCGCCGCTGGCAAATAAATTCACGAAACGCCATCAAAAATTCGCCGCCCAAAAATTTGCACAAAAAACGAGTCGTGTTGCGTTTTTGACGCGACGCGTTGAAAACTACGCGACGCGTCGGAAACGACGCATTTGACGCAACGCACGTCAGAAACGACGCGACGCGCAGCGTTTGACGCAACGCACGTCAAAAACGACGTGCGACTCGTTTCGCGAATTTTTTCGCCAATTTGCAAATTTCTCAGTAAATTCGCAAATTTTTCGGCGAAGCGAAACGCGTGAGATTCACCCATCACTAATGGTCATGAAACTCCTCTGTAACTTATAATATCCTTATATTTTACAAGAGGGGGTACTTTATTCACTATATTATAAGAGGCTGAAGAGCTGGGTTATCCAATAAATAGTGCTGATCAGTCGGCCCCATCTTCTTTTCTGATTCACTGATTCACTGATTCACATGCTCTGTGCTGCTGTCACTTACTGAGCTTAGGGACCCACTCACAATATACACCTGATAGTGTCATAGAAATATAGTCACAATATAAGGCTGATTAGTCATTAATACACATCATTAGAAACATCACAATTTAATAATCAGTAAACCTGTAGCATCAGCTTATATTACAGCCAGGGAAGCTCATTTTCTGCTGCTGCTGCTGGATAATTAGTGACGACCCCTAAGCTTAGCTTCTCAACAGCTGCTCAGAGCCCACTGAGCATGTGAGTGTCACAGACACTTTCCAAGATGGTGACCCCCTGTGACAAGTTTCAAGTCCTGGATCATTGCTGCTATTGACAAGCTGAAACTTTAGCCTCCTGCAATAAGTTCACTATATAAAATACGGTGTTTTTAGCCACATTCATTTTTACAGTTTAGTTCTCCTTTAAAGGATCAATAGGTGGAAGTCTCAGAAGGATCATTGGAGGGTTGAGGGTATTATAAGATACAATTTACAGAACGGATGAAAGAATATGTTTCTTATCTCAGTGGGAGTGGAGATGGACTCTCAGTGTAATACTAGGTGGAAATGTACATTGCTTTTGAGGGAATTTAATGTCGTATAAACAAATTTAGTGCAGCTGTATGTAAATGGAGTCTAGACACCTTCACTGGTACAGATGCTCCTGAGAGAACAACCTACTGGGAGGATATTTTGCCTTTCCCTGACAAATCACAGCCATGCCCTTTTATGATCACACCAGCAGCACCAGTATCCCATTAGGCAGAAAGTTCCAAATTACGGGAAGGCAGTTTCTCATAGACTCCATTTTTATGAAATCTTCACATTTTTAAAAATGATTTCTTTTTTCCCTGTACTAATTCAACAGTACCTTGATCCTACTTGATCCTAACTAAGATTTTTGGAGGCAAAACAATCCTATTGGGTATAATTAAAGGGATACTGTCATGGGAAAAAAATATACTGTATATTTATATTTTTAAAAACACATCAGTTAATAGTGCTGCTCCAGTAGACTTCTGCACTGAAATCCATTTCTTAAAAGAGCAAACTGATTTTTTTTTATATTTCATTTTGAATCTGACATGGGGCTAGACATTTTTGTCAGTTTCCCAGTTGCCCACAGTCATGTAACTTGTGCCTGCACTTTAGGATGGAAATGATTTATGCTTTCAAAGTTGGCCACAGGGGGCTGTCATCTTGTAACTTTGTTATACATCTTTGCAAGACTAGACTACATACACATGCTCAGTGTGGTCTGGGCTTCTTAGGGATCGACACAAATGATCAAAAAAACAAAGCTGCATGTCACGGTCGGCACCCAAATATCAGAACATGTGCCAAGCACCCTGTTCTCGGCTCGTGCTTCACCAGTAGTGTGACCGCCTTTGGCTTCGGGAGGAGCCCTCAGCTACTCAAATGCCACCTGGACTTAAACGAGAGGTGAAACGTCAGCGTGCCTGCGCCTATAAATAGAAAGAATGCGCGCAGCGCGCGCACTAGGAAGAAGTCCGGGGAGAGGAGCGGCTTGGCGGGCGTCCCCGCCGCACCACTAGACCACCAGGGTGAGTTTTCGTTACACTGCTGGAGTTCTGCATGGCTGGTAAGTAAGGCGGGGGCTCTCCCTGCTTTTTATAAGTATGACTGTTTCCCTGCACAGCAGTTAGGGACGGTCTGACAATTCCAATCCACAGCAGTAACTGAAGGGAGAATTTCACTGCATACAGTCAGGTTTCTTATAAAAACAGTACACATTTTTTAATTAAAGTATAATGGAGATAGATTTCTTTTATCATTAAAGAAAGTAAAAATTGGATTTTATTTCTTTGCCTTCCCTTGACCTTTAATGTATCAGTCTCAGTGGGACCTGGATTTTACTATTGAGTGCTGTTCTTAGCTCTTCCAGGGAGCTGTTATTGTGTGTTAGGGAGCTGTTATCTGGTTACCTTTTGTTAGAATGCTGGGGGGGTGGGGGGTATGATATCACTCCAACTTGCAGTTCAGCAGTAAACAGTGACTGAAGCTTTCAGAGCACAAGTCACATGACTGGGGGCACCTGTAAAACTGACCATAAGTCTAGCCCCATGTCAGATTCAAAATTAAATATAACAAAATCTGTTTGCTCTTTTGAAAAATGGATTTCAGCGCATAATTCTGCTGGAGCAGCACTATTCACTGATGCGTTTTGGAAAAAAAAAAAAAACACGTTTTCCCATGACAGTATCCTTTTAATGTTTAAATTCCTTTTTCTTGTATGGAGACCCAAATTACAGAAAGATCCATTATCCACAAAACCCCAGGTCCCGAGCACTCTGGATAACACCAAAAAAATACAGGGCAGTTAACATGTTTGCTGGTGGTTAAAAAAGCATTATTTGTCATTATTTGACAGTTACAGAGTCAAGAGTCAGACCTGTTTGGCAACCTCTCTCTCTCCCCCCGGCTGGAACTTTTACATTTTTGAAACAAATTGGTGCTTTGTTCTAAATAACATTTTAAGTGACGACAAGAAGTTAATGACTGTTAAGATCTGTTGCCCCAGGGGGGGGGGGGGGAAGCAGCGACAATCAATCAACTATTTGCCATAAGCTGAAATGAACAAGAAACTCGTTGCTTGTTCTGACTCTTTCTCCGCAGCTCCCTGTCTGTACATCAGGCTGCTTCATATTATCCTGTAAGTCTCACGGGCAACAAAAGCCATGGCTTTCAGCTGACAATGCTTTGTATTGGCCTAAGTTGTGTAGATTTACCTCTAATACCCTGACAATATGGTTAAAGGTCACTAAGCTGCTCGTTTAAGACTTGACTGCTTCTTCAGATATATATATATATACATATATAAGTACAGAAAACAAAAAAGAATTAAATGTTTGAGATGTCACTGAATCAGGAAAACCTAGACAGCTATTGTATAACTTATATGTGACACAAAGGACACAGTCAGTATAAACTTTTATAAGTATAAAATTACCTACATTCCAGTTATAGTTGATAACTTTATGGGGCAAATTTACTAAGCGTCGAAAATGCGATAGCGGTGGCTTTAACGACGTTCGCCGCACTTTTTTTTTTTTCAATATTTCGCCAGCCCTCCGCTAATTCACTAAAATGCGAATTCGCGCTCAGGGCGGCGAACGTTATCGAAATTTCCCTACCGTTACTTCGCCAGGCAAAGTGCATCTACACTAGCGAAGCCTAATTTGTATACGGCGTGAAGTTAAACGTATAATAGAAGTATATGTTCCAGCCACTACATTCCACTCCACAAGCCCAGGAAACCTTTAATAAATAAAATAAAGTTATTGCCCTACATGTGCCCCCTGTATAGTTGTGTTGCCATATGTTAGGAAATGTAGGGGGGGAGGAGGGGAACCCCCAAAAAAAAATTCTCTATTTTTCAGACTATAAAAGGTAAAACACTCCAGCGTTTTTTTGGGACAGAAAAAATTTCAAGGTTTTTTTTTTTTTCAAACTCCTATCTATTGTATTGAACTTCACCAGGTCTGACCTGAGAAGTAAAGTCTAGTGCAAGAGGTAACGTTCAGGAAAATGTTCATCTTAGTAAATTAGCGTGATTATGTCCCTTCGTCAGTGCTGCGCTTCGCCTGGCGTTAGGATGCAAAGTTGCTCTAGTCTATCTACTTCGCTAGCAAAATTTCACCACTGTTCGTAAATTGGCAAAGTTGCGAAATTACGTCACACTGGCGAATAAGCGCTAGCGTTAGATGCTTTGCTCTTTAGTGAATTTGCCCCTAAATGTCATGGACAGGGCCGGATTTCTTCAAGTGGGGCCCCCAGCCAGCGCCAGACGCTTCACACGCGCTCCCCCTCCTGTGGCCACGCGGTCCTATCGCTGGGCCCTGTGCGTACGTCAGTGCACTCTAATATGGGGGGCTGCAGTCCTAGAGCCGGCCTCTGTGCATACACAAGTGCGCTTTTAAATACCGGAGCACTCAGTCCTCCTTAGGATGCGGCAGGGCGTCATGCCACCCCTCAAATGTTGCCGCCACTACCACTCCAGGCCTAGTCATGGAACGCGTAGGTCATTTACAATCATCTGCTGTGTAACCTGAACTATTTCTCCTTTAAGGGTAGGGACAGACAGGGAGATTCGGGGAGATTCTGTCACCTGGCGTTT
>CM044440.1:128890819-128922594 GCA_024363595.1 Xenopus borealis | reverse complement strand
ATGGCTGCCCCCATGGCTACACAGCAGCTTGTTTATATAAACTATAGTAGTACTATAGTACTACTAGTACTGGTCAGTTTATATAGACTATAGCTGAGTTTCTGAAGTGAAAACACCAGTTTTACGAGTGCAGGACAACACTGCATTATATTTTTATTACTTTAAAAAACCTAAATTTTTTGCTGTTACTGTTCATTTAAGGGGGATTTTTACCTTCAAATACATTTTACAGTCCAGTTGGTTTCAGACTTTTTCCAATTATTTTCTATTTTTTTTAAATATTGAACTGTAAAGTGTAGTTTTTTGCCTTCTAAAGCAGCTCGGGGGTTTCTTGCGGTTGGGGACCGAGGTTTGAAGCCATAGTAAAGGTCTCACCCAGGAAGCATGTATGGGGCAGCGGCAGAATTCAGGCATCCCTAATAATTTCTTACTGGAAACAAAAACATCCTGAGAACAACTGGAAACCTCATTTACGTTAACTGGAGATAACATGGATGGTCACTATTGTTGGTTGGATTAATCCCTTGTTTGTGGGCACCAAGGAAACCCAAGTGCTACATTAGTGGGTAGAGCCCTGTAGAAGAGACTAGTGCCCAGGATACACTCGACCCTGATGTTTTGTATCATGCCTTGTCTTTTATGTGCTATTAGACATGGACCTGTACACATGGAAGGCTGAGAATTGTTATAGTATCTACATAATGTTATGGCTACAAGTTTTATTGGTACTGATTCATATATTTACTTACAATGAACGATCGAAGAAGTATGAAGGGTGGTGGGGTCGGGAAAGGAGTAGTTGTCCTATATCCAGATTAAACCCTGTATAAAGGACAAGGCTGACTCCACTTGAAATTGTTAATAAAAGTTACATAGTTTTATAGTTAAGTTGAAAAAAGACAAAGCCCCTCCAAATGAAAACCCAACATCCATACACACACTGACCCCTCCATACACTCACATGAAACATATGTCCTCATACACTAACTATAGAGTTTAGTATCACAATAGCCTTTGATATTATCTCTGTCCTGTAAATCATCCCCCTCTTATAGTCATTAACAGAATCAGCATCACAACATCACCCGGCAGTGCATTCCACAACCTCTTTTTACAATAAAAAGGTTGAGGACCCCTGGACTAGCCCTAAAGTATCAGCAGTACCAAGTATCTATAACAGGCAGTAGGCCATTCACTGTTGTACATATTGTAAGTGCAATAGTAAATGTTCTGGGGAATGGGATCCTTACCCAGAAACCCATTATCCAGAAAGGTTTTGAATAATCCATTTTAAGCAAATATGTATAATGATATCCATGTTCTCTATGGAACAGTACCCTGGGGGATTTAGGGGATTCAAATTACAGAAAGATTCCTTATCCAAGCATTCTGAATATTAGATCCTATACTTGCACCTATTTTCAGCGATATAATTCTAGCTGTCCATGTCATATAGACGTGACTAGGGATCCTTATTTCACTCATAAGGCCAGTGGCCCCTGGGAACATTGACCAATGCTTTAAACACACAACTCTCATTACTGCTGAATGGAAATACCCACATATTAAACACACACTCATGTATCTTAATGTCACGTTGCTTCATTGTGATTCTAATAAATTAGCACTTCAGGCCAAGAATCTCCGAGGGAGCCACAATACAGTAGACAGTTTTATTTGATCCGAGGATTACAGGAGCAAATATATATATATATATATATCTGATTCTCCAACATTTGTTGGACAAAGGATAAAGGATAATGCACAAACCTACTGCGACGTTCAAGGTTATCAGATATCAGAGCTCTCGTATAAAATGCACAAGGTTAAGATAGTCAGGGACATCATTAACATTTTTTTTATATCCATATTTCACAGCATGGGGAACATTATTTGTTATAATGCACAAGCCCATAGATAGAAGGGGTCTTAGCTTTTAACACTTGATGGTGAAAAAGCAGACGTTTCCCATTTAAGTCAAGGCTGATGGGAGAAATGCGTAATAGTGATGGGCGAATTTATTCGCCAGGGGCGAATTCGCAGCGAATTCCCGCGATTCGCCGCTGGCGAATAAATTTGCGAAATGCCAGCAAAAATTCGCCAAAAAAAAAACGAGTCGCATGTCGTTTTTTACACGATGCGTCGAAAATTTCGCTGGAAATTCTCAAATTTTTGGGCGAAGCGAAACGGATGAGATTCGCCCATCACTAGTGCATAAATGTAAAACCTACTGATCATGAAGTCACCCAAAGTTTCCTGCAGAGGCAACTCTGGGTGACTTTGAAAGAACTAAGTGATTACCACAAGTGATTTCAGTTATTTCCAGTGGAGAGGCATTTTCGGGTGATTTGTCATTCCGCAATAACATTGATTGCTCCATAATCCACTGCCCTTATAGGTGCAAAGGAATATAGGTTTTATATATGGGGGTCCAGTTTGTGTTGGTAATAAGAGGGATCAGTAATTCTCAATTTATATCAGTTAAGGTCCGAAAAGCTCAGAATTACACAAAGACCATCACTTCAGTTTTCATTGTATATTTTGTTGCTGTTGTGAGTTTTACATTGGCCAAAAAAAAAAGAACAGTGAGTTGTGTGCACAACGGAAAACAACACTGGGTTCTAAAAATAGAGCAATTCTTATAAAAGGAACCTGAAACAATGAGTTGTAGACAATCTTCATGCAACATTCGACGTCTCCATGAGAAGCTATTGAAAGCCCAGCAGGGGCGAAGAATAGAGCTCAGTCTGACTGCCCAGAATCTGCTGTATGAGATATGGAGCCAATGACGTGGGTGAATCATGGAGGCTCGACCCTTTCCTCCATCTCGGCCCCCCTTGTGAGACAGTTTCTTTAGTTCAGTAAGAAAAGACTTTGGAGTGGGTACGTTGAGATACTTTTGCCCTAATCTTTAAGTCTCTAATTCAGGGATGGCCCAATACAAAGTCATACATGGATTTCTAATGGTCAGGTTCAAGAATGGGCACCTGTACACATACTCTAAAATCACTATAAAGGCTCATTTATTTTCACCAGGAGCTGCATCAGGCACTTAGATGGGCACATTGTTGCCTCCATTAAAACTCCATACATAAAACGCTTGCCCCTACGCCACACTTGAGCTTCAGTTTGCCACTTACATCTACTATTGTGCATGAGGCACAGCACCCAATCCCATCTCATGCTATAAAACAGCTATAGTTCTCCCTCTGTGTCACCCTACAAACGTTCCATTCTGATTGCCTACGACAGGGGTCCCCAACTGCAGAGCCTAGCCCACAATTAACGAGGTGCACCTGGATTGGATGCCAGCACACCAAATTGGAAGCTGGCATCCCTGGATTGGACATCGGCACACCCTATTGGTGCGCCCAAATTCGATGCCGACTCCAGGAAGTGATATCACATTTGACCAGACTCCAGCACCTAATCTTCCAGAAAAAAAAAACTGGAAGGGCCACAAAGGATGATAGGAGGGATCAAGCCCAAATAATTGTTGGGTACCCAGCAGGATTACCCCTGGACTGCACACACAGCCAAGAAATTGGGGACTTTTTTCTAGAAACCCAACCACTTTGCAGGTATTCCGCGGGTACCCAACCCAATGCAGGGCACTACTCTGAATCTCATTAATGACACGTTCGTTATGGTATATAACCAACAAGCAGGATGGTAGCAATTACACAAAGAACCAATCCCTGTATCATTTGAGACACATTGGTGATGCACATTTGTTACTGGTTCACCTGCCTACTGTAAATGATAAGGATATTAGAAGTCACTGAGGGGGAACTCTGAGTATCACTCATGTATTATAAGGGATAATGTACCCCCTACTGTAAATGATAAGGATATTAGAAGTCACTGAGGGGTGTGACCATATAAAGGCACAAGGCTGCAGGCTGAGTTATACAGGGAACTCTGAGTAGCACTCATGTATAATAAGCAATCTGGTACCCCATACTGTAAATTATAGGAATATTCTGTGACTATTTAGGCACAAGACTGCAGGCTCTGCTAATGACATCACTGAGCACCATATATAGATGACATCAGGCCCCGATTTGTGGAGAAGCCACCTGGAGAAGCATGCTGCCCAACCACACCCACATGTTCAGAAATTTAAATTTCCTGTGTATCAATTCCCATTGCTCCATCCCAGTGATGAAAATTTGAGCAAATAAAAGGGAGGGGACAGGGGCGTCAAACGACAGCGGGACTAGGGGAACCCGCTATGTAAATCCGGCCCTGGATGACATGCTATGCAGATTTAATTCTGTTTTAGTGAGAAATGTTCAATATACTGTGATCGTTTAGGCAAACAATTACTTCTATTATAATCAACAGACTGAATGCAGATAAACAATAGGTTCTTGCTACCAAGCTCTTACCAATTCTCATCTTGAGAGTCTGTATATTTCTCTGAGTTATTTTGCCCTCATGTTGCTACAGAGCCCATGGAGAAGGGGTGTCCAAAAGGTTGATCAGTACCAGTAGACCTTTAGCTGGTCATTAGTGATGGGCGAATCTATCCCGTTTCGCCGGAAAATTCAAAAATTTCCAAGGAAATTCGCGAATTGGCGAAAAATTTGCGAAATGGTGTGCGTCTCGTTTTTGATGCACGTCGCATTGGTTTTGACAGAATGCACATAAGGAACATACTCATCCAGTCCCCTAGAAAAAGCTTCCCATAGACACAGCTACACTAACACAATCCAGTTTATTTCATCTCCAGGCTCCTACAAGGGGGGGGGGACTCCTCCCCATTAATCAAATGGGAGAATGGCCTGTCCAATGGTCAATCCCAGGGAAAATTCCCTGCTGGGACAAACTCTTATCATATTGAGCACACAAAGACACACAGTTCCTGTCCCTCATTTTTGTTTTGTGGACGGTTACATTGTGTCACCAGCAATAGAAACACTGCCCCAAACTACATGCTAGCTAAGCAGAGCAAAGAAATGGATTCTGTCAGGGCTGTGCTGATTGGCTGCTTGTTCCCAAAGGCAAAATAAAGGGCCCTTCATTTATAGCACAACCCGCAACCATCCACACATCATGAACCATTGAGTTGGGAAACTAAACAACATAACTGAGAAAATTATACTGAGTCAACAGGGACCCTCAAGTCTTAGTGAATTTTAAGAATTACATAGGAATAATCTGGACCTTGTCGACTGTTTTAATCTTTAAACATTGTGATGCTCACATTGACTTCATGTTGGCCAAGCCTAAAAAAATCAAATGCTCTAATTGGCAGCAGTTTGGTCTGGCCTATAAGGGTTGTAATGTTCTGATTGACTTCATGCTGACTTCATGCTGGACTAGCCTATATGGGTCTAATGTTCCCAGATGTTTTTAGGTCAAGCCCAAATTTTAGGGTCCTCTTACATCATAACAAGGTTGCAATCCTAAAGGTTTTAAAGCAGTGTTTAATTACCTTTCAAGGTGGGGGCCTGTGAATATTTAGGTAATGAAATAGGAATTCTTCCAAAAACTGTCCCTAACTGGCCTTCAGGATTGTTCCATCTACTAAAGCTGGCCATAGATGCAAAGATCGAGCTAAACGAGTGGCTGTTTCCCTGATATGCCACTAACTTGCAGGGCTATATCGGGGTAATCGAATGTTCAGCCCTATGGCCGAACGATCGGATAACGAGAAGCACAGTGGACTTCTGACGGTCGGTCGGAAGAAAATCTCGATCAATATCGTGTACAGATAACAGTTGGGAAGACCCGTCAGAAGCCCCCATACACAGGCAGATAAGATGTCAAATTGGTCTAAACAACCGATATCGGCAGTTTTATCTGCCCGTGTAAGGCCAGCTTAAGGCTCTGAGACTCATAGGGAACCACTGGTCTAGCCTATAAAAGTTCTACTGTTTTGCTTGTCCACAATTTAGTCTACCTTGAAGGGAAATAATGTAATAATTGACCATATACTGTTATATTGATTTGTCTAGCCTAAAAGAGCTTTAATGCTTTGATTGACTTCAGCTTGGCAGACCTATAAGGGTCCTAATGCTATGATTACCTACACATGATTACCAACAGGTTGGTCTAACTATAAGGCATCTAATGCTTTGGTTGGTTGCAGATTGATAGATATATAAGGGTATGATTGCCTACACATTTGTCCAGCCTATAAAGATTTTAATGCTATGCTACCAAAAAGGCTGTGCTATCACTTCCTATTAGGCATCTAATGCTTTGGTTGGTTGCAAGCTGGTCCAATAAGGGTTGTAATGCTTTGGTTGACTATAGTCTGGCCTACTTATAAGGGTTATAATGTTATTATCTAGCCTATAAGGATTCTAAAGTTCTGCAGCAAAAGATGATCTTATTGCTTATCTTGGAGTTACTCAGCATTGTTGCCAGCAGCTCTGACAAATTGAGAGCCATAAGTTATAAAAAAAACGCATTTTCTGAAGTCAGAACACAATGTTAATAAGTGCAATATATATAGTGTGTATCCAACCCCTTCCTATGCTCCTCTTCTGACCTGCTACTCAGCTCTTCTCTAATTACCTCCTCACATGCTCACGTTACAGACTTTGCCAGGGCTGCACCTCTCATTTTGAATTCTCTCCCACGGTCTGTCCGACTTTCTCCCAACATTCTTGCTTTCAGAAGTTCTCTTAAAACACATTTATTCAGAGACCTTCTTCACCTTTTGTATCAATTACTGGTCGCTATGTATGTAGTTCTGCATGTTCCTTGTATAAGCACATTTATTTTACAGCTCTGCAAAATATGTTGGATCTAAAAAACATGCTAATAATAATAATAATAAGTACTGCTGGTTATAATAAAAAAAAAAATTTCACAGCTAAAAAGGCTCTAATAGAAACATTGCGAACTGTATTATGTTGAGGTGCAAGAGAATGTCATCTAGAGTTGTTGGGTGGATGTGTTGTCAAGGTTGTGACGTCACAATCATCCAATTCTAAAGCAGTTTGCTTTGGATAACACCAAAACTGTGTTATTACAGGTGTAGGATCCATTATCCAGAATGTTGTCTGGCCATCTGGGAATAAATGAACATTAAAGGGCAAGGAAAGTGTAAAATAGAATAAGGGTAGAAATGCTGTATTTTGTATACTAAACATAAACATGAACTTACTGCACCACAAGCCTAATCAAACAAATGATTTATGCTTTCAAAGTTGGCCACAGGGGGCTGTCATCTTGTAACTTTGTTATACATCTTTGCAAGACCAAGACTCGCACATGCTCAGTGTGGTCTGAGCTTCTTAGGGATCGTCATAAATGATCAAAAAACAAAGCTGCTTGAGTTCTGCATGGCTGGTAAGTAAGGCCAGAAGTTAGGGACCGTCTGACAATTCCTATCCACAGCACTAAATGAAGGGAGAATGTCACTGCATCCAGTCAGGTGTCTTATAAAAACGGTACACATTTTTTAATTAAAGAACATTGGAGATAGATTTCTTTTTCATTAAAGAAAGTAAAAATGGGATTTTATTTCTTTGCCTTTCCTTGCCCTTTAAGGGGTCAGTTACAAGAAACCAGCCTCAGTTCTTCTAGTTGGGTGCATGAGGCATCAAGAAATAAGTGAGAGAGCTGCATGTTTGACCATCTCTGGGGTGGAAAACTCTTAAAATACTAACAATACTAATAATACTAACAATACTAACAGAGGAATGGTCAGTCATGTATTGCCACTCTACAGAATAATCTGATATCCCTCCGAGTATCTGTTCTCATCACCTCCGTTAGATAATACAAGTGTATGTCATAGGGTTCCCTTGCCAAGTGACAGAATAGAGGTCATTGGGTTCAGAACAAACCTTGGCCCAGAGGTACATTTGGCTACGGCAAAGGAAACGTGCAGGAAGGCAGTTATCCATCCTGGGATCTGGGTTATGTAACCATAAAATGAACATACTCAGCATGAATCTAATAAACATTTATTAAACAGCAGTTCCTCCTCTTGATAATAATAGATTTATTTATAAAGTGCATGGTTGAACAGTGCCATGCAATCACAGCCTCACTGCTGACCTGGTAATAAATAAGGAAACACTGTACTAAATAAAATTATGGGGATTATTCAGGGTTTTCTGATAAAAAAAAAAAAAGCCAACAGGTCAGTCAAATGAAAGGTCTTGTTTACAGAATTCTTAAATAGGATCTAATCTGATCACTGAACAGAAGCATGAACTCATGGGCAGGACCATGGGATGGATTTCAGTATGGGTGCTTTGGGTCATCAATGAGTCTTGGACTGGAAATATCATGAAGTTCTGCACCTGACAGCTGACTTTTACAATGTGCAAATGGGAAGGAGAGAGGGCAGATAAAATTAAGATACGATAATCTAAATCACTAGCTCTGCAACAGTTGATGGAATAACCATCTACAAGATTGGTAACAAGGCTCTCTGGCAGTTAAAATTAAATGTAGGGTTTATTCTTCTTTAATGCCCTCAAAAAGGAGTAATGCTCCTTTCTAAATTTACACCTCCTACGACACTATTCCCTACAATCAGGAATTAAATTGGGGGCATACGACTAAGGTAGCAAACATTCCCTCCATGGGGCACTATTTAATAGTCCATTGGTCACCTGGGACCCAGTGAGAACAAACATTTCTGCAAATGAACAACCCCTGATTCATTCACATCAGACAACATCCCACCCATTAGCCCTCCCTGCTACTTCCAACAACCCCTGTCCCATGGTGAAATAAACCCAGTGGGCCCCGCTGACCCAGACCTGCTCCCATTGGAGACCAAGTGCTGCCCCCTGACCTCCCCATTGTGACTGGGGCAGGGGGACCAAGAAGGGGGTTGTGACTGCAACAGGGGGCGGGGGAAGTGGGGGCTCCTCTGCTGAAAGCCCTGGTGGGCCTTGGACCCTCCAGTCTGATGCTGCAGGGTCCACTGGATCACTGACTGCAGTACAGTGGGTTATAGCAATCTGATGCCAATCAGACTGCAGTGTTACATACTGTATGTACATCAAACACTTTTGGGGCAAATTCAATAAAGAGTGCAACTTCGCCAGCGTCCACTTCGCAGCCATCTCAACACATCGCCAGGCAAAAATTCGCTCGGACAACGCTAATTGACTAAAGTGTGAAGTTTCATCCAGGGCGCTGAATGCTGGCGAAGTTGCGTTCGCTTTACTTCATCAAGCAAAGCGAAGTTGTGCTAATGTTGCCTAATTTGCCTACGGTGGTGAGTTAAAGGACGTATATGTTGCAGCAAATACAGTCAGGGGGGTAACTACAGAGGAAGCAGACCCTGCGGCTGCAGGGGGGGCCCAGGAGGTGTAGGGGCCCCATGAGGCTACATTACAATAAATATGGGTAAAACAGGACAACCTCTGGATATGTTGGGGGACCTAGAATTCATTTTGCTGTGGGGCCCAGTAACATGTAGTTACACCACTGAATACAGTACATACATTACACAAGCCCTGCAACCTTAATAAAAGAAAATAAAGTTCTTATATTGCCCTACACTTTATAGATTAAGTTCCATATGTTAGGAAATGTAGGTGGGAAGCCGGGTACCCCCAAAAAAATGTACAATCTTTTGCAATCTATCACCCTAAAACTGAAAAGACGCTAGTGTTTTTTTGGGACTTGTTCAACTATTTTTTGATGAACTCCTATTTTCTCAGTTGCACTTTGCCTGGTCTGAGGTGGCGAAAGCAAGTCTGGCGCAAGAGGTAATGTTCGGTAAAATCCGCATCTTAGTGAACGCTCTTTCGCCAGAGCAAAAAATCACGTGGCGTTAGAGTGCGAAGCAGCGCCAGCGTACCTCTCCTTCGCTAGTGAAGGGGCACCTGTGCTTGTTAGTAAATCGGTGAAGTAAAGAAATGATGTCACACTGGCGAATTTTCTCTAGCGTTAGTCACTTTGCACATTAGTGAACCTGCCCCTTCATCTTCATAAAGAACTTTGCTAATCAGGATACAGTAATGACACACATTAGCTACTGTCAGTGAGATCCAGTGCACAGATTGGTACATTAGAGAGATTGCTCCAAAATGACTCTGTAATTAGGGGGAAACTCTTCATTATGGGTAAAAGGAATGTTTATTTACATCCAAAAATTGCACTTTTTACTAGCATTTGCCAATGATCCCTAAGAGTCCCAGCCGCAGTCTTCTATTGCTTGTGATAGTAATCAGATATTAAGGGATTTATCTGGCACTGTCTGAGCAGAGTTGCTGCCTACAGAATTTCTGGTGGAACAAGTTCTATTGCCTTTAATCTCAACAGGAGACAGCGGGTGCAAATCCCAAAGCTGGGACCATTAAGCTGCAGTCTGCTTCACCAAGTTGGGTTTTTTTTTTTTTAAAGAAATGTGCCAACTTCACTATTGCACAGAAATGTCAATAGATCTGTCCCTATAGCTGTGAAGATGTGGAATTCTCTCCCTGAATCAGGCTGATACATTAGATAGGTATAAGAAGGGGTTGGATGCTTTATTCACCAGTAGCTCCTCCCAGCAGACAGGAGGGAGCCAATGAGATTAGAGGAAAGGAGGGAAAGGGGTGTTACAGGGAGGGAAGTGAATCAGTGGTACAGGCTGATACATTAGATAGGTATAAGAAGGGGTTGGATGTAGTGATGGGTGAATTTATTCGCCAGGGGCGAATTCGCAGCGAATTCCTGCGATTCGCCACTGGCAAATAAATTCGACGTGCGTCAAAAACGACACGACTCGTTTCGCAAATTTTTTCGCTGGAAATTCGCAAATTTTTTGGCGAAGCGAAACGGGTGAGATTCGCCCATCACTAGTTGGATAGTGTTTAGCAAGTGAGGGAATACAGGGTTATGGAAGATAGCTCATAGTACAAGTTGATCCAGGGACTGGTCCCATTGCATCTTGGAGTCAGGAAGGATTGTTCCCCCTCTGAGGCAAATTGGAGAGGCTTCAGATGAGTTTGTATTGCCTTCCTCTGGATCAACTAACAGTTAGAAAGGTTATATGTAGACATAAAAGGTTGAACTTGATGGACATGTTTTTTATGTTACTATATTCTTCATTACTAGATGCCATTGTGCATGAGTAGGTGGGTGTGTAAAAGTGACATGAATCTCTTCACTGCAAGTGATGGTGGGGGGGGGGTCATTTTTACATTCAGACATTACTGTTATAATGCTTTGCAGGACCCATTGGCTTTAAGGGGTTGGATGGTGTTTAGCAAGTGAGGGAATACAGGGTTATGGAAGATAGCTCATAGTACAAGTTGATCCAGGGACTGGTCCCATTGCATCTTGGAGTCAGGAAGGAATTTTATCCCCCTGGAGAGGTTTCAGATAGGGGTTTTCTCCTTCATGTGGATCAGTTAGGCAGGTTATATATAGACTTAAGGTTGAACTTGATGGACATGTGTCTTTTTTCAACCTGACTTACTATGTGTTACTATGTTACGTTACTATGTTATAAGTGTCTGTAGCTGCCACTGCAAATGCACTGTTGCTGCAAGAAACCCCCATTCTTATAAAAAAACAATTATTCCATCTGATCCCATATCTGATCAAGTAGAAAAGTCTATGAACATAAAGTGCTACAAAGTTCCTACCTTGTGGATGGTGCTCTTCTGTCTCCCACTGCTAATCCCGGCAAGTAGTTCTGCTCATGAAATAATCCAGCAAAGGTTTTTCCCCAGTCTCAGGGGCCACACCTCCTGCCATATAAATTGTTTCTCCTGCTGACAGAAATTCAGTTGTTTTTTTTTTAACCAGAGTTGAAGGGAAATGTTTACTTCAGCGCAGCACTTCCACGGGATCGTTATCTACTCCAATAGGAACTTATTAAGCACAGACAATGTCCTGACCCGCCAGATTAAGTATGTTATAGAATGAATAATTCAAAGCATCTTTTCAATAGGACTGAATTTTTTTTCTTTTTTTTTATAGTTTTTTTTAATTATTTGCCTTCTTCTGCTGACTATTTCCTGTTTTCAAATGGGGGTCGCTGACCCCATCTAAAACAAAATGCTCTATAAGGCTACATTCAATAAATTCTATTCAGTTCTCTCCTATTCATATTACAGTCTCTTTTTCAAATCAATGCATGGTTGCTAGGGGAATTTGGACCCTAGCAACTAGGTTGCCGAAAGCTGCTAAATAACTACAAATGATAAAAAAAATGAAAACCAGTTGCAAATTGTCCATTTGGACCCTCTATTCACTAGGCACAGGGGGCAACAGACAATGGTTCCTTCTGCCTGGCTGCACCATGTAGAGAAGCACAACCAGCACAAGAGCTTGACATTCATTATTAGAACAATGTAGAAAGGAATAAGACCTAAATGTTTGGTTTTGATGGGCAGTCACAGGGGTGTCCAAACTTGGCCCTCCAGCTGTTAAGGAACTACAAGTCCCACAATGCATTTGCCTGACTGTGGCTGTCAGACTCCTTCATTGCATTGTGGGACTTGTAGTTCCTAAACAGCTGGAGGGCCAAGTTTGGACACCCCTGCGAGATGTTTGCACCCATTAATGTGCTCCTAAAACCAACTGCACAAAAGAAAACCCAGGGGAGAACTGTCTTCTGCTACATTGTTCTGTTGTTACAGGAAGGGACAGGCAGATGCTGCTTTCAAGAGCGCTTACATTTACAAATATAAAATTTCAACTGGTTAAAATGCGTCATGAATGTAAACTGTAAAGTTGCTCGAAATGATAATTTCTTTCATTCCCCAAACAAATGCTTTTGGGTGGAGTTCCAGTTTAGTACCAGATTCAGGGTTTCCTGCATGTGTTTCTACACGGACAGATTTTACGAGATTTCTTTTCCTTTCTGACTTCAGCCTGATGGTTCTCTGCTTCCATTTGGAACCTGTGTCAATTGGGCCGTGATTGCGGCTTTGGTTTGTGAAGTGTGGGAAGCAGAGAGTTTGGGTGGATCGGCCCAGTCAGGGATTGTTTGTGGAGGAAGTGCAGGTCGCTGACACTGGGGAGTTTAGTCCATTCTCTTCCTTCTGCGGCACAGATTCGGCACTGGCAGGACACTATCTTCCTGTCATTTGTTTACATTGTCATGTCACATTCAGGAACAATGAGCACTTTCTTTCACATGCTTCTCTCCAATTAATAATCTGCAAATGAGCAAAGTAATAAATATGAAATAAATGAGCATTTGCTATGCCCAGAGAGGGCCATAACATTAAAATAATGTAATTTAAAGGGGTTGTTCACCTTTGAGATAACTTTTGGTATGATGTAGAGAGTAGGGTTGCCACCATTCCCTGTGGCTCCAGCCGGACAGGGGGTGGTCCTGTGACGTCACGGGGGCGGTCCCGTGACGTCACGGGGGCGGTCCCGTGACGTCAGTGGACAGTCCCGTGACATCACGGGGCGGAGCTATGACGCCGCGATCGCCGATTGGCCGATCACGGCGTCAATCAAGCTAATCCCGCCCGGTTTTCCTTATTTGGAAAACCGGGCAGGAAGCATTGAACCGGGCAGCCCTTCAAAATACCGGGCTGTCCGGTTCAAAACCGGACAGGTGGCAACCCTAGTAGAGAGTGATATTCTGAGACAATTTGCAATTGGTTTTCATTTTTTATTATTCTTGGTTTTTGAGTTATTTAGCTTTTTATTCAGCAGCTCTTCAATTTGAACTTTAAGCAATCTGGTAACTAGGGCCCAAATTACCCTAGCAACCATGCATTAATTTGAATAAGAGACTGGAATGTGAATAGGAGAGAGGCTGAATAGAAGGATCAGCAATAAAAAGTAGCGATAACAATACATTTGTAGCCTTACAGAGCATTTGTTTTTTTACCAGGGGACGGCGACGCCCATTTGAAAGCTGCAAAGAACCAGAAGAAGAAGACAAATAACTATAAAACTATAAATAATAAATAATGAAAACCAATTGAAAAGTTGTTTAGAATTGGTAATTGTATAACATAATAAAAGTTACTTTAAAGGTGAACCACCCCTTTAAAGAGCAGTTGTATAGTCAGGATACTGTAGGTGTTACCCCCATGTGACTTCCAGTCTATAGGGTACCCCAAATGTGTGAGCTTGATCTGGATCTGCAGTTCACATTCCACCCAGGGTGGAACTACCGGGGGTGCAGGGGGTTCGATTGCACCAGGGTCCACACCCCCTCAGGGCCTGTTGGATATTCATGTCAATGCAAAGCCACTAGAATAAATGCACCTGGAGGGGGTGGGGGGCCCGGATGCAAGGCCTGCACCCAGGTCCAGATACTACTTGTTCTGTTACCGATTCCACCCAGAAAGTATTCTTGAGGCTTGAGGGTTCAGTGGTGTTCAATATATTTTTATGAAACTTGTCAAGTTCCAGTTCTTTTGTTGGGTGGGTAGGATTTCCACCTTTTGGTTTCAGAAATTCAGGCAGGTAGGTGATGTCATGGAGGGAGATATGATGTCAGAGGGCTGGGCTATGGCATTTGGCCACATCAGTCTAGGTCAGGGGTCCCCAACGTTTTATACCAGTGAGCCACTTTCAAGTGTAAAATAATGTTGGAGAGCAACATAAGCAAGAAAAAAGTTCCTGGGGCTTCCAAATAAGGGTGTGCTTGGATATTGGTATCTCCTATGTGGACTTAAAGGGCAAGGAAAGTGTAAAATAGACTAAAGCTAGAAATGGTGTATTTTGTATACTAAACATAAACATGAACTTACTGCACCACAAGCCTAATCAAACAAATGATTTATGCTTTCAAAGTTGGCCACAGGGGGCTGTCATCTTGTAACTTTGTTATACATCTTTGCAAGACTAGACTACATACACATGCTCAGTGTGATCTGGGCTTCTTAGGGATCGTCATAAATGATCAAAAAACAAAGCTGCTTGAGTTCTGCATGGCTGGTAAGTAAGGCAGGGGCTCCCCCTGCTGTTCATAAGTATGATTGTTTCCCTGCCAGAAGTTAGGGACCGTCTGACAATTCCTATCCACAGCACTAAATGAAAGAGAATGGCACTGCATACAGTAAGGTTTCTTATAAAAACGGTACACATTTTTTAATTAAAGTATGTTTCATTAAAGAAAGTAAAAATGGGATTTTATTTCTTTTCCTTTCCTTGCCCTTTAAAGCCAACAGAAGGGTCTGTACATCTGGTTTTTACACAACTAACGCTTGCCTTTAAGCCAGGAATTCAAAAATAACCACCTGTTTGGAGGCAGCTGTGAGCAACATCCAAGGGGTCGAAGAGCAACATGTTACTCACGACCCACTGGTTGAGGACTAATTTGGAATAACAGGCAGGCAGTTTCGACCCAGACAGACCATCAAAAAGAACAGGCTGTCCAGGTCACAACCAGACAGCTGGCAACACTAGGAATGATGGATGGAATTAATTGCAACCTTGAGATGTCAATGGCAGAGAAAATCAATAGGTCATTTAGGACCACAAGTAGGGTTGCCACCTTTTGAAATAATTATTACCGGCCGGCGGGGGCAAAAAGGGGGCGGGCCGTGATGTCAAAGAAGGCAGGATGTGATGTCAAGGGGGCGGTACGTGACGTCAAAGGGGGCGGGGCAACAGACGCGATCGGATGAAGACGCGAGAAAGGTAAGTTATTATTGGACTTAAGGCAAGGCAAGGGCCATTTTTAAGTGGTATTACAAATTTACCGGCAGCTACATTGCCGGTAAATTTGTAATACCGGCCCCGGCCTTGGCTGGTGTTTTACCGGCCGGGTGGCAACCCTAACCACAAGTGCAGCTTCAGTTGCATGAAAAACATCATTCAAGATACTTGTGTCAAAAGGTACTTCTTGTCCTTCTGTATAGTTGGGGTTGGCAGCTCCAGCCTCAAATTCCGAAACTTTGCACATTGGTGCAACCTCAGAAGAAAGCAGAAGCTCCAGTGCAGTTGCATTTGACACCAAAAGTAAAACCACCTGCATCCATTTCTTTTTAAAGTGCAAGAGCTTTTGACACATTGACTGCAATTCTGTTAGGTGCATCTCTCCCAGGGACCACAACTACTGGAGGGGGGTGGAACATTGTGGGTAAAAAAAACCTGATGGTTGGGCTTGAGATTGCACTTAGCCTACTTCACTTGCAGATAGGGAGAGGGAGGAAGGATGAGAGCATGTGCAGAATATAGAGTATATAGAAGCCATGTGATCTATTCTAGAACTATTGATTCTTGTAGGACATGTATTTATTCTACCCCAAATATCACCTGATGTACTGCCTCTACAATTACATGCCCTGAACTGTTTCATTAATTGCGTCCAACTAGTGTTTACTTTGTGAAAAGCCCTCAACTCATTTCACAAAGGAAGTCTTTATGGAAAGGCGGTGATAGATTTAATAAACACCTGACTATAAGGAAACAAATTCCAGTGTTTTTGTTTAGATTAATAAAATGTTATTAAAGTTAATTGTCATAAATTGAATCCATTGTCAGGGCAGCAATGATGTGTCTCATAGAGCCTCTTCATCCGTCTTTATCTTACTGTTTCTGTTGTGCAACCTCCAAATTATGATGGTTGTGCCATTACCAGGGGAAATTCCCTTATGGGAAGAACAGGCAGAGGCAGTTTTAAATGATTGCAGTCTCAGACTGCCCAAACCATAGCTCCACGTATACCTATACACTAACCATGTGATCTAAATGCATTGAGATTTGGTAGAAAATTAAATAGGGTAAAATAGAAAAGTCTGGGACAATTAACATCAAAACCAGAGCTATACTATTTGATTTGGAAGAGCCTAGTAAGTTGAGCTCTTGGAAGCTGTGGCAACTCCAAATCTATTTAGAAAGAAGCCAATCTACTCAACGAACCCAATGGCCTAGTGAATTGATGGCCAGTTGGGACTGGTGAATTATAGACCAGATCTTATTTTCTGGCAAAGAGATGGAAATAAACTTCACTCAGTGAAGCCAAGCTCTCCAATTTGCTAATAATGACAGATACGCTCCCCACCCCAAAATGGATCTACCATTAGAATTTAGTAGGATTCTGTTGCTTTCCAAGAAGGAACCAAATGTGATCAGGTTTCATCTTTGTACATGGGCGAATGTTAGATAGATGAAGAGATTATCTATTTAGAAAGAAGCAGATCCACCCAAGGGACCCATTGCCCCAATGACTGTATTGATGGCCAGTTTAGACTGTTTAATTATATATCAGATCTTATTTTCTGGTGGAAAGTCTCATAAGCAGATACCACCCCCACTCCACGAGAAGGATTCTGCTGCTTTCCATGAAGGAACCAAATGTGATAATGTCTCACCTCAATACATGGGCAGATGTGAGGCAGGTGAAGAGTTTTAGATGGTGGTTGTGAGTCATAGCACTGGGTTGTAGGGCAAGAGGGCTTCAATGAGGAGAGACAGGTAATCAATTAAATATGGGGGTGGGACTCCCAAAACCCTTTGTCTTTTCTCTGAATGAATCATTTGTGACCATCCATGACAGAAACTCATGAACTGAAAACCAGTTTGGCGTCAATTATATCTTTAATTAGCATTTGTCTTGTAAGCCAGTAACAACATGACATGAAGTGACTCACAAACTAGCATCATTATCAAGGGCTAAAATAGTTTCTGAACATTTATTTTAGTTCGCGTTTAGCGAATTTATTCGCCAGCGGCGAATCGCGGGAATTCGCCCCTGGCGAATAAATTCGCCCATCACTAGCTGTAATTAGTGTGGCTTAGAGAAGCTAATTAAAGGGGATGTTCACCTTTATTTTAACTATTAGTAGGTTAGAGGTGGACATACTACTGTACTACCATAGTTCAGTCCATCATGCAGTTTGGCTGGGCCAACTTCCAGGGTAAGCAATGTAGATTGAAAGCTCTGTGCATCACTGGTGATGAGCTGGTGCTAAGAATGCCCATTGGTTAATACCAAGAGAGACATAAACATTTGCTGATTATTAGCCTCTTGCCCCTCAAGGGGGGAAATTGCTAATTTGTTGTAGCAGAGTCAAAAATATCTTTCTGACTCCAAAACATAAGTAAAAAGGATCTTTTATGGAGTCAGAAAGGGAACTGGCACTTTACAACTCTCACCTTTAACCCAGTTAGGGATGCTGTAAACTAACATTGTAGACATTTAGAATATAACATGCAATTTTAGAAAAGTCACCTACATTTTGAAAACTGTGCAGTCCCTTGAAGGATATGTATTTAAACTGTTAAACCCCTTCTTTTTGGTTACAAAATCAACACTTCCTTCATGGTTAATGGTTGGGATTCTAGCTGTCTGTATAAGACATTCTCTTATTTGTAATATTCTAACTGTACAGCTTGATGCCATGAAGACAAACACAAATTCCTTTATACTAATTCCTAAGGACATTGAGGTTGGGGAATGCCCTGCTGGATGATGTTGCGATGGCTGATTCTGTAAGAGGGGCTTGGATGATTTCTTGAATAAGCATAATATCCAAGGCTTTAGTGATAGTAAGATCTACAATTAATAGAGATATGGTATATATATATATATATATATATTTATATAGACAAATGCAAGAGGTCCTCTGCACTCAACCCATTATCAATATATTTAAGACATTCAGACATTCTGTACATACAGCTACTAAAAAATGCCTTACCCTTTAAACAACGGGGATTGTTTGTCCATATATTGCAATATATTTAAGCTGGCCAACTACGTCAAAGTAGTCCTACTCTCAATTTTCATCTGATTCATTAAGAATTCTATTACTTCATTAAACATTTTACAAAGGGACTAGGTTTTACCTGCAACTTATTTGCTGCTTTCAAAGTAAAACTCCCAATCATGGTTGCCCTTTTATTAGACACCAGTGGGATCACCTGACTATAGCTGGGAAGGGTGGGGGCTACAACAAGGAGCTGGTCACATCTCCAGTATAACTACAACACACAAGAAAAAGTTGTGCTCACCACTAATTTTTAAAACCATTAGGCGGGGGTGCAATGAGGCTGTGACCACAAAATACATATAGACAAATGCAAGATCCTCTGCACTCAACCCATTAGCAAGTAAGTTGCAGGTAAAACTTAGTCCCTTTGTAAAATGTTTAATGAAGTAATGGAATTCTTAATGAATCAGATGCAATTTGAGAGTAGGACTGGCCAGATATGGGATGGCTTTGATGTAGTTGGCCAGCTTAAATATATTGCAATATATGGACAAACAATCCCTGTTGTTTAAAGGGTAAGGCATTTTTTAGTAGCTGTATGCACAGAATGTCTCAATGTCTTAAATATATTGATAATGGGTTGAGTGCAGAGGATCTTGTATTTGTCTATATGTATTTTGTGGTCACAGCCTCATTGCACCCCTGCCTAATGGTTTTAAAAATTAGTGGTGAGCACAACTTTTTCTTGTTTGTTGTATATATATATATATATATATATATATATATATATATATATATATATATATATATATGGAGGGGTCAGTGTGTGTGTACATATGGATGTTGGGTTTCATTTGGAGGGGTTGAACTTGATGAACTTTGTCTTTTTTCAACCTGACTCAACTATGTAACAACATATGTATTGGACCAGATCAATTGATATCTCACAGAGAAAGAGCAAAGCCTCCTGTTGACATAGGCCCCTCACTAGAATATTTTTATCCTTTATCTAGAACAAACACCTCAGCGGCACATTCTTTGCACAAAGAATCTCTGTTTCTAAACTGCTCTACTCGATTCACCAGTTAGAGCCTGGATCACATCAGCGTGCCAATGCATGGACTTACTATCAAAAGGCTCCGTCTCCATCACAACACCCCCTTTAATGAAATGTCCAGTGTTTGCTTTGTGTTTGCTGATTTTATCACTTTGTTTTAGGAAATAAACTACAGAGAGCATGGGGGGGGGGGTGCTTTTCACAGATAGGTCTTGTGTATCAAAAAGGGCCAAATGTAAAGTGCAAAAAAACATGGTTCAAAGCAGTTTGGGTTTTTTTTCACTTTGTGCCTAATGGAATTTGCGCCTGGTACCCTGAGGTCAGAATGGAGCACAAAGAGTTTTTCCTGCTGGTCACCTCTCCTTGCTCCAGCTCATACTTTCTGATATGTGAACTAATCAACAGTGGCAGCTAGAATTATAAGGCAGCCTGGCATTCCATAGAAATTTGCTTCTGTAGTGCCAGTCTCTGTGACCATCCTGCAAATCTTGGCCCAGGCACCAGCTCTGCATATGGAAGGTGTGGGACTGGGACTTGGGAATCCCCAGGAACTAAACCTAGATTTCCCGGAATTCAGAATGGCCAAGAAGGCAGGAGTGCTGATGGATGCAGGATGCTAGGTCTGTATAGAGCAGGATCGGAAGGATAATTCTCCTAAAGAAAGTTCTTCTCAGCATACCCAGTTAGCCCACACCTATTGTTGCTCACCAACCCCTTTGATGTTACTCCCAGTAGCCTCAAAGCAGGTGAATTCCAAGCTTGAAGGTACGTTTTAGTTGATTAAAAAAGAGATAAACTGCCAAACAGAACCTCTTGTAGGCTGCCAGTCCACTAAGGGCTAAAAAAAACAGCCAATCAGTTCCATTTTGCTACCCTATGGACTTTTAAATTTCCTTTTGTTACTTCCTAATAGTGATGAGCACATTTTTTCACCCATTGACTTTAAGACAATCAAGTCAGCACAAGAAAAACAACCACTGAAGTTAATGCATTCGGAGGAACAAAAAATTTGTTGCACTCGTAAAAAAAAATCGACGCGTCTAAAAAAAATTGACGTCTATTGATTTTGATGCGTTTTTGTTAATTTATTTACAACAGATTCGCCCATCGTTAACCCCCACAGCTCTTTTCACATTTTAATGTGGTTCACAGGTAAAAAAAAGTTTGGGGACCGCTGTTGTAGTTAATTATTTTCAATTGGATTCATTTCCAATGGCCCTGGATAATAAGAATATTAGCAACGTATTGAATAAACGCTAAGCTCATTCTTTTGATCACAATGTGTATTTGAACACAACTGCTTCTAAGAGGAAGATAAATATTTACTCTGGGATCAGGCCAGCAATACGCACACCTAGCAGGCCCCCATTCAGCACATTGAGCGATTGTCTCTGAAGATAAAATAGAGGCACAAGGTAGAACAATGGATTCACATGTGCTTTATCAATCAAATGTCTGTCCTGAAAACCACACAGAGTTGGCCTTATGACAAGGTGTATTACAGAGTGGCAGGTTCCTCTACATTCCCCATGTAATTGCATAGTTAAAGGAAATTAATATTAGTCCATAGTTTCATAGCAGGGTACCTCCTATTCTGGCTACTTTCCCCAGAAAAAAAGGGGGACATTTATAAAAGGTTGACATGTCCCCTCTGAAAGGAGGAGAACTAGGGAGAATGTTAAGGTGGTCATACAGGGGCCGATTAAAGCTATCGACAGACCACTTCGGCAGCTTATTGGCCAGTGTATGGGGCCCTCCGACGGGTATCTGGCCGAGAGTTGGAGATTGGACAGGATGAAAAATCCAGTTGGATCGCTCCAGCGTCTGTTCGTTGATGCAGTCCTGCTATCCAACCGCCGGTATGTCCTCCATTGTGATCCAATCATTGGGCCCTAGGGCCCACGATTGAATCAGCCCGATATCGCCCACCTCAAACGAGCGGATCTCCCCGTGTATGGAGACCTTTTCAAGGGGAGAAGTGGAAGGGAGGAGGTGAATTGCACATGTGGATCAATGAGAGAGTGAGAGCAGGACACAGAGAAATGTCAGAGATATAATGACGATCAGAGGTAAAGGGAATTTAACAGAAGAAGAGAACAGAAGAACAGAAGAAGAGTAAATGGGATATTGGAAGATAAGTGGATGAGAGAAAAAATTATATAATATGCAGGGATAGAGCAGATCAGCTTTCCAGTGGAAACCAAAAGCCTGTGATTGAGCTTCCATTTGCTAGACGTCAACTGGATGCCCAGCACTGGGGCCCTCCATTGTCTCATTTAGCCACAGGGACTGGGAACCCATGAGAGAAGAACCAGTGTAGCTGAACTTTCCACAGACTGATCTTGCTATTGAGAGAAGCCAATGCTCCATGTAACACTATAGAACAGGCAAATGCTCAGTGTATACAGAAAAACAACAGTGACGTCAGGAATTCTAAATATACAGCAGAGACTATGCTACACCCCACTGGACCTGCAAACAAATAACTATAGAAAAGCAGTGCAATTAGCATGAAGTGTGCAGCCACTCAGTTCCCATGTATTGTTCTTGGATATGGCTAAATTTATACACCACTGGAAGGAACAGGAGCACATTGCACATGGGCCCAGATACTGTCTGCAAATAGAAACCAAAACAAAGCTCAAAGTTCAGCTACACTGGATCTTCTCTCAGAGGGCTATTTGCAATTAATCCAGTAGAAAATAATTATCTACAGCTACAGGAGCAACAATCAGGTTGGGTTAGTCATATACATGTCACCAGTGGGACCGGTGACACCCCTGACTCAAGGGTATGGCCAATTGACTTGTGAATGTATGGTCACCCACCAATGGTTCTGTGCATTACTTACAGTCTTGCCCCTCCAAAGGTTCTGTGCATTACTTACAGTCTTGCCCCTCCAATGGTTCTGTGCATTACTTACAGTCTTGCCCTGTGATATAACTCTTCTTATTGGACAGAAATATTTTAATGGAAAGCTTGTTAAGGAACTGAAGACAACAGGATTACTTTTTTTTTTAGGCAAAAACTCTTCCCCATGCCTGAGGTGGGATTATTAATATAGGAGTAATTTCATGCCGTTTTGAGCACAATCGCAATGTTCTTTTTCCATAAAGCATTATCTATTCCCGGAATTCTGGGTTTTTTTTGTAAGCACCTGTGCTGGAGCCTGGTTGACCACTTCTCTAGTATTTGGCTTATGAGTGACATGTGCTCGCTGTTCTGCCCCTTGTATCTCCTTGCCAAAATTGTTGACGTTTTGCAAGCATTTTTTCATTTTAATAATTGGAGAAATTGGAAAAATGTCTTTCAACCACTGCAGGGATTCACTTATTGTAGAAATAACTTGGAATGATCGCTCTGATTTAATTGAATTCATTTATTTACAGCTGGCCGCAGGTGCAAATATTAAGTGGTTTGAAATATATAGACCTTGCAAAACATACACTCTAACATTCTAACATCCCACATGACAATCATGTTCACTTAACTATGTCCAAAAACTGCTTCGAATTTAATGAAGGACTTTTCAAACTAGCACTCTAAACCCTCATCTTATACTGCACACCATACCAGCTGAAAAGGACTTTTGCCAGCATTCCAAACAGATTATCTATCTTTCTCTTACATTATGTGTTTTTGGTATCTCAAAATCAGGTTTAATATTTGAGTGCCAAAGTAACCCACATCTAGCTTATTATATCTGTAATATTCATCAGGCCTGGCCTGACAATCTGTGGGTTCTGGCAATTGCCAGAGGTGCTGATATAAGGTGTCATAGAAAATCAATATATAGTGGGCTGGTGGGGGCTGATTGGGCCTCTGTGTACCTGAAATGCCAGGGCCTATTTTAATTCTCAGTCAGGACCTGATATCCATCATCTCCAACAATCCAAACCAACATATAATTCTTTATTTACAACCATTTACTGGCCATGTCTAATTTTTTGCACTTATTTTTAATCTAAATATAATGAAGAGTCTCCAGACTGTGCATTTAAACCCTGTCTAATGAAAACATATGTAATGAGTATTTCAACATAATGACATGTTTACATGAATGGTGACTGATCCTACCATCACACAATTTTGTGGTGTCAGGTTTGATTTTTTTATGTTTCTTAATACAGGTATGGGATCCCCTATCCAGATTCCTGTTATCAGAAAGCTCTGAATTACAGAATGGCCTTCTCCCATAGACAAGTAGAAGGTTGCAGGTGCACACCTGGTCTCTCGAAAACCTATATGGTATAGGAGGACGGCCCCTCCAGCAATCAAGTCAAAGAATTACTCCAAATCACAGCATCTGTCACCAGTGTGAGCAGTGTACGCAGAACCTCTGATGTCATCAAAAAAAAGGCTAAATGACTGCAGAAAATAGTCAAACCAAAAATGTCATAAGAAACCCTTCAGGCCAGAAAAAAACCGGAGAAGGACCATTTCAGCTTGTTCAGTTTTAGACATGGGAATCTTCGATAAAGAAGAAAATTTCTCCATGTCTGGGGTACCTGGTGTCATGGATACAGAAGATCCATCCGTTTATCAAAAACAACATTGTAACCAATACTTTAAATACTGAACAAAATAATCCAAGAGCTTTATTTAGTATTTCTGCAAGCCCAAATATTGACATTGTTGAAAATGCAACAATCTGTAGTGAAAGAAATGTAGACCATCTGAAGTTGACCATTCTGAAGGCGCACTGGATCCATTCCCATGTGTCTGAAATGGGATTCCAATCGTTCAACAATTCCTATATGGAAACACAAATAAGATGTCATAATGATATGGTCAATATCCAGCGTACGAGAGACTACACGTACATAGAAGAATATGGCAGAACCTCAGTGCACTTCTCTGCATTTAAGTGTCAGAATTTTTTAAATGTTTTTTTTTTAACACTAAAACACATTGTGGGGAGTGAGAGGGGAGGGGGGCTTTTGGTGTGGGGGGGGGGGGGTTTAGTTCTCCTTTAGTGATAGGAGAAATAGCATTTCCACCAGTTCAAAGTGGCGTAAGGGAAACCGGACATTATCGCAAAATACCCAAAAGTGGTTTTGGGTTGAATTGAGAAAAGTAAGTATTCCTGCTACTTTCAATTGGTCGTTACATAGCAAAAACTTAGGTAACAATGAATGCCATAGTGGACACACAGAAATTAGCACTTATCAATGATAATATTTATGAATGATTTATATTTATATAGAATATGGGAATTGTACATAAAATTGCAGATAGGACACTATCAAATTTTGGCAGGTAGATGTTGGGTCATTTGGGTCAGAACTACTGGTCAACTTGGAACCTGTCCCCTATGTGGCATCATATCTTTATTTGTGATATTCACCAGTACTTCTAAAAATGTCAATATATGATAGGAGAGCTCACCGCAAAGAATCCTATGCAGGTTCCAGGCCATTCCCACTTGGCAACAGTTTCCAAAGAATGTGAAATACCCACAACTCAGGATCAACCACGCTTTCTCAAAAGTAGTAGAAAAATATTTTCTTCTTTATTTCATCCATTTCAAAAACTGTGTTTTGGAACATGTGGCATGTATAGGAAGAAAAAATGAAACAATTTTGTGATTGACTAATTAAATAAGCTTATTTAAACAGGTGGTTAATGAGAAATGTATCTCTTTCAGGGGCATAACTACAAAGGAAGCAGATCCTGGAGTTGCAGGGGGGCTCAGGAGGTAAAGGAGCCCCTGGGGTTAATTCATAAGCAATTTTAATTATTATTGGTGAAAGAGGTCAACCTCTAGACATTTTGGTGGCCTGAAAAATAATTTGCTGGGGGCCCAGTAATATCTAATTATGTCACCGATTTCCTTTCTAGGTATAGAACATGTGAAATTAGGAAAGATAAGATAGAGGTGAGGTGGATGTTTACTGAGCAACCAGCAGGACTAAATAAAGATTGGGAAATCAAATATGATATAGATACCTAAATTGAAGATTGATTGACGGGGAGAGTGTGTGTGTGTCCTTCTCTAAGAGTTCATGTAAAAAAAAAAGTTTGTATTGAGGTGTGTAGCACACCCGTAAGTGCACTTTAGCTGTGTTTCTGTGGCTGTGTGTCCAGGCTAAACTGCTTCCCAAGTGTCCCTTAACTATCTACAGTCCCTAAGGGTAGTTGCAAAGTTCTCCTCCAAGGTAGATGTGCCACACCCCGAGAATGCAAAAGAAGAAGAAAACCACTACTGAATCCAGCATGGGCATATAGTACCCCCATTTTCTATACCACCGGAAGTTGATGGCCCACTGCACTCGTGAGACTCTGGAGAAAATCTCCAGGTTGGTGTGGCCAGGCACTATCCAAAAGTTCTTTTCTTCCACCCGGGTAATCATTTTAGGAGCCCAGAAGCTATGCGGCAGCTTGATCAAGGGTTTATTAGTGACCCCATTCTCCTCCATTTCATCTGGTGGGTCCTCCCTACCGGTCAATACACCTTGAGTGGCTTCCTTGCTTCCCATGGCCGCTCCCTTCTAGGCCTGTCCCTCTGTGCTGCTAGCTGTGGGGTATGGGGGGAGCCCTTCCTTCCCGGGGTGGCTTGTTGGGGCCCAGCTGGGCACATTAGCACTTACCCCCTCCTTCTTCCAGTGCTCTCGGCTGGACTCCTATTGGCTGTCTCTGTGCACTTCCTGTAGCAAAGGCTTGTTGGAAATGTTGTTCTTAACCCCAAGAAACAGTTCTGTCTCCAGAAATATCAAATGTTTGCAGTCTCTGTTTTATCACACCAAGGGGTAAATTCACTAAAGAGCGAAGCGTCTAACAATAGCGGTAATTCGCCAGCGTGACATCAATTTGCAACTTAGCCAATTCACTAACATTGCCCTGGTGAAAATTCGCTAGCAAAGTAGATAGACTTGCGCAGCTTCGCACCCTTACGCCAGGCGAAGTTGCGCACTGACGAAGGGACGTAACTACGCTAATTCACTAAGATGAAAATTTTTGTGACCGTTACTTCTTACGCTGGACGTTACTTCACCAGGTCAGACCTGGCGAAGTTCAATACAATAGATAGGAGTTTGAAGAAAAAAAAAAAGTCCCAAAAAATTCTGGCTTTTTTTACCGTTTGTAAGGCGAAAAATGTTTTGGGGTCACCCTCCTTCCCCCCTACATTTCCTAACATATGGCAACACAACTATACAGGGGGCACATGTAGGGCAATAGGACAACTTTATTTTATTTATTAAAGGTTTCCTGGGCTTGTGTAGTGGAATGTAGTGGCTGTAACATTCTCCTCTATTATACGCTTAAGTTCCCGCCGTATGCAAATTAGGCATCTGCTTTGCCTGGTGAACTAATGGTAGCACTACTTCTCTAACATTCGCTGCCCTGAGCAAAAATTCGCATCTTAGTGAATTAGCATAGCGCTGGCGAAAATTCGTCTGCGAAGTGCGGCGACGTTAGCAAAGGCAACGCTAGCTCTTTTTTGCCGCTTAGTGAATTTGCCCCCAAGGGAGAAATTTAGTAATCCGTTATCCATTAATACTAATTATAGTCCCACTATATAATTTTCAAATAGTCTGCACACATAATAGGGTGCTACAGGTGAATGAAAGAAGTCGCACAGTGATGGGCGAATCTACCCCGTTTAGCTTCTCCAGAGAAATTCGCAAATTGCCAAAAAATTTCGCTTAACGAGTCGTTCCGTCATTTTCGTTGCGTGATTCGTTTTTTTTTACGAATTTTCACTGGCGTTTCACAAATGTATTCGCCGGCAGCGAATCACGGGATTTCGCTGCGAATTTGCCCCTGGTGAATAAATCCGCCCATCACTAGTCGCACACACTCTCTGAAGGTATAGGTATAGATTGTTCAGAGAAAATTAGGTAATAATGAGAAATAACATAGTAGTAAAGTTTGAGAACTAAAAGGTTTTGTTTTCAAATAAATGTCTATAAAGTTTTGCCTTTTTTGTACAGTGGAACGCTGGTCTGAGGAAGGGACCATTATGGTCACGAAACGCGTCAGTGGTTTGTAATATTATGCACTGCACCTTTGCTGACAGCTTTTTTAAATGGATGAAATAAAGAAGGAAATTTTTTTCCTAGTACTTTTGAGAAAGTGCAGTTGATCCAGAGCCGTAAATATTTCACGTTTGTTCTAAAAATGTCTGGTAACTTTATTATAGTTTAGACAATATCCCCCCTATCCCCCCCCTTCCCCACTGGGTAATGGGGTATTTAATTTAAGCTTTGCTAATTTAAGTGGTGCTGAAAAGCAAGATCTTACACTACCAGTAGCTATTTAGCTGGTGGCCTGAAGACCACAAAAGCAGGGCCCTGCCCATAAAAATATTAGTTTGATCCCAATCTCCATGATTCAGTATTGTGAAGCCATTCATTGGACAGGGAGTCGCTCTTGCTGGTTGTTTGTGTTGGGCTGTAGCTGTGTGTTACAGTTTATCTCCACTCCCCGTTTGTACAGGAAAATGTGAGAACTGTATAAATAACAGATAATGATAGGATTTACTGACGCCCTCCCTTCCACCTCGGCCCCCTATTGTATCATTCTTTCATATTCACTCAATCAAGACTTATTATGTGAAGGAGAGATTCTATTTTCTTTTAATACAGGTGTCAATATTTGTGCAAGTTATTATATGATTGATATATATATATAATAAAAGCCCATGGCTATGTTTATCAGTAGATTATTATAAGATCCTCCGATACATTGTTGATATACACATAAATTCCCTTAGTCTGGGTACTTACACTAGCTGTTGTCCCCTTATATATTTAATATATAATGCTCATTATGTGATTTCTATAATAACTTATTGTCTGTTCATTCCAATGGCAGCAAAAAAAGCCCATATAAACATATATACCGAGTCCATAGACACTGGGCATGCAGTTAAGGAACTGGCAAGTTTACAGGAGAAGAAAAGGCTACAATTAAGTAAGCTTTATCAGAAAGGTCTATATAAATACACCAGTAAACCCTCAAAGTAATGCTGCTCTGAGTCCTCTGTCAATAGAAACACAGCATTTCTTTCCTTCTATTGAGTCACATGGGCTTCTGTATCAGACTTACTGTTTTCAGCTTAAACCTCCAGGGCTAGGGCTTGAGCATGCTCAGTTTGTTCCCTTCTCCCCATCCCTCCTCCCCTCCCTGCTGTAATCTGAGCCCAAAGCTATGAGTGAGCAGGGAGAGACTCAGGCAGGAAGTGATGTCACAGGAAGTTTATATCCTAAACAAACAGAGAGAGCTTTTAGAGCTATTTACTCAGGTATGGTAAATCATTCTGCAGAATAAATATAGTGTTATGGCTTGCTCTTTTGTGGCTAATCTATTGACAATAAACAACCTCTGTAGCTTTCCTTCTTCTTTAAGTAATCCGGAAACATTTTTTACCCCCTCTGTGCCAGTGTTTACTTGAGTCACCTTACAAGACCCTTTGCCAAAATTTCCAGACATGCCAATCCGGCATATGATAAGACCAATTGGCAAGAATCATTTTATAGTCTCTTGGAGCAATGGCTATGCAGATCTTATTGGCTGCAAGACTATATGTTTGTGTTGGAGGCAATTCTCTTGTGCTTTAGTGTCTTTTTTAGATCCATATAAGGGCATTTTCCAACAAATGCTTCTCCACCAGCAATAATTGAAATCACTGATGATAAGACCTACTGGTCTCTTCATTATCCTGAAACTTCTGGAGACTTTGCGATGTATAGGTCTTACCCCCGGCAATTTCAATTATTGCAGGTGGAGAGATTTGTTGCTCGCAGTAGCACCAATATATCATGGGCAACAAATCTTTCCATGTCAGACTTTGCCCAGAAAAGTTTATGTGAGGTCCAAAAAGGACAATTTGGGATCCTAAGCTGCCCCGAGGGAGCTCCTGTTATCAGGGCCACCAATAGAAATCACGGGGCCCCACATTTGTTTTAAAAAACATTGGCACCAAGGCCCCCCTTACAATTTAAAAAAAATTGGGGCCTCAGAGAATATTGGTAGCAGGGGCCTGTAGAGTTTTAAAATAATACATTCATGGCTAGGGGATTAAAAAAAAGGTGTTCAGTAGAATTGAACTTGTGTTTTTAGGACTACAACTTCCCCTCCTTTCGTGACTTTGGGTCTTTTCGCCACCTCGGGACTTCAATTAAGGCTGTTTTTATGACTTTGGGTCTTTTTGCTGCTTTGGGACTTTGGCTTTGGCTATTTTAGTAAATTCGGGTCTTTTCACCGCTTCGGGACTGTTTGGCTTTTTGGCACTTCCGCATTTGGCTGTTCAGGACTTCGAAAGGCCTTCAGCACGGTTAAGAGGGCCCGGCTCTTTCGCAAAGTGCAGCACTGCCAGACCCTCCTTCAGGCCTGGGCCCGGTACACTTGTACCCCCTGTGACCCCCTGATGGCGGCCCTGCCTGTGATGCTGCCATTATCTTACCTAATACCTAATAAAGTACAGGTCCATTATCCAGAAAGCTCTGAATTACTGAAATGCTGTCTCCCATAGACTCCATAATGATCAAATAATCCCGATTTTTTAAAATTAATTTCCTTTTTCTGTGTAATAATAAAACAGTCGCTTGTACTTGATCCCAACTAAGATATAATTAATCCTTATTGGAAGCAAAACCAGCCTATTGGGTTTATTTAATGTTTATATCATTTTTTAATAGACTTAGGTATGAAGAGGAAAGATCCGTTATCCCAGGTCCCGAGCATTCTGGATATCTGGTCCCATACCTGTACAGAGAGTGCACTTGAGCTGAATTTCTAGTTTTAAACCCAGAAATTCTTCTCTTTAATTTTCTAGGAATGAGTTTTTACCTTCCCTTGTAACTTGCAGGGAAATGCAAAAACCAGTCCAAAATCATTGAAATTAATATTCAACCAATTTGTCAGTTCTTTCAGTTTGATCTCCTGTACACCATTACATAAGAACTTGTATGTGAGTGTAGGGATGTGAAAATTAGACACCCTCGCATATTTCTGACAGGCACATTCCTAGTAATATGGACAGCTAATGGGTCCTAATGGGGACCTTGGTGCTTATGTAACCCTTGTAGTTCTCACAGTGTACACAAGGTGGCACTGTGTAAAAGTATAAAGGTTATGGGAACCATGCGGTCAGTGTTCATTGCTTTAGCCCAACCTTGCAGGCTGGAAGGGAATGGGCATGATCCCTAGGCGCAAAGGCCCTAGTAAAGTACAGCTATACTCTGTCATAGATCACTCTAGGAGTGATAGAAAGGTAGCTAGTCGAGCAGCTCACGCTCCGACAGTAGAAATAGAGGGATTAAGATCCCCGGGTACTAATAACCCAGAAATAGGGACCTAGGGATAGGGTTTCCCCTCAGGTTCCCCTTAGTACAACGGCTGAATTCTGATGCATATCTGTTCACATTCAAAGCTCAACTACTGCTGACACGAGCCCTTGCCTGAAGGGATCCAGCCCATATATGGTGCTGTGAGTATATGCTCCTTTATGCTGTGTGATCTATATTCATGCTGTGTGCTTAGGGTTGCCACCTGTCCGGTTTTGACCCGGACAGCCCGATATTTTGAAGGGCTGCCCGGGTCAATGCTTCCTGCCCGGTTTTCCAGCTTTATTGACGCTGCGATCGGCCAATCGGTGATTGCGTCGTCATAGCTCCGCCCACCGACGTCACGGGCCCGCACCCCTGTCCGGCTTCAGCCACAGGGAAAGGTGGCAACCCTATGTGTGCTCTATATTCATGCTGTGTAACTATATAAGATGCTCTTTACTCCAATGTGGTGATGGTTCTATTTGCTCTGCTGTTCAATAAATGCTGTTTTGGTTAAGCATAAAGAATCACTGGCGCCCAACTTATTGTGCTTATTGCACATGGTTACAGTTCAACTATATCCTTCCTCCACCCCGCTGTGAGGGCTCAGCCCTGAGAAAGAGAGTTTCATTTGTGGTTTAATACCATTTGAGTAGCTATAACTGATTATAGTCACACCAGTTTACTATAGCGCTACATGAGTAATGGTTTGTGTACAGGGCGGCACACAAGGCTATAATAATGCACGGCTGCCACACACCTGCTAGTGATAGATATGGGCTAGTAGTTCATCACCAACTCATTTCTTTGGCTGCGGAACTGACTTCCTGGTCTTTGGCTCAGTATCAGGGTGGCACGAGTTATATATATATATATATATATATATATATATGT
>CM044440.1:128866113-128888070 GCA_024363595.1 Xenopus borealis | reverse complement strand
GACTATTATCCACTGTTACTATAGGCACCATCTCTCCCTACTATACCTGCTATCCTATAGCCACAGCCCTTTCCCAGATAGTTATGCATTGATAATAAATCCATGTTTGGCATAATAACTTAATAAAATAGTTTCATTTATGTGTTCCCAATTCTGTATGATTCACTGGGGTGCAACCGATCTATTAATTATGCAAATCAATAAAAAGAAAATTGCCTGTAGAGCACATTCCAAGCCTGTACGTGAGCGGCCAAACAAGAGTGTTTGTTCTACCTGCTGCCAGAGAAAGAAATACTCACGTCTCAATGGAAACGTGCCAGAACATGAGTAACAAATAGAACCACCCAATGGAATTGAATGTTAATGTATTTTCACAACATTTGTATCGATGGAAAGAGACATTTTATGTATAAATAGTGAAACACACCATGTAATAACAAGTCTGTAGACGTGATATCTTTATACTGCCAATGTGGAAGTCATTAAATTGTAATTGTATTATAAGCAAACAACTGAACTGATCCCTACGCTCTTCCTCAGTCAAGTCCATTATATTATGATCTCCTTTAATACCCTTTCCTGGGTTTGTATTTATTAGCTACTCCGTACCCCTTATAGTAGCACCAAGTCTTCAATACATACCAATTAATCATGATCTCTCTAGTAGTGATGGGTAAATTTCTCCAAAAATGGTCAATGGGCATACAAATAATTTCGACACCCGGGAATTCTGACGTGCACCAAAATTTGTTTGATGCAGAGGATTTTTTACTGGTGAATTTTCGATTTAGTTTCACGAATTTTATTTGAAACGTGGAAATTTGCTGCCTGGCACCTGGCTAATGTATTCTCCCATCACTACTCACTAGTAATGCACTGCATTTAGCTATAAACATGTCCAGGCTCATAGCAGCCTATATCCCCACCATATTGATTTCCTTATACTGGTCTTGTATTAAAGGGGTGGTTCACCTTCAAGTTAACTTTTAGTATATTGTAGAAGGGCCAATTCTAAGAAACTTTTCAGTTGGTCTTCATTATTTATTTTTCATAGTTTTTTCATGATTTGCAATTTTCTTCTGTTTCTTTGCAGCTTTCAAATGGGGGTCACTGACACCATCTAAAAACAAATGCTCTGTAAGGCTACAAATGTATTGTTATTGCTACTTTTTATTACTTATCATTCTATTCAGTCCCTCTCCTATTCATATTCCAGTCTCTTATTCAAATCAGTGCAGGGTTGCTAGGGTAATTTGTACCCTAGAAACCAAATTGCTGACACTGCAAACTAGAGAGCTGCTGAATAAAAAGCTAAATAACTATAAAACCACAAACAATAAAAAATAAAAACCAATTGCAAATTGTCTCAGAATATCACTCTCTACATTATACTAAAAGTTAACTCAAAGGTGAACAACCCCTTTAATCTGAACCTTCTGGCTCCAATCCCCAGAATGGAAGAACAAAATCAACGAGCTAAAATCAAACATTCTCAGAAGATAAACACAACCGCAAACCCCCAGACTCATTTAAGGGTTACATAAAGTCCATAACTTATATCAGATTTGGAAATTTAAAAAAAAAACAGATTATCAGAAATTGAATAAAAGCAAAGCTGGATGTGGTGCAACGTGAGCACTAGGTACTTGGGGCTAAATAAGTGCCGTACTGTTTTGGTTGTTTCTATTTGCAAATGTGATAGAACTGTGTGTCCATGTTTCTGCTCCAAGTGACTCTCCTGAACCTCGAAACCCCTAAAATAGTTATCCATGTTTTAAAAAAAAACATTGTTAAAGGGGTGGTTCACCTTCAGGTTAACTTTTAGTATGTTATAGAATGACCAGTTCTAAGCAACCTTTCAATTGGTCTTCATTATTTATTTTTTATAGTTTATGAATTATTTGTCTTCTGCTCCTGAATCTTTCTAGCTTTCAAAAGGGGGTCACTGACACCCTCAAAAAAGAAATCCTCTCTGAAGCTGCACATTTATTATTATTGCTACTTTTTATTATTCGTCTTTATTTCCTGACCCTATCCTATTAATATTCCATATTTTCATTCAAATCAATGCATGGTTGCTAGGGTAAATTGGACCCTAGCAACCAGATTGCCGACGCTGCAAACTGGAGAGCTGCTGAATAAAAAGCTAAATAACTCAAAAACTACAAATAATAAAAAATGAAAACCAATTACAAATTGTCTCAGAATACCCCTCTCTACATCATACTAAAAGTCAACTCAAAGGTGAACAACCCCTTTAAGGGGCTATTATTCCCCCCCAAAAAATTCTATTATCCTCGATATTCGATTAGCATTCGATTTTCGAATGGTAATCGAATAGTTTTAGGCTACCCTTTTATTCGATCTTCAATCATTCGATGATCGAATAACGATCATTCGATCATTAGAACGACTTATTCGATCATTAGAATAATTCGTACGAATCCTATTTGATCAGGATCAGGAGGGTTCCCATAGGCTTCTATTACAATTCGGTAGGTCCAATCTGGCGCAGTAGGCAGTCGAATAATTTTAAAATTTTAAGTTCTTCGCTGATCGAATGATCAAATATCCGATCGTTCGCTATTTGATGATCGAATAAGCCTAATTTGCATATTCGACCAATCGAAATAATCCTACGATCGGAATTCGATCGAATTCGATTGAACTTCGATCTATTCGTGTGAATTTAGTAAATCGGCCCCTAAGTATTTTTTACATCGATAATTTCTATGAAACACTTTACGACTCATTTCATTATTATACATAATACATATTAGCCCTGGCACAAGGGTGCAAAAATGCCATAGGGCAAGTGGCTAAGAACAAGGCCCAGTCTGCACCCCAGAACTTGCACATCTGAATGGAGCTTAATTTAAAGGGGTTGTTCACCTTTGAGTTGACTTTTAGTATAATGCAGAGAGTGATATTCTGAGACAATTTGTAATTGGTTTTCATTTTTTATTGTTTGTGGTTTTTGAGTTATTTCGCTTTTTATTCAGCAGCTTTCCAGTTTGCAATGTCAGCAATCTGGTTGCTATGGTCCAATTTACCCTAGCAACCATGAATTGATTTGAATGAGAATATGGAATATTGATAGGAGAGGGTCAGGAAATAAAGATGAATAATAAAAAGTAGCAATAACAATAAATGTGCAGCTTTAGAGAGGATTTGTTTTTTGAGGGTGTCAGTGACCCCATTTTGAAAGCTAGAAAGATTCAGGAGAAGAAGACAAATAATTCATAAACTATAAAAAATAAATAATGAAGACCAATTGAAAGGTTGCTTAGAATTGGTCATTCTATAACATACTAAAAGTTAACCTGAAGGTGAACCACCCCTTTAAGGAGAGGTAAGGGGCAGGGGGTGCCTATGTGCCTCCCTCTACCTGATCCTTGTGAATGCTGCAGACAAACACAGGCAGAAGATAAGCTGAAAAGTATAAAAACATGGTGAATTTACCCATTTTTCTGCACTTTTACACTATCTGAAAAAAAAAAACGTTGCTGCACCACTTGAATTTATTAGGTCAGACATCCAGGCAACATTATCACCCTTTTTCAAGGCTACAGGATTGTTTTGCTCCCAATGTGGATTCATCTTAGTTTGGATCCATTCCAAGGTTCTGTTTTATTATTACAGAGAAAAAGCTTTTTTTTTTTAAGATAGAGAAATCTTTTTTTTTTTTTTTTATTGAAATGGAGTCTATGGCAGATGGCCATCCAGTAATTCGGAGCTTCCAGAACAACAGAATCCATACCTGTACCTATTACTTCTAGCTGTTTATTTCCCAATGTTAGTCAGTAGCGCCCCTGCATTAGCCCCTATCTAACATAGTAACATAGTCAGTTAGGTTGAAAAGACGCACGCCCATCATGTTCAGCCTTTTAAAGGGCAAGGAAAGGCAAATAAATAAAATCCCATTTTAATGAAAAAGAAATCTATCTCCAATATACTTTAATTTAAAAATCTGTACCGTTTTTATAAGAAACCTGACTGTATGCAGTGAAATTCTCCCTTCATTTAGTGCTGTTTATAGGAATTGTCAGACGGTCCCTAACTTCTGGCAGGGAAACAATCATACTTATGAACAGCAGGGGGAGCCCCCACCTTACTTACCAGCCATGCAGAACTCAAGCAGCTTTGTTTTGTTTTTTTATGACTATCCCTACGAATCCCAGATCACACTGAGCATGTGCACAGTCTTGGTCTTGCAAAGATGTATAACAAAGTTACAAGATGACAGCCCCCTGTGGCCAACTTTGAAAGCATAAATCATTTGTTTGATTAGGCACAAAATACAGCATTTCTACCCTTATTCTATTTTACACTTTCCTTGTCCTTTCATTTGTTATTGCATTGTGAATTTTAATTGCGCACTCTTAAGAAGTGCAACAAAGTGTTGTAATCTTTTGGAGCAAACATGACAAGTTCTTTTTTAGTAAGAAGTTTTATTACATTGACTGCTCATTGGCGCAAGCTGTAAAATTCGTCTTCCACTGTTGGAAGTTGTCGCTAAATAGTTTAGAGTTTCGCAAAAGCTATATTAAATTCGCACAAACCAAAAATTGTTCGCTAAGAGGCATCATTTTTCAAATTGCAAATAGTTTTTCCGTCACGGACTTTTATTACATTCCCCCATTAAAGTCTTAATGCACGCTTGCTCTTACTAGTTACTAGTTTACTACTACTTGCTATAGCTACATTTAGGGGCAGATTTACTAAGCTCGGGTGAAGGATTCGAATGCCATAAAATTTTAATTTTCTAATGAAATTTTAGGCTACCTCGACCATCGAATTGGCAAATTTTGATCGAATCGAATGGTTTGAATTAATCGAACAGTTCGAACAAAAAAATCGTTCGACCATTCGATGGTCGAAGTACTTGCCCTTTAAAAAAAATTTCGATCGCCTACTTCGACAGATTAAACCTACCGAGTTGCTATATTTGCCTATGGGAAGCTCCCAAAGGCTTTTTCTTAAGTTATTTTGATCGAATGGAAATCATCCGATTTCTCGAAAAATTCGTACAATTTTTTTGTGAAAACAGATGTACAGTACGATTTTTTTTTCGTGAAATCTGATGATCGCTATGCGATCGTTCGATATATCGAATAGCGGTAAAATCCTACGAATTCCATTGCGTTGGACTTTACGTCAGGAAAAATTTGAGGGTCGAATTCGAGGGTTTTTAACCCTCGAAATTCGACCCTTGATAAATCTGCCCCTTAACATAGTGCTGTCCTTTTGACCTACTTTCTACGATGTAACATATAATTTAGATCTGAGTGATAGGTAAGTCTTGTAAAGGCAAAGGCATTGTTCAGATGTTGTGCATTCCACGTATTATTCTAAGCCATGGGGTGTGCCCCATCCAATAAACACTTCCCTATAGAATGTAAATTATTTCAACTGGGGGGTGGTTTCTTTCTTTGGACTGAATCATTTTATCCCTTCAAAGGAGAACTAAACCCATACTTTAAAAAAAAAAAAAAAAACCCTACCCCCGTAGACCTCCCTCCGCCGCTCCCTCTCAGCCTACTTGCTACCCCGGTCAAATGCCCCCGTTTTACTCACCCCTCGCGGCAGATTCAGAGCTCACAGCAGCCATGTTCTTCTTCTTCGGTAATCTTCGTTTATTGATCGGCGTTTCGGCTCATGCGCAATTGGAGCAAAGAAGAGGAAGAAGATGTCTGCTGTGAACTCCGAAACCTGATTCTTCTGCGAGTGATGAGTAAAAAGTTAGGGGAATTTGCCCAGGGTCGAAAGTAGGCGGCTGGAGGGAAGGGTTTTTTAAAGTGTGGGTTTACTTCTCCTTTAAGACAACGGCACAAATATTGATTCTTATGGAGAACGAGCCAATAGCTCCGGTTTCCATGGACTGTAAATAAACATATTTGGTTCTGGGGAATGTATTTGTACCTGTCTGTGCTTATATAAGGCCCACGTTCAGCTCCAGAACACAATTAATCCGTGATTCTAAATGAATGTTATTTCATGAGCACCGTCTGTGCCAAGAGCCCTGTATCCATATCCAAAGGCTTCTAATATTTCTGTGTCTGATGGATTAGTTCCAGCAAATATGTGGTTAGATGGGTATCTCACATGTTCAGCCTGAGGGTTATACACTTAGAGAGGTGAAGCACACAGGGCTGATTCAGCGGAACATGCCCAGTTCTGTATGGGGGGTAAAGGCAAAAACACCCTCTCCAACACCGCAATGTCCCCTAAACTTTATGATCCCCGATAACTGAGCCTTTAGGGTTATTTAGCAAACCCTCCCAATATACAGTGGACAATGTAGGTTCCTCAACTTCAATGCATGGTGGTCTACTGTATGTGGTGCACCTCTAGGGGTAATGACTGACATATTATTATTATTATTATTATTATTATTAATAACAGGTATCTATAGAGCACCAACATTTTGCACAGCTGGAGAAAGGCACAAAACTCCCACTGGGAGGCACCAGCAATAGGCTAGAGGGGGTACTTTTACTATAGGGCTATGGCTATAAACCATTAAGCAATGGTTATAAACCATTATAGCAACCAATCAATCAGCAATTAGCTAATCATGGTCTAATAATAATAAAGAAGTAGAAGATACACTGGCTGCATCAATCCCTTCTCTCTCTCTCTATTGCTATCCTGGATTATTCTGTGTAGTAAAGACATTTATTTCATATTTCTCTGTAAACTGTAAATATGATGCACATCCTATGGGTCCAAAATCAAGTCTATGGAGAGAAGCATTTGCCCCCTTTTGACCTTTATTTTTAAAACAAAAAAAAAAGCAGAAAACCCCAGGTCCAAAGCATTCTGGATAACAGGTCCCATACATGTATATGTATATTTATTTTAAATACAAAGCATGATACAGTATATAAATGCTAATACTGACTAATAGATACTATAGACATCATGGCGTCCCAATCGGAATGAGTCTAGGGAAGGTGAATGCAGAATAGGGAGGAGGGGTTTATTGATACAAGGCATTTCTTTCATAACAATTGAACAGAGGGAATTTGTGTTATTTAATTAATACACAGTTTATCAACTAATACAGTAAGTACCATGTGCTGAGAAACCCACAGAGCTCACAATCTCATCTACTATGTGAGAATAACGTTTCAAGGTAGTCTATCCCCGTATCTAATACAGCACCAAGCAATAGAGAACTGAGATATGGGAATAATTCCATATAAAATGAATCTAAGCAGTATCCATTCCCATGAATTTAATAGGCTGGAATAAAGAAGAAAGTCATGCATATAGTATATACAGGCAGAATCACGTCGCCACCTAGTGGTTATAAGTGTAAGCAAATTCATTAGCATTGGGAATAAGTAATTGGGGAATGTTTTGTCTGATTCACTTTTATTATATTTCAGGTTTCTTTACAAATCTAAACACCCGAGTCTGACGCAAGGTGCACTTCCCAAGTAGACTCAAGAAAAGCTCTGCTTTTCACATTTTGGTGTTATATTGGGTTCACGATTATGCAATACTAGTGATAGGGGAGATGATTGGGGAGACAGGGGCACTGGTACTGATAGAAGCAAAGATAACAATCATTGTCAGTAGCAATCCAAGAACAGTATTAAATTTAAATGGAATAAAGACATCAAATGGAATCAAAGACATCAAAGTGATTGCTCGCCTTTAAAGGGCAAGGAAAGGCAAAGAAATGAAATCCCATTTTTACTTTCTTTAATGACAAAGAAATCTATCTCCAATGTACTTGTATGTGTACTGTTTTTATAAGAAACCTGACTGTATGCAGTGAAATTCTCCCTTCATTTAGTGCTGGGGATAGGAATTGTCAGACAGTCCCTAACTTCTCGCAGGGAAACAATCATACTTATGAACAGCAGGGGGAGCCCCTGCCTTACTTACCAGCCATGCAGAACTCAAGCAGCTTTGTTGTTTGATCATTTATGACGATCCCTAAGAAGCCCAGACCACACTGAGCATGTGTATGTAGTCTAGTCTTGCAAAGATGTATAACAAAGTTACAAGATGACAGCCCCCTGTGGCCAACTTTGAAAGCATAAATCATTTGTTTGATTAGGCTTGTGGTGCAGTAAGTTCATGTTTATGTTTAGTATACAAACTACACCATTTCTACCCTTATTCTATTTTACACTTTCCTTGCCCTTTAAATGAACTGTAAGTATGATGTAGAGAGGTATATTCTGAGACAATTTGCTTTAATTTTTTTTTATTATTTGTGGTTTTTAACTTATTAAGCTTTATATTTAGCAACTCTCCAGTTTGCAATTTTCGGCAATCTAAACACCAATGATTTTCTGCCGGATTATTTTAGCAGTGACTGTACTGCCCTCTGCTGGTGTAGAGTACAAAATCCTTTCTGTGTTTTGGACAAACACAATAAATATACTTGTACTGCACATCTAATTTGGTTGTGCCTAGATACTTTGTCCATTATTCTGCTAAATATATATGTTCTTTGTATCTCTGGTTTCCTCTTCCCTTCATTACACTGATATAATTTTTACCTGATGAGATGGTAGATAGCATTCAGTGCCCACTCACTGCTCAATTCTATTCTGGACTGGTCAGCTGCCCAACAGCCAATCCAAAATCCCAATCATTTTGCTGTTCATCGTATGTGCGCTGCTCTCTATACTCATTTCAAACTATAACTAAGAGAGAGTATGATGATGACACAGATGAGAATAATCCCTATAACTTGGGCTTCAGCAAGAATCTGAGACAAGTGTTTGGCAATGAAAAGAAATATTGGCTCTTCCCAATCTTCAGCAGCTTAGGAGATGGCTTCTTATTCCCAATGGGTGATGCCACAGAGGACATAGAGAAAAATGCTGCTATTTCCAAACAAAGAACAGCAGGGTCCCAAAGCAAGAGAATATTGAAAAGGTGGACCATGTTGTAGTGCAAATAGATGTAAATCTACCTTAAGTATAATGAACATATAACCAATTGGAAGGTCCCTGTTGCACTTTAAACTTTCTCCATACAACCTACAAGGATGGATATTCCTTCAATCCATTTAGTACCAATGGTGGCACTGGGCCTTCTCACTGCAGGAGCTTCTTCTGATGGAAAAGATCTGATATTCCAACCTTGTTTTCTTCATCCTGAACATCATCATTTCAAAGGAACAAGACAACTGCCAAAATGTTTCTCCTAGTGTCAGTGGCACCATGTAAAGGCAGAATCACACATTCCTACATGGTGCAGCTAAGTGCTATAATGTTGTAATGTAATGCATTATCCATGCAAATGTTTGTAATGTCTGTTAACAAAAAGTTAGACTGAAGCTAGAGCCTGAGATGGGTTATAACTAGAGACTGAAGCTAGAACCTGAGATGGGTTAGCACTAGAGACTGAAGCTAGAGTGTGGAATGGGTAACCACTAGAGACTAAGGCTAGAGTCTGGGATGGGTTAGCACTAGACACTGAAACTAGAGTCTGGGATGGGTAAGCACTAGAGACTGAAGCTAGAGCCTGGAATCCATTAGCACTAGATACTGAAACTAGAGTCTGGAATGGGTAACCACTAGAGACTAAGGCTAGAGTCTGGGATGGGTTAGCACTAGACCCTGAAACTAGAGTCTGGGATGGGTAAGCACTAGAGACTGAAGCTAGAGCCTGGAATCCATTAGCACTAGATACTGAAACTAGAGTCTGGAATGGGTAACCACTAAAAACTAAGGCTAGAGTCTGGGATGGGTTAGCACTAGACACTGAAATTAGAGTCTGGGATGGGTAAGCACTAGAGACTGAAACTAGAGCCTGGAATCCATTAGCACTAGATACTGAAACTAGAGTCTGGGATGGGTTAGCACTAGACACTGAAACTAGAGTCTGGAATGGGTAAGCACTAGAGACTGAAGCTAGAGCCTGGAATCGTTTAGCACTAGATACTGAAACTAGAGCCTGGAATCCATTAGCACTAGATACTGAAACTAGAGTCTGGAATGGGTAAGCACTAGAGACTGAAACTAGAGCCTGGAATCCATTAGCACTAGATACTGAAACTAGAGTCTGGGATGGGTTAGCACTAGACACTGAAACTAGAGTCTGGGTGTCCTGCCACTAGAGATTAAGACTAGAGTTTGGGATGGGTTAGCACTAGAGACTGAAAATAGATATTGAGATGGGTTAGCGCTAAAGTATGAAGCTAGAGTTTGAGATGGGTTAGCACTACATACTGAAGCTAGAGCATTGAATGGGTTACCTAGCACTAAAGACTAAGACTAGAGTCTGGGATGGGTTAACACTAGATACTGAAACTAGAGTTTGAGATGGTTTAGCACTAGATACTGAAACTAGAGTTTGAGATAGGTTAGCACTAGATACTGAAACTAGAGATTGAGATCGGTTAGCACTAGAGACTGAAACCAGGGTTTGAAATGGGTTAGCACTAGATACTGAAACTAGAGTTTGAAAAGGGTTAGCACTAGATACTGAAACTAGAGTTTGAGATGGGTTAGCACTAGATACTGAAACTAGAGTTTGAGATGGGTTAGCACTAGATACTGAAACTAGAGTTTGAGATGGGTTAGCACTAGAGACTGAAACTAGGGTTTGAAATGGGTTAGCATTAGATACTGAAACTAGAGTTTGAGATAGGTTAGCACTAGATACTGAAACTAGAGATTGAGATCGGTTAGCACTAGAGACTGAAACCAGAGTTTGAGATGGGTTAGCACTATAGACTGAAACTAGAGATTGAGATGAGGTAGCACTAGACACTGAAACCAGAGTTTGAGATGGGTTAACACTAGAGTTTGAAGCTAGAGCTAGGCTAGAGGATGGCTTAGCACCAAGCTTTATTTAGAAAGAAAAAGACTCTCCAGAGGATGGTAATTCATAGAACTTTATTGCAGAGTTAATACTGGTATGGGATCTGTTATCCTGAATGCTTGGGACCTGGGGTTTTCCAGATAATGGATCTTTCCATAATTTCAATCTTCATAGCTAAGGTCTACTATAAAATATTGTAAACCAACAGGTCTTGCTTCCAGTAAGGATTTATCTTAGTTGGAATCAAGAACAAGAAACTGTTTTATTATTAAAGAGAAAAAGGAATCATTTTTAAACCGTTGCATTATTTAGATAAAATGGAGCCTTTCCATAATTCGGAGCGTTCTGGATAATGGTTTTCTTGATAACAGGTCCCATACCTGTACAAGTCACGGGGTTTCTGTAATTTGGAGCTATCTGGATAATGGTTTTCTTGATAACAGGTCCCATATCTGTACAAAGAATTTCAAACCAAAGGATTTTTCTTTCAGGTAAAAGCAGAATTGCAACTTTTGGTTTAAACAGAAAAACAAGGTCGACCACCCTTACCCCAATGGTGAACAACAGGCCACCACACAGCGTTGGCTCAGTAATAAAACAACAGTAAGATAAGAAGATAACTATATCCATCACATAGTACAAACTGTACATGCCCAGCACAGAGATGCTAATCGGTTGCTAAAAGAGGACATAAGGGATCGGTTCAAAGAAAGAGAGTCCTTGAAGGTCAGTGGACACTTTTCAATTGATTTTAAGGACTTGACTCATTGAGAGGGTGGATGATGTTCCAGTCCTTGGGGAAAATGCCTTTACTTGACTAAAAGCAAGATCTAATCATCTGCAGGTTGTCTTTAGGACAACAATAAAAATCAGCCAATAGGAAGAGACCAAATTGTGTTTGTTTTCCTGCTCAAAAAGAATATTTATTGAAGTATCTGATGGCAGCCGTTACTAAACTATGATGTCATCATTATCTGACATCATGTATTTTGTTTTGTTTTTTACATTAGTCGGGATGGTCCTCCTGTGAGCTATAAAAATAAAGCTGAAATTCATTTTCAATTGTAGTTTTGGGATGGGAAAAACTTAGGGTCATTTTCAGGACTCCAATATCCAATATGCATGGGACCCAGGGTATTCTGAATAAGTGGCCTGTCTGTAACCTGGATGTCCATCCTTTTAAGGAGAAGGAAAGGGATTTTACACTTGGGGTGCTAAATGTTAGGCACCCCCATTTGGCTACTTTTACCGACCTGATACCCCGGGCCGATGCTCCTATCAGCAGAAAACTGGACTTGCCCGGGGTTCTTCCAGCGAGCACAGCGGCGAGATCGACTTCTTCGGGTCGTATCAGGGATGTGCAGTAGAGAGGAAAGCTGAACTTTAACAATATTTTGCTCTACTGCGCATTGATGATAATCAAAGAAGCAGGAAGTTGATCTTTCCGTGGTGCTCGCTAGTAGAACCCCAGACCGGTGCGGTTTTTTCGGCTGATAGGAGCACCGGCCCAGGGTATCAGGTAGGTACAAGTAGTCACTTGGGGGTGCCTAACTTTGGTACCCCAAGTGTAAAATACTTTTCTGTCTCCTTTATTTCCAATGGCCGAAATAACCTGCCGACAGATTAAGTTGGAAGTTTACAGTTTATGGGGCCCTCTATCTGGACGAAATTCGGACAGGTGTCGATAGGTATAAGCCCGATATTGCCCACCTCAATGAGGACATATCACTGAGATTATGTTTAAGTAGACTTAAGAGATCTGCATGTTTGGTGAGGTTGCGGAATTTAGCGAGCTTGTCAAACGAGCAGATCTCTTACTTTTTTTAATTGAAAACATAGGGGCCCATGTACTAAATTCGTGTGAAGAATTCAAAATTCAATCGAATTTTGAAAAAAATTTGAATTTTGAATATGCAAATGAGGTAACTTCGACCATCGAATTTCAAAATAATTTCGAATAATTCAAATTTAATTGTATTTGAATATTCGATGGTCAAGAGTACTTCCCCTTTAAAAAAAAATTTCGATTGGCCAGTTTGCCAACTTTGACCTACCGAATTGCTTTAAAACCCTATGGGAAGCTCCCATAGGTGTTTTAAAGCTTTTTTTGATCGAATAAAAAAAATTAGAACGATTTAATCGAAAACATTTTCGTTCGATTGGTCGAATTGGTTGAATTGCGTTAAAACCATTCGAATTCAAATGATTTTGAAATTCAACCACTTTATTAACCCTCGAATTCGAATTCAAATGATTTTTAAATTCGACCACTTTATTAACCCTCGAATTCGAATTCAAATGTTTTTGAAATTTGACCACTTTATTAACCCTCGAATTTTGATAAATTACCCCTGTATAAATCCAATAGGATTGTTTTGCCTCCAATAAGGAAAAAAATTCTGTTTTGTTTTGGGGCAGGAAACACATGATTGAGAAAAAAAATCTCATGTCATTTCGGACATGGGACCTGCTATCCACAATGCTCTGGTGATCTTTCTGTAAATTAGATCTCCATACCCCTTCTATAAGATCAATTAAACATTAAATAAACCCAACAGAATTGTTTGCCTTCAGTATTGGTTTATTAAATTGTATTTGAGATCAGGTACAGGTATGGGACCTGTTACCCAGAATGCTTGGGACCTGGTATTTTCCCAATAGATCTGTCTGTAATTTGGATCTTCCTACCTCAAGTCTACTAGAAAATCATATAAACATGAAATAAACCCAACAGGCTGGTTTTGCTTCCAATAAGGATTAATTAAATCTTAGTTGGGATCAAGTACAAGCTACGGTTTTACTATTACAGGTATGGGACCTGTTATCCAGAATGCTTGGTACCTAATGTTTTCTGGATAACAGATCTTTCTGTAATTTGGATCTCCATACCTTAAGTCTACTAGAAAATCGTATAAACATTAAATGAACCCAAATAGGCTGGTTTTGCTTCCAATAAGGATTAATTATATCTTGGTTGGGATCAAGTGCAAGCTACTGTTTTATTATTACACAGAAAAAGGGAAGAATTTTTAAAACTCTGGATTATTTGGAGAAAAATGAGTCTATGGGAGGCAGCTTTTCTGTAATTCGGAGCTTTCTGGATAACGGGTTTTCCGGATAATGGGTCCCATGCTTGTACAAGCCACTTGTTTTATTATTGCAGAGAAAATGGAAATATTTTTTAGATTAAAATGAAGTCTATGGGCGATGGCCTTCCTGTAATTCAGAACTTTCTGGATAACGGGTTCTTAGCTTAGCTGTACTTAGAAGAACATGTGATCATGCTGCTCTGCCTGGGCTGTAAGTCGGCTGAATGAAAATGTACATGTTAAAGATTTTTTAATCAAGGAACTCTCGGAATTAAAGCAAGTCTTTAATCAAATTAATTAACAAAGTTTCTGTCTGTGAATCCTTTGCGTACTGCGCATTTATGTTTTTGGAACAACCTGTGCAGCTGGGATATTAATTATACTGCAAATGTAATAGGCTGATGGTAACGATGTCTGTGCAATTCATTAATACGAGGTAAGTGAATAAAATCTGGTGGAAATAAACTGATGCACGGCACTCTGTGAATCAAGGTCATGACGCATGGAATTGACGTGCAGAATCACTGCATGCCTGGATACAGATACGGAATGTCTACACTCTGCCTGTAGGCTCAGTGGGACTTACAAAACCTTAATATCTATATAAATAACATTCAGAAGATGAGGCCGAAGGGGTGGGGGGTGGGGTTTACAACAAACAAACCAAAGAAGCAGCAAACGTGGCAGCGAATGGGCAACGCAGATCCGTGGCCCTGGTATTCCATTAGGATAAAAGCCACTAATTGACTAATATTCCTCCAAGTGAAGCCTCATTAATGGGACCCTGAATAAGAAAAGCTGAATAATAATAAGCACAGTCATTACTTTTAAAGGGCAAGGAAAGTGTAAAATAGAATAAGGGTAGAAATGGTGTATTTTGTATACTAAACATAAACATGAACTTACTGCACCACAAGCCTAATCAAACAAATGATTTATGCTTTCAAAGTTGGCCACAGGGGGCTGTCATCTTGTAACTTTGTTATACATCTTTGCAAGACCAAGACTGTGCACATGCTCAGTGTGATCTGGGCTAAGCTTAGGGATCGTCATAAATGATCAAAACAGCACAAGTCAAATAATATCTGCCAGAAGCCGATACAGCAAGACTGATTAATAATCAGAATATACAGACTGCACTGGGTCCTGTGTTGTCATGTAATCTAATGTGGATTTTATAGTTTTTCTATTGTTTAATACAAACTTTCTCCAACTCTGCAGAACCAGTGGCTGCAGCAAAATAATCCTCCAAATAGAATCCCAGTTTATCTGTTTAAAGGGGTGGTTCACCTTCAGGTTAACTTTTAGTATGTTATAGAATGGCCAATTCTAAGCGACCTTTCAATTGGTCTTCATTATTTATTTTGTATAGTTTATGAATTATTTGTCTTCTTCTCCTGACTCTTTGTAGCTTTCAAAAGGGGGTCACTGACACCCTCAAACAACAAATCCTCTCTAAAGCTGCACGTTTGTTGTTATTGCTACTTTTTATTATTCATCTTTATTTCCTGACCCTATCCTATTAATATTCCATATTCTCATTCAAATCAATGTAAGGTTGCTAGGGTAAATTGGACCCTAGCAACCAGATTGCTGACACTGCAAACTGGAAAGCTGATAAATAAAAAGATAAATAACTCAAAAACCACAAATAATAAAAAATGAAAACCAATTAAAAATTGTCTCAGAATATCTCTCTACATCATACTAAAAGTCAACTGAAAGGTGAACAACCCCTTTAAATCTGGCTCCATGATCTTTGTCCCTGCAGCTGGAAACATTAAAGGGGATGTAAAGGCAAAAATAAAATCCAATACAAATCTCTACACAGTCGCAGACTGCTCTACAGGGAAACAAACAAAGCTGATGGAATTCTGCATAGCTGGGAAGTAAGCGGGGGCTCCCCCTGCTGTTCATACGTATGATTGTTTCCCTGCACAGCATTAAGGGACCGTCTGACAAATCCTATCCACAGCACTAAATGAAGGGAGAATTTCACTGCATACAGTCAGGTTTCTTATAAAAACAGTACACATTTTTTAATTAAATTACATTGGAGATAGATTTCTTTTTCATTAAAGAAAGTAAAAATGGGATTTTATTTCTTTGCCTTTCCTTACCCTTTAAGGGGAAAATAAATTTCACAAAAAATAATAAAGCTGTGGAGTTTGTGTATTTCTGCGCTGTTATTGTAAAACGTTTAAATCTTCTTACGAAATCTCCTTGTGGAATATTCTTACTCACAAGCGTTTTCCCCTGTGCTCCCCTACGACTGAACGGAGCAAAACGCAATGCAGGGGAAAACGCATAGGAATAGACTCAAGCAATTCTTTTCATTGGGACTATACTTACACAAGCGCATGTAGGAGCCGAACACAGGTTGAGACGCAACATGCTGCATTTTTCCTGCGTTCGGCTCCTAAATGCGCTTGTGTGAGTATAGCCCCATTGAAAAGACTTGCTTGCATTTATTTCTGCGCTCCCCTGCGGTTGAACGCAGCAAGACGGAACACAGGGAAAAATGCTCGTGAGTAAGAGCCCTAAACGAGAAGGAAAGGCTTGCAGCAATTAGGGGTGCTAAACATTAGGCACCCCCAAGTGATTGTATTGACTTACCTGAAACCCCCGGGAAGGTGCTCCTATCAGCAGAAAACTGCACCGGGGGTTATATCCACTCCTTCTTCTTCTTCTTTCTTCAAATTTCCCTGGGGAAACTGCATGCGCAGTAGAACCAAATAGCCGACTTTTAAAGTGCAAATAAGGTGGAAGCTGGAAGAAGATCTCTCCCTGGTGCTCACTGGTATAACCCTGCGCCGGTGCAGTTCTCTGCTGATAGGAGCATTGGCCCGGGGTTTCAGGTAAGTCAATACAATCACTTGGGGCAGGGGCGCTCCTCCAATGAGGTGAGTTGAGGCGGCAGCGATCACTTGGTTGCCAGAGGCGGCAAAAATGCTCCGCTATAAGGGCCGAATTTCCGGTTTTCAACCTTGAAATTAGACTCTTCTAGTGCAGAAAGCACAATTGTGGTCTCTGCACTAGCGATGAGGAGCCCCCCTCCCCACGGAACTCATCTTCAGTACCTGACTGGGGGGGAGGTGGGGGGGCGACAAAACAAAGGCCGCAAAATGGGCAGGATCACCCCTGCTTGGGGGAGCCTAACATTTGGCACCCCCAAGTGCTGTAAGCCTTTCCTTCTCCTTTAAGGTATGGCACCTGTAATCTGGAAACCCTTTATGAGAACGAATTAGACTCCATCTTATCCAAATAATATATTTTTTTCTAAATGATTTCCATTTTCTGCGTAATATTAAAACAGTAGCTTGTATTTGATCTCAACTAAGATACAATTAATCCTTATTGGAAGCAAAACCAGCCTATTGGCTTTATTTCATGTTTATATGATTTTCTATTAGACTTAAAGGGGTTGTTCGCCTTTGAGATAACTTTTAGTATGATGTAGAGAATGATATTCTGAGACAATTTGCAATTGGTTTTCATTTTTTATTAATTGTGGTTTTTGAGATATTTAGCTTTTTATTCAGAAGCTATTTAATTTGCATTTTAAGCAATTTGGTAACTAGGGCCCAAAGCAACCCTGCATTGATTTGAATAAGAGACTGGAATATGAATAGGAGAGAGTCTGAACAGAATGATCAGCAATAAAAAATAACAATAACTATACATTTGTAGCCTTACAGAGCATTTGTTTATTTAGAAGGGGACGGCGACTCCCATTTGAAAGCTGCAAAGAACCAGATGAAAAAGACAAATTACTATAAAAAATAAATAATGAAAACCAATTGAAAAGTTGCTTAGAATTGGTTGTTCTATAACATAATAAAAGTTACCCTAAAGGTGAACCACCCCTTTAAGGTATGAAGATCCAAATTACTGTAAGATCCCATATACAGAAAACCCCAGGTCCCGAGCATTCTGGATATAAGGTACCATACCTGTATCACATCACAGAGTTCTAGTTCTTAGTTTGGATCAAGTACAAGGTACTGTTTTCCGTAATTCAGAGCATTCTGGATAATGGGTTTCCGGATAAAGGATCCCATGTCTGTAGGAGGATCTGGCATATTATGTGTACTAAGCGAAGTCCCCTCTCTAATTACTTAGCTTGCCAAGTATGGGAGAGTTATAATTCAGTTTGGAGATTCATTTATCTGCAAGGACCAGTCACTTGTAGGACTACACAACCAATAACCACACACACACTCAGTTATATAGAAGATAATGTAGAAAAGATTCCCAGCATGTTCAGCCCATATACTGCCAAACTCGGAGTCACACAGCAGCTTAGTTTGGAATTATATATAATGAACTGATTCATGGGATGGTTAGTCAAATATTATACAACCAGCCTTGGCCATAGGACTATACAGAAATCCCACCCAAGATTATTTGGGTCAGTAAAGGACCTCTTACACTGTGACCTGCTAAGGAATTCAGACTCTTTAATTATATAATAAAGTTATCAGTGTGTTCCAGTTGTTATTGCTGGTAATACAGACCGGTATCTCTGACTCTTATGAGAAATATGTTCCAGTCTTCCAGTTCCCTTTGCTTCTGTTAACCCCCATTGTAGCTACTTAAAGGGCAAGGAAAGTGTAAAATAGAATAATGCTAGAAATGCTGTATTTTGTATACTAAACATGAACATGAACTTACTGCACCACAAGCCTAATCAAACAAATGATTTATGCTTTCAAAGTTGGCCACAGGGGGCTGTCATCTTGTAACTTTGTTATACATCTTTGCAAGACTAGACTACATACACATGCTCAGTGTGGTCTGGGCTTCTTAGGGGTCGTCATAAATGATCAAAAAACAAAGCTGCTTGAGTTCTGCATGGCTGTTAAGTAAGGCGGGGGCTCCCCCTGCTGTTCATAAGTATGATTGTTTCCCTGCCAGAAGTTAGGGACTGTATGACAATTCCTATACTCAGCAGTAAATGAAGGGAGAATTTCACTGCATACAGTCAGGTTTCTTATAAAAACGGTACACATTTTTTAATTAAAGTATATTGGAGATAGATTTCTTTTTCTTTAAAGAAAGTAAAAATGGGATTTTATTTCTTTGCCTTTCCTTGCCCTTTAATAACCATAAGGGATTTCATGATTGCTTACTGAACACTTGTGATTTTTAAAACCTTTTATATGTTGGGACTATTAAAGCCTCCCATTACAGACTGGAAGCCCGCATTCACTGCATAAGAATGATATGGAAATTGGTTTCTCTTACACTGTTACTGGGCTTAAACATATTCCTTAAAAATGGTAAAATGTAGGTCTATTCTTGTACAGCATGAGGACCCGTTTGGGGTGTAATTATTTTGTCAAGGAATCCTTTTGCTATTAAATTACAGATATAATAAAACACAGATGTATCAGTCATTCAGCCACAGTTCCAAGAGGGCAGCCAAAAGAATGTTCTGTTCAAACCTCGTTCTAAATGGATCTTTAAAGGAGAAGTCAACCCCCCACCAATAAAAACTTCTACCCAGCACCCTACACAGTTCCCCCCTCTCTGCTCTGACCACCCCAGATAGGTGATACCACCTATAAGTGCCTCTAATCCTTTACTTGCCTAGGTGCAGAGCAAGCCAAGTGGAGCTTGTGGGCTACATCTTCTGGACATGCGCATGCACAGTTGGAGCAGTCTTTCGATTCGTAGTAACTGCGCATGCACCATGCCAGAAAACGGCACCCATGAGCTCCTCTGGGCTTACTCAGCACCTATAGGATTAGGGACATTTATAGGTGTTATCACCTATGTAAGGGGAGAGCAGGGAGAGGGGACTATTTTGGGTACTTGGTAGGGTTTTTTTTTATTAGTGGTGGGTTGAATTCTCAATGGGTGGTGCCAAATGTCACAGCACCCCTCAAGGATTCTAACGACTTACCTGAAACCCTAGGCCAGTGCTCCTGTAAGCAGAAAACTGCTCCAACCCTGGGGAACTTGCAAGAAAGCGATGCTCTTCCTCCTTTCTTCAAAATAAAGCGGCCAATGCATGGCAGTAGAGTAAAAACCCCAGATTTTTATGTTAAAGTCAAGAGAAGGGAGAGGATTGCTCACTTGCAAGTAAAGCTCCCCATAGACGCAACGATCGTTCCCTGCCGAACGACCGATCTAAGGGAAGTCCGACCAATCTGTCAAATTATCGTGCGGTTAGTGGGATACAAACGATCGTTCGTCTCACGATTTTTCGTCCGACATTGGTCTGTTGATTGATCGGCCAGGTTAGAAAATCTTTGTCGCTCCCCATGCAATCTACCTATGTTTGCAGCGCAAGCAGGCTGCGATCCTTCAGTTTTTGCTGCAATATCGCCTGAAATGGTCTTTTTAGTTGATGGACACATCAGATCGTTTTGAGACAATCGTGGTCTCACGATAATTATTGGATCTTTCAAATATCTTTACGTCTATGGCCAGCTTTAGCCTTGCTGGTGCAAATTCCTGCTGACAGTAGCACCAACCTGGTGTATCAGGCAAGTCATTACAATTCTTGGGGTGCCCTGATATTTGACACCCCCCCATGAATTGGACATTTCCTACTCCGAGCTTCCAGGTGTTCCCTAAATCTGACCCTCAGAACTGGCCCCCAGCCCGCAGTTTGTCATAATTAGCTGTATATGCTCTAGACCAAATGGTTTCTATAGGTTGCCAGAACTGAAGGCTTTTTGCATCTGTTACACCCCCCCATAGCACAAACTGACCATCTTATTAGGGATCACATTCTCTATTCCTTAGCCCCAGATTAGATGCATCCCAGTACAGTAAAATATAACTGTATTCATATTAGCAGAGGAAAAAAGAACAGCGAGTTCTCATCATGATCCCATAAATCCAGAGTTGCACTAAAAACCTTGGCAGTCAGAAAACACAATTGCACTGAAAACCCCTTTTTCTTTGGCTGCGACGGAAGAATTGTGGTAATTAAATACAAATCTTGGATCGGCTGGCAGAACTAAACACAAGGTATTGCTGATGAGAGGAAAATAAAAAATGCAGGCAAGTCAAAGTGTTGCGCTTTTAGATGCACTTGTGTATCTGGCAGAAAAGTCTGATGCTCCTGATGATAATGTTACACCAAGGAATTGTTGTGATAACTAATAGCAGCTCTTGCCTTTACCTGTATGTTCCATATAGTCCTTGGAGAGGGCTGTCTGGAATACTGAAAGGGATGAAATATAATTTGTAATAAAATATATAACTTCTCATTTATAAAGGAAGCCCAGGTCCCTGCTCTGCACCATCCAATATCTACTGCAGTTGATGGGAGGGTGGGGGGCTGCTTGGACTTGATTGTCCCATTTTATTAATATTCTTATATTCCCAGACAATTACTGGTTGGAGCTTATAATAAACATGGTCAGGGTTGTTGTAATAACTCTTCACCAAAAATATTTTCAATTGACATATTAAAAAACCAAAGTATTCCCCCGTTATTACTACTTTGGATTTAAATTGTTTTATTAATATGATACTGGCATAAACACCTATGATATAAAATATATAATAATAATATAATGTTAAAAATAATATTTATCTATTATATTTTGGTTATGTGTATGTATTGTTTATGTTATGTTAAATATATTGTGCTTGGTTACATAATAACTCAGATCAGCTTTCCATATCAGGTTGAGACAATCTAAACATCTGTCCACTCTTTATTTTATGCGCGTCGGAACCGGGGGGGCCACAGGGGCTATAGCCCCCCAGAATTTTCCCCTCCAATTTGGTATTTTTTTTATTTTTGAAAAAAAATGTTTTGCCTTTTTTTTCATAATTTAGTGTGCTGCTTGTGACTACTGGGGGTGCAGATGGTGCGGCTGTACCCCTGCACCCCCCCCATGGGGCCCGCAAGCGAGGAGAGGAGTACCGGGTACTCCGTGGCAGACTATCTGTTCCTTCCTGGCCTGCTGACAAGCGCGGGCTGGTGATGTCACAAACAGCGCCGGTGTCAGTACCAGGCCCATCGGCCCTACTTCCTCTGTCTGCTACAGTCCCAACTCCCATCAATGTGCGAGTGGGAGAGAGTGGTAGAGAGTCTGCAGGGGGG
>CM044440.1:128825040-128835803 GCA_024363595.1 Xenopus borealis | reverse complement strand
TAACAGCTGCCTGGTAGATCTAAGAACAGCACTCAATAGTAAAATCCCATGTCCCACTTAGGGTTGCCACCTTTTTACAAATTACTTACCGGCCGGCGGGGGGGCGGGTCGTGACGTAAAAGGGGCGGGCCGTGATGCAAAGGGGGTGGGCCGTGACGCAAAAGGGGCGGAGCCACTGCAGCGCTCGGCTGAAGACGCGAAAAAGGTAAGTTTTCTTTGAATTTCAGGCAAGGCAAGGGCCTTTTTAAGGGGTATTACAAATTTACCGGCAAAGTAGCTACATTGCCAGTAAATTTGTAATACCGGCCCCGGCCTTGGCTGGTGTTTTACCGGCTAGGCCGGTAAAATACCGGCTGGGTGGCAACCCTAGTCCCACTGCGTACTATTCAGTTACATTGAGAAGGAAAAACAACAGCCTGCCAGAAAGCAGTTCCCTCCTAAAGTGCTGGCACAAGTCACATGACCAGGGGCAGCTGGGAAATTGACAATATTTCTAGCCCCATGTCAGATTTCAAAACTGAATTAAAAAAAATGTTTGCTCTTTTGAGAAATGGATTTCAGTGCAGTCTACTGGAGCAGCACTATTAACTGATGCATTTTGAAGAAAAAAAAAAACACGTTTTCCCATGACAGTTTCCCTTTAAGCATGTCCAACACCTCGGTGCCACGTTAATTTGTGGCTTTGCTCTTGGCTGGGATACAAACGTTCCTGGTAAGAAAGAGCCCCACCAGCCTATATATTTCCCCCGGGCGGTTCCTCCATTAGAATTTATGGATCCGGGGTACAAAGCACAGAGCCTGTAATTGAGTCACTGAGTCACTGCGGCTTTAAATGATCCCAGGCAACTGGACTTGTATTCCTGTACCACTGGTTAGACTAGAAGCTCATTCATTGCCATTATCCTCCTTCAGCTTGTGATCCACAGCTTGTCTGTTATTGTTCTGCTCCGTGTAATCAGAACAGACCTGACGATACCAGCGCTGCAATTGGTCCGGGCAGAAACGGAGCGTCTCTTTGTTCTCCTCACTCACACGATTCTCATGACTTAATTAGGTTATAAGGGACTGTGCTCCTTTAAATGAACTGTTAGTATGGTGTAGAGAGGGATATTTTGAGTCAATTTGGAATTTTTTTTTTATTTGTTATTATTTGCGGTTTTTGCGTTATTTAGCTTTTTATTCAGCAGCTCTCCAGTTTTCAATTTCAGCAGTCTGGTTGCTACCGTCTAAATACCCCTAGCAACCATGCAGTGATTTGAATAAGAGACTGTGATATGAATAGGAGAGTCCTGAATATAAAGCTGAGTACAGGTACGGGATCCGTTATCTGCAAACCCATTATCTAGAAAGCTCCAAATTACAGGATGGCCATCTCCCATAGACTCCATTTTACCCAAATAATTCAAATGTCTTTAAATAATTTCCTTTTTCTCTGTAATAATAAAACAGCAGCTTGTACTTAATCCTTGTAATTAATCCTTATTGGAAGCAGAACCAGCCTATTGGGTTTATTTAATGTTTACATGATTTTCTATATGAAGATCCAAATTACAAAAAGATCCGTTATCTAGAATACCCCCAGGTCCAGAGCATTCTAGATAACAGGTCCCATACCTGTAATAATAAAGCAGTAGCTTGTACTTGATCCCAACTAATATATAATTAATCCTTATTGGAAGCAAAACCAGACTATTGGCTTTATTTAATGATTTTCTAGTAGACTTAAGATATGGAGATCCAAATTATGGAAAGATCTGTTATCCGGAAGACCCCACATACCAAGCATTCTGGATAATAGGTCCCATACCTGTAGTAAAAAAGAGCAATAACAGAATTGGAATCAGCAGCAGTTTGCAGACTTGTGTTGTGCATCACTATTTTCATGTCCATGGATGTAGCCGTGCAACAGGACAACACTAGGCGAGTGCACTTGAGTAACCACACTGGATCCTGTAGCAAAACCACCAGTCTCAACTGAATGCCTTTGCTCTTACTTTCTGTGCTTTGCTCGTCTCGTAAGATTCTGCAATTGGGTTTCACTTCCTTCTGAGCCCCCCCCCCCCAAATTAAAGGGATACTGTCATGGGAAAACATGTCTTTTTTTTTTTTAAACACATGAGTTAATAGTGCTGTTCCAGCAGAATTCTGCACTGAAATCTGATTTTTTTATATTTAATATATAAATCTGACATGGGGCTAGACATATTGCCAGTGTCCCAGCTGCCCCCAGTCATGTGACTTGTGCTCTGATAAACTTCAGTCACTCTTTACTGCTGTACTGCAAGTTGGAGTGATATCAACCCCTCCCTTAACCCCCCCCCCCAGCAGCCTAACAACAGGACAATGGGAAGGTAACCAGGTAACAGCTCCCTAACACAAGATAACAACTGCCTGGTAGATCTAAGAACAAAACTCAATAGTAAAATCCAAGTCCCACTGAGACGCATTCAGTTACATTGAGTAGGAAAAACAACAGCCCGCCAGAAAGCAGTTCCCTCCTAAAGTGCTGGCACAAGTCACATGACCAGGGGCAGCTGGGAAATTGACAATATGTCTAGCCCCATGTCAGATTTCAATTTGGTAACATGTAGTAGATTATTCTAAGCAGAAACCATACAAGTATCAATGAGTGCATTTTTTTTGTTTGATAATGTCAAATGAAATATTGTCTTTACTAGTGAACTAGCTCCCCCGGTGGCCAATTTGAGCAAAGAGTATATTGCTGAGTAGGGAAGGCTGCAATGCTGGTGCATTTACAGCTTATGCCCTATACATATAAATCATATCAGCTGATATATATATATACACCTGCCCCTAAATAACAGCTGCTGTGCTGTGAGAGAAACACAAACATTGTACAGATGGAGGCAGGCACTGGATTTCATATAAACCCTGTTAATTTCAAACCTTTGGCAGTTATTGAACTACAAGAATCCTGCTAGGTTATCAGTCCCCCTGCTGACTTTACAGGCAACCAATCAAACCCAAGCTAAAGCACCTTCACCCATAAGAGCTGTGAGTCATTTAAAGTGACTGACGTCGCACCACATGACCCTGCAAGTTCTTAAAGGGCCAGTTCACCTTTAAAGGTTTGTTCACCGTTGCGTTAACTTGTTAGTATGATGTAGAGAGGGGTATTCTGACACAATTTGCAATTGGTTTTCATGTTGCATTATTTGTGTGTTTTTATTTATTTAGCAGCTCTCCAGGTTGCAAATTCAGCAATCTGGTTGCTAGGGTCCACATTACCCTAGCAACCATGCACTGAATTGAATAAGAGCCTGGAATGTGAATAGGAGAGGCCTGAACAGAAAGACGAGGAATTAAAAAGTAGCAATAACAATATATTTGTAGTCTTACAAAGCATTTGTTTGTTTTAGATTGCGGGTCAGTGACCCCCATTTAAAAGCTGGAAAGAGTCAGACGAAGAAGACAAATAATTAAGAAACTTTAAAAAATGGAGACCAATGGAAACGTTGCTTAGAATTGGCAATTCTATAACATGCTAAACGTTAACTTAAAGGTGAACCACCCCTATAATTGCAGACAGCGACGTTCTGGGACGATTTGCTCAGGGCTCCATTATTTATATTGAGTGGCTTTCAAATTATTTTAGCATTTTGTTCTTTAGCTCTCCTTTAATTTCAGCAGCTGTCTGGTTGCTAGCGTCCCCTTAGAAAACAGGCAGTTGAGAGACAATGAACAGTAAGATTGTATCCTTATGGAGAAATAGTTTATTGTTGCCAGGGTCAGCGACCCCACCTTTTTGAAGGAGGCAGATGGGGAAGACAAAATCTGGATGTACTGTAGTGTATGGATGCACAGAATCCACTAATTTCGATTTGGCCCAATCCAGAATCCTTTGCGAAAGATTCGGCCGAATACCAAACCAAATCCGAATTTGCATATGCAAATTAGGGGTGGTTCGGCTGGGCAAAGGGATTTTGCCAAATCTGAATCCTGCTGAAAAAGGGCGAATCATGGCCAAATCCCAAACTGAATCCTGGATTTGACTTAAAGGTGAACTTCTAAAGGTGAACAGGACATTGTATAATATGCAAAGAGTTAACTTATAGGTGAACTATCCCTTTAAATCTTAATTGTACAGAGAATAAACCTTACAACCATCAAGTGCCCTGGCTGATGTATATAATGAGCTTTCCTTCTGTCTGTCAGTGCAGGGACAGCCTATAGAGAGGCATGAGGCAATCGCTGCTGAACTGGAACACTCAACTGTATACAGGAGGGAACAATGAAGGACACACAATCCCTGAGTGATTAATAGGAGTCTCTAATTGGGTGTAGCATGCAGGATCTGTGTAATGCTCATGTCCTGGTAACTAGCTCATGTCTGGCACTGATGATACAGACCTATACAGGTCCCCATACTGCCGTAACCTTACTCGCCAACATACCCATGTTTCCCTCTACCAGTCTTCCAAGGTGGTGATGCGTGGCAGAGAAGCTTGCACTCTAAACGCCATCGAGGTCCTGGCTTTTATTGCCCATTCTCCTCTTCAGCCATAGTTACATATAAAAAATTTAATTTCTGCAATGCTGGTTCTCTCCCTTAAAGGGATCCTGTCATGGGAAAAAAATTTATTTCAAAATCAGTTAATAGTGCTGCTCCAGAAGAATTCTGCATTGAAATCCATTTCTAAAAAGAGGCAACAGATTTTTTTATATTTCATTTTGAAATCTGACATTGGGCTAGACATATTTTCAATTTCCCAGCTGCCCCAAGTCATGTGAAGTGCATCTGTGCAACAGAGGATGAGGACGCGCTTGTTGTCCAGAGAGAGTATCCTCACTCCAGGCCTGAGAGGAAACAGACCCTGCGTCTGCAGGGGGGCCCAGGAGGTGTAGGGGCTCCATGTGTCACTAAATAATTAGCAATTTTTACATATATTGCTAAAAAGGACAAGCTCTGGTTATGTAGGGGGCCCTAAAATGAATTTGCCATGGGGCCCAGTAGCATCTAGTTACACCACTGCCTTTAAAGCAGATCCTAAAGCCTAAGTAAAGAAGTGAGTATAAATGTTGTACATTTGGTTTTGTGCTTGTGTACCAGCCCGCAGCAACCACAGCCCTTTAGCAGTAAAGATCTGTGTCTCCCCAGTAGATGCCCCAGTAGCTCCCCATCTTCTTTTCTACTGATTCACTGATTCACATGCTCTGTGCTGCTGTCACTTACTGAGCTTAGGGACCCACTCACAATATACACCTGATAGTGTCATAGAAATATAGTCACAATATAAGGCTGATTAGTCATTAATACACATCATTAGAAACATCACAATTTAATCATCAGCAAACCTGTAGCATCAGCTTATATTACAGCCAGGGAAGCTCATTTTCTGCTGCTGCTGGATAATTAGTGACGACCCCTAAGCTTAGCTTCTCAACAGCTGCTCAGAGCCCACTGAGCATGTGAGTGTCACAGACACTTTCCAAGATGGTGACCCCCTGTGACAAGTTTCAAGTCCTGGATCATTGCTGCTATTGACAAGCTGAAACTTTAGCCTCCTGCAATAAGTTCACTATATAAAATATGGTATTTAAGCCATATTCATTGTTAGGGTTTAGTTCTCCTTTAAATCCACTGACAATGTGTGATGATGTTTTCTGTTGTTAGTTTGGGGATTAATATTCCCTTTAAATGTATGTGCTGCAATGAGCCGACTGAGTGTGTTATTATCCGGGTGTTCTCATTGCTGCTTTTCTGACTGCAGAGTATGTGGGTGAGTAAAGGAAGAATAAAGGAATGACTTCTGTATCACTGGGAACCAGAGCCTGACGCTATCCTTCCAGTGTTCCGGGAAGCGACGTGTGAGTCTGCTCAGCTTCCCATAAACTCCATGTGAGTGGCACGTGTATAGTTAGTCAGGAGTTGGTACAAATGCTCAGCAGTCAGAACAGTCAGCTCTGCCAGTAACATAATGAGTTTATATAATGGCAGCCTTGTGCATCACTCTCATCATAGTCACACAGTGGCAGAGGCTGAAAGAAATTCCTTTGTAAGTCCAAAACCACCATTCATTATTACTTGCAGCCATTGTTCCTCTTGAGTACCAATCCTCTTATGATAAAGTGGGTGCAGGTGCGCCCATTGACACTGGGGAACCCTGGCTCCCCCACCACCCATTACACTGTATAACTCATGTGAATTGTAACAAGCTACTGTATGAACCTTTTCAGCAGCAGGTCTTTAAGTAGGGGTGGCAGACCCAGAGGCTGCTGCTCATATGTCAAATAAGAAAGAAGTTTCAATTATTGAAGTTCAGCTGGGGTAAAATGATATAACTGATGGGATTTCCAGTTGCACAACAGCAGGATGTGTTTCAGTAGGTTTGGCAGACCCAGATGCTGCTGCTGCTAAGTCTCTAAGAAAGCAGGTTCCTTATTGAAGTTCAGCTGGGCCTAAAATGATATAACTGGGGGAGGGGGGGATTTCCAGTTGCACAACAGCAGAAGGTGTTTAAAGGTAAACTGTCATGGGAAAACGTTTTTTTTTAAACACATCAGTTAATAGTGCTGCTCCAGCAGAATTCTGCGCTGAAATCCATTTCTCAAAAGAACAAACAGATTTTTTTTCTATATTCAGTTTTGAAATCTGGCATGGGGCTAGACATTTTGTCAATTTCCCAGCTGCGCTTGGTCATGTGACTTGTGCCAGCACTTTAGGAGGGAACTGCTTTCTGGCAGGCTGTTGTTTTTCCTTCTCAATGTAACTGAATAGTATGTAGTGGGACATGGGTTTTACTATTGAGTGCTGTTCTTAGATCTACCAGGCAGCTGTTATCTTGTGTTAGGGAGCTGTTATCTGGTTACCTTCTCATTGTTCTGTTGTTAGGCTGCTGGGGGGGGGAAGGGAGGGGGTGATATCACTCCAACTTGCAGTACAGCAGTAAAGAGTGATTGAAGTTTATCAGAGCACAAGTCACATGACTTGGGGCAGCTGGGAAATTAACAATATGTCTAGCCCCATGTCAGATTTCAAAATCGAATATAAAAAAAATCTGTTTGCTCTTTTGAGAAATGGATTTCAGTGCAGAATTCTTCTGGAACAGCACTATTAACTGATGCATTTTGCAAAAACATGGTGGTAGATCAAGTGGCTGCTGCTGATATGTCTCTAAGAAAGCAGGTTCCTTATTGAAGTTCAGCTGGGCCTAAAATGATATAAGGGGGGTGGTTCCAGTTGCACAACAGCAGGAGGTGTTTAAGTAGGGATGGCAGACCCAGTGGCTGCTGCTGATACGTCTCTAAGGAAGCAGCTGGGCCAAAAATGATATGATGGTGGGATTTCCAGTCGCACAATAGCTGCTGCTCGGTGCACAATGGGTCTGCGGTGCTGATGAGCCAAAGTGTGGGCAGAGATATAATAATAATTACAGGCAACAGAGAGAACTAATGTGGGTGCATTTGTCCAGCAACCATCACTTTTTTCACATTAATTTTCATGCTCCTGTTGTCAGACACAAAGGCTTGTGGGAGAATTGTTGTTGTAGTTTCAGTTGTATTATTGGCAGAAAGAATAGAAAGCAGCGTCGTTGGCTCACAAACAATGAGGTTATTACTTGCCAGTCTGTGTTTAGCTGCACCCACACCGGCCCTCATTCTGCTGCATTTGCTGCTTATGGGGCCACACCATTTGCTTCTTAAAGCAGCCGGAGCTTTCAGAGATTAAAGGCTCACAATCGAAAAGGCTTCTAGTCAACTGAGGCACAGATGGGCGGGAACCCCAGCTCCACCCATGCCACACCCCCGGCCCCACCCAGTAAAAAGGGGGCATTAGTGTATATACTAAGTTTGGTGTAAACTTTTCCACCTAGGATTCAGTCTAGAAACAATTTCCTTTAATAACCACACCTTTATTAATTAAAGTGACAAACCCTAATTGATGTTATTTCTGGTTGCTAATGTTGCCCCACAACCCCTACATTAAACCACTGCCTCGGATGTGCTGCTACTTTGGGCTCTGCTGTGTGTGTGTATATTTGTATTTGTATAGCGCTCCTTGAGGGCAAAGCACTGAACAGCAGCAATAAATTAGTAGTGACAAACAAGGGGTCACTGCATTAATATGTAACAGTGCATTATTAGAATACAATTCACATAAATATAAAATATAATTACAGATTAAGTCAAGGAGACAAGAGGATGAAGGCCCCGTACAGTCTATATGGGAGACGCAATTCAGAGGGGTATTAAAGTGCGTGAAACTGTCATATATTGACATACAATATGGGGAATTTATGCTCCTTTGGCTTCTGGGTGGTTTTCTGAACACAGAGACCAGTATATTTGTGAGAGCGAATGTTTGACTTGATTCATTCATTCATTGTGGCTAATGATTTACTATATAATGAGCTTGTTAATAAACAAGTGCTGATTGAGCCTTTATCTACTTATATATGTAGAATTTAGGATCCAGTGTAGAACGGCATTACTAACACACTGTTGTTATTATTCATATGAGCTGTGTGGGCTCTAATCAGCACCTTATCACATGGCTGGGAAATGTCCTGTACAACTTTATGTGTAAAGGAGATGTAGTGCCGTACAATGCATAAAAGTACAATATAAATAAACGTACAATATATAAATGTACACACAGTGAGGGCAAGTCACACAATAAATACAATAAATATACAAAGAGCTCATATAAGAGTTCTATGGTAAAGGAGGTCCCTGCCCCGTAGAGCTGACAGTCTAAGGGGGGTGGGTGGTTAATAAACAGGTGCAAGTTGTAGGGGCAAATTGGTGAAGGCATTGTCTAGTAGGCACTAGTATTAGACTAACATTCTGGGGCTGAAAAAGGTAGACTTTTTTTCCTTGAAGAGTTGACAGAACGTTCCTTACAGAGGAATTCAGGAATGGAATTCCAGAGGTAAGGAGCAGCAAGACAGAAGGGTTTCAGGTGGAAGGTGGTAGTGGAGCAGCAAGACAGAAGGGTTTCAGGTGGAAGGTGGTAGTGGAGCAGCAAGACAGAAGGGTTTCAGGTGGAAGGTGGTAGTGGAGCAGCAAGACAGAAGGGTTTCAGGTGGAAGGTGGTAGTGGAGCAGCAAGACAGAAGGGTTTCAGGTGGAAGGTGGTAGTGGAGCAGCAAGACAGAAGGGTTTCAGGTGGAAGGTGGTAGTGGAGCAGCAAGACAGAAGGGTTTCAGGTGGAAGGTGGCAGTGGATAGTGTGAAGAGAATGTGGCTCTGAGAGGAGCAGAGGAGATGGCCAGGAAGGTACAGAGATACAAGAAATGTAGTGAGGAGCAGAGGAGTGAAGGAGTTTATATGCTGAACTTTGCTTACCAGTCATGCTATTGATTCTAATTGGGGCTGGGCAGGTTCCCTCTCAGGAGAGAGCAAGAAGATCCTGGGAGACAGGAGAGTTAGTAGGAGAGTAGTGTAAACGGAAACCATAAGAGCATGGATTTGTGTATTGGCTGTTGTTTGTGAAAGAAAGGAGCATACCTTGGCTATATTGGGTAGGATGAGGCAACAGGTTTTGGCAGTATTATTAATAAGATAATAAAAGGAAAGGGACTAGTTGAAGATGATCCCCAACAGTGTTTTGAATTACCAGGGTTAATAGTCATGTCATCAATAACAATGGTGAAAGGAAGAGCAAGTTGAGCTTGAGGTGGTGTTGGTTCATCCAGGAGACTAAGCAGTTTCTTATCTGAGTCTGAATGTCAAAGGTTAGGGAAAGTGAACCACCCCTTTAATTTGACAATGGTTGACCAAAGAGGGCAGAACTTTACTTATGAGGTGACTCTGTCCATTGAGTGGATTTTTGCTTCGTATCATTCCTGTTATGTAGCACCAGCATGTTCCAATGACCCTCATAGATGTTTAAGAACATGTTTCCTTTCCCTTTCAGATTGTAGTTGTTCTTGCCGGTACCACGGATGCCTCCTCTGTGCGGATATCTCAGAAGACGACCGTAGTCCTCCCATCGGGGAAATACCAACACTCTGATCCCGGATCCAAGATAAATGTCATCTGTGATAAATGCCCTGCGGGTACCTACGTATCCAGGCACTGTACTGAATCAGCCCTGCGGGAGTGCAGCCCCTGTCCCAACGGCACCTTCACCAAACACGAGAATGGAAACGAGAGGTGCCACCTGTGCAGGGCACCTTGCCAGTCTCTTGTAGAGAAATTCCCTTGCTCTGCCTTGTCTGACCGCGAGTGCTCTTGCCCACCTGCTACTTTTCTTCTCAATGATACCTGCTCCCCTCACACTCCGTGCCCAATAGGATGGGGCGTCCGGAAGAAAGGGAGCGAGGCGGAGAATGTCAAGTGCAAGTTGTGTTCCCGCGGTACATTTTCTGATGTGCCTTCTAGTGTTCTGAAATGCAGAGCCCATACAGACTGTTTGGAGCTTGGTCTGGTGCTCATAAAGCCCGGGACTACCGAACAGGACAATGTATGTGGAGCACTGTCCTCAACTACTACAGATGTGTATTCCACCCATACTGACTATGGTGAGTTTATTTTGGTTATTACCAGTGTTCTCCATTAATGCTACAAAAGTGGATTGTTGCTTATTGAAGGAATAGGTGACATCATACAAAGGTGCATTTTTAGAAAGGTTTCAGATCCACCCGGGTTATTTCATAGACAGTATAAGTGTGATACTATTGTATGACCTTTGTGTAGCCAATACCTTCCTAAACTATTGCGTCACATTCACCCAGTATGCCCTGTGGGATAGGAGGTATAGTAGGGAGAGATGGTGCCTATAGTAACAGTGGATAATAGT
>CM044440.1:128808579-128821336 GCA_024363595.1 Xenopus borealis | reverse complement strand
CAGTGGGATAATAGTCTCTGGGAAGGGAGTGTGACTGTGGGATAGCAGGTATAGTATGAGCAGAAAGACCATTACTTGCACTTCTTTCACAGTCTTGCCCTGTCCTGATTTATAAGAAAGAAAGCGTTTCTGTTTATTTCATGTGTATTTTATAGGTTTTCTCCCCGTATGGAGTAGATTAGAGAAAGTGCAGGAGCAGGTGGGTACATAACGCAGGCTGTTTGTATAATCCGTCTGGAGCTCAGATTTCTGCCAGTATAAACACGTGACATCATAGTGCAGCTGGGCTGGTTGCAAGGTCAATGGTATTATTTAATGCCCCAGAGAGTGCAGGTTCCTAATGGAGTAGAAGGTGTGAACTATACACCCAGTCTGTAAATCATGTAATTCTTCCCTTTCTCTTTATTGGATAAAGTGTTATGAACTGTGTGGCCCTCTGGGACCAACATCCACCAGTAACAGGGGGATTCCTTTAAACAAATGACAAGGCCACACGGTCGGGTTTGACCACTTTTCCATCTGAAAAATGCCACGGACCTTTAACTGTTGCTGAACCGCCTCTCCCACCTTTCTCCAGCAGAGACTGACATACAAAGGCTTCTGGGAGTTATAGTTCAGCAGCAGGCTGGAGGTTATTCCTTTCATGTCAGTGATACAGAACGTTCTTGTTTTCCAGAACCGACGGATGTTTACAATGAAACGGCAAAGAATGAAACAATATACTTGAATACGTCCAACACCAGGGACACGGGACACCAGCAAGACCACCCCAAAAAGCCAGCGCCCGTCAATATCCAGCAATCTGGTGGTGGCAATGGAGATAGACTTAAGCCCACCGTACCGAGGACCATGAAGAGGACACCCCCTCGGCAGAACACTAACGATTTCGACATTAACGAGCACCTCCCATGGATGATTGTTCTGTTCCTCCTACTGGTTCTGGTCATTATCGTGGTGTGCAGCGTCCGCAAGAGCTCCCACACCCTCAAAAAGGGACCAAAGCAGGACCCCAGCTCCATCGTGGAGAAAGCCGGATTCAAGAAGTCGAACTCGCTGGCGCAGAACCGGGAGAAATGGGTCTATTACTGCAACGGGCACGGTGAGTGGCATCAGCACAGGTTTTTCACCCATTCAGCAACTAGCGTTGCACTCATAGACGGTGAAACATGTCTGGTTTCATACGGTTCCTCTCTTGGTTGATGGAATATATAAATACACACACTCCGCACTCGCAGATACTTCATGTTCTCTAGCATTGAGATGTGGGGTTGGAGGGAGGGGAGCCCCATTTTATTTTGCTCCACTGTGCCTGAAGCTGCTCCTCTTTGCATGCCAAGAATGGAGCACAAAAGCTTGTTGTGCCATATTCATAGGAGTTGGGTGGGCTTGGAAGTTCCCTAGCGAGTAGACATAGATGGAGGGTGAATGTATTGTTTGAGTAGGCCAAGTCCAATGTTTCTTCAGCAGTTTCTTCACCACCGGTTACTTCAAAATTTCCACTGGAGGAGAAACAGCTGATTCAATCCCATATTATAAGCACTGGCAAAGTTGTAAGTCACCTGTCTGAGCACACAGGGAGAATTTTTGTCTAAAAAAAAATGAACGACAGTCCGAAATCTGTCCCCTACATGGGCTGACTTACAGGGCTTGTTCACCTTCAAACACTTTTTCCAGTTTCAGCAGAAATAAAGAGTTTTTGCAATTACTTTCTATTTTCTATCTGTGATTGTTTTTCTAATATTGAAGTTTAATTTTTCACTTTCAAAAACAGCTCTGGAGGGGGGGGTCGTCGACCCTGCTGAGCAGAATCCCTGAGTCTCATTAAAGGCAGCTGTTAGAATTGATACAATAGTTGCTAATATTCCACAGATGCTGCTGAGAAATGGATCAACTAATTGGATCGACTAAATGGAGCAAATTGTAACAGTTCAGGTGCTCCCGGATCACTGAGCTGCCAGAATGAAACAGCAGAGACACGAACGTTAAACTGTAAACTTCAATTTTAGGAAAACGGTAAAAAAATAAAAAATGGAACGTAATTGAAAAAAAGTCTTCATTTCCGGTGAACAACTCATTTGAAAAAAGTGTTTGGAAGGTGACCAACCCCATTAAAGGGCAAGGAAAGACAAAGAAATAAAATCCCATTTTTAGTTTCTTTAATGAAAAATAAATCTATCTCCAATATACTTTAATTAAAAAATGTGTACTGTTTTTATAACAAACATGACTGTATGCAGTGATATTCTCCCTTCATTTAGTGCTGTTGATAGGAATTGTTAGACGGTCCCTAACTTCTGGCAGGGAAACAATCATACTTATGAACAACAGGGGGAGCCCCTGCCTTGCTTACCAGCCATGCAAAACTCAAACAGCTTTGTTTTTTGATCATTTATGACGATCCCTAAGCTTAGCCCAGACCATACTGAGCATGTGCAGTGCCAGTGTCAGACAAAGATGTATAACAAAGTTACAAGATGACAGCCCCCTGTGGCCAACTTTGAAAGCATAAATCATTTGTTTGATTAGGCTTGTAGTGCAGTAAGTTCATGTTTAGTATATGTTTTCCACTATGTTTTCCACTTGCCATGGACAAAGCCCAGACTATTTTGAAAATAATATTTATAGCACTTACTTATTATCAAAATTAAAGAAAAAGTTCAGGTCATTCACATTACTGGAGATCAGGGTGAATGATTGTTTTGTTTTTTTAACATTAAACTATGTTTATTGGTCTACTTTCACATAAAACACAAGGGATATGCTAAACTGTGTCATTTATGAGATCTTACGTGCAGAAATTATAATGCAGATATATTTTGGCCCCCTTGTAAAAACCAGGACTGCTTTTTAACTGCAGTTTCAATGTAATACCATATAATAGTAGATCGAAAAAAAAAAGAAAACTTGCATTCGGCCGTGAACTCAAAATGTGTGAGTGAAAGTCACTTAACTAATCTGATCCAGAGGAATGGGGAAAACATGAAAGGCACGTATGCTGCAGTCTAAGGTGTGATACAAATGAAGGCAGCACTACAGTAAGAAGGAAGGACGTGTTTATTTGGTAGCCAGTTAAGGATACAAGGCTTTTAACCCCTTAGGAAACTGTCACCAATATCTAATCTATGGTTCCATTGAACTATTCAGGTGTTGGCTGAAACTCACAGAGGTGTGAAAGTTTCATCTGGATACAATGGTCCCATAACGACTGCATCACACCTTCACAGTTTTAGCTAACACCTACCTGAATGGTTTAATGGAACTGCCAGTGACCATTATGTTGTTTGCCAATAACCCCTTGCAATAACTCTTTACTTATTCAGGATGAGTTCAGATGGAATGTAAATTGCACATACCAGACGAGCAGGCGGAGGATTAGCAGCTGCTTTGTCTCTTGGCCCTGATCCCCAGCACAAACACCCAAACTGGGTAAAGCTCCATCTCACCTAGTAACTGTGCTTGGCACTCAGATCAGCTCTTCAGCTTCCCCATCTGAAATATCTCAGGATTTTCAGGGCAAAGTAGATTTTCCGCCTGTCCGGTTTTGACCCTGACAGCCGGTATTTTGAAGGGCTGCCCTGGTCAATGCTTCCTGCCCGGTTTTCCAAATAAGGAAAACCGGGCGGGATTAGCTTGATTGACGCTGTGATCGGCGATCGCGTCGTCATATCTCCGTCCCGTGACATCAAAGACCCGCCCCGTGACGTCACAGGCCCGCCCACCGACATCACGGGCCCGCCCCCCCCTGTCCGGCTTCAGCCAAAGGGAAAGGTGACAACCCTACCCGGACAGCCCGGTATTTTGAAGGAAAGATTCCCCATGATTGACACGACGATCAACCAATCACTGTATCATAGCTCCGCCCCTCACATCACAACCCGCCCCTGCCACATCATGACCCCACCCCTTGTCAAGTTTCCGCTGGGTGAAAAAGGGGGCAACCCTAGTACAAAATCTCATGGTGACATCACTGGAGTCAACGGGTAGGGCTTTTTTTCTATAGAAACTGTTTAGCTGCACCCTCCGTCTCTCCGCCAGACAAGCTTAAATAGATACATTAGATGCATTTCAATTTTTTTAGGCAAACAAGTTTGGGGAGGCTTGGCCTCTCCAAGCCTTACCACAGTAACCAATCGTATAGCATTCTACTGCAAATGCCTGATTGGTTGCTGTGGATCACTAGCCCTCATTACATTTTGCATTGGGATTGGAGCAAACATGGCTGCTTTCTGAATAAACACAAGTACGTATGAAATTAAATCAGACTTCCAGGACAGGCTGCCGATATGTTTTGTTCCAAGCATTTATAATAAAGTAAATATAAATCCCTTTCTCAGACAACAGGTATATTTTATCTTTTCTCCTCGGCCACTCCCCGTCCCATTATTACTGGGCATTATATAAGAGGGACAGTCCTATTCATAGAAGTGGAGTAGGGACCCTACACCTCGGTCGTGCTGAGTAACCAGCGTTACAGAGCTGATGTTCCCCAGTGATATTTAACAAGGTGTGGAGTTATTTTTCCTTTCCGTGTGTATTTATGTTTCAGCTAAAAATAATCTGCCGTCTCAGCACAACATTGTCTCCTAGTCTGACGCTGTTTACTTACTGGGTGCCTTCAGTCCTGTGGGGCCCAGGGCAAAAACAAAAAAATCACTAGCCTTGTTGCCTCCCCCTACTGGGGTAACTGCATTTCAAGGGCTCCCAGACACTATCAGCTCAGAAACACCACTATTATGCCTCTTTATAGATCCCTAGTAAGGCCTCATCTGGAGTATGCAGTGCAGTTTTGGACTCCAGTCCTTAGGAGGGATATAAATGAGCTGGAGAGAGTGCAGAGACTAAGTGCAACTAAACTGGTTAGAGGGATGAGACTGGGACACTTCAATTATGAGACTGGGAGACTGTCCAGGTTGGGCTTGTTTTCTCTGTATTACACTAAATACATTAGAGGACATTATAGACAAATATTACCCATAAAGAGGATCACCAGAGGCCACCCCTTCAGACTAGAAGAAAAGGACTTTCATTTAAAGGAACAGAGTAGGTGGTTCTTCACAGTGAGGTTGTGATGCTGATTCTGTTAATGACTATAAGAGGGACTTGGATGATTTTTTGGACAGACATAATATCAAAGGCTATTGTGATACTAAACTCTACTGTTAGCATAGCTATGGGCATATATGGTTTGTGTGTGTATATGCTGGGTTTTAATTTGGAGGGGTTGAACTTGATGGACTTTGTCTTTTTTCAATCCAATTTAACTATGTAACTATAAGGGGAATTAAATTGTATGGTTGACTTGCCCTCTAAAATAAGGCCAAATCTGTGGTTTCCGCTGCAGAACTAAAGACAAACAGAAGGCGACTGAGTTTCCAGAATTATTTTTGGATTGGTGCTGGAGTTTCCAGGAGTCGGGCCATGCAGGCATCACTAAGGGAGTGTGTTATACTGTAATGTTTGTCCCACAAGGGGGGGGGGGACTTACTGTAAGTCACTTATTACCTGCCATAATGTGCCATTATTCTCTCCCATTCCCTGCAGATAATTATTCTTAAATCTGCCTAAAATTTTATTTATAGTAAAGAAAAATCCACCATTCAGCTTTTCAGATGCTGCATTGCTCAGAATAAGGATATGGTCCCCTTCTGGTCTACTGGCCCCTGTACGAAACCCATTATCAGGAAAGTTCAGAATTACGAGAGGCCCCCCCCCAAAGACTCAAATAATTCAACATTTTCAAAAATATTTCCTTGTGATACTAAAACAATACCGGTATGGGACCTGTTATCCCATAAGCTGTTATCCAAAAAGCTCAGATTTTCAGGATCCCATAGACTCCATTTAAAGGAATTAATTAAAAATTTAAAAAAATATTTCTTTTTGCTCTGTAATGTGAAAACAATACCTTGTACTTGATCCAAACTAAGATATTATTTATTATTATTATTCTGGGCTAAATAATCCTGTTATTATTGATAAATATTTTTTTTAGCAGACTTAGGCATGGCGGTACCTTATCAGAAAAACCGTAGGACCCGAGCATTCTACATAACAGGTCAGATACCTTGTACCTGATTCAAACTAAGATATAATTCATCCTTATTTCAGGCAAAATTATTCTATTGGGTTTGTTTAATGATTACATTATTTTTTATCAGACTTAGGATATGAAGAGCCAAATTACAGAAAGATCCCTTATCTGAAAAACTCCTAAGCATTCTGTATAGCATGTCCCCTAATTGTTTATAGCTATTTCCATGGCCACTAGGAAATTGTGGGTCATGCATAGGTGTCAGTATCTGGGCAGATTCAGGTCTGGACTGAGAATTAAAATAGGCCATTTCAGGTACACAGAGGCCACATAGAGGCCCAAACAGCCCCCACCAGCCCACTAAATACTGACTTTCTATGGGACCGTATAGCAGCCCCTCTGGCATTTGCCCTAACCCACAGATTGCCAGTCCAGGCCTGGGCAGATTCCTTGCACTTGGTGGGCCCCCGTGTAGCCCCTGGGAATCTGCTGATCTATAGGGCATGTCTGGGAGAGAAGGATAGGCCAGAGGCTGATTAGAGTAAAACATGAGGCCCTGAGAGAATATATTTCACCCACACTGTCCCCTTGGCCCCAGTCCTTCAGCCAGATTCTCTCTTCCTATCAGAATCCCCCCAGCGTCCCCTCCACTCGCTGTGCCAGTATAAAAGCCCCCTTGTCCCTCTCTCCCCCCCCCTCACTGTATATTAACCCTCCTGTGACGCTTCCACTGTTAAAGGGGATCACATAAGGAAAGACCATAGATCTGCCCCCCCCCCTTCATTAGTAGCCATTAATACCAAGTACATTGTTTGTCCATGAATCCCATGGAGCGTGGGGAAGGCTGTTGGGGTCAGGGGCATTAGCGAGTCACATTGGCTCTTTATGGCTGGTAATTGCGGCCGCTCGGCTCAGCCCATTTGCAATTGTCACACAGTTCTGGGATGGAACAGGCTGGAACCGGTCTTGCAGTATGTTAGATGTGGGTGTCTCGGGTTTCTATTTACACATTTACAAATGTGCCTACACAGAAAGGCTCTAATCTCAGGAAATTCACATCATATTTTCATATCTCTTCCCAGCAAGTGGCCCCAAGGAAAAGGCCCTGTCTTTAAACCGTCCTTGCCTGTGCCCTGCTTTTAAAACCAGTGATAACATTGTGTGTAGTAGTCTCCCTCTGCTGCTCCAATTCTTAAAAGTGAACTAAAGCACAATCAAGCTAGAAATGCTCCACCTTAAGTCTTGAAAAAGATGGGGAGCTACTTGGACGTTATTCAGAAGTGTCTATCATAGCTAACAATTCTGTGATCTCCCCAGGCCCCATGCCTTGGGTTTATCCTAGATTCTGCCCTGTCATTCACTCCTCACATCCACTTGTTAAATCATGTCACTTCCACCTAAGGAACATCTCCAAAATAAAAGCACCAAAATACCAGCATTTATCACCCAAGATGCTGCCAAAATTCTTATTCACTCTCTTGTCATATAGCGTCTAGACTATTGTAACTCTCTTTTAATTGGCCTTCCCCGCCAGAGAATGTCACCTCTCCAGTCCATAATGAACACTGCTGCTAGGCTTATACACCTCAGTAACCGCTCCTCCTCTGCCATACCATTCTGCCAATCCCTGCACTGGCTTCCACTCCCTTTCAGAATTAAATTCAAATTAATGACCCTGAAATTCACAGCACTTCATAACTCTGCCCTTCCCTATATTTCTGAACTCATCTCTATATACTCACCCAACTGCTTATTGTGCTCCTCTACTGACCTGCTACTCAACTCTTCTCGCATTCAAGACTTTGCAAGGGCTGCTCCCCTCCTCTGGAATTCTCTCTCACGGTCTGTCCGACTTTCGCCCAACCTTTCTGCTTTCAACAGATCTCGTAAATGCACTTATATTGAGAAGTCTACCCTCACTCTGCTTAACTACCAAATGCAATACCATATACTACATCTCTCACCTGCTTATTTCTGATCTGGCCCACTCCCACACCTTGGGTCTCATTCCTTTCCCCTTTAGATTGAAAGCTCTTTTGCACAGTTCCTGCCTCACCTTTTGTACCTGTACTGGTTGTTATGTATGTAACTCTGTAAGTATGTAATTCATATGATTTCTTTGTATAAGCACATTCATTTTACAGCGCTAAGCAATATGTTGGTGCCCTAAAAATACTTACTAATCCTATATAATAAAGTTCAAGTGTCTCTGCATCCAGTCCCTGTGTCCGTGGAATTGTGCCGCACGGACGTCTCTGGCGAATTTACGTTGGGCAAATTTACCAGCATGTAATATCAGTTTTGGTCACTAGAGGTCGCAAATCACTAGCTAATGCTATCACTACCAGTATACAGGAAAGCCTGGTGGTGTAGTGTATAAAGTAGATGCCTCTGACCAGTGGTTTTAGTGTTCAATTCCCATTTACGCTAGCAAAGTAGATAGACGCGTAACTTCGCACCCTTACGCTGTCGCGTTTTTTACCATTGTGGGTGATAGTCTGAAAAACGTAAATACGTTACCGTTCGCCGACCAGAGCGTAAATTCGAACGTTAGTGAATTTGCGTAGCGCAGGCGAAAATTCGCCTAGAACAATTCTGTTTTTATAAATGTTTGACTACATATGTTCTAGCGCCCGTTAATTTAACGGGCTTGATGTAAAGTTCAAGTGTCTCTGCGTCCAGTCCCTGTGTGCGTGGAATTGCGCTACTGCGCATGTGCCGCATGGACCATCTCTGCCGAATTTACGCTAGTGAAGTAGATAGACGCGTAACTTCGCACCCTTATGCTGTTGCGTGTTTTACCATTGTGGGTGATAGTCTGAAAAATGTAAATACATTACCGTTCGCCGACCACAGCGTAAATTCGCACGTTAGTGAATTAGCATAGCGCAGGCGAAAATTCGCCTACAACAATTCTGTTTTTTATAAATGTTTGACTACATATGTTCTAGCGCCCGTTAATTTAACGGGCTTAATGTCTAGTAATAATAATAATTCTAATTTACTGGGGCACAGATCTTCTCTGCCAAAGGGCCATGGTGCCCTTGGGCCTGGTAGTTCTGTTACATGGTCCTCCCCAAAAGATGCCCCCCATCATTTCACAGGAGATGCTGTGGGCTGCTGTCACTTATCTGTGACTGATGTGACCTCACTTTATGTTCAAGTTTTGACATTGTCACATGACGGCTTAGCTTCTTAGCATCAGCCCAGATCACACTGAGCATGTGCAGTGCCACTGACACTCCTAACAGAGAGCTCCTGTATGCAGTTGTGTGCCTGGATCCTTGCTTTTATAGGGCTGCTGGACCTCTGGGCTGGTACAGTAAATCACTATATAAAGTACAGCATTTCCAGACAGATTCTTTTTTTATATGGAGGAGATTTAAGGTAACCGGATCATGGTAATAGGGATCTGCTTAATCCTTATAAGCCTCAGCTTTTCACGAAAGGAACAGGATGACTGGTTAGAAATTTGGAGCTGACCGTAAAGACCTGGGCTCTCTGATCGTATTAACGACACAGTCAAAACCTGTCACTTTTTCTTACGTAATATTGCCAAAATCCGTCCCTTCCTTTCACCTGCTACAGCCAAGATGGTCATGCATGCTCTCATCCTATCCCGACTAGATTACTGTAACCTTCTACCAACTGGCCTCCCTAACTCCCATCTCTCCCCTCTACAGTCTGTATTAAAGAATTCTCCTCCTCTCATCCTAAAGAGTTACTTTCTTCATCATAAAAAGCAATCAGATTTGTCTGACATGACCTATCCTTCATAAAGCCAAGCTGATTGCTGCTCACAATGCCATTCTCTAGGACAAACCTTTGAATGTGATCCCTTAACAAACCTTCAAATAATTTGCCCGCCACAGATGTCAAAGTTACTGGCCTATAATTGCCAGGCTGAGATTGTAATCCCTTTTTAAATCAGCTTTTAACCAGTCCATAGGCACTATACCAGATGAAATTGAATCTGAGAAAATCAGTAATGGGGCTGGTCTAAAACTGAACCAACCTCTCTTAGAACACGGTGGTGTATGCCATGAAGCCCTGGAGCCTTGTTTTTAGGAAACTTGTAAAGAGGCTGGCACAAGCCTGGAACCCACAAAATAGTGAAGCCACAATCAGGTTGTAAAAGGTTAAAAAACTTACATTACAACCTGACTGTGGCTTCACTATTTTGTGGGTTCCAGGCTCCTGCCAGCCTCTTTACAAGTTTCCTGGATTGCTCCCCTTGCTGAAGGTAAGCTCTTTTATCGATATGTAACATACCAAACACATGCTGGCTATAAATCTATTACAAAAATACTGGTACCGTTATTTAAACCTGCATTTTTTTACTATTAATATATTTAAAAAAACTTTTTAGGATTAGTTTTTGCCTCCACCACAATTAACTCTTCATTTGCATTCTTTGCCTTCCGGATTGCTGATTGACAACTTTTATTACATTGTTTATATTCATTAAATGCAACTTCTGTCCCAACAGATTTGTCGTTTTTAAATGCCTTTCTCTTTGCTCCTATTAACATCTTTACTTCTGTATTAAGCCACATAGGACGATTCTTAGAGCTTCTACATAATACATAAATACATACGTCACTTGCCTTGTGAGCATAATAGAGTTCATGTTCAGTGTTCTGTTGAGTCTTTCATAAAGCTGCTGGTTTGGCTGGTTATGTGGTTTAATTTATACCTATATGTGAAGCCCCTGTGATGTCATTACTGATATTGTGGGTTCAAATGCCAGACGGTCTGCTGTAAAATGCCATAGAAAGTCATTATTTATTGGGCTAGTGGGGACTGTTTGGGCTTCTCTATACCTGTAATACCATGGCCTATTTTGACCCCTCAGTCCAGACCTGCCGCCATCAGAAATCACGGGGCCTCATACAGCAAAATTGTCTGGACCCCTTGGTCCCCGCCCACCTCAGATCCTTCCCCCAAGCCCCATCCCAGTTCCCGCCCTCCCCACACCACAATAAAAAGATCACACAGAAACCAACACTAAAATCCGTAAACCTCCTCACACAAAAGTTATAAAAAACCATTGGTGGTCAGAGCCCCCCATAGATTAAAAAAAAATTATGCCAGGGCCCCCCATAAACGTTTTTACAAAAACATTGGTGGTCCCCCATAAATTGAGAAAATAATTGGTGGCCAGGGCCTCCACCCCTATAGATAAAGAAAAATGTGCCATGGCTCCCCCCATAAAAGTTTTTACAAAAACATTGGTGGTCAGGGGCCCCATAGAATATTTTTAAAAAATTATTGGTGGCCAAAATTAAACAAGTGGAGACCAATTGAAAGGTTTCTTAGAATGAGCCATTCTATAACATACTAAAAGTTACTAAAACTTACTTTTTGCAAGGCCGTTTAAAAGTTAAAGGAGAACTAAAGCTTAACTAAAGAAGTAGGTAGAAATGTTTTAGATGAGGTTTTGTGCTTCTCAACAGCTGCTCAGAGCCCACTGAGCATGTGAGTGTCACAGACACTTTCCAAGATGGTGACCCCCTGTGACAAGTTTCAAGTCCTGGATCATTGCTGCTATTGACAAACTGACACTTTAGCCTCGTGCAATAAGTTCACTATATAAAATATGGCATTTTTAGCCATATTAATAGTTAGGGTTAAGTTCTCCTTTAATGCCGTGCCCTGTAACACTGCCACATTATAGGGGCTCCATTGGTCAGTGGGATCTTGGCTGTTGGTGCTGGGAGTTATAGTGCAACAGCAGCCTGGGAGATGCAGATATAAATACTAAAAATATTAAGAGTGCACATCTTGATTCTGGGGTCCCAGAGCAAATCCCCCCTCCTCCCTACAGTAATATAACTAAAGGAAGCGTTAGCTCCATGCTGCTCGCTCTATGTTTGTCCTTCAGTAATTTTAGGCTTAATTGGGAGCCTTGGAGGCAAACACGCTGCCCCTCTATTGCTATAAAACATTCACAAGCAGCAGAGAGTTATCGGCAGCTCCAGCTAATGGTTTATGTGCTGATGGAAGCTGATATACGGCACACAGAGCCAAAGGCAATAGATTACACTGGTTTTTATTTCAGGGCCTGTATAATAAAAGAAGCCTTACTGGCCGGCTGTTACAGAATGAATATTTCATGACTGGGGCTGGCTAGAGCCTTTATCTGGTGCTGCACTGCGCAGACTTTTTAGACTTTGTTTATTATGGCAGGCCTAGCCAATGATCATAAAGTGACAATGTCATCCCAAAATGTAACTTTTATTTTATTAAAAATAAATTTATTTTAACTTGCATTCCTACAAGGAAGAGTTGCACTTGCAATGAGAGGGGGTGGGTAGTGGGATACACGTGGGAACCCCTGGAATGTTCACCAGCTTGTGTTTGCCAGTGAATCTGGTGCTGATAGTCCTACAGGCAAGTACATGATTGTGCCTCTTAGGGCTCATGCTGTTGCACCTTCTTAGAGTTTCTGCTTTGTGTCCCCTGCGATTTTTTGCCCTTTTATCCCTTTAGCATTCCTGCTGTTCTACATCTTTAGTGTTCCTGCTCTTTAGAGTTCCAGGCCTTGCATTCCCTTATCTTCAGCTCTTGTACTCCTCTATAGTTCCTGCTGTTGTGTATTTTAGCATTCCTGCTCGTGAACCTCTTTATAGTTCCTGCTTTTATGCCCTTTTTAAGAGGTCCCTCACTTGGGCCACCTCAGAGTTCCTGCTCTTGCGCCCCCTTAGAGTTCCTGCTCTTGCGCCC
>CM044440.1:128784900-128805872 GCA_024363595.1 Xenopus borealis | reverse complement strand
CCCCTTAAGAGTTCCTGCTCTTGCGCCCCCTTAAGAGTTCCTGCTCTTGCGCCCCCTTAGAGTTCCCGCTCTTGCGCCCCCTTAGAGTTAAGGCTTTTGTGCCACCTTAGAGTTCCTGATCTTGCACCCCATAAGAAGTCCTGCTCTAGAGCCCCCTTAGAGTTCCTGATCTTGCACCCCATTAGAGGTCAAGCTCTTGCTCCCTCTTAGGGTTCCTTTTCTTGCTCCCCCTTAGAGTTCCTGCTCTTGCGCTCCTTTAGAGGTCCTGTTCTTGAGCCCCACAGAGTAGAAAAGTTAAGAACTTTGGTGGATCAAACAAAGTCATATAATATTTAGAAAATATAAATATAAAAATATGGAATTAAGAGCTTCTCGGGCAGTGCTGTGGAGTCAGTACATAAATCCTAAAACTCCTCAGTTTATGGTACCTCTGACTCCAGCTACTTTTTAGTAACACCAAAAACTGAAAGTGTATCAAAGTAATTAAAATATAATGTACTGTTGCACTGCACTGTTAAAACAGGTGTGTTCGCTTCAGAAAGACTAATATACGTTATATAAACAAGCTGCTGTGTAGCCATGGGGGCAGCCATTCAAGCACAGGATACACAGTAGATAACAGATAAGTACTACTATAGTTTATATAAACAAGCTGCTGTGTAGCCATGGGAGCAGCCATTCAAGCACAGGATACACAGTAGATAACAGATAAGTACTACTATAGTTTATATAAACAAGCTGCTGTGTAGCCATGGGGGCAGCCATTCAAGCACAGGATATACAGTAGATAACAGATAAGTACTACTATAGTTTATATAAACAAGCTGCTGTGTAGCCATGGGGCAGCCATTCAAGCTGGACAAAGGATAATAGGTACAGCAGATAAAACACCATTGTATTGGACAGGGCTAATGTGCTATGTACCCTGAGTTACATTAAATGTTTCATAGCCATGGACTGTGTGCAGCTAATACAGATCAGCTCTTACATCTCTCCCTGGCCGGTACAGTAAGTAGGTCGTCCGCGGGCTCATTTCCAAGGACAAAGCCCTTTGGGTATTTGTACAGAAATGTACTTACAGCCTCCGCATTTCCAAAAACAAATATATCTGCCTGGTGATTAGAAATGTCAGGGTGTCATTGGCAGGCAGCGCTTTCCAGCAAACCCAAAGACAGTGACGTCACAATCTGATGCGGAGTTGAGCACATTGTCCTCACTAACCTGGCTGTAAACAATTTAGTTAATGCTTTTAAAGGGCAAGTAAAGAGCAGTTTCTCTATGGCATGTAAAGGTTCATATAGCAGCCCTATTCACTGTATTCCCTGTCCCTTCAGCAAGTGTATGTCCTAGTGGCCCTATTCATGCTGTAAAGAGCTTTGCGTCTAGTAGTAAAAACATTTGTAATTCAGTTACTCTCTTGCCCCTCTGCCTGGGTAACTTGAAATATAATCCTTAGATTTTAAAGGGATTCTGTCATGATTTTTATGGTGTAGTTTTTATTTTTAAATTAAACAGTTTACACTTCACATAATTCATTAATTTCATTCCTGAACCAGCAAGTGTATTTAGTTGTAATATTGGTGTAGGTGCATCTCAGGTCATTTTGTCTGGTCATGTGCTTTCAGAAAGAGCCAGCACTTTAGGATGGAACTGCTTTCTGGCAGGCTGTTGTTTCTCCTACTCAATGTAACTGAATGTGTCTCAGTGGGACATGGGTTTTACTATTGAGTGCTGTTCTGAGATCTACCAGGCAGCTGTTATCTTGTGTTAGGGAGCTGTTATCTGGTTACCTTCCTATTGTTCTGTTGTTAGGCTGCTGGCGGGGGGCGGAGAGGGGTGATATCACGCCAACTTGCAGTACAGCAGTAAAGAGTGACTGAGGTTTATCAGAGCACAAGTCACATGACTGAGGGCAGCTGGGAAACGGACAATATGTAATGTCACATTTCAAAATTAAATATAAAAAAAATCTTTTTGATAATAAGCTTGTGAGTGCGGACACATATCCATTCAAGTTATAAATGCAAATAATTGTCTGTACACAAATGTTATTCCTTTTTTGAACCTTTATTGAAGCAAATCAATGTATGTACACTTATGCTTGAAAACAATAAAAACTGTATTGAAGAAAAAAAATCTGTTTGCTCTTTAGAGAAACAGATTCCAGCGCAGAATTCTTCTGGAGCAGCACTGTTAAAGGGGTGGTTCGCCTTAAAGTTAATTTTTAGTATATTGTAGAAGAGCCAATTCTAAGAAACTTTTCAATTGGTCTTCATTATTTATTTTTCAATAGTTTTTTAATGATTTGCAATTTTCTTCTGTTTCTTTGCAGCTTTCAAATGGGGGTCACTGACACCATCTAAAAACAAATGCTCTGTAAGGCTACAAATGTATTGTTATTGCCACTTTTTATTACTTATCATTCTATTCAGTCCATCTCCTATTCATATTCCAGTCTCTTATTCAAATCAGTGCAGGGTTGCTAGGGTAATTTGTACCCTAGAAACCAAATTGCTGACACTACAAACTAGAGAGCTGCTGAATAAAAAGCTAAATAACTATAAAACCACAAACAATAAAAAATGAAAACCAATTGCAAATTGTCTCAGAATATCCCTCTCTACATTATACTAAAAGTTAACTCAAAGGTGAACAACCCCTTTAAGGAAACGGCTCCCCCTCTAAGGATTATATTTAGATTTACTCAGAGTGGGCAGTATGAAGACAATGGAATACTCGCTACTATTATTTTATAATAACTCTTCCCGTCCCGCAGGTATTGACATCCTGAAGCTGGTGGCCGCGCAGATCGGAGGCCAGTGGCAGGACATCTACCAGTTCTTGTGCAATGCAAATGAGCATGAGGTGGCCACCTTCTCCAGCGGCTACACAGCCGATCACGAGCGAGCCTACGCAGCCTTGCAGCACTGGACCATACGAGGACCCGAGGCCAGTCTCGCCCAGCTCATCAACGCTCTGCGCCAGCACAGACGCAACGACGTGGTGGAGAAGATTCGTGGGCTGATGGAGGACAGAGTGCAGGTAATTGGCTTTATGTTATCCTACTGTTGTGCCGGGGCAGCCCATAGTGTGGCCTTATTCACAACAGACAGTGCCCACAGCATGGTATGGACAGTGTGACTTACTCACTAACTCTAGAATGCATTGTTCATTCCTAGTGCCGTAACCGCCATTGTTGCTGGCATAGAATATCAGTACAAGGGTAGTGTGTTAAAGGAGAAGTAAAGCCTCAGTAAAGAAGTGTGTATAAATGTTGTACATGATGTTTAGTGCTTGTGAACCAGTCCGCAGCAACCACAGTCCTTTAGCAGTAAAGATCTGTGTCTCCCCAGTAGATGCCCCAGTAGCTCCCCATCTTCTTTTCTACTGATTCACTGATTCACATGCTCTGTGCTGCTGTCACTTACTGAGCTTAGGGACCCACTCACAATATACACCTGATAGTGTCATAGATATATAGTCACAATATAAGGCTGATTAGTCATTAATACACATCATTAGAAACATCACAATTTAATCATCAGCAAACCTGTAGCATCAGCTTATATTACAGCCAGGGAAGCTCATTTTCTGCTGCTGCTGCTGGATAATTAGTGACGACCCCTAAGCTTAGCTTCTCAACAGCTGCTCAGAGCCCACTGAGCATGTGAGTGTCACAGACACTTTCCAAGATGGTGACCCCCTGTGACAAGTTTCAAGTCCTGGATCATTGTTGCTATTGACAAGCTGAAACTTGGTACAATCAATTCACTATATAAAATATGACATTTTTAGCCCTATTCATTTGTAGGGTTTAGTTCTCCTTTAACGTGGTTAGGTTGCAAATGAAGGTTGATCAGGAACATATTGGGACTATGCAGAGAGATGTTCTTCTCAGCTGGCATGAGCTGGGCCCTTCTGCCCTCCCCACACCCCAGTGCTGAGTAAGAATATTGAGTTTGCCGGGTAGTTTGGCTATAAATGATGAGTGATGTAGTTGACCGGTGCGGGTTCCATAATCTCCAGCTCTGAGTCTTATTGAAACGCTGCGATTGATCCCCAGAAAGGTTACGCTGCATACGCTCAATACTAACACAATATCAGTGGGCCGAGGGTGTATGGGGAGAAACTGTGCAGTGAAATGTTTGCTGACAAGGAACCTGCCAAAAAAAATCACGGCGTTCAGCCAATTCTCTGCCCGGCAACCGACTCTGGGAATCACATTTATGTTCTATTGGTTGTCTCAGGCAGTGCTGCATTTACTTATTACTGTTGTGTTGTTTTAAAGGGTAAATAAAAGCCTGATAAAATTGAATTACAGAGCTGCTGTAGCACTTCCTATGATTTCCACTTACCCAAATAACCAGCACAGGCTTTTTCATCCCATGTGTGCCCCCTAGAACAGCCACGTAGGACACACCGCACTAGGAATCAGGCACATATATGCTGTGTGCAGGGCGCCATCAGGGGGGCTCAGGGGTACTGCTGTACCAGGCCTAAAGGGGGGTCAAAATAACAGGGCCCCCCTTGACTGCTGAGCTGCATCTGCCTGAAGAGACAAAGTCCCGAAGAGCCAATGAAGTCCAAAGCTGCAAAAAGACCCAAAATCACAAAAGGAGCCGAACTTGAAGTCCCGAAGTTACGAAAGGAGCTGAACTTGAAGTAATGAAGCTGTGAAGAGACCCAAAGTCACAAAAGTAACTGAGATTGAAGTCCTGAAGTCACAAAAGGAGCCAAACTTGAAAGTTCTACAGCCACAAAAAGACCTAAAGTCACAAAAGGAGCCGAACTTGAAGTCCCGAAGTTACGAAAGGAGCTGAACTTGACGTAATGAAGCTGTGAAGAGACCCAGAGTCACAAAAGTAACTGAGATTGAAGTCACAAAAGGAGCCAAACTTGAAGTCCTGAAGTCACAAAAGGAGCCAAACTTGAAGTCCTGAAGTCACGAAAGGAGCCGAACTTGAAGTCATGAAGTCACAAAAGGAGCCAAACTTGAAAGTTCTACAGCCACAAAAAGACCTAAAGTCCCGAAAGAATTCCTGCAAGCACAAAAAGACCCAAAGTCACAAAATGAGCCAAACTTGAAGTCCTGAAGCTGCGAAGAGACCCAAAGTCACAAAAGTAACTGAGATTGAAGTCCTGAAGTCACAAAAGGAGCCAAACTTGAAAGTTCTGCAGCCACATAAAGACCCAAAGTCACGAAATGAACCAAACTTGAAGTCCTGAAGTCACGAAAGGAGCCAAACTTGAAGTTCTGAAGCCATGAGTTCAGTTCTACTGAACACCAGCGTGTCTTTTCTATTTTATTAAACCCTTGGCCACCAATGTATTATTTTAATACTATATAGACCCCTGCCCCAAGTTTTTTTTTTTTTTTTTAAATATTCTCTGGGGCCCCAATGTTTCTTTTTAACTTGCATGAGGGGGGGGGGGGCTGGCACCATTTTTTTCAAACAATATTTAAAAGGGGCCCTGGAGCCACAGTTTTTTTTTTTTCATTATTATAAAGGGGCCTTGACCATCAATAGCTTTTTATAACTTGTGTGTGGTGGATTTACCTTTTTAGTGGTCTTTTAGCTGTGGTGGGTGGGATCTGGGGTGGGAAAATGTGTCTCCATCTGTCGTTGACTTACTTTTTTCTTCTGCAGCCTTCTATAACCACTGTAAAAATATATCACCCCATGTATGGGGAAAGCAGCGAGGCCTCTCTAACCGCGTGTCCTTCCATTTGTGCCGCATCACCAGTGTGGTTGTCCGTCATGCTGCGTTTCGCTCATCAGCCCTGACAGTTTTCCAGCCTTGTTCCTCAGGAGACATGGAAGGGGGGAGGGCTGCAGGGCCACCTCTTACAGCATTATACACAGTTAACCATTTTGGGGTGAAGAACTGTAGCATGGGGCCCAATACTATTAAGCTAGCAAGGCCCTCTCCCTCAGAAGATCACAATTATTAGCCCACTAGTCACCTGGGCCCCCTGGCCCTCCCCTTTAGATCTCCGGGGAGTGGGCCCTAGTACCATGCCCCAACCACTCCCCATAAGGCCAAAACCCTACCCATAATGCACCCAAGCACTCTTGCATATGCGTTACCCCTTTTTCAACCTGTCAACTTGGTTTCTCCATCTTGGGGCTCCTGTGTACAATGCAGTACAGGTATGGGACCTGTTATCCAGAATACCTGGGACCTGAGGGTTTCCGGATAATGGATCTTTCTGTAATTTGGATCTTCATACCTTAAATCTTCTAGAAAATCATGTAAACATGAAATAAAGCCAATAGACTGGTTTTGCTTCCAATAAGGATTAATTATATCTTAGTTGGGATCAAGTACAAACTACTGTTTTATTATTACACAGAAAAAGGAAATCATTTGGATTATATGGATAACATGAAGTCTATGGGAGACGGCTATTCTGTAATTCGGAGCTTTCCGGGTAATGGGTTTCTGGATAATGGATCCCATACCTGTACTAATCACATATTCTCTCCCCTTTCTGAATTGTCTCAGTGCCTGAAGAATGCAGTTGTGTTCTCTACTGACCTGCTGATTCCTACTCACGTCTCTGGGCCACACGTGGCTCCATGTGTATCTCAGATAAAGGGGCGTGCACAATGGTGCATTATGTGTGTATCCGGTCAGGCTCCATCTTTAGTGTGGCATACCCGTGATGCACAAATAGCACTACTGTGTGTGTAACGTGTGTGTAACATGCGTGTGTAACTTGTGTGTAACATGTGTGTGTAACTTGTGTGTAACATGTGTGTGTAACTTGTGTGTAACATGTGTGTGTAACTTGTGTGTAACATGTGTGTGTAACATGTGTGTGTAACGTGTGTAACATGTGTGTGTAACTTGTGTGTAACATGTGTGTGTAACTTGTGTGTAACATGTGTGTGTAACTTGTGTGTAACATGTGTGTAACTTGTGTAGCATGTGCTTTACATAAGCATCAGTATTGGTGGTTGGGAAGAGTGAAACCACGGCACAGAAAGCGCACGTGGGAATGACCTGTAAATGCCACTCGGGAATGCCAGGACTGGAAGGATTTCACTTACAGTGAGTAACATTCTCTGCAGTAATGTTACAAAGCTCACCACAAGGTAATGAGCAGATATAATTGGGATACGGTGTGGTGCCGACAGGTGCGGTGTAGGCGAAAACGCTTCTTGATGATCCCATTATAAATAACAACACCGGAGGGATGTGAAAATAGATGTATCCCATGGATCATGCCGGGAATGTTCTTCTGAGCATGGGAAACCCATCTGGGGCATCTGCAACCCTACACGCTTCTCTGTAATGATAACAATATCAGTCTAAGGGGAAATTATACTGCACTACTGGATATTAGAATGGTGAAGTAAAGGCAATAAATCCAGGACACACAGCAGATAAGTACTACTATAGTTTATATAAACAAGCTGCTGTGTAGCCACGGGGGCAGCCATTCAAGCACAGGATACTACTACTATAGTTTTATAAGATTTATGTATTGACTCCACAGCCCTGCCTGGGAAGCTCTTAAATCAACAGCTTCATTTTTAGTTTTTTTACGGTTATAGATTATTTGCCTTTTTCTTGTCAACTTTCTAATGGGGGGTCACAAAAAAATGAATGCTCTCTAAGGCTACAAATGTATTGTACAAATGATATTGCTTCGTTTTATTACGCTTCTTTCTATTCAGGCCTCTCCTATACATTTCCCAGTGTCATATTCAAATCAGTTCATGGTTGCCAGGGGAATTTGGACCCTAGCAACCAGATAAAATGGTTAAATGCAGTGCTGTTTGTTGAGGCCTCTGTTTGGGCTGGATAAAGTCGAGTTGCTACGGCTTCTCATCCAATAAACACAGCAATAACATGATTCCAGAAGAAATTATACAGATAATGACTCCAGGAATGTGTATCTTGTTGTGGGAAAGGGAAGCCGTTCCCGGGTCTAATAATGAGAAGGATTCGGTGTTTGTGTAATATGTCTGTGAAGCCCGTGTGGTGTTTATGAGAGAGCTGGTGACTGCAATGCCTTTGAGCTTGTTGGAATTCTAGTTGCTCAGTATAAACACTCCGGGGCATTATTAGTCCCATGTGACTGTTTTGCACTCGTCTTCTTCGCTTCCAATGTTTGTTATTCGAATACACGCCTTGATCTGAATATTATGCTATCCTCCTCTTCTGTGGATATTTTGTTTCTGGGACCTTTACTTTCTTTTGCTGGAATATCTTCATATATAGATGGGGACCATATCTACCATATACTGGACTCTGAGCTGTTGGGACCATGAAAGTGTGGCATATTGGCAACAAAAAATATACACCCTCCCTTTACACTTGTGATGAGCACTGCATAACCCAGGCAAACCAGTGAGATCAGAAAACAGAGAATTGCAGTAACTTTAAAATCCTTATTTTTAGTAGAACAAAAACTTGAATTTTTCTAGATTTATTATACCTGAGGATGGAAAAAAGTCAGAATCTGAAAATCTTCCATCTCAGACCTGGTGAAGTTGTATATAAGTCAGGGGAGAGGTCCCGATCCTATTTTCCAAGTTTCTGTGGACTGAAAATCCCACTAATTCTGACTTTTTCAGGAAAAAAAATCCCCTAAAAAAGTATGATTCAGATTTTCACTCAATTTTATCCAGTTTACCCCCTGATACAATTAAATCTGCTGTTTTATTATTATTATTGTTATTATTATTCGTAGTATTAGTATTATAATTGTTAATAATAATAATAATAATAATAATAATAATAATAAGGTCCAATCGGGGATTCTAGTTTGGTTAGACTTTTTTTTAATTGAAATATGTGTGTTATAGAATGACTAATTCCAAGCAACTTTGCAATTGCCATTTATTTATTTTTTTTATAGTTTTTTAATTATTTGCCTTCTACTTCTGACTCTTTCCAGGTTTCAAATGAGGGGTCACTGACCCCATCTAAAAAACAAATGTTCTGTAAGGCTTTCTATACCGGCCCACTCCTATTCATATTCCAGTCTCTTATTCCAGTCAGTGCATGGTTGCTAGGGGAATTTGGACCTTAGCAACCATATTGCTGAAATTGCAAACTGGAGAGCTGCTGAATAAAAAGCTAAATAACTCAAAAACCACAAATAATAAAAAAAAATGAAAACCAATTGAATATGGTCTCAATAACGTACTAAAATTTAATTGAAAGGTGAACAACCTCTTTAATTATTTACAGCAGTTTATTAAGAGTTTACAATGTTATAGGCTCAGATAATGTAACCTCCTTATCCAGCTATTGAGGGGCTAAGGATGCTGGGAGTTGAAGTCTAAGCTTGGATAATTGTGATATTTCTTATGATTAATAGACTTAACCAGGCGCCTCTCTCAATGTTTCCTCTAGTACATGTATAAAACAGACAATAAAGCACAGTTTAGCTTTGCTGTGTAACTGATAGAGATGCTGAAACTGCACCGAGTCTATAGGATTCTGTTGTGCTGCGCTCCTGCCCCCTAGTGGCCAACATTTGACTGTGCAGTGGTGTCAGCTGATGTGCAGCTAGTGAAAGGAGTGCATGGAAAGTACAGGTATGGGATCTGTTATTCACAATACTCAGGACTTGGGATTTTCCAGATAATTAATCCTTATTGGAGGCAAAACCAGCCTATTGGGTCTATTTAATGTTTATATGATTTTATAGTAGACTTAAGGTATGAAGATCCAAATTACAGAAAGATTCATTATCCACAAAGCCCCAGGTCTGAAACATTCTGCATAACAGGTCCTATACCTGTATACCTGTAGGACATTTTTTTATTTTTGGGGGGGGGAGATAAACTACTCCTTTCTGTTTCATATTGATGTGATGGCGGGGGGGGGAGGAGTTAAGAAAAGAGATCAAAGCCCAATGTTCCCACCAGTCCATTGATGTAAGATCATGGGAAAACATGTTTTTTTCAAAACACATCAGTTAATAGTGCTGCTCCAGTAGACTTCTGCACTGAAATCCATTTCTCTAAAGAGCAAACAGATTTTTTTATATTCAATTTTAAAATCTGACATGGGGCTAGACATTTTGTCAATTTCCCAGCCGTCCCATGTCATGTGACTTGTGCCAGCACTTTAGGAGGGAACTGCTTTCTGGCAGGCTGTTGTTTTTCCTTCTCAATGTAATTGAAGGAGTCACAGTGGGACATGGATTTTACTATTGAGTGCTGTTCTTATATCTACCAGGCAGCTGTTATCTTGTGTTAGAGAGCTGTTATCTCGAGCACAAGTCACATGACTTGGGGCAGCTGGGAAACTCGCAATATGTCTAGTACCGTTTCAGAACTGAATATATAAAAAAAATATGTTTGCTCTTTTGAGAAATGGATTTCAGTGCAGAATTCTACTGGAACAGCACTATTAACTGATGTGTTTTGAATAATGATTGGCGAATTTGTCCTGTTTCACTTCACCGAAAAATTTGTGATTTTTCCCGCAAAATGGCTGGAGATAGGGATAGGCAGGGAGTGCATGAATATTATTGCTCGGAACTGCAGGTCAGGGGCTAATTGTTGTTGGTCATAAATTATATAAAAAAAATTTAAATCTGGGGCTAGATATAGTCTCAGTTTCGCAGAATTTTTTTTTTTAAATTGTTTCGGAGCCCGCATTCCGGTTTGGGGTTATATTAGTTAAAAAAAAATTCCCCCTGGGGTTATATTAGTTAAAATGCGCATGGGGTGTCATGGCAGCTCGCACAGGGAGGAATCTTTTTAGCCCCATAGGTGCCCTTTAAGAAATGGTGATGTGAGCGCGATGTATGAGTAGGGGGGCTTCCCAGCTGCATGCTGCCAGTCAGAGAATAATCAGGGAGGGGAAATCGAGCACTGCAGGATGGATGGTCGCCCTGTTGCCTTTTCGGAAGAGGAGCGGAAGCAGAGTTTCTGTAAGTTATTTATAAATAAAGGCTTTGTGATTTCAAAGTTTAATTTGTCTTGGTGTTTTTTTCATTGTATACTAATGATTTTTTAAAAGATAAATTTGATGTTACTGAATGTGTCTCAGTGGGACCTGGATTTTACTATTGAGTGTCGTTACCTTCCCATTGTTTCTGTTGTTAGGCTGCTGGGTGGGGATATCACCCTAACTTGCAGTACAGCAGTAAAGAGTGACTGAAGTTTATCAGAGCACAAGTCACATGACCAGGGGCAGCTGGGAAATTGACAACATGTCTAGCCCCATGTCAGATTTCAAAAATGAAATATAAAAAAATCTGTTTGCTCTTTTGAAAAATGGATTTCAGTGCAGAATTCTGCTGGCGCAGCACTATTAACTGATGTGTTTTGAAATAAACATGGTTTCCCATGACACTATCCCATTTCAGTTGGTCATATTTCGAGTTCATGGGAGTTTTTAAAAACTCCCATGAATTTGAAATTCGACCCTTGATAAACCTGCCCACAAGACTTTCCATTTCTAAACCAAAGTAACGTAATGGATTTCTCTTTTCCAATTAATTGACAGATGGAAACGGACAAACTGACTCTGCCGGTGGAAGTCAACCAGCCAATGCCAAACGGCAGCACAAAGTCCCCCGACCCCAACGCCGTAACCGTGGAACCGTCACCCCTGGACAAGAACAAAGGATTTTTCGCAGATGAGTCTGAGCCTCTTCTCCGATGTGACTCGACTTCCAGTGGCTCCTCTGCACTCAGTAGAACTGGATCATTTATAACCAAAGGTAACTGATAGGCTCTGGTCTGGTGTGCTTGCAATCTAATTCTATAAACTAGTGGATTTTAGACAATTTTCGGGCAGCCATTTTTCCTCTGACATCATCAGTAACAGTGATACATGTATACACGTAAGTTCATGTAGAATGCAGGTTACACAGGCACAACATACTTCGATAAAAAGTTCTGCTGGAGTTAAGCATTGTCATTGTTAAACTGAACTTAGGAGAGGTGGTTTGGAGAAATAAATAGGATCAGAAAGCTAGAGTTTCTATGGGAACCAGCAATGGTATTTCTTCATTGGCTGGTAGACTGGAGGGTGTGTTTAGTAATCTCAGAACTGAGCATGCTCATGTAAAATGTAATGTAAATTCCTGAGGGAGGGGGCAGAGAGGGTTAGAGGAGTCGAAGGAATTCTAAGTGATTAAGTGGATGCTGCAGCCTTACTTTTACCCTTTCAACAACCAGAGTGTCAGGTATCTAAAGATTTCAAAGAGTCTGTTCACTGATTACAATTTTCTGGAGGGGGATTTACATATTCTTTAAAGGGGTTGGTGATCTTTGAGTCAGCCTTATTGTAAGGAGCAATATTCTTAGACAAATTACAATTGGTCTTTTTTTTTATTATATGAGTTTTTTTTAATTATTTCACTTTTAACTCAGCAACTCTCCAGTCAGTTGGAAAGAGTCAGAATAATTTCAAATCAAATAATTTTAAAAAATATAGCAAATAAATAATGAAGAGCAAATTGCTTATAATTAAATTAATTAAAGTATAATGTAATTAAAGTTAACTTAAAGGTGGTCCACCCCTATAAAATCTCACTGGACTGAAAACCCTCTCCTGCAGGTGAAATGAGTAATGCGTGACTCTCCATTAAAAGGGTTGTTCAACTTTGGGTTAACTGTTAGATTTACTAAGGGTCGAATTTCGAATGCCAAAAAAATTCGGAATTCGACCAGGGAATAGTGGGGAATTAAAAAAATTAGAATTAAAATTTTTTTAGCGCAATTCAATCTGTAAAGGATCGATCAAATTTTTCTTATTCGATTTGTAATGATCGATCGAATTTTTCTTATTTGATCTTAGGGAATGATCCCCATTTCGGTAGGTTTAATCTGGCGAAAGTAAGTGGTCGAATTAAAATTTAAAGGGGAAGTATTAGACCATCGAATTTTCGAATATTCGAATAAAATTAAATTTGAATATTTGAATTATTCGAATTCGATGGTCAAATTTGGTCGAATTTGCCTAATTTGCATATTCGAAATTCGAATCTTTTAGAAAATTAGGTATTAGGAAGTATTCGACCATCGAATTTTTGAATATTCAAATAAAATTAAATTTGAATATTCGAATAAAATTAAATTCGAATATTCGATGCTCAAATTTTGTCTAATTTGCATATAATCGAAATTCTAATTCGAATCTTTTTGAAAATTCAATCGAATATTCAAATCCTTCATGTGAATTAATGTGAATTTAGTAAATCTGCCCCTAAGTGTGAGACACGAAACGCGTAAGGCTTTATGAGATGATTATTCAGTAAAGTTGATTTTCAAATTTTCTTTTTTAACTTTCTTGTCTTGGGATTGCCCAATACCTCCTGCTGGTTTCTATATATATTTATATGGTTTATCCGTTCCCTTGCGCTGAGGGCGTGGATCACCTGGGCCAGCGTTTGACATGAGTTCTTCACAAGGGTAGATGTATTTTTACTCCCGTTCGTCCCGTATAAACATGATACTTTATGTTGACACAGAAAAGAAGGACACGGTGCTGCGTCAGGTTCGACTGGACCCGTGCGACTTGCAGCCGATCTTCGATGATTTGCTTCACATCCTGAGCCCTGAGGAATTTCACCTTCTAGAGGAGATTCCGCAGGCAGAGGACCGGCTGGACCGTCTGTTTGAGATCGCTGGAGTCAAGAGCCAAGAAGCCAGCCAAAAACTATTAGACTCTGTGTACAGCCACTTCCCTGATCTGCTGTAACTTCCGAGTAGAATGACCAGAACTTATTGCCTTCCAATGGCAGCGCAATCAGGTTTCACAACCGCTCCAGGCCAGTCATTATTTCTCTTCGTTTTTTTTTTCCCTCCCCTTTCGGGAAACAGTTTTGGAATGAGAACTTTCACTTTCAAGTGTATTTATAAGTATTAGTCAGGGTTGCCGCAAGTGTCGGCTAAATTGATTGGCTACACCAATGACAAAGCCACCAATGATTGACGCTTGGGAAATGGAGAAGAATCTCTCACCTTGGAGTGCACATTTACACCAATTGCAACAAACTCTGTGCATCCCTTAACAAATACAGGCGTTTCCTTATCCAAGGCTGACATCATAAGAGTTTTGGATGGGGATATAGTAGTGATGGGCGGGGCCCGCAGCCTACCCTAACCCACCTTCCTGCAGCCCACGCCCACCTGCACTTCCAGGTTCCTTTTATAGACCCGCGCCGACCTGCCCCGCCGATGACATCACAAAAGGGGCAAGCAGGCACGCGACTATAAAAGCGGAAGTCAGAAGCCAGCATTTGAAGGTGGCTCAACCCGCACCCGCCCGCCATCCGCAAAAGCATTGTGAGGTTGACCCTGACCCGCGGGTATCTTGTTGGGCCGCACATCACTAGGATATAGGGCAACCGTATGTCAAGTGAAATGTTCAGGGAGCTTGGTTAGTTTCAGCCTTACTGGCCAATCATCTCCACATGTGTGAACCCCCCAAGAGACAGTACAACATATGCAGGCTGATTGGTTGGATCTACCAGAATATTGAGGTGTGAGGCCATCGTTAGTTGTGACACTTCAGGCCAAGTTGGGTTTTGGTTATGGTTGAACAATGCATCGCCTAATAGCTACAATCATGGTACAACTACATAAGGTTCCTCTGCATCCAATGGAGGGGGCTTTACACTATATCTGCCAATGAGCCCTGGCTATATTGTGTTCTTATATAGGGTACAGTATTGTTCTGGTAGGACCTTTCTGCTTTGATCTTAGTATTCATGCATTCATTGAGGTTTGGAGAGCCTTTGCCTTGAATAGTACTGTATTTTTACTAAGGTTTAGGGCAGAGGAAGAACATTGGCCATGGGTCCCCAGCCTCCCATTAGACCCTTTGGTGAGAATATGCCCCAGAGATGCAGGTTTAGATGTTCTTCAGTATTTCCACCTGCCGTTGAGCTTCAACATCTGTCCATGAACAACAACCCACCAACATCCACTGTCAGGAATTCTAGGATTTCTAGTTCAAGTGCTATGGCTGTAAGTCTTTTTTTGGGGGGGTCTTGACTCAGTAGCAAAAGCAAAAAGGATGTTCCTCGTTTCTAAAAAGTAGTATTTCTTTCTAATTGAAATCATTTATTTTCAGAGCTGCTACTTTTCCCTTTTCTACAGTAAAGCGGCTGATCCCAGCACTCCGGGTAACCCGCCTGTTACAGATATTATTTCTGATCAAGAGGCAACTGTTACACCCAATAAAACAATCTTTCTTTTTTTTATTGAGAAATTATATATTTTGGTGCTTTATTTCGTGCTCCGTAAGAGAAGTTTGACCAGGAAGTTGTTGCCTTTCAATATACTAATTTATGAGTAAATAGTAGGTGTTTGTTACTGGACTTGTATGTTCTCATCACAAGGATAAATAATGTATGTATTTCATCTTAAGAGCAAACAATCCAGACATTGTTCCAGACTGCAAGTCAATCATTTTTTTTTTCCTGTTTTGTAAGAAAAGAATAAAAATACACTATTTATATATCAACGCTGAACACTGGAGGCTCATGTGGATGTTTCATGGGGAACTGAATGGGGTGATTGTGTCCTTCTATATGGAGGAATGGAAGAGGCCTCTTCATGAGAAGGTCCCATATCTGGCTGGGAGTGGGTGTCTTGTTGTTCTGTTCCCACCTACATACCATGTGCCTATTAGCAAGTTATATTTATTGTATTATTAAGGACTGGAGGATGGGTCCCTTTCAATGAGACATGATCACCAATGGCCTTCACATTTTGCACAAGCATCTTTAGGCTCCTTCCTGGGCTTCCACCACTATTAACTGGGCAAAATGGTAGACCTGCTTGTATGGTGAGGAAAAACATGAGAAACCTCTGAAATCTTTCCTAAGCAGAAGAACATCAGCCTCTTTCTCCTGACAACTTCCTTGACTACTTGGTGGTCAGACTGGTGGGAAACTGACCACCAGGTGGCGCTGTTTTAATTGTGCATTATGGTTGTTTATCATACCTCCCAGCATTTTGGAAATAGAAAGATGGACAAAAAGACGCCCATTTTTGTAGCCACACCCCCTGATAATCATGTTCATTTTACTAAATTTGGGTTATGAAATTTTGAACACATTTCTGTGTTATTACCGTTTTGCTAATGAAGGTGAATGGCCCTTTAAGCTGCAAGTCATACGTTTCCCCAAGAGACTTGCTTATCTTAGTTTGTTACAATTGTTTCTTTGATCTTAAATTGTTACAAAAGCATCCAGGTGCACCTGCCACGTATTCCGGGCTCTCTGCCAAAAACCGATTAAGTTAGAAACGTATGTTTTTCTCGGGTAAGTGCAGGAGATCGAAGAGAAAATCGGGACTGTCCCACGAAAAATGGGACATTTGGGAGGTATGGTTTCTTACTACACAAATAAATGAGAATAACAAAGAGCTAAATGAGTAGTGTTCTGAGCAGGGATCTAAATTTTAGGGATGCACCGAATCCAGGATTCAGTTCGGGATTCGGCCTTTTTCAGCAGGATTTGGCCGAATCCTTCTTCCCGGCTGAACTGAATCTAAATCCTAATTTGCAAATGCAAATTAGGGGCTGGGAGGGAAATCACATGACTTTTTGTTACAAAACAAGGAAGTAAAAAATGTTTTCCCCTTCCCACGCCTAATCTGCATATACAAATTAGGATTCGGATTTGGTTCAGTATTCGGCCGAATCTTTTGCAGAGGATTCAGGGGTTCGGCTGAATCCAAAAAAGTGGATTTGGTGCATCCCTACTAAATTTCAACAAGAGATGTCAAGGGCAAACATTTTCTAAATGTTACATGAACCAATTGAAGATATTAGTGTGCGTCAGAACACTGGTTCATCCAAGCCTGACAATGAGTATATATAGCCCAAGTGAGGAACCCAAGAGAAACAGATATGTAAGGGGGTGTAAAGTGTTGGGAGTGTTGTGTGACTGGAATGATATCTTTTTGAGTGACAAAAATGTGCACATATGTAAAATCTATGTTGGAGGTTGTTGGGTGTAATTTGTGTAAATCGCCACTAGATGGCCTAGTTTAAGTGTAATTTCTACCCTGGCCACCAGAGGTCACTGTAGGACACAGAAGAGCTATAAAAGGATTTTCAAGGTGAGTTGTCTTGATGGGAGGGCGTGGCCGGAAGAGCATCACCTGGTGTGAGTGGAGACCCTACAAAGGAGAAGTTACAGCAGTAAAGATTGTAAGTAAGTGAGCACTAGGTGCACAAGATAGTACGCCTCTGCTGTGCCTGTGAATAAAATCTGTTTCAATTTTTCCATTATGGTCTGTGTGGTGAGTACAGCTGGGTTTACTTTCCCTTTAAAGTCTGGAAGACCCTCCCACAGATATACAGAGATACAGCTGAACTACAGTTAGGGGAGCTTCTGCCATGAGTTGCACTGAGAACCTTTCCTCAGGCGGCACTAGAATAGAATAAGGGTAGAAATGGTGTATTTTGTATACTAAACATAAACATGAACTTACTGCACCACAAGCCTAATCAAACAAATGATTTATGCTTTCAAAGTTGGCCACAGGGGGCTGTCATCTTGTAACTTATACATCTTTGCAAGACCAAGACTGTGCACATGCTCAGTGTGATCTGGGCTAAGCTTAGGGATCGTCATAAATGATCAAAACAGCACAAGTCAAATAATATCTGCCAGAAGCCGATACAGCAAGACTGATTAATAATCAGAATATACAGACTGCACTGGGTCCTGTGTTGTCATGTCATCTAATGTGGATTTTATAGTTTTTCTATTGTTTAATACAAACTTTGCAGAACCAGAATAATCCTCCAAATAGAATCCCAGTTTCTCTGTTTGAATCTGGCCCCATGATACAACTGGAGCTGGAAACATTAAAGAGGATGTAAAAGCAAAAATAAATTCCAATAAAAATGTCTACAAAGTTACCGGCTGCTTTACAGGGAAACAAACAAAGCTGCGTGAGTTCTGCATGGCTGGGAAGTAAGGCGGGGGCTCCCCCTGCTGTTCATAAGTGATTGTTTACCTGCACACAGTTAGGGACCGTCTGACAAATCTTATCCACAGAAAGAATTTCACTGTATACAGTCAGGTTTCTTATAAAAACGGTAGACATTTTTTAATTAAAGCTTATTGGAATTATTATTTTCCATTAACGAGAGTAAAAATGGGGTTTTATTTTTTTGCCTTTATGTGCTCTTTAAAGGAAAGTCTAGAGTTACTTGGGGGTGCCAAATTTTAGGCATGTATTGATTTACCTGAAACCCCGGGCTGGTGCTCCTATCAGCAGAAAACTGCACCCGCCTGGGGTTGTACCAGTGAGCACCACAAAGGGTCTTCACTAGGCTGCGCATGAGCGTTAGAATGAAAAGATGAACTTTAACTTAAAAGTTGGCCTTTTCATTCTACTGCACATTCAATTCCCAGGGAAATTCAAAGATAGAAGAGGACGTAAGTCTTTCCCTCCATAGTGCGTCAAGTAAGTCAATACTATCACTTGTTGTATTTGTTTCTTATTCCTTAGCACTGGAAAACAAAAATCTCAATTGGAAAGAAAAATGCATAGTTTAATTTACACTTGAAATAAAATACAGGCATGGGAACAATTATCTGAAAACCCGTTATCCAGAAAGCTCCGAATTAGGAACTGTTCCCGTAGACGCCATCATTTCCTTTTTTTCTCTAATAATATCTCTAATAATACAGTAGCTTGCACTTCATCCAACTAAGATATCATTCACCCTTATTGGAAGCAAAACCAGCCTATTGGGTTTATTTCATGTTTATATGATTTTCTAGTAGACTTAAGGTATGAAGATCCAAATTACAGAAAGATCCGTTATCTGGAAAACCCCAGGTCTTGAGCATTATGGATGACAGGTCCCATACCTGTAGTTTGAATGTTTGAAATACCCATCCCATTGACTTCTAGGTTTTAATTGCCATTTTTTACCATTTGCAAAAGCTCAATAATTAAAGGGCAAGGAAAGGCAAAGAAATAAATCCAATTTTTACTTTCTTTAATGAAAAAGAAATCTATCTACAATATACTTTAATTAAAAAATGTGTACCATTTTTATAAGAAACCTGATTGTATGCAGTGACATTCTCCCTTCATTTAGTGCCGTGGATAGGAATTGTCAGACGGTCCCTAACTACTGGGCAAGGAAACACACTTATGAACAGCAGGGGGGGGCCCCGCCTTACTTACTAGCCATGCAGAACTCAAGCAGCTTTTTTTTTGGATCATTTATGACGATCCCTAAGAAGCCCAGATCACACTGAGCATGTGTATGTAGTCTAGTCTTGCAAAGATGTATAACAAAGTTACAAGATGACAGCCCCCTGTGGCCAACTTTGAAAGCATAAATCATTTGTTTGATTAGGCTTGTGGTGCAGTAAGTTCATGTTTATGTTTAGTATACAAAATACAGCATTTCTACCCTTATTCTATTTTACACTTTCCTTGCCCTTTAAAGGAACAGTTCAGTGCAAAAATAAAAACTGGATAAATAGATAGGCTTTGCAAAATAAAAAAATGTTTCCAATATATTTAGTCAGGGAAAAATGCAAACTTTAAAGGCTGGAGTGACTGGATGTCTAATATAAAAGCCAGAGTCCCACTTCCTGCTTTTCAGCTCCCAAAATCAAAAAAAAAAAAAGCTAGTCAGTGACTATAAGGGGGGCCACATGGGACATAACTGTTCAGTGAGTTTGCAATTGATCCTCGGCATTCAGCTCAGATTCAGTAGCAACAGTTATGTCCCATGTGGCCCTCCCTCAAGTCACTGATTGGTTACTGCCTGGTCACCAGGGTAACCAGTCAGTGGAAAACAAGAGAGCTGAAAAGCAGGAAGTAGTGTTCTGTTCTGTTACACATCCACTCACTCCAGCCTTTATACATTACAGTTTTGCCTAACTAACTATATTAGATACATTTTTTATTTTGCACGTCCCTATCTGTTTACCTAGTTTTATTTTTACACAGAACAATTCCTTTAAGCTCAATATCTAGTATAGTAATTTCTAAAACAACTGGACTTGCTGAGTAATCATTGACAACGTTTCAGTACTCATCCGAGCAGCTTCTTCAGTTCAACTGACTGGTGTGGGAAGTCCTGGGCATATAGGGGCAAATTCACTAAGCGGCGAAAAAACGCTAGCGTTGCCTTCGCTAACGTTCGCCGCACTTCGCCAGGAGAATTTTCTCCAGCGCTACGCTAATTCACTAAAGTGCGAAGTTACGCGCAGGTCAGCGAATGGTAGCGTAGTTGTGCTAGTGTTACTTCGCCAGGCAAAGCGCTGTTACACTAGCGAAGCCTAATTTGCATACGGTGCAAATTTCAAAGTATAATAGAAGTATATGTTCCAGCCACTACATTCCACTACACAAGCCCAGGAAACCTTTAATAAATAAAATAAAGTTATTGCCCTACATGTGCCCCCTGTATAGTTGTGTTGCCATATGTTAGGAAATGTAGGGGGGAAGAAGGGGAATGAAACCCCCCTGGCGCTAACTCCCACCCCCCCAATAGGCCCCCCCTCCTTCCTCCCCCCAGGCTATTGCCCCTAAGTCCCTACTTACCCCTTTATGCACATCATTTACACATTGTTTTTCAGCCTTGTTCTTTCTGTAAATTGATTTAAATGTGAATACTGTAATTTAATGAAAATGCAGTCTATGGGCAGCAGTTTTTCAGTTTTGTATGAAGAACGAGCCGTCCCAGATTGAGCTCCAGCAGCATCTAGTGGTTCTAGGACTAAACACACTGAGAATGAATGTCCCACTGATTTAATATATTCCTTTTATATGAGCATAGAAGGGGTATGAGCTGAGGATGAGTCAGTACAAATAAACCAGAAATGCATTAAATCCAAGGCAGAAATGTTACATCAAACCTTATAGATAAAGTGGTGCTTCGCCCCCTTCATTCACTGACTACTGATGCTGTGGGCTGCTGCATGTAATGTATAGAATATAATGTATAGAATGTAATGTATAGAATGTAATGTATAGAATATAATGTATAGAATA
>CM044440.1:128762078-128779750 GCA_024363595.1 Xenopus borealis | reverse complement strand
GTTTCTATATATCTGTAACCTTGTTATGAGCTAAGGGGGCCCAGTCTGAAGGTCAGTTTCCCAAATATGTGTCAATAACTGTGCTCCCTCTGAGGTCTGTTACCTGGAGCATAGCCGAGGCAGGGGTTCAGGGTGATATGTAATTGCATTATGCATCACATGGAACTGAATGGGTTAAGGCACCGAGGCTGCAGAGTGACATGGGTTAGAAACGTTGGCACATTGTGGGTTTGTTTCTGATTATAGAATGAGATTTCCTGTCTGTGTGTATAGTAAGAGCTGTATCTGCTGCCTGCTGGGCCCTGGAGCAAACACCCTCTGCAGGAAATAACACCATCTCATACACTCACACGCCAATGTTCTCCTTAAAACACTATTTTAGGGTCATGATACTGATCTGTGGGCTTTGCTTATTTAACTTTTTTACTATTTAAAGGAAAAGTAACACAAAAAATGAAAGTATTTTAAAGGAATGACAATATCTTGTATTGTTGCTCTGCACTGGTAAATCGGTTGAGTTTGTTTCTGAAACACAACTATAGTTTATATAAACAAGCTGCTGTGTAGCCATGGGGGCAGCCATTCAAGCACAGGATACAGAGTAGATAACAGATAAGTACTACTATAGTTTATATAAACAAGCTGCTGTGTAGCCATGGGGGCAGCCATTCAAGCACAGGATACACAGTAGATAACAGATAAGTACTACTATAGTTTATATAAACAAGCTGCTGTGTAGCCATGGGGGCAGCCATTCAAGCACAGGATACTACTACTATAGTTTTATAAGATTTATGTATTGACTCCACAGCCCTGCCTGGGAAGCTCTTAAATCAACAGCTTCATTTTTAGTTTTTTTACGGTTATAGATTATTTGCTTCAAGCTCAAGCCCTAGCCCTGGAGGTTTAAGCTGAAAACAGGAAGTCTGATACAGAAGAAGGAAAAGAAATGTGGTGTCATACAAATGCATGTGTCTCCCTCCAAATGTGGAGCTTGATAGTGGGCTTCTCATAGACAAATACTATTGTTTCTGCCATCTGGAGTGTGGGCTCTGTTAGATGATTCTACCAATCTCAAGGATAGGATCCTGTAGACATGACAATTTTGTAACATTTGCACCTTAGGCCAAACATTCTAAAGCTCCAATACACCTACCAGCAACATAGTCAAGCCTTTACTAGAAACTGGCCAATTAGCCCCAAAAATTACAGGGGTACTGTCAATAGTGCTGCACTGAAATCCATTTCTCAACAGAGCAAACAGTTTTTTTTATATTTCATTTTGAAATCTGACATATTGTCAGTTTCCCATGAGCCCTCAGTCGTGTGACTTGTGCTCTGATAAACTTCAGAAACTCGTTACTGCTGTACTGCAAGTTGGAGTGATATCACCCCCCCAGCAGCCTAACAACAGAACAATGGTGTCACGGTCGGCACCCTAAACCAGAACAGATGTCAAGCTCCCTGGTCTCGGCTCGTGCTTCACCAGTAGTGTGACCGCCTTTGGCTTTGGGAGGAGCCCTCAGCTACTCAGATGCCACCTGGACTTATCGAGAGGAGCAAGGCAAGGAGTTCTGACTGGCACAGGGGCAAGACAGTTAATAAAGTCAGTTAGGCCGAAGGTCACAGTACAATAGGAGTTGGCAGATTCGTAGTCAGGCAGGCTGGGTTGAGGCAGGCAGATAGCTAGGATCGTCAGGCAGGCAAGGGTCAAACCAGGTAATCAATCAGAAGGACTTAGACCGGAGTCAAATAACAAGCAGGAGTCAAACCAGGAAGTCAGGCAAAGGGTTAAGCAGAATCAAGGTCGGTTTCAGGCAAGGGTCAGGTTCCAGAGATCAGAGTAGTCAAAACAGCCAGGCAGGGTCAAACACAGGAATCAGACAGATTAGAAGCTTTTCAGCACAAAGAACAAGGCACCAGGAACAAAACCTATCACGGGCAATGAAAAAGTAAAAAATGTCCCTTTAAATACCTTCAAACTTTGCGCCATTGCGCGCTAACGTAATCACGCCAGCGCATGCGCCTATAAAAATCGGAAGTGCGTGCGAGGCGCACACTAGGAAGCAGGGACAATGGGAGGATGGCGCGGCGGGCTTTTCCTTACATTACCCCCCTCTCTAGGGGGGGGCACTGGACCCCCAGGCTTGTCAGGAAACCGAGCATGGAACAGCCTCCTGAGGCGGTCAGCCTTCATGTCATCAACTGAGACCCAAGAGTTCTCCTCAGGACCTAGTAAGGTATTGTAGGAACTCCTGGATTTCATACTCAGGCTGACCCTCAACCAACACTGGGGGAGGAACAGACAGATGACGAGAATTATTGGCAGGTTTTAAAAGAGAGACATGGAAGGAATTAGAAATTTTGAAATTAGGAGGTAACTGAAGCCGGACAGAGGTTAATTCACTAACCAGACGGAAATACTCGCATGCACTCCCTGGCCTTCCTTATGGTGTAACGCTAGGTGCCCAGTCCTTCAGAGATACGGCAATCCCCAATGTGTATCAATCCTTCAATACAAAGTGCTGGCACTCAATAGCAATTCAAAAGGGGTGATCCCCAATGTGTTTATTATGTCATGAAAAACACAACGATTCGGGGGCTGGCCCCTTCGTCAGGTGATAACACATTACTATGTAACATCCCTTAAATGGACATTAGCTCCTCCCATCTTCGTGAAACGCGTGATCATAGTGTGCTACTTAAAATTAAAGTCCAATATTAAGTCCAAAAACACGAAGAGGGCATTGAATGTATACGCACTTACCTATGCAGGACTCAATTACCTACACGCTAGCGAAGTAGATAGACTAGCGCAACTTCGCACCCTTACGCCAGGCGAAGTTGCGCACTGACAAAAGATCGTAAATTCACTAAGATGAACATTTTCCTAAACGTTAGCACTTACGCTAGACATTACTTCGCCTGGTCAGACCAGGTGAAGTTCAGTACAATAGAATCCCAAAAAAACGCTGGCGTGTTTTAGCATTGGAGGGTGATAGTCTGAAAAAGATCGATATTTTTTTTGGGGGGGGGTTACCCTCCTTCCCCCCTACATTTCCTAACATATGGCAACACAACTATACAGGGGGCACATGTAGGGCAATAGGAAACTTTATTTTATTTATTAAAGGTTTCCTGGGCTTGTGTAGTGGAATGTAGTGGCTGGAACATATACTTCTATTATACTTTGAAATTTGCGCCATATGCAAATTAAGCTTCGCTAGCGTAATAGCGCTCTGCCTAGTGAAGTAACACTAGCACAACTACGCTACCATTCGCCGACCTAAGCGTTAATTCGCACTTTAGTGAATTTGCTTAGCGCTGGCAAAAATTCACCTGGCGAACTGCGGCGAATGCTAGCGAAGCTAACGCTAGCGACTTTTCGGATCTTAGTGAATTTGCCCCCATATGCCCAGGACTCCCAACACCAGTCAGTTGAACTGAAGAAGCTGCTCGGATGAGTAGTGAAACGTCTTCAATGATTACTCAGCAAGTCCAGTTGTTTTAGAATTACTTATACTAGTTATGTGTGCTATTTTCCAAAGACATGTGTGATAATCTTTTGACAACCCTAAAACACTATTCCCAAGAGAATGTAGTCTACAGTGGTGTAACTAGATGTTACTGGGCCCAACATCAAATTAATTTTAGGGCCCCCAACATATCCAGAGGTTGTCATTTTTTACAAATATATGTTGAAATTGCTCATTAACTTGGGTCTTATGGGGCCCCCTATACCCCTGCAGTTGCAAGGTCTGCAAAACCAATTAACTTGTTTTAGAATTACTTATACTAGTTATGTGTGCTGTTTTCCAAAGACATGTGTGATAATCTTTTGACAACCCTAAAACACTATTCCCAAGAGAATGTAGTCTACAGTGGTGTAACTAGATGTTACTGGGCCCAACATCAAATTAATTTTAGGGCCCCCAACATATCCAGAGGTTGTCATTTTTTACAATTATATGTTGAAGTTGCTCATTAACTAGGGCCTTATGGGGCCCCCTATACCCCTGCAGTTGCAAGGTCTGCAAAAGCAATTAACTTTATAAAACTTAAAGGAACATTTTAGTGTAAAATTACAAAGAGGGTAAATTAATAGACTACGCAAAATAAAAAAATGTAGTTAGCCAAAAATATAATGTATAAAGGCTGGAGTGACTGGAAGTAGAACAGAACAGAACACAACTTCCTGCTTTTCAGCTCTAACTAACTAAGTTAGTCAGTGACTATAAGGGGGGCCACATGGGACATAACTGTTCAGTGAGTTTGTAATTGATCCTCAGCATTCAGCTCAGATTCAAAAGCAACAGTTATGTCCCCTCCCAAGTCACTGATTGGTTGCTACCTGGTATCTAATCAGTGAAAAGCAAGAGAATTCACCTCGAATCCATTGCTGGTGAAAAAATTCACTCATCTCTATGGGGCAGAATTACTAAGGGCCAAATTTTCGAAGTGAAAAAACTTTGAAATTCGACCCTCAAAGTTTTTTATAGGCCTTTTTCGATTGAAAATTGACCTATTTCAACAGAATATGTCCATTTTCGAAAGAATAAAAAATCATTCGATTGCATCGTTCGAATTTGTGCAAAATTCTTCGAATTCTTGGAACTTAGAAACATTTTCAGGACAGGTTCTATGACAGTGGTTCTCAACCTTCCTAATGCTGCGACCCTTTAATACAGTTCCTCATTTTGCGGTGACCCTCAACCATAAAATATTGTTAGGAAAGTACAGGAGACAGCGTGTCTGCATAAAGGTTTGTTTTCCGTGCGTAGTGCAGCAAAATAGTTTGGCCACACCCCCAATTAACATGTTAATTTTACAAATATGACTTCCCGCTTTAAATGAGCAGGGAGAGCCGTATGGCAGTCCCTACTAAGGGATATAGAAAGTTGTAGTGTAACTGGCTTCCCTACACAGGTTACTGAACTACAACTCCCAGCACCAACACCCGGAGAGATACAACCTTGGCCCAGGGCTAGTGGGGAGAGAGATGAACCTGCTCCTGGAACCCCTTAAGTGACCCCTGTGAAAGGGTTGTTCGACCCCCAAGTTGAGAACCACTGTTCTATGAGGTCTCCCATAGGCTAAAATGGCAATTTGGCAGCTTTAAGGTGGCGAAGGATTTTAAATGGCCAGTACTTAAAAAATCCGACTTGTCGAATATCCACATTTTTTTCAATTCTAATTTTATTTGAACATTCACTTCGACCAGCACTATATAAAAAGAATAATAATGTAAATACATGTAGAGAATATAATAATTTGGAGCTGGGGAATAGGCAATGTTTTTATTCCAAAGCTAAAAAAGTCCTGAAGAGTTGAACATTTCTATTGACCAGTTCAGATGCAGAATGTAACAGACTGAGAGACGTGTGTATGAAGCCAGGCTTGACTGTTTTGTTCAATCCGAAAGAGGAAGGAACACGAGAGATACGCCTGATTGCCCCATTCAGCTCCAGCAGCCAAACTGAGCGACAGCAAAGCTTAACTGAAGGCAAAAAATAAGTGAAACCAAGCAAGAAAAATAGGGGACTGTTGTTTTAGCTGAAGAATAGAAACCAGACCAGTAAATCGGTGGTTTCTGAGGAATCAAAGGATTGTCTACTTTTAATCTAACTTCTTAGTATGATGTAAAGAGAGATATTGTAGTTGGTTTTCATTTCTTATTATTTGTGGTTTTTGAGTTATTTAGCTTTTTATTCAGCAGCTCTCCAGTTTGAAATGTTAGCAATCCGGTTGCTAGAGCTGAAATTATCTTAGTAACCATGCACTGATGTCAATAAGAGACTGGAATGTGAATAGGAGAGGATCTGAAAAGAAAGATCGGGAATACAAAGTAGCAATGACAATACATGTGTAGCCTTACAGAGCGTTTGTGTTTTTTAGACGGGGTAACTGACCCCTGTTTGAAAGCTGTAAAGAGTCAGAAGAAGGCAAATAATTCTATATAAACTATATAAAAAAAAAATAATGAAGACCAATTGGAAAGTTGCTTAGAACTGAACAATCTATAACCTACTTAAAGGTGACCACCACTCTATTTTATTCATTCTGAGTTTCAATTTGCACAAAGACTCAATACCCTTGTTTGGTTTTTCATCCTACAGGGCAGCTGGTGCTTTTCCATTGCTGCATGTATGTAGGGTTGCCACCCAGCCTAGCCGGTAAAACACCAGCAAAGGCCGGGGCCGGTATTACAAATTTACCGGCAATGTAGCTGCCGGTAAATTTGTAACACCACTTAAAAAAGGCCCTTACCCTGCCTTAGTTCGAGTTAAAACTTACCTTTCTCGCAGTCTTCATACGATCGTAAGATGTGGCGCCGCCCCGGATGTCATGCCCCACCCCCTTTGACGTCACTCTCCGCCCCTTTGTTGCTATACAAAAATTGGAGTGCTCAAACCTTTGCCTAGACCCAAATTAGGGTAACAGGTGCTCAAACTGGAAGACCTTTGCCCGCCCTTCAGGTCCAAATATTCCATGCAAAAACAGAAACCAGTGGCACTCTGATAAAAGTGAAAAAAGTGAAGTTGGTTTATTCAGCCCATATACATACAAAAAAGAAGGGCAACGTTTCGGACTCCACTGAGTCCTTTATCCGCCCCTTTGTGACCCTGCCCCCGCCTGCCAGTAAAAAAATTTACCAAAGGTGGCAACCCTACATGTATGGCAGGTAGGGTTGCCACCCGGCCCATATTTTACCGGCCCAGCACATATACATCTGCCAAGGGGATCACAAATTTACCGGCAATGTAGCTGCCGGTAAATCTACAATACTCCTATCAAAAGCATTTGGCCCACTTCCAAGCTGCTTAAACGTACCTTTTTTTCGGACGCCTGGCGAATAACGTGTCGTGACCCCGCCCCTTTGACATAACAACACGCCCCCTTTGACATCAAAACATGACCACTTTCTTCCCGCCCACACCACGGCCGGTGGACATTTTTTTGAAAGGTGGCAACCCTAATGGCCGGACAGGTGAAAAGTGTTACTACATGGGACAGAGCAATCAAAACGTCCTCAAATGGGTTGTTCACCTTACAATTAGCTTTTAGTATGATGTAAAGTGTGATATTCTGAGACAATTTGCAATTGGTTTTCATTTTTTATTATTTGCGGGTTTTTTTCTTATTTCGCTTTTTATTCAGCAGCTCTCCTGTTTGCAATTTCCATCATCTAGTTGCTAGGGTCCAAATTCCCCTAGCATTCATGCACTGATTTGAATAACAGCCTGGAATATGAATAGGAGAGGCCTGAATAAAAAGATGAGTAATACAAAGTAACAATAACAATATATGTGTAGCTTTACAGAGCATTTGTTTTTAAATGGGGTCAGAGACCCCCAGGTAAAAAAATTACACAACTATAATAAATAAATTCTACAACATACTAAACTTTAAAGGGATACTGTCAGGGGAAAACATGTTTTTTTCAAAACACATCAGGTTATAGTGCTGCTCCAGTAGACTTATGCACTGAAATGCATTTCTCAAAAGAGCAAACAGATTTTTTTTATATTCAGTTTTGAAAACTGACATGGGGCTAGACATATTGTCAATGTCCCAGCTGCCCCTGGTCATGTGACTTGTGTCAGCACTTTAGGAGTGAACTGCTTTCTGGCAGGCTGTTGTTTCTCCTTCTCAATGTAACTGAATGTGTCTCAGTGGGACATGGGTTTTACTATTGAGTGTTGTTCTTAGATCTACCAGGCAGCTGTTATCTTGTGTTAGGGAGCTGTTATCTGGTTACCTTCCCATTGTTCTGTTGTTAGGCTGCTGGGTGGGAGGGAGGGGGTGATATCACTCCAACTTGCAGTACAGCAGTAAAGAGTGACTGAAGTTTATCAGAGCACAAGTCACATGACCAGGGGCAGCTGGGAAATTGACAAAAGGTCTAGCCCCATGTCAGATTTCAAAATCGAATATAAAAAAAATCTGTTTGCTCTTTTGAGACATGGATTTCAGTGTAGAATATTAACTGATGCATTTTGAAAATTTTTTTTTTCCCATGACAGTATCCCTTTGACAGGGCCGCTATCAGGGGGGGACAAGTGTCCCGGGCCCAGGGCTGAAGGGGGGCCCGGCCGTGCTGCAGTTTTCGAAGAGCCGGGCCCCCCTTACCAGCGCTGAAATCTTCTTCGTGAATGCAGAAGTGCCGCAATGACCCGAAGTCAAGAAAGAGCCGACACAAATTCCTGAAGCATCGGAAATTAACGAAGTCTCAAAAGGAGCCGACCCTGAAGTCCGACCCAATGTCACGAAAACAGCTATAACTGAAGTCCTGAAGCCACGAGTTCAATTCTACTGACACCAATGTGGGTTTTTTTTTTTTAATCCCCTGGCCACCAATGTTATATTTTAATACTCTATAGACCCCTGCCACCAATTTTCTTTTTTAAATATTTTTTGGGGCCCCAATTTTTTTTTAACTTGTAAGGGGCGCCCTGCCACCAATTTTTAAAAAAAATATTTTCTGGGGCCCCAATTTTTTTTAACTTGTAAGGAGGGCCCTGGCACAAAAGTTTTTTTTATAAAAATAATTTTTGGGGCCCCAATTTTTTTTTAACCTATAAGGGAGCCCTGACCATCAATAGCTTTTTATAACTTGTGTTTGTGGGGGGGGTTACCTTTTTTAGCGCTGATGTCTGTGTGGTGTTTTAACTGTGGTGTGGAGTGGGCGGGATCTGGGGCAGGGCTCGGGGGCTGGGATAGGTGGGGCCCAGGGGGCCCCGAAAATTTTGTTGTACGTAGGGTTGCCACCTGGCCGGTATTTTACCGGCCTGGCCGGTATTTTTGATGGTTGATCCCAATGTTATTAATAGGGAAAAAAGATAAATATATAGGAAGGCCGGTATTTTTTTCAGGAAAAGGTGGCAACCCTAGTTGTACGGGGCCCCGTGATTTCTAATGGCGGCCCTGCCCTTTGATGAAAAAGGTAAACTACCCTTTTACCTGATCTGGAGAAAGAGTGGAGAAATGTTTTAGAAGTACGACAGAGTGCAAGCCAACGGGAGTGTTCTGTTTGTAACTGAAGGCGTCCAACAGGTTTTCAGTCCTGCACCAGGAGTAAACTTTAAGCATAGAGGATTGCAAAGTCTTGTACCGGCCAATTGATATAGACTCTAAAAATAAGAACGGCCTGGACAGGAGATCACTGTAAATTCTAATAGCTACAAAGAGCAGGCTATTGTGAGGGTGGATCCCAGGTCATTAATGTATGAGTTAGGTTGCCTGTGGCCTCAACTGCTTATTTATCCCTATAACAATGGAATAACTCAAAGCAGGCCCGGACTGGCAATCGGTGGGTTAGGGCAAATGCCAGATGGGCTGCTATAAGGTGCCATAGAAAGTCAGTATTTAGTGGGCTGGTGGGGACTGTTTGGGCCTCTATGTGAGCTGATTGGGCCTCTGTGTACCTGAAATGCCAGGGCCTATTTTGTTTCTCAGTCCAGTCCTGACTCAAAGGTACTGGGAGTCACTGCAAAATCAACAGAGGGCATCTGTTTTACATAATAATAAATATATTCTCCTTAACAGATGCAGGGTGCAACTTCGCCAATTCATTAACAGTGTCCCTGGTGAAAATTTGTTAGCGAAGCAGATAGACTAACTTATATAGACTAGCGCAACTTCGCACCCTTACGACAGGCGAAGTTGCGCACTGACAAAGGGACGTAATTACGCTAATTCACTAAGATGCCCATTTTACTGAACGTTACCTCTTGCGCTACACTTTACTTCGCCTGGCAAAGTTCAATACAATAAAAAGGAGTTTGAAAAACACAACACAAATACTTGAAAGTAGGGATGCACCAAATTCAGGATTCGGTTCGGGATTCGGCCAGGATTCGGCCTTTATCAGCAGGATTCGTCCGAATCCTTCTGCCTGGCCGAACCGAATCCGAATTTGCATATGCAAATTAGGGCCAGGGAGCTAAATCACGTGACTTTTTGGCACAAAACAAGGAAGTAAAAAATGTTTTCCCCTTCCCACCCATAATTTGCATATGCAAATTAGGGTTCGGATTCGGTTCGGTATTCGGCCAAATCTTTCGGGAAGGATTCGGCCGAATCCAAAATAGTGGATTCGGTGCATCCCTACTTGAAAGTCCCAAAAAAACGCTGTGTCTTTTACTTTTTTCAGGGTGATAGTCTGAAAAATAGCATAATTTTCTGGGGGGGGGGGGGTTACCCTCCTTCCCCCTACATTTCCTAACATATGGCAACACAACTATACAGGGGACACATGTAGGGCAATAGGACAACTTTATTTTATTTATTAAAGGTTTCCTGGGCTTGTGTAGTGGAATGTAGTGGCTGTAATATACACCTCTATTATACGTTTAACTTTGCGCCGTATGCAAATTAGGCATCTCTAGCGTAAATGCGACTTCGCTACCGTTTGCCTCCCTGAGTGCAACCTCGCATTTTAGTGAATTAGCAGCGGGCTGGCAAAAATTTGCCAAGCGAAACCATCGCTAGCGCATTTTCCACTGATTGCTTACCAGGCAGCAACCAATCAGTTACTTGAGGGCGGGGGCACATGGGACATAACTGTGGCTTTTGAATCTGAGCTGAATGCTGAGGATCAATTACAAACTCACTGAACAGTTATGTCCCACGTGACCCCCCCTTATAGTCACTGACTAACTCACAGTTAGAGAGCTGAAAAGCAGGAAGTTTTTATACATTACATTATTGGCTAACTAACTATATTACCAACATTTTTCCTTTTGCGCAATCTATTTACCCAGTTTTTATTTTTTACTGAACTGTTCCTTTAAAATGGTGTAACTTTAGGTCACCCGATTAAAGGACAAAGAAATAGGTTTTTTACTTCCTGCATTGTTTAAATAGTCACCTCCTGCTCTCCCAGAACGCTAACTTTCATTGTCAAAATACCATTCCTAAAATAGAATAATTTTGCCCTGTATTTTTCCTCTGTAACTGATCATGTCCACCATCTTTTTTGTCATCACGTGCAATATTTCCCTACAAGCTCAGTCAGGGTCAGACTGGGAAAAAACACAGTGGGCCCTGGCAGCCCAGACCTGCTCCACCTATCAAACTATCAGCTGTTGCGGTGCATCTTATGTGCAGGGCCAGGTAAGCCAACCAGGTGCCGTAGGCAACCCAATCGGCTAACCCCACATACTAACATAGGTGCAATGAAGGGGAAGCAGAGTGACCCAATTTAACTATGTAGAGAGGCATTTTGGAGCAGGGGAGGGAGGATCAGAGGAACAGGGGGTACATGAGACCTGCAGAGGGGAGCGAATCCAGACTAGGGGTAGGCAAAAGAATCTTAAACAGGCACCTGCCCAGCACCCCCACAGCGTTGCACCCTAGGCAGGTGCTTCTTCTACCTACCCCTAGCGTTATAACGTGACATTTCTATTCTATGTGTACAGTATATTGTGAGTGGGTCCCTAAGCTCAGTAAGTGACAGCAGCACAGAACATGTGAATCAGTGAATCAGTAGAAAAGAAGATGGGGAGCTACTGGGGCATCTACTGGGGAGACACAGATTAGAGTCCTGCGCGAGTTCACTTTTTGGGACCCGTACCCGCAACCCGCAACCTGGACCCGCATTCTTACACGCTTGGACCCGCGACCCGAACCGTACCCGCGATACACAACCCTGACCCGCTGACCATCAAGAATCAGGAAGTGCTGTCATTGTAAACCGGAAGTGACATCATCGGAAGTAGCTGCGATCAGAAAAAAAAGGAGTAAAACAGGAAGTGCTGTCATTGTAAACCGGATGTGACATCATAGGTAGTAGAAATGCTCAGAAAAAGGAGTAAAAATCGCTATAGCGAGGATCCGCAACCCGACCCTCAACCCGCCAACCTGCAGAACCACCGGCTTCTATACCCGCACCCAGAAATTCTATGAGCAACCCGCAGGGTACCACGGGATTTTGCGGGTAACGCATGGGTACCCGACCCGCTGCAGGACTCTAACACAGATCTTTACTGCTAAAGGGCTGTGGTTGCCTTGGGCTGGTACACAAGCACAAAACATCATGTAAAACATTTCTATCTACTTTTTTAGTCAAGCTTTACTTCTCCTTTAATATCACTATAAGATAGACTGGACTCTGTAACCTCATGCAATCCCTCATGGTGGGTCACGGTTTGGAATTGCATAAAGAAACACCCTGCTTGGCTTCGAAATTATCTTCCAACAGCTGTCAAAACTCCTACCTTGGTGAATGGGCCACTCCATATCTCTATCTCTCGCTCACTGCCTCTTTTAGCTCCACACCCTTAATTCAGTGAATACGTTGTGCAGAATTCTTCATTCCCTCTCTCAGCAAATGGACTGTATGTCTCTGAGGCTGGAACAAATTGTGTTAATGCATGGTCCTACAAATATATCACTTTATAGAGCAATGACCCTACTTGAGCAGTCCACTTACGTTGCATGGCACTTACCAAACTGGTTTTATAAAATAGATGCAAGAGCAAGGATTCCTTATCTGGAATTCTTTTGTGTAGCACAATGAGCCGGATAATTGGAAACTATCCGTACGACAGGTTAGTACTGTACCTGGGGGTACCTACCACTCAGATCAGTTTCACAGGGACAGAGGCAGGGACCACTCAAATGAATTACAAGCAGTGGATGAAGCAGGACGTGTGGCCAGTTGAACCAGTTCTGATGAGGCTTCACATAACATAATCATTAGTAACAGCAATAACCAACAGCAAAAGAAGCTCAATTTACAGTTTTTTTTTTGATCCATAGACAAATATATTTCATCGGTGGAATTCTAGATATGCGGAAGTTAAAGAGCTCTACGTTAATCATATGTTTATACAGTGTCTTCAGAAATGGAAGGAACTGCCTAAAAATACAGACACATTTCATGTAACCCATGTACCCAACTTGCATGAAGCTTTGGGTTTCATTGCCTATCAGAAGCAAACACGTAATTTTGTGGTGGAACAGACATTTAGGGGAACACTTAATCAGGGTCAGATTGAAAATTCTAATTTTCTCATTATTTCATGGTCAAAACTGTCAAATTGACTAGGGAATTATATAAAGTTTTAAAAAAATGCTAATTTGATTTTTGAATTTATCATACTTTGGCCCTTTAAGAATTTGAATTGGACTATTTGCCATATAAAACCTGCTGAATTCATGAATAAGTCAATGGGAGAGGTCCAGTGACCAATTTGGAGATGTCTGTAGCCTTCCTGACATTCGAGTTTTTTTGGAGTAAAAACAAGAATCGGGTTTGGTCCAATCCGAATCGAACTTGATTAAAGGTTTCGGATTGGTAAAATTCATCTTTTTTCTATATTCGATTTTTTTTTTTTAATAAATAACCCCCAATCGGATGTGGAGTAAAATCTAATTCTAGTGAGTTAAAAAAAAAACCTCAGATGGATTTGAAGCTTGACCCCATACAAGGGACATATTGCTGAAATATTACATTACTAATAAAAGTCAGTAGAACTGCTTTATTCAGGTGATTCTAAAATCAACAGCTGAGTTTTCAACTGTATCAACAACTGGATCCAAAAATGCTTTGTCAGGTTGTAAATTTGTAATTTTAACCTATAAAGTTAAATCCCTAACTTCCTTAGTTGCCAGGCTGAAGCCTGTGTTGCAATTTAAAGGGCAAGGAAAGTGAAAAATAGAATAAGGCTAGAAATGCTGTATTTTGTATACTAAACATAAACATGAACTTACTGCACCACAAGCCTAATCAAACAAATGATTTATGCTTTCAAAGTTGGCCACAGGGGGCTGTCATCTTGTAACTTTGTTATACATCTTTGTCTGACACTGGCACTGCACATGCTCAGTATGGTCTGCTTGAGTTCTGCATGGCTGGTAAGTAAGGCAGGGGCTCCCCCTGCTGTTCATAAGTGATTGTTTCCCTGCCAGAAGCACTAAATGAAGGGAGAATTTCACTGCATACAGTCAGGTTTCTTATAAAAACAGTACACATTTTAAAATTAAAGTATATTGGAGATTGATTTCTTTTTCATTAAAGAAAGTAAAAATGGGATTTTATTTCTTTGCCTTTCCTTGCCCTTTAAGTATTTGCATGCATGTAGTTATTGGTCAAAGGGTGTGGTGACCATTTCCTGCCTTACACTGTATAGTGCTGGGAAGGGAGGGGCAGCTTCCTCTTTGGCCTCTGGATGGTGATCCAGCAGGGTGTGCCCAGGGAAGCCTGGGTTTAAAAAGGCCCAGAAAGCATGTGTCCAAGTTGGGGACCAGGCAACCCCTGTGAATGTGGAATAGAAAGTGGCAGGTGAGCTCCCAGTACTAGTACACGCTAGGAGTGTAAGCTAGTCAAGGTGAGCTAAAAAGAGCAGTTCTGAGCTCCAACCCAGGAGTGGCAGTTTGGAGCTATCTCTCCCAGGCCACATTGCCTATAGTATAGGGATCCCAGTGGAGAGGGAATCAGGATAGAGGATTTCCCTGAGGTTGATCCAGAGACCACTACCGGAATATGTCGCTGAGGTGTGCCTGTATAGTGTCTACATTTACTCTAGAAGTTCTGTGTGAGCGGGGTTGTGGCTATATGTCTGCCAAATCTGTCCTAAGGGAGTGTCAGCGTGTGAGAAACTGCATGTGATGTGACTGCACACTTTTCCTCTGATGTGAGTAAACCTGGGGACATTATCTTCGGATTAATAAACAGTCTCTTGTTTGCATCATAAGAACCTCCTGGCGCGCAATCATTTTTGTATGCACAAGAGCCTGAGGGTGGTAGTTACACTGCATCTTAAAGGGAACACTTCCACATGGCGAAGGCCCCCCCTGACCCTGTTGTGTAAGTCGCATGTAGCAAATGCTCTATCCTGCTAGTGGGTATTTGCACCAAATAATTGCTACACTTATTTGTAGTTGAATAATAGAGGGCGCAGGGCGGCCCTAGAGTAAATAAGTGCTTCTGCAAACAATAATCATTGAAAAGCAAAAAAAGAAACCAATGTGGAGAGTTGAAAAGTAGATGCTTACCACTATACACGGTGGGTCCGGGTGCACTTGCCCCTTGTTCTATTATTCAACTACATGTAAATTAAACACTATTGTCATACAGTTGATTATGAGGGGAGTCAGAGAGTAATACAGTTGATTATGAGGGGAGTAAGAGAGTAATACAGTTGATTATCAGGGGAGTAAGAGCGTAATACAGTTGATTAGGAGGGGAGTAAGAGAGTAATACAGTTGATCATGAGGGGAGTAAGAGAGTAATACAGTTGATTATGAGGGGAGTAAGAGAGTCATACAGTTGATTATGAGGGGAGTAAGAAAGGAATACAGTTGATAATGAGGGGAGTAAGAGAGTAATACAGTTGATTATGAGGGGAGTAAGAGAGTAATACAGTTATTTTTAAAGGGGAGTAAGAGAGTAATACAGTTGATTATGAGGGGAGTAATAGAGTAATACAGTTGATTATGAGGGGAGTCAGACAGCAAGACAGTTGATTATGAGGGGAGTAAGAGAGTCATACAGTTGATTACGAGGGGAGTAAGAAAGGAATACAGTTGATTATGAGCGGGTAAAGGTCATACACAGGCTGATAAAAGCGTTGGCTGCTTATTGGCCCGTGTATGGGGCCCTCTGATGAGCTTTCCATAACAATATCTTGCCCAACGGCAGCCACATGTCGATCAGACAGTGCTAAAAATGTTGTTGGATTGTGGACCGAATCTGTTCACTGATGTGGTCCAATGATCTGACTGCTCATATTCCTTTCAAAATGATCCGATCATTGGGCCTGAGACTGAAAATTGTTCCTGGAAAATGTAAGTACATAGAGGCCAATGAGGAAAGATGAGAATCTCGCCTCAGGAGGCAGCGCCCCACTATGTACCAAACTTCTAGCATAGAGGACATAATTGTGCCCTGCACTAGCGTCCTGGGCTTCTCGCCCACCCTTGTGGACCCCCCTCCAGAGCAACAAAGTGAGCGCACAGGGGAGGGGCAGCAACAAGAGCAAGCTGCGTCAGGCAGCGGAGGTAGGGTTGCCACCTGGCCGGTATTTTTGTTGACTGATCCCAATGTTATTAATAGGGAAAAAAGATAAATATATAGGAAGGCCGGTATTTTTTCCAAGAAAAGGTGGCAACCCTAAGCGGAGGGGCCAGGATCACCCCTACAGAGGCCCAAGCAGCCCACACAGGCCCAATAAATATTGTCTGCCAATAGCTTCCTCCAACAGTCTCTCAGGTAATTGCCATGATCTACAGGTATGTACCAGGGTTAGAAAGAGATCACAAATATTTAACTCGTCACGTATAGGAGGAAGTTCAGGTGCATCGATCTGACCCTTCAGCTAAGGGAGCGGATCCAATACCCTATTGAAAATGAGCGGCCACTCAAGGGCCAATCCTCCACAGAGACACAACATTCACACATAATGTTTATTGGATTCTCATGGAATAAGGACTGGTCCCTGAGTGCTGCTGATTCTATACAGTATACAATGTACACATAGAGTGGGTGAGTAAGGACACAATAATAACAACAAGCCACAGGAACACATTGGCCCTCACTCCTCCACTCTAGGGCCCCATCTGAGGCACAAACTCATTCTCTTTCATAAACAAACGCAAATGCCTGACATTGTTGCCCTAAAACTGCCCGGGATCAGCCTGAGCCTTCCAGCTGAGAGCTTTGCCAATTCACTACCAGTGGAACGTGTCACACGGTGACCCCAGGGGCGGAAGCATCTCTCCCTGACACAGACCTCTCACCCCAGCACCTCATTAGCACACGTACAGGGCCAGACACTGTGACACGCATCATGTGACCAGGCCGCCATTATCATCATGTAATGTTGCTGCAATACAAACTGTAGGGTCTCAGGGAACGAAAGGGAGTGTCTGGAGATTCCCGCCCACCGTCCTGACGTCACCCTACCTGGCAACAGCCCTAGCGGCTGGACTGAGTTCTCTCCCTGACTGGGATCAGAGGAAAGAGGGATCGACAAGTGATTGGCCGCGGAGGGTCACGTGGCTGCGCTGGGCTCCGAGTTGGCGTAAGCGTTTGTGTCTCCCGGTTCTCGGCTAGTAAGTAACAGAGCTGAGGGCCGGACAGAGTGGAAGAGATTTCTGCCATTTGGATGGGCATAGGCTGCCGGCGAGTGACGGAGTCCGGAGAGTGACAGCCCCCCTTTACCGGGGGTGTGAGAGACCCGGGCAGCATGGGTGAGTGCGGGGCGCCGGGGACTCGTGTGGGAGGCAGTGACGGGAGCAGGGACTGACCTGCGGCCATTCGGCTGTTGCTCAGGGAAACTTACAGTAAGGACTGTGCCGGGATGCTGGGAGTTATAGTCTGACTGTATGTAATGAATAATAATAATAATAATGAATAATAATAATAATAATGAATAATAATAATAATAATGAATAATAATAATAATAATAATGAATAAGAAGTGCTGGGGGCGCGGGTTGGTTTGTGCAGCCGGGCTGGGGCTGTCACAGGCTCCCGGGGATCCAGGGAAGTAGCGCCCGAACCCTGGGAAGTTTCTCTGCCACTAGAGGGCGCCAGTGTTAGCGATGAGTTGGGACTGTTATTGGCCCGTGTGTTCGGCTGTATATTGGGCTGTGTATTATGTGTATGTACTGTGTATATAGAGGGATCTCTGTACTGTGTATATAGAGGGATCTCTGTACTGTGT
>CM044440.1:128739492-128753940 GCA_024363595.1 Xenopus borealis | reverse complement strand
AAAACAAAAATTTTTCCTGATCTATTAAATCCCAAAGGTGTTAAAAGTCCTAATAAAAAAAAGTTCTCCAACTCAGACCTGCCAAGTTCATGTAGAAGTCAATGGGGGAAGTCCCAAAGATATCCTGATCTGCACTGAGTTTGAGGAATAATCCCAAAATTCTGTGGGTTTTCTGGCAACTAATCTGAAAAAGTCGAAGCTTTCGGAGACCGATGTGAAAAAGTCCTGGTATTTGGGTGTCAAATCACAAAAGTCACAGTATTCAGATTTTTTTTCAAAATTTTTGTGAGTTTTTTTCTCTGAACAAGAAATTTTCAGGAAAATGTATTGATAATTAAAGGGGTTGTTCACCTTTAAGTTATCTTTTAGTATAATGCAGAGAGTGATATTCTGAGACAATTTGCAATTGGTTTTCATTATTTATTGTTTGTCGTTTTATAGTTATTTAGCTTTTTATTCAGCAGCTCTCTAGTTTGCAGTGTCAGCAATTTGGTTTCTAAGGTACAAATTACCCTAGCAACCCTGCATTGATTTGAATAAGAGACTGGAATATGAATAGGAGAGGGACTGAATAGAATGATAAGTAATAAAAAGTAACAATAACAATACATGTGTAGCCTTACAGAACATTTGTTTTTAGATGGTGTCAGTGACCCCCATTTGAAAGCTGCAAAGAAACAGAAGAAAATTACAAATCATTAAAAAACTATGAAAAATAAATAATGAAGACCAATTGAAAAGTTTCTTAGAATTGGCCCTTCTACAATATACTAAAAGTTAACTTGAAGGTGAACCACCCCTTTAATGGTAAAAAAAAAAAAAGTTTTTGCTGCTGTTTTTTACTCCTCCCTTGTGTAGGGAGGAGTAAAAAAACTCCTACCTGCCCCCCCCCCAGGGCAAATGCCCCTAACTTGTTACTTACCCCTCCTTCCAGGTCCTGTCCAGCGGAGTTCACAGGCGCCATCTTGTCCTTTTCGCACTTCATCCTGTACTCACCGGCGGTTTCGGGTGCGTTTGTGCGCAGTAAGGGGAATCTGCCGGTGCGGAGCTACTGCGAAAGTCACGCAATTTCCGAAAAAAATTATTGTAAACCTCATGACTTTCGGGCACGTGCTCAGTAGCTCCGCGCCGGCAAATCCCTCTTACTGCGCATGTGCCTGAAAACGCCGGTCGGTACAGGATGAAGAGCGAAAGAGACAAGATGGCGCCTGTGAACAACGCTGGACAGGACCTGCAAGGAGGGGTAAGTAACAAGTTAGGGGCATTTGCCCGGGGGGGGGGGATTTATTATCCGGAAAACCGTTATCCAGAAAGCTCCGAATAGTATATTTTATAAAGCAAATGAAAAGGTTTGTTGCAGTTGTCCTTTTTTTACACTCGGTCTTTATATGAGAGTCAGAATATTTCTGTTCATAGGTTTTATGCCCATTTACTTATTGTTTCCAAGTTCACTTGCAGAACTAACTAAAGCAGAGCAACGAGTGTAACAATTACTATAAATACCCCTTTCCTTCCTCAAAATACTCACTAGAAGTTCATGGGAAAGAAAAATAACTTTTTTTTTTTGGCTGCCGTTCTCGTGATGATTTCTCTGGAAACTTAAGGGGATGTTCTCCTTACATTGATTTTTAGTATTGACTTGGAGAATGATGTTCTGAGACAACTTGCAGTTGGTTTTCTTTTTTATATTATTTGTATTTCTTTAGTTCTTTTGCTTCTCATTCAGCTTCTCTTTAGTTTGCGTTTCCCGCAATGTTGTTGCTAGGGTCCAAATTACCCTAGCAACCATGCACTGATTTGAATAAGAGACTGGGGCCTGGGGGTAAATTTATCAAAGAGTGATGTTCCGCCACTAGAGTGAAATTCCACCACTCTTCATTCATTTCTATGGGATTTTGAAAGGCGTATTTATCAATGGGAGAAAGTGAAAGTTCACCCTTTTGATGAATATGCCTTTAAAAATCCCATAGAAATGAATGGAGAGCGGCGGAATTTCACCGTAGAGGCGGAACTTCACTCTTTGATAAATATACCCCCTGGATAGAAAGAGGAGTAATAAAAAGTAGCCATACAGAGCTTTTGTTTTTTAGATGGGGGTCAGAAGAAAAAGGCAAGTAATTAAAAAACAACAAAAAACTATAAAAAACAAACCATGAAGACCATGAACAATGAATGTGGGTTCTATGGCTAAAATGCAGTCTATGGGAGATGGCTTTTCTGGAATTTGGGGCTTTCTTGATACCGGGTTTCCACATAACAGATCCCATACCTGTAAAGGAGAGCTGACCTGGGCATGTGCCAGGGTATGTTATAGTCTGGTCGCTGGCCGCTTTAGTAAAACATGTTTCCCCTTCCTATCCCTAATTTGCATATGCAAATTAGGGTTCGGATTCGGTTCGGTCTTCACCCAAATCTTTCTCGAAGGATTTGGGGGTTCGGCCGAAACCAAAATAGTGGGTCTGGTGCATCCCCAGAATTTTGGCACCAAAAATTGTAGTTGGAGAATACACTTTTCAACCCCCTAATATGTTATAGAATGTCCAATTCCAAGCAGCTTTGCAATTGGTCTTCATTGTTTATATTATTGTTATTTGCCTTTTGCTTCTGACTCTTTCTAGCTGTCAAATGTCACTTACCCCCTCTAAAAAAAACACAAATGCCCTGTAAGGATATCGTTATTGTTACAATGTATTATTCCTCTTTCTATTCAGGCCTCTCCTATTAATATTCCAGTCTCTTCAAATCAGGGCATGGTTGCTACGGTACTTTGGATCCTAGCAACCTTCTTGCTGAAACTGTAAACTGGAGAGCTGCTGAATAAAAAGCTAAATAAGTCAAAAACCACAAATAATAAAAAATGAAAACCAATTGCAAATGGTCTCAGAATATCCCTCTCTACATTATACTAACTCAAAGGTGAACTACTCCTTTAACGTGGGGTAGAACACCTTGGAATTAGGTGTAAATGCCGGAATTGCCCTTACGCAATCCCTCTAACTCTGTGTTGTTGACACCCGGTGGGTGAGGCTAAACCAACACATAAATACGTCGGGCTCAGAACAAAAGGCCGTCTGTTAGAGTGAAATAATATTTATTGTGACTCTCAGGTTGCCGCAGCACGGCAGAGCTATCAACAAACCAGTTTATAGGTGCACCCAAACTAGGTCAGATATTAACCTGCTTAAATATTCTTAAAGGGATCCTATCTTGATTTTTATGATGTAGTTTCTTAATGACACTGTTTACAATGCAAATAATTCACTCTACAATATAACATTTAATTCCTGAACCAGCAAGTGTATTTAGTTGTAATATTGGTGTGTAGGTGCATCTCAGGTCATTTTGCCTGGTCATGTGATTTCAGAAAGAGCCAGCACTTTAGGAGGGAACTGCTTTCTGGCAGGCTGTTGTTTTTCCTTCTCAATGTAACTGAATGTGTCTCAGTGGGACCTGGATTTTACTATTGAGTGTTGTTCTTAGATCTACCAGGCAGCTGTTATCTTGTGTTAGGGCTCTTACACACTAGTGTCTGAAGTTGCACTCCCCCGTGTACCGGTTTAATGCGTTCACCCGCAAGGGAGCGCAGGTGTAGAAGCATTACATTTTTTACAATGGGGCTGTATTCGCACAGGCATATGTAGGCGCCGAACAAAGGTTGAGACAGAACATGCTGCATTTTTCCTGCGTTTGGCGCCTACATGTGTCTACTCCTGCACTCCCCTGCAGCTGAACGCATAAAACCGGAACGCAGGGGAGCGCAGCTGCAGACGCTTGTGTGTATGAGCCCTTAGGGAGCTGCTACCTTCCCATTGTTCTGTAGTTAGGCTGCTGAGGGGCAGATAGGGAGGGGGATGAGTTCACTCAAACTTGCAGCACAGTCACATGACTGGGGGCCCCTGGGAAACTGACAATATGTCTAGCCCCATGTCAGATTTCAAAACTGAATATAAAAAATCTGTTGGCTCTTTTGAGAAACGGTTTTCAATGCAGAATTTTACTGGAGCAGCACTGTTAACTGATGTGTTTTTAATTTTTTTTATCCCCATGACAGTATCCCTTTAACCTGCATCTCAAAGGATAAGCTTCATACAGGCAGGCCCAACTCTAAGGGGGTTATTTATTAAAATCCAAATTCCTCTGATTATTTTATTACAAAAAATCTGACCCAACTAGAATCCACAATTTGATCTTACTGTATTTTTCAGATTTTTTCCTGGATAGCTAATTTTTTTTCTGTCTTTTTCCAGAAAAGCCGTTTGATTTTTCCCTGAATTTGTTGGATGTTCGGGCTCACCAAACTAGTTTTCATTTGATCTTATTTATTATTATAAATGCTGGTGAAAATCATAATTGTGTGATTTTTTTTTTCTCCCCCCAAATCGCTCGATTTTTCTCAGGCTTTTCCCCGTTAATTCCAGCGCAGACCATAGAAACTTCCAAATAGGATAGGGACCTCATCATTGATTTATCGACAACCTCGACAAGTCTGACATACCGGATTTTCAGATTCTGACTTTTTGTAGCCTCAGGGTATAAACATTTTTTTTTAAAAAAATTTGAGGCTTTTTTCCCCACTTAAAATTAGGATTTTATAAAACGTTTTCATGTTTTTGCATTGGATCGTTAATGTGGTCCTTGATACGGCCACCTGTATATTCTTTGTTGTGATCCAGTTGTTGGGCCCTAGGGGTTAAAGGAGAACTAAATCGGTTCTAGAAAAAAACCCTCCCCTGTGTAGACCCCCCGACCCCCCCCCGGCAAATGCCCCTAATTTTTTACTTACCCTTCCATGCATATTCGGGCCTCGGGTGTTCATTGGTGCCATCATCTTTTTTTGGTCGTCTTCTTCTGGAATTTCGGCGCATGTGCAGTTGGAGTATATTTCCGGTCCCGAACAACTGTGCATGCGTGGAAAGTCGTGAAAATTTGTGACTTGCGTCGCATGCGCATTCTTTCAGGAAAGGAAATTTACTCCCAACTGCACATGCGCCGAAACACCGGTCTGATTCAGAAGCAGACCACGGCTTGTTTATCACTACAGGTATAGGATCCGTTATCCGGAAAACCCTAGCTCCCGAGCGTTCTGGATAACAGGTCCCATACCTGTACTAATCCTTTGTGTTCATGCAGAACCAGCCGAACCTGTCTGGTGTGTGTGTGTGTGTGTGTGACCCGTGCAGTGTTTGTGTGAAGGAAAACAAAACAATACTAAAATGTGTTGGGCTAAGAATAGATGATGAACTGTATGGGAGTGAGGCTTATATATGGCCACTGTGGCAAAAAGTAGTTTGGCTGTAGCTTTGGGGCTTTTGCCACTTCTCAAATCACTGCATGTGCCGTAGACAATCCTCTCTGAAGAAGGGTGCGTGCACAGGACTGCATGACCAATTATTTTGTTTTTATACATACCTGGAAAATGTTTTTTCCCCAAAATAATAGTGCTGCTCCAGCAGAATTATGCACTGAAATCCATTTTTCAAAAGAGCAAACTGATTTTTTTTATATTTCATTTTGAAATCTGACATGGGCCTAAACATATTATCAGTTTCCCAAGTGCCCCCAGTCATGTGACTTGTGCTCTGTTCAGCCACTCTTTACTTCTGTACTGCTAGTTGGAGAGAAATCCCCCCCCTCCCTTTCCTCCCCAGCAGCCTAACAACAGAACAATGGGAAGGTAACCAGAAGGCATCTCCTTAACACAAGATAACAGCTGCCTGGTAGGTCTAAGAACAACACTCAGTAGTAAAATCCAGGTCCCATGGAGACACATTCAGTTACATTGAGTAGGAGAAACAACAGCCTGCCAGCCGATGAACAATCGTACGTCCCAATCTTTTTTTTTATTTTAGATTCTAGCCGGCAGGATGGCAGTTCGGGGAGATTAGTTGCCCAAAGAAGAGGCTATTGGTCACAGCACAACTACATCTCCCCAAATCTTCACCTGCGTCCCTGCTCTTAAGTTATTAAGATCTATATTATGGAAAGATCTGTTAACCGGAAAGCCCCAGGTCCTGAGCATTCTGGATAACAGGTCCCATACCTGTACCAGACTGCTGGTCAGATCAGTGAGCTATTGTTATGAATCCAGGTTTCTATTGTTTACATTTATGGTTATTTATACATTTTTCTTTCTAGTAGCCAAATCTGATTACATTTGAGTTTTTTTGTTGACATTTCTTTCTGTGCTGCCTCAGAGCTGGAGACTGGAGGACATGAAAGCTCCGCTTTGTGCCATGTTACAGGTGGAGTCAGAGGTATGTGAGGTTGGGTGTGGTTAAGGGTCAGTCTACACGAGCAGATTCGGGGAGATTAGTCACTCCAGCTACAAATCACCTCTTCTTCGGGGCGACAATCTCCCCAAACTGCCTTCTTCCTGCCCTCCACCGGCTAAACTGAAAATCACGAGGAAACCTCAGGCGACTTCGGGAAACAAACAGCCGCATGTGAATTGCCGTAGGCAATTTTCAGTTTAGAGAGCAGAGGGCAGGGAGAAGGCAGTTAGGGGAGATTGTTGCCCCGAAGAAGAGGCGATTTGTCGCTGGGGGCAACTAATCTCCCCGAATCTGCTTGTGTAGACTGACCCTAAAGAACTTTGGTGTTGCAGTCAGTTTATAATGCTATTAGTTGTACAGCCGTCATTGCTGTTCTATCTATGTAATTATGCCACTTGTATAGGAATTAGAGGAACAGTTCAGTATTAAAAACTGGGTAAATAGATAGACTGTGCACAAAAAAAGAAATGTTTCTAATGTAGTTATTTAGGCAATAATGTAATGTATAAAGGCTGGAGTGAGTGGATGTGTAACAGAACAGAACACTACTTCCTGATTTTCAGTTCTCTAACTCTGAGTTAAGGTGGCCATACACGAAGAGATCTGCTCGTTTGGCGATGTTGCCAAACGAGCGGATCTCTCCCCGATATGCCCACCTTGAGGTGGGCGATATTGGGCTGATCCGATCGTGGGCCCTAGGGCCCAACGTTCGGATCAGTACGGGCGGTCGGATCGCGGGACCGCATCAACGAACAGATGCGGCCGCGATCCGACGGGATTTTTAATCCTGCCCGATCGACATCTGGCCGACTTTCAGCCAGATATCGATCGGAAAAGCCCGTCGGAGGGCCCCCCACACGGGCAGATAAACTGCCGACACAGTCTGTCGGCAGCTTTTATCTGCCCGTGTATGGCCCGTGTTACCCCAGGCAAATGCACCTAACTTCTTACTTACCCCTCCATGCAGATTCAGGAGTCAGAGTTCACAGTCACCAGCTTCTTCTCTAAGCTAATCTTCGGAATGAGACTGGCGTGGCAGCGCATGCGCAGTTGGAGCAATTTTCAGTGTCGCGACAACTGACGAAATCTGCCAAAGCACCGTTCTCATTCCGAATTTTTTAAGTTTAGGGGTCAATTCTCCTTTAAGGGAGGCCACATGGGACATAACTGTTCAGTGAGTTTGCAATTGATCCTTAGAATTCAGCTCAGATTCAAAAGCAACAGTTATGTCCCATGTGACCCCCCTCAAGTCACTGATTGGTTACTGCCTGGCAACCAATCAGAGGAAACCAAGAGAGCTGAAAAGCAGGAAGTAGTGTTCTGTTCTGTTACACATCCACTCACTCCAGCCTTTATACATTACATTTTTGCCTAACTAACTATATTAGATACATTTTTTATTTTGCACAGCCTATCTATTTACCAGTTTTATACTGAACTATTCCTTTAAGGTGGTCATGCACATAACTATTATGATCTCTCCATTTGTTTTCATTACATATGTTAAGAGCTGACTTGTCGGATATACAGGTAGAAACAATAAAATTCTACCTCCGTCTGATGATTCAGCGGTAATCCCTGGCCGAGGTTTGGGTGCCATCGCAATTTTCCGTCTTGCCCGAACGATGTCTTTTGCCGACATTGTCATTTTCCACCATACACGCACCGCATATCATATGAAATAATATCTGTGCGGATATGGCCACCTTTAGTCACTAGTGGCTAGTGAAGGAGGAGCAATGTTCGGGGGCTGGTTTTGGTCCTGTTGAAAGTAAACCTGAAGGCAACCGCATACAGTAACATAAATACACCTCCCCCCTTTTTCATGTCACTCCCAAATTAAAGGAATTAAAAATAAAGATGGGTAAATAGACTTCCTGTTCTGTTCTGTTACACATCCAGTCACTCCAGCCTTTATACATTACTTTATTAGAAATATATCTATTTACCCAGTTTTTATTTCTACACTGAACTCTTCCTATAAAGGTCACCATAGACAGACATTGAGATTTTTATCTTCCTAACAACCAATTGTATTTCGAGCCGACAAAGCCATCAAATTGTCGTGAGGGTTAGTGGGCGCCAAACGAAAAGTCGGCCGGATGTCGATCGGACAGGGTTAAAAACCCTGTTGGACCGCAGACCGCATCTCTTCATTGATGCAGTCTCGCAATCCGACCGCCCTTATTTCTTTCATTATGAGGGGGATTAGCCCAATATCGCCCACCTCTGTGGGAGCGAGTCGCTCATTTGGTGAAATCGTCAAACGAGCGTATCTCTGTGTATGGCCACCTTAATGGAGAAACAAACCCTTTATATTAAAATCCCCTACCCTACATAGACCCCTGCTCCCCCCCAGCCTAGCTGTTACCCCTAGGTAAACGCCCCCATCTCTTTACTTACCCCCTTGGTGCAGATTCGGTCCAGCAGAGTTCACGACATCCATCTTCTTCTGCCGATCTCTTCCCAAAGTTGATTGAAGAGAAGAAGATGGTGCCCGTGAACTCTGCTGGACAGAATCTGCACCGAGGGTTAATTAAACCGTTGGCTGCATTTGCCCTTGATAGCAGCTAGGCTAGGGGGAGGGGGGTCTGTGCAGGGTAGGGGGGTGGTGTTTCTTTAAGTAAGGGTTGAATTTTTCAAAGAAGAACTAAACCCGTTCTAGAAAACCCCTACCCTGGGTTGACCTCCTCCCCCCCCAGCCTAGTTGCCCCCACAGGCAAAAGCCCCTAATTTTTTTACTTGCCCCTCCATGCAGATTCTCCTAGGGCAGAGATCCTCAAACTTGGCCCTCCAGCTGTTAAGGAACTACAAGTCCCACAATTCATTTGCCTGACTGTGGCTGTCAGACTCCATCATTGCATTGTGGGACTTGTAGTTCCTTAACAGCTGGAGGGCCAAGTTTGAGGACCACTGTCCTAGGGAGTTCACCGGCGCCATCTTTGGTCCTCTTTGGAATCTTTGTGGAGTTCCGAAAATTTCAGAAATTTCGGCCCATGTGCAGTCTTTCTTGAACGGATATTTACTTGAACTGCACATGCGCCGAAAATGCCGGTCTGATTCCGGAGAAGACCAAAAAAAAGATGATGAGGCCATAATCTGCACAAAGATAGGGGGGGCAGCGTTGTAACTTGGTTTTGGGGGTGTAGGGAGGGGGTCTACCCACAGTAGGGGGGTAGGGGTCTCTCCTTTAAGACACAAAAAGCAGGTGATGGTGCTGTTCTATGGCAGCAGATTTGCCTCCTGGCAGCACAGGTGAGAACTGTTACTACAAGTGACACATCTTTCAGCCATTTTCACATAATCATTTTTTTTTTTTTTGGGCGTCTGATCCCTGACAGACTCTTTATATGTAGTGGATTTGGGGAGAAAACCCTATTTTGACTATTTTACTTTCTATTTGACAGCGATTAAGAGCATTGCACATGCATCATGGGAATAAAGAGAAAGAAAAGCTCATAAGCTGCGTGTGACCAATTACTTCCTAGGTGTGAGTCACTGGCCACTGACAATAAGCCGCTGGGGAGGAATATGGGGCTGCGTTTGCCGACAGGCGGCTTTTGTGGTTAAAGATTTATTTCCGTTGTGAACCAGAGATGATACGTTCCTTCTATATCGGAAATCACAGGAGCGAGTTCATACTGATCCTAAAGCTGTGTCTGTGCTGTTTATAAATAATCTTTTTGTACCAAAATGGTCTACTTTACTTTATTTTGAAATATTAATCCGTAGCCATGTGTGGCAAAGTTGGGGTGGAAATGGCTAGTGGCACACAAGGCTGTTGCTTGACCCTCCTAGAATGTAATTCGATATAAAAGGGGTCGTGCAACTTTAAATTAACTTTTAGTATGATTTCGAGAGTTTTCAGAAAAATCAAAGCGCCGCGTGTAAGTTGCTGCAGGCGATTTTCATTTTAGCCGGCGCAAGACCGGGAGAAGTGGTTCAGGGAGGTTAGTTGCCCTAAAGAAGAAGCAATTTGTCGTTGCTGCAACTAATCTCCCCGAATCTCCTCATGTAGACTTAGCCTTTGCACTGGCCACTGCTAGGGTTGCCACCCAGCCGGTATTTTACCGGCCTAGCCGGTAAAACACCAGCCAAGGCCGGGGCCGGTATTACAAATTTACCGGCAATGTAGCTGCCGGTAAATTTGTAATACCCCTTAAAAAAGGCCCTTGCCTTTAATCCCCCGAAAATTTACCTTTCTCGTGTCTTCTTCCATCGATCGCTGTGGATCCGCCCCTTTTGCATCACGTCACGCCCCTTTTGCGTCACGTCACGCCCCTTTTTGTCCCGCCCCCTGCCGGCCGGTAACATTTTTGGAAAAAGGTGGCAACCCTAGCCACTGCAGAGATAGTGCCACACCTGGGCTCATTTATAAACACTGGGCAAATTTGCTCCAGGGCAGTAACCCACGACAACCAATCAGTAATTTTTTTTTTCAGCTAGCTGCAGGTTGAGCACTGAAAGCAATCATCTGCTTGGTTGCCATGGGTTACTGCCCTGGAGCAAATTTGCCCAGTGTTTATAAATGTAGCGGTAAAATGATACACCTAGGAGTAGGACTGATTTATAGCAGGTGTAACTGGACATGGTCTCCCTTGTGCTTCTGTGCAGCCCGTGGGGAGGTTCAGAAAGAGAGGAAACATCTGCTGTCACTTTTATATTTTCTTCACATTCTCCATTTCCTTCATAGAATGCGGTCTAGCTCTGTGATCAAAGCAACACGTATACTTTGCCTTTAGTTTGGCTTTGACGTCGTTCCAGATGTGTAACCCAGTAGTAGTACAGCGCTATGAAATATGTTGCCACCATAGACATACTTGTTAATATTAATAGTAGGCAAGCAACCTCTTGCAAATATTGCGTATGTAGAATATAGGGATGCACCGAATCCAGGATTCGGTTCGGGATTCGGCCAGGATTCGGCCTTTATCAGCAGGATTCGGATTCGGCCGAATCCTTCTGCCTGGCCGAACCGAATCCGAATCCTAACTTGCATATGCAAATTAGGGCCAGGGAGCTAAATCACGTGAATTTGGCACAAAACAAGGAAGTAAAACATGTTTTCCCCTTCCCACCCATAATTTGCATATGCAAATTAGGGTTTGGGTTCGGTATTCGGCCAAATCTTTCGGGAAGGATTCGGGGGTTCGGGCCGAATCCAAAAAGTGGATTCGGTGCATCCCTAGTAGAATATAGCCAGGGGTGTCCAATCGCAACTTCGGATATATTCATTTGCCTTCAGTATTTTTTTTCCTCATTAATTACGAATGAGGGCAACACACGAGGTGATAAGGGCAAATATATTGTACCCCCCATAGCCCCACACAGCTGATTAACAGCAGTATCCCAATTAAATAATAATGGTTCAAAGAATGTCAGGCTAAGGGCTGAACTCCACGGACGCGGATGTGTTTTTGCTCAGCGCGTCGGATTGCACGAAAATTGTCCGTGGATTTCAGCCCTGAATGGTCGGCCCCCCACACATTTTCACCTCACCTAATCTGGCCCTATTTGCAAGATGTTTGCACACCCCTGATATAGCTCATACAAGCACACTGACCCCAGCATTTGTTATTACAGGTATGGAAACTGTTATCCAGAATGCTAAGGTTTCCAGATAACTGATCAAAACATCATTTTTTTTTTTTTTTCTCAAAATGCATCAGTTAATGGTGCTCTTCTGCACTGAAACCCATTTCTCAAAAGAGCAAACAGATTGTTTTATATTTAATTTTGAAATCTGACATGACATATTGTAAGATTCCCGGCTGCCCCCAGTCATGTGACTTGCTCTGATAGACTTCAGTCTCTCTTTACTGCTGTACTGCAAGTTTGAGTGAAATCACCACCTTCCCTTTCCCCCACCCAGCAGCCTAACAACAGAACAATGGGAAGGTAACCAGATAGCAGCTCCCTAACACAAGATAACAGCTGCCTGGTAGATCTAAGAACAGCACTCAATAGTAAAATCCAGGTCCCACTGAGACACATTCAGTTACATTGAGTAGGAGAAACAACAGCCTGCCAGAAAGTAGTTCCATTGGGAAGTGCTGGCTCTTTCTGAAAGCACATGACCAGGCAAAATGACATGAGATGCACCTACACACCAATATTACAACTAAATACACTTGCTGGTTCAGGAATGATGTTTTATATTGTAGGGTGAATTATTTGCAGTGTAAACAGTGTCATTTAGAAATAAAAACTACTTAATAAAAAATCACGACAGAATCCCTTTAAATGGATAGTTCACCTTTGTTAACTTTTATTATTTTATAATATGGCTACTTCTAAACAACTTTCCAAATGGCCTCATTTAGTTTTTTAATTAATTGCTTTTTTTTCTTAATCTTTCTAGTTTTCATATGGGGGTCACTGGCCCCATCTTAAAAACAAATTCTCTGTAAGGCTACAAATGTTACTTTTTATTACTCATCTTTCTATTCAGTCCCTCTCCTATTCATATTCCAGTCTCTTATTCAAATCAGTGCATGGTTGCTAGGGGAATTTGAATCCTAACAACCAGACGGCTGAAATTGCAAACTGGAGAGCTGCTGAATAAAAAGCCAAGTAACCCAAGAACCACAGATAATAAAAAATGAAAACCAGTTGCAAATTGTCTTAAGACTATATAAGTTTCTATTATAAAGGGGTTGTTCACCTTTGAGTTAACTTTTAGTATTGTAGAGAGCGATCTCTACATCATACTAAAAGTTAACTCAAAGGTGAACAACCCCTTTATAATAGAAACTTATAGAAACCTGAAATAAAGCCAATAGGCTGGTTTTGCTTCCAATAAGGATTCATTATATCTTAGTTGGGATCAAGTACAGGTATGGGACCTGTTATCCAGAATGTTTGGGAACTTGTGGCTTTCCGGATAACGGGTCTTTCCATAATTGAGATCTTCATACCTTAAGTCTACTAGAAAATCATGGAAACATTAAATAAAGCCAATAGGCTGGTTTTGCTTCCAATAAGGATTAATTATATCTCAGTTGGGAACAAGTATAAGGTCCTGCGCAGGCCCATTGAAACTCGTACCCGACCCATACCTGCAACCCAAAACAGAAATTTGACCCACAATAGGCCAATCATCCTTCCCATCTGGGGGGACACACGGAACCAGAAGTGGGTCACATTTGCCAGGAAGTGACATCACTGTGGTGCCGAATCTTTCCAAAAAAAATGATGTACTGGAAGAACCACAAGGGTGAGTGAGAGGGATCAACCAGCAGCCTTTTCCCAGAAGTGCCGTCCAGTCGTTGAGTTTGTCTTATTTTCTGCGAGGGGACATGATTACACTTTACACTAAATACATTAGAGGACATTATAGACAAATATTACCCATAAAGAGGATCACCAGAGGCCACCCCTTCAGACTAGAAGAAAAGGACTTTCATTTAAAGGAACAGAGTAGGTGGTTCTTCACAGTGAGGACAGTGAGGTTGTGGAATGCACTGCCGGGTGATGTTGTGATGCTCATTCTGTTAATGACTATAAGAGGGGGATGATTTACAGGACAGACATAATACAAAGGCTATTGTGGTACTAAACTCTAGTTAGTATAGATATGGGCATATATGGTTTGTGTGAAAGAATGGAGGGGTGTGTGTGTGTGTGTGTGTGTGTATGTATGCTGGGTTTTTAATTTGGAGGGGTTGAACTTGATGGACTGTCTTTTTTTCAACCCAATTTAACTATGTAACCCCGCACCTTTGTTGGGTACCCAGCCGGGTTACCCGCAGACTTCCCGCACGGCCAACGAATCAGGGACTTTTTGCGTGAAACCCAACTCGATGCAAGACTGTAGTACAAGCTGTAGTGGATCTTTACTGAGAAAGATGGTTAAAATGTGTATATTTTGTTGTTGTTTCAGTGGAATACGTTGTGGAATACGACTATGACGCTGTAAATGAGGACGAGCTGACGATACGAGTAGGAGACATCATCAAGAATGTAAACAAGCTGGAGGAGGACGGCTGGCTGGAGGGTGAAGTCAATGGTCAAAGGGGAGCCTTCCCTGATAATTTTGTAAAGGTAAGTGGAGTCGGCAAACTAGGGCAATTGCTATTGCATCAGGGGTGCCCATACTTTACTAATGTGAGGGCTACTTTTAAAGGGATACTGTCATGGGAAAAAATTTTTTTTCAAAATGCATCAGTTAATAGTG
>CM044440.1:128724216-128738468 GCA_024363595.1 Xenopus borealis | reverse complement strand
TCAACTTTACACTTAGATTTTGGAAAAACAGTAAAAAATAAATAATGAAAAGTAATTGAATTTATTTCTGACGAACAATATGAAAACAAGTGAACTGAAAAAAAAATTTTTGGAAGGTGAACAACACCATTAACAATCAACTATTTCTTATGTGACCTTAAGACCAGTATCCTCAAAAAATGAAGTTGTTTGATATTTTCTTTCCTTTAAAAATCTTTTTTGGTGTTACTGTTCTTTTAACATAAATATCTGAATGAAAAACATGAAACAGGGGGGTGCTTTAGACAAGCTGTCTGCAGACAGTCTCCTGAGATCCGTTGATCACCAGCTAAGGGCTAGGCGAGACGGGGAGATTCGGTGGAAATTTGTCGCCTGGCGACTTCTCGCCGCGACTTCTCGCCCCCGAACCTCCCCGTCTGGCCTTACGCTAAGGTCTACTGGTATATCCCAATCTTCTTTTTGGGCCCCCCCCCCTGGTCTATATGTTACTACCTGCCCAGGATCACTTGCCATTGACCTGAACTGAAAGCGTTTGGTGTCAGTTGGCAATTGCAATTAGAGCAAGTGTCATACACATGTCAGACAATCGCTTTATCTTAGAAACACAAAAAAAAAACGCCAGCGCTGTCTCGCTGTGCCGTTGAGCAGCAGCTATAGACACCTTTGTGCCAACGCTTGGTCTGAACCACAACCTGGAGTTGACCAGCTGCTATTAACTATAAATAAAGCTCTATTGGTACAGAAAGAGAAAATTTGCCAGTGCACGGTTTGCCTTTAGGAATAAATATTACAAAAAATTAGATGTTCGTTCCAAACTGGCCAAAATGTGTAAGCTCACGTGCCGAGTTCTACACTATCTATTAGCATTCTACATTTGTAGTGCATTTAGTCCCCCAGCAGAGTAGTATGACCATGATGCGCTTCCCCTTTACTCAGGAGCACTAATGATAAAGCAAGAAGCTTTGTAGCCCCAGCCAATTTACATATATAAATAATTCCCTTTTTTAAAGGCTGAATGGCAGCTATAGGCAACATTTTTATCTTGCATTTTTACCCCCACCTGTTTGTCTGGCTCATGGGGAAATCGACTAAGATGTGAGAAAGGGTGTAAACTGCTGTAGTCTACTTCTAATGTGACTTGTCTTTAGATTGCAGTGCCACCTAGTGACTACAGGTAACACTCTTTCTTCAAGGCTAATTCAAATAATCACAGACTTTCATATGGTATTGAAACATTACTTGTGCTGCACTGTAACAGAATTCAGTGTAGTCTGCTTAGGGGTATATTATACTATTGATGCACCGAATCCAGGATCCGGTTTGGCCAGGATTCGGCCATTTTCAGCAGGATTATGTTTCGGCAGAATCCTTGTGCCTGGCCAATCGGAATCCTTAAAATCTTGTGACTTTTTGTCCCAACAAGGAAGTAAAAAAAAAAAACAATTTCTGCACATTTTTTCGGGGGTCCGGCCGAATCCAAAATAGTGGATTCGGTACATCCCTATATTATACGATACACAAGTATAATGTGTCAATCAGAAAGCAAAGTGGCTTCTTCCGATCATGGCTCTAATAGCGCCCATACATGTTCAAACAGACATTTGTTGTTGTATTTTCTTGTATTGTATTTATTGTAGTTTCTTGTATTGTATTTATTGTAGTTTTTCCACTGGAAACTGGAGAGCTGCTGAATAAAAAGCTAAATAACCCAAAAAACCACAAATAATAAAATATGAAAACCAATTGCAAATAGTCTCAGTATGATGCAGCGCAAGACAAAGGTTAACTAGGCTGCTAGTATGGGGAAAGGAGGGAGCATGGCCTACGTAGGGTAGGGGGGTAGGCAGCTCAGGACTGAGAAACAAAATAGGCCCTGGCATTTCAGGTACACAGAGGCCCAAACAGCCCCCACCAGCCGACTAAATATATTATATTATAATATTTTTATTTTTAATTATTTGCTTTCTTCTTTTGACTCTTTCCAGCTTTCACATGAGGGTCCCTGGCCCTCTCCGATTCATATTCCAGTCTCTTATTCAAATCAATGCATGGTTGCTATGGTAATTTGGACCCTAGCAACTAGAACTTGCAAACTAAAGAGCTCCTGAATAAAAAAGCTAAATTAGTCAAATCCCTCAAATAAATAAAATAAAAACCAATTGTAAACTGTCTTAGAATTTCACCTTCTGCGTCGTAAACCACCCTTTTAAATGTGAGCGCGAGGTCTCAAATTTCTTTGGTGCAGTCTGCTTAAATGAAAAACCTTTTTCCACTCTACTACACGTGTTGGCCTGCGTCAGAAGAGGAGGAAGCCGTGGTGCTAATGTAGAAGTACCCCAGGCCGGGGCAGTTTTGTATTAACAGGAGCATTGGTCCGGGATATCAGGGTTTTCAGCAAGGTAACGCTAAATTTGGCAATTGCCATTTAAATGGCAGTGGATCTCCTTCTCAGTGTCAGGCCAAGAATAGCGATTCAGAAGAGCTCAAGGACTTGCTGATGGTTACAAAGGACACATTAACAGCTGCCAAGGTGGGGTATACAAGGGTCTGAACTAGGGGAAGAGGTACATGCCTGGCACCCTCTCTATCTTTGCACCCTACTTACAGTACGGCCTCTTCTCTCCCTATTTCTGTCCCCGCTGCTTTGCTCCATCTGGATACAAATCGCTGGCTGAGGAAAGTGGCTGATCTGCTCAGCGTGCCCTTTTGTTACCGGACCTGGCACAGTTCCTATTTATCTCTTGGAATTTTGCACATTCCCCTGCATGGGCCGTTATCTGCACTTGTCTGTGTGTTTTTGGAATTTAAGGGTAACGCCACACGGTCAGATTCAGGGCGATTAGTTGCCCCAGTGACCAATCTCCTCTTCTTTGGGGTGACAATCTCCCCAAACTGCCCTCCCCTGCCTTTCCGCCGGCAAGAATGTCAAATCGCTGGCAGGATGGCACTCGCGGTACTTAGTTTTCCAAAGTTGTCCGAAGTTTCCTTGTGAGGCGACTTCGGAAAACGAAGCAGTGCAAGTGCCATCATGCTGGTGATTTTTCATTCTAGCCAGTGGAAAGGCAGTTTGCGGCAATTGATGCTGGGGCGACTAATCTCCCCGAATCTGCTCGTCTGCCTGAGTAGCCTAAGAGCCTAATAGTAGGACCATAAAGCGGGCAGGGCAGTCTCCTTTTCGGTAGCGATTGGCGAATTTGACTTGTTTCATTTTGCCAAACATTCATCAATTACATTCAAGTCTATCGGCAACAATTTTTTTTGACAAGCGCTTATTTTTCTCACCATTTGGAGTCTACGGGCATCAACAAATTGGTTTCAGATTAAAGGACAAAGAAAGGCCATTTCTTTGGAGATGCCAATGTTGGTTTACCCTAAGTTGTGCCATGCCACCATCTTGCCTTTCCCAGGCAACATTTGGCCCTTATTTCAGTAATGTTCTGATTCTTTCACTGGCGTATATAAATTAGGGTTCTAGGTTCAGCCAAAATCAGTTTTACTGAGGGTTTGGTATTCGTCTGAAAATAAATGATTATTTTCTTTCTTAACGTGGACGGTCAACTGTAACCCAGTCGGTTTTCACAGTCTTTCAAAAGACATTGAGGCCTCAAACATTAATGCCATACGGACTAGCCTTAAACCCGCGGGAATGTGGGTCGGCAGGTGTGGGCTGACCAATCAATCCTTGCACAGGGAGACCCCATACCAATGGGCATACACAGTGCCATGACTGGGATTGAACTCAGGACTGCCGCTCTGCAAGCAACAAGTTCTACCCACTGAGCCACAGTGCTGCTCCATGTTATGTCAATATGTGTGATCTTTGTAGGTTTGTCTTTTTTTTTTTTTTGAGGAACTTCAACCAAAACATTTTTGCATAATGAAAGAAAAAGTAATTCTAAGAAATACATAATTTTATTGGTTGTAAATGTATTTGTAAATATAATTTCTGTGGAAAGCAATGCCTGCCCCGTTCTGTTTTTCTGCCCTGGTGGTTGAAACATTTTAAAAACACCTGACTGTCTTCTGCTAAATTGTTTCAAAAGTCAGAAAGGGGATAATGCGTTTATGAATACCTGCAGTATGCTGATACTTCTTTAAAGGAGAACTAAACCCTAAGAACTATCACTAAAAACGTCATATTTTAAATAGGTAATTTATTGCACCAGCCTAAAGTTTCAGCTTGTCAATAGCAGCAATGATCCAGGACTTGAAACTTGTTACAGGGGGTCACCATCTTGGAAAGTGTCTGTGACACTCACATGCTCAGTGGGCTCTGAGCAGCTGTTGAGAAGCTAAGCTTAGGGGTCGTCACTAATTATCCAGCAGCAGAAAATGAGCTTCCCTGGCTAAAATATGATGCTACAGGTTTGCTGATTATTAAATTCTGGTGCAGCTAATTGCACTGGTTTCTGTGCTGCCATTTACTAATTATCTGTATTAAAGCATAAGGAAAATCTAAAATAGAATAAGGGTAGAAATGGTGTATTTAGTATATGAACCATAAACATGAACTTACTGCACCACAAGCCTAATCAAACAAATGATTTATGCTTTCAAAGTTGGCCACAGGGGGCTGTCATCTTGTAACTTTGTTATACATCTTTGCAAGACCAAGACTGTGCACATGCTCAGTGTGATCTGGGCTAAGCTTAGGGATCGTCATAAATGATCAAAACAGCACAAGTCAAATAATATCTGCCAGAAGCCGATACAGCAAGACTGATTAATAATCAGAATATACAGACTGCACTGGGTCTTGTGTTGTCATGTAATCTAATGTGGATTTTATAGTTTTTGTATTGTTTAATACAAACTTTCTCCAACTCTGCAGAACCAGTGGCTGCAGCAAAATAATCCTCCAAATAGAATCCCAGTTTATCTGTTTAAATCTGACTCCATGATCTTTGTCCCTGCAGCTGGAGTTGGAAACAGTAAAGGCAAAAATAAAATCCAATACAAGCTACCGACTGTTCTACAGGGAAACAAACAAAGCTGCTGTAGTTCTGAAAGACTGGGATGTAAGGCGGGGGCTCCCCCTGCTGTTCATAAGTATGATTGTTTCCCTGGACTGTCTGGCAATTCCTGTCCATGGCAGTAAATGAAGAGAGAGAATTCTATTGCATACAGTCAGGTTTCTTATGAAAACAGTACACATTTTTTAATTTAAGTATATTGGAGATATGTTTCTTTTTCATTAAAGAACATAAAAATGGGATTTTATTTTATTTTTTTTGCTTGCACATGGCCTTTAATGACTAATCAGCCTTATATTGTGACTATATTTCTATGACACTATCAGGTGTATATTGTGAGTGGGTCCCTAAGCTCAGTAAGTGACAGCAGCACAGAGCATGTGAATCAGTGAATCAGTAGAAAAGAAGATGGGGAGCTACTGGGGCATCTACTGGGGAGACACAGATCTTTACTGCTAAAGGGCTGTGGTTGCCTTGGGCTGGTACACAAGCACAAAACATCATGTGCAACATTTCTACCTACTTCTTTAGTTAGGCTTTAGTTCTCCTTTAAAGGGATCCGGTCATGGGGAAAAAATGTTTTTTCAAAATGTATCAGTTAATAGTGCTGTTCCAGAAGAATTCTGCATTGAAATCCATTTCTCAAAAGAGCAAACAGATTTTTTTGTATATTTCATTTTTAAATCTGACGTGGGGCTGGACATATGGTCAATTTCCCAGCTGCCCCTGGTCATGTGACTTGCGCTCTCATAAACTTCAGTCACTCTTTACTGCTGTACTGCACGTTGGAGTGAGATCACCCCCCCCCCCCCAGCAGCCTAACAACAGAACAATGGGAAGGTAACCAGATAACAGCTCCCTAACACAAGATAACAGCTGCCTGGTAGATCTAAGAACAGCACTCAATAGTAAAATCCCATGTCCCACTACGTACTATTCAGTTACATTGAGAAGGAAAAACAACAGCCTGCCAGAAAGCAGTTCCCTCCTAAAGTGCTGGCACAAGTCACATGACCAGGGGCAGCTGGGAAATTGACAAAATGTCTAGCCCCATGTCAGATTTCAAAACGGAATATAAAAAAAATCTGCTTGCTCTTTTGAGAAATGGATTTCAGTGCAGAATTCTACTGGAGCAGCACTATTAACTGATGTGTTTTGAAAAAAATATGTTTTCCCATGACAGTATCCCTTTAAGTCATGGGCCCAGCCTGCTGTTTTGTGCAAGGCCCAGAGACGTGTGTCAGGTATAAACTGTGTCCTACTCACACACGTAACAGCCAGACTGTGCAGAGGAATCTCCGACTCACGTCCCCCTGCTCAGGAATGAGGATCTGGCACTGTTTCTTACTTAAAAAAGAAGCCTTACCTGAAGCCCGGAGGCAAGTCATGTTAATAAAGGAATCCTCCTCTTCTTCGTTCCTGCCTCTCTCCTTCCCCACTCCCACAGTCAGCTCAGCTGGGTGTGTACTGCACCCGACAACATGTCTCTGGACCTGGTGAGTGCACTTTTTCCTTCTCTGCTTCTGCTACAACGTTTATTGTCTTTTACAGTTTAACTCCAGCCAAGAGCCTCAAACTGTCTGTTCCAAGTGTCACTGATGTCTTGGCTCCTGACAGATTCGCCGCTTCCCATGTATTTGGCCCTAAGCAGCCACCGTATGGCACAGATTCAACCAACAAGCAGTTCCTGGCGATTTGAAAGCTTTATAGGCTTATTAGGCCTTTTATTTGGCTTTGCTCTACCTTTAGACATCTGTCTTGGCTACTGGGGCTTCTCTTATTATTGTTTTCATTTGGTTAACCCCTGCATGATTACTCTGATGAGCACAGACTTAGACTGTTCCAGCTGCTGTCGATCTATGACTCCCAAGATCCTTAGTGTGACTAATGTTGGCCATACACGGAGAGATCCACTCAGTTGACATCGCCAAACGGTCGGATCACAATCGAGAAGATACGGGTGGTTAGATCGCGGGACCACATCAACGAACAGATGTGGCTGCGATCCGACGGGATTTTTAGCCCCATCCGAGCGACATCTGGGCGATTTTCAGCTAGATATTAATTGGGGAAGACTGTCAAAGGGCCCCATACACAGGCCGATAAGCTGCCGATTCGGTTTGTCTGCAGCTTTTATCAGCCCATGAATGGCCACCTTAAAGGGCACCTATTGCAAAAAAAAAGAAAGTTACCCCCAACCAAAGGTGTGGGCTAAGAGCCCACATTCCAGTTGAGAAAATAAAAAAAAATGCCGCCCCCCCCCCGCGCGCTGGCGGTAGCAAACTCGCACCTGGAGTGCGCTCCCGTGCACTTAAAAAAAAAAAGCCACTTTGCACTATGCGCGTGACGTCACGCATGCATAATGCTCATGCGCTTCCACTGTCATGGCGGCTTGCACGCCCTCCAGGTGCGAGTTTGCTACCGCCAGCGCGGGGGGGGGGCGGCTTTTTTTTTTTTTTTATAAAGTACTGCTATCCCCAACCGGAATGTGGGCTCTATCAGCCCGCACCTTTGGTTGGGGATAACTTTTTTTTTGCGATAGGTGTCCTTTAAGTCTGCTTTTTAGGAAGAAAAATGGATTAGTCGCAGATCTTGCGATTCTTGCAACTCTAGTTGCAATGGCTTAATGTGCAGGAGGAATCCTGACCTACAGAAAGCTATTTCCTAGGTTTCATTACACCGTGTGTTTAGTTATGAATGTAATCTGCCATTGCAACACCTACTCTAAGGGCAGAACTACACGGCAGACTTCTGTGTGTTTTCTGTTGCATCCGACGCTGGGCGACAAAACGCCCGTGTCAAGTGGATCCGACCGGAACAAGGTAAAGTAATAGGAAGTCGGATGGTGTCGCAGGGTTGATCCGACGCAACACGACTGTCCGATGAAGACGCAGCTTCCAGCATTTTCATCAACTCTGCAACACTGTCCAACTTTCTATTACTTTACTTTGTTCCTGTCGGATCCGACTTGACGCTGGCGTTTTGTCGTCCAGCGTCTGATCCGACAAACGCACAGAAGTCTGCCGTGTAGTTCTGCCCGAAAACTCCAGAGGACTTTTAAACTGAAGGGTTGCAGCTGTTGCTGAACTGCATCTCCCCTTCCTCGGCCTCTTAGCCAGCCAGAGAATTGCTGTGACTGTGTCCATTTGTACATGATGTAATGCCAGCCCCTGGGAATCCAAAAATGCCATAAATACCCCATCCTTCCTCAAAAACTAGTTGGCTGGCCATAGACGTGCAGATTTGTTTTGTATTTTTGGAAATAATGAATAATCATATCAACAGTTTAGATACCATGGCAATTGCTCTTTCAAAGGAGAAAAAAAACACACGTGGTGCTTAGTTTTCCAAAGTTGCCGGAGTTTACTCGTCCTCGTGGGGCAACTTCGGAAAACGAAGCACTGCGCGTGTTTTAGCACAGGCGACTTTTCGTTTATAGCCTGTGCTATTACTATTAGTACGATGTAGAGAGTGATATTCTGAGACAGTTTGCAATTGGTTTTCATTTTTTATTGTTTGTGGTCTTATAGTTATTTAGCTTTTTATTCAGCAGCTCTCTAGTTTGCAGTGTCAGCAATTTGGTTTCTAGGGTACAAATTACCCTAGCAGCCCTGCATTGATTTGAATAAGAGGCTGGAATATGAATAGGAGATGGACTGAATAGAATGATAAGTAATAAAAAGTAACAATAACAATACATTTGTAGCCTTACAGAGCATTTGTTTTTAGATGGTGTCAGTGACCCCCATTTGAAAGCTGCAAAGAAGCAGAAGAAAATTGCAAATCATTAAAAAAACTATGAAAAATAAATAATGAAGACCAATTGAAAAGTTTCTTAGAATTGGCCCTTCTACAATGTACTAAAAGTTAACTTGAAGGTGAACCACCCCTTTAAACGATCGTTTTGAAACAATCGTGGTCTCACGATAACCATTGGATCTTTCAAAAGTCTTTACGTTTATGGCCAGCTTTAGGGAGCTGTTATCTGGTTACCTTCCCATTGTTCTGTTGTTAGGCTGCTGCAGTAAACTGCAACTGAAGTTTATTAGAGCACAAGTCACATGATTTGGGGCAGCTGGGAAATTGACAATATGTCTACCCTCAAGTCAGATTTCAAAATTAAATCTAAAAAAATCAATTTGAAGTGAATTTGATAAAATCTCCCACTTTTCTGCCTCCTCAAATGCCAGTGTCTGACCACCCACTCACCAGGGGTACCGACTAGATGAGATTTTATTTTTGTATTGTCTTAAAAATGACTACCCTCCTTGACTCCAGCCATACCCCTAAACACAAAGTCCGTGCAACCTGGACTTCAGATCCTCACCAATGAACCCTCACCATCTAATCTGTACTTTATGCTGTGTGGCAACATTCATTATATGAACCGCTTTTTTGGCTAATGTCTCGTACTGACTATGAGTGGTGATTTCAAGATTTATCATACTCTGGCAGGTTTTAGGTGAGGAATAGTCTAATTCAAGTTCTTAGAGGGCCAAATTGTGGTATACGTCAATAGGAGAAGTCCAGGGATCAGTTTGGAGATGTTTGCAGCCTTCCTGACATACAAGTTTTTTTTTTTATGAAAAACTCTAATTTGATTTGAATTTTCCCCTGAGTTTTAAAAATTCAGTTTTTATAATAAATTTCAATTGGTCAAATTTCGAGTTGGGTTGGTCGGAAGAAAATCGAACCCTCCTTCCGATATCGTGGCCAGATATCAATCAGGAAGACCCGTCGGAAGCCCCCAAACATGGTTACATAAGCTGTCAAATTGGTCTAAACCGATATCAGCAGCTTTATCTGCCCTTGTATTGCCTAGGACGACCCCTAAGCTTAGCTTCTCAACAGCTGCTCAGAGCCCACTGAGCATGTGAGTGTAACAGACACTTTCCAAGATGGTGACCCCCTGTGACAAGTTTCAAGTCCTGGATCATTGCTGCTATTGACAAGCTGAAACGTTAGGCTGGTGCAACAAGCTCCATATATAAAACATGCCATTTTTAGCCATATTCATTTTTAGGGTTTAGTTCTCCTTTAAAGGGGAGCTCAACACCGAAATAATATTGTAGTGAATATGCAGAAGGGCTGTCCCAAGCACCCTTATAATATGTTTATTTTTTTTCGTCTTTCTTTGTTGTGCAGGACTGTTCCCAGGCATGAAATATAGATTGCAATCTGGTTGTCAGGGCTTAATTACCCTAGTAACCAGGCAGCAGCATGGAAGACATAATTCAGGACGAATACTTAACAGCCTGCGCATAAAAAATAAGAAGTTACAAATACAAATTAAAACAATTTGGGCGCCTGCTTCCAATAGCCAGATATTTAGATATTGGCTTATGAAAATGTTGTATTGTTCCTCTAGAGCTTTTGTAGAATAAGAAGCTGAACCCCTTCCCAGGCACTGCTTTGGCCCCCTAAAAGGGCACCTGTTTTCTCAAAATAGTATCCCAACCCAAAGGTGAGGGCTAATAGAGCCTGCACTCCAGTTGGGAGTAACAGTAGTTTTTTATTAAATTGGACCGCCAGCACTAGCACATGCACCCGGAGATTCTGGTGATGAATTAGGCCACACCTTTGCTTGGGGGAAATGTTTTCAGCCAACAGGTGCCGTTAAAGGGGAACTATCGTGAAAATTAAATATACATTTCATCACAATTAAATAAGACGCGTTCTAAATACAATCCATTAAATATTCTGTACCGTTTCTGAAATAATCATGTTTATGTTCACTATTCCTCTCTCAGCATCTGGGATGCATCAAAATCCAGGATTTGATTCAGTTCGGTATTCTGCCATTTTCAGCAGAATTCAGATTCGGCCAAATCCTTGTGCCTGGCCGAACTGAATCCTTAAAATCATGTGACTTTTCGTCACAAAACAAGAAGGTAAAAAAATTTTTAGACACACTTACCCTTCCTCTAACTAATTTGTATTTGCAAATTAGGGTTCAGATCCGGTTCGATATCCAGCCGAATCTTTCACAATGGTTTTGTGGGTTCGGCCGAATCCAAAACAGTGGATTCAGTGCATCTTCTCCATTTTGTCTTCATGTAGCAGTTGGGTGTCAGATATTCATTGACAGTTACATCCAACATATCTTATAGGGGGGCTCCTTTTGCCTAGAAGATGTATTCGAGCTCACTCTTTTAAACTCACCAGACATCATGTCTCTCTACATGCAGCAGTTGGGTGTCAGATATTCATTGTTAGATCCAATATATCTTATAGGGGGGCTCCTTTTGCCTAGAAGATGTATTAGAGCTCACTCTTTTAAACTCACCAGACATCATGTCTCTCTACATGCAGCAGTTGGGTGTCAGATATTCATTGACAGTTACATCCAATATATCTTATAGGGGGGCTCCTTTTGCCTAGAAGATGTATTAGAGCTCACTCTATTAAACTCACCAGACCTCATGTCTCTCTACATGCAGAATTTGTGCAAAAGCCAGTTATTTTGTTAGATTTTGTTTGTACTGGAATCAGTTATTTGAGTGAGCACAAGTTACATGACTGAGGGTAGCTGGGAAACTGACAATATGTCTAGCCCCATGTCTGATATTAAATATAAAAAAAATTTGTTTGCTCTTTTGAGAAACCGATTTCAGTGCAAAATTCTGCTGGAGCGGCACTATTAACTGATGCGTTTTGAGAAAAAAAAAATGTTTTCCCATGAAAGTATCCCTTTAATGTAGCAGTAAGTAGCGTGAGTAGCCTTTCTCTTCCTTCCTGCAGGCTTGAAAAATCGCTAGTGGTAGGGCACTTGCGGCGCTTCATTTTTCCCAAAAAGGAAAACTTCGAGCGACTTCTGAAAACGAAGCAACACGAGTGCCATCCCGTTGGCGACTTTTCATTCAAGCCGGCAGGAAGACATGGGAGGGGCAGTTTGGGTTTTTCGGGATTCAGGATTGTCGCCCCAAAGAAGAGGCGATAAGTCGCCAGGCGACTAAGTTTCCCCAAATTTGCCCATGTGCCCCCACCTTTAAAGTGAATGGCTGACCTGCAAGAAACTTGAGGGGCCCCATGATGTTTACAGGTTATGGGCTTTTCTGTTCTCTTATCTAATTGCACCATTGCCCTTGAAGATCTCAGAAGGTAATTGATTCAGTAGGTAATTGCCTATAATTGGGCTTTTCTTTTATCTAGGGAAATCGTATGTCATCAATCAGCAGACAATTTATATACTACTAAGTCAGAGATTCTTGGCAAACTGAGCATGCTCAAGCCCTAGCCCTGGAGGTTTAAGCTGAAAACAGGAAGTCTGATACAGAAGCCCATGTGACACAATAGAAGGAAAGAAATGCTGTGTTTCTTTTGATAGAGGACTCAGAGCAGCATTACTTTGAGGGTTTACTGGTGTATTTATATAAACCTTTCTGATAAAGCTCTTGGCTTTAGCCTTTCCTTCTCCTTTAAAGGGGAAAACTATAATTATTTAGAGAGAGAAACAAAACTCAACTTTTAAAGATTTATCATGCTCTGCAGCTGCTAAAAATCCAAATCCGAAAAAAAAACTCCAGCTAAAACCTGTGAAAATCATATAGAAGTCAATGATAGATGGGCCCTTTAACAATTGGAACATGTTTTTTTTTTTTTTACCTTCAGGATTCTCAATAGCTTTGGGCTGTTTGCACTGGTTTTCATTAGAGTCTGATAAATTCAGGTTCAGTTCAATAAAGGCGAGAGTTTGGGGGATCATTTGAAAAAGTCACAAGATTCAAATTTGTCATGACTTTTTCTTGTACATTCGTGATTCGGCCTAATCTTTGCCAGTACAGCCCTACTTCTAATACCCTCTTATTTTCCAACAAGGGGTACTTTATTTATTATAATTACGGATGCACTGAATCCACTGTTTTGGATTCAGCCGAATCCTTCGATTTGGCCGAATACTGAACCAAATCTGAATAAGCAAATTAGGTGTGAGAACGGGGTTGTTCACCTTCCAAACTCTTTTTTTCCATTCCGTTGTTTTCAGATTGTTCTCCAGAAATAAAGATATTTTTTCAATTGCTTTCCATTTTCTACAGTTTACCCAAAATTAAATTTTAAAGTTTACTGATCCAGGAGCTAGTGATGTGTGGGCCGGCCCATTCCTTGGGGAACTCAGCGGGTCGGGAAGCTACTGGCCAACCTCGAACTCCTCTTCAAGGGAGGCGGGTTGAGCTCTACTCCTGTTCTCCCCACCGGCCACCTTCAAATGCCTGCTTCCAACGCATGCTTCTGGCTTTATAGCCGTGTGACTGCTCACCCTGCCCCTTTTGTGACATCATCAGCAGTTTAGTGTGGGTCTATAAAAAGAACCCGGAAGTTTGATGCGGGCTGGCGCAGGTTGCGGGTGTGGGTCGGGAAAAACGTGACCCATTCATCACTACCATGAGCATCGGTTACAATTTGATCCATTTAGTTGATACATTTAGTTGATGCATTGCATTCATTATTTGATACAGCAGCATCTGTGGAATATCAGCTACTATTGTATCAATTCAGCTGCCTGTAATGAAACTCAGGTATTCTGTTCAGCGGGGACAAAGACAAGAAACGTATCAACTAAATGTATCAATTTAGAACAGTTAAAGCATCGGCTTTAGAAGGTGAAAAATAAAACTTTTACACTTCAATATCACAAAAACAGTCACAAATAGAAAATGGAAAGTAATTGGAAAAAGTCTTTATTTCTGTTGAACAATCTGAAACCGACGAAACTAAAAAAAAGCGTTTGGATGGTGAACAACCCCTTTAACACAGGATTCAGGATTTTGTTTTCCCATTCTATTTCCAAAGGCCCTTGATTAATTGACAGTGTTTATCTCATTGTTGTACCAAAACCGCAAGACTGCTTAACAACAATACCCTGAAGTTTGAGTCTGGGGTTGTGGTTGGGAAGTGGTGAGTCTTACTTTACTTCTCATGGCCACATAATGGCTTTCTCCAGCTCTTAATGGCAACTAGAGGAGGCCTCGATAACAGGCCACAGTCTTATAGAGATTAATTGCAAATATAGAGATTGTTATTGCTATCTATTGAGTGGTCATTTATGTTTGTATTTGTACTGGCATTTTATTAAAGTTATATTTTGTTATAACAAATGGGTCGGTAACCTTAAAATGCCAGAAGTGCTAATATATCTTATATAATACACAAAAGCTGTGAATTTCCTGTATATTAGAAACGGTGAGTTCTGATGTCATCACTTATAAACGGTGAGTTCTAAAGTCATTTCTGTCACATGACTCACTGAAACTTGTGTATTATAATAAATAAAGTACCCCC
>CM044440.1:128676250-128688641 GCA_024363595.1 Xenopus borealis | reverse complement strand
AACATGTTTCCCTTTAAACACTGGGTAGACATACAAAATCCATAATACAACACAATGCAAAAGTTATATAAGTAAGCGGTGACAATAAAGGTTTCATTAGGTAAAGCAAGCGACATCAACATCATAGTTTAGTCCCATTGGTTGTCTGTCAGGCATCTTGCTGTAATTATTATAGACATAATTATCTCTATTTGGGAGAGAACAGCAAGATGCCTCACATGGCGGTGGAATCAGAATTCTTATTGGTCAGTTTTTTTGCATTTATAATGAAGTTTTCGATCAGTAGAATTCTCATTGGTGAATTTCCTTGTAATTATGGTTTTCATGTAACTTCTATAGAAAATTAGGAGGCGTTGTGGGCGGCATTACAGTTGGGTTTACAGCCCCTTCAAAGGGCCAGAGTATGCTAAATAATGAAATTCAAATTAGAATTTAAAAAAAAAAAAAAACTCAAATTGAATTTTAAAGGGATACTGTCATGGGAGAAATGGTTTAGTGCTGCTCCAGCAGAATTCTGCGCTGAAATCCATTTCTCAAGAGCAAACAGATTTTTTTTATATTTCTTTTTGAAATCTGACATGGGGCTAGACTTATTGTCAGTTTCCCAGCTGCCCCAAGTCATGTGACTTGTGCTCTGATAAACTTCAATCACTCTTTACTGCTCTACTGCAAGAGTGATATCACCCCCTCCCTTTCCCCCACCCAGCAGCCTAAAAAAAGAACAATGGGAAGGTAACCAGATAACAGCTCCCTAACACAAGATAACAGCTGCCTGGTAGATCTAAGAACAACACTCAATAGTAAAACCCATGTTCCACTGCGTACTATTCAGTTACATTGAGATGGAAAAACAACAGCCTGCCAGAAAGCAGTTCCCTCCTAAAGTGCTGGCACAAGTCACATGACATGGGGCAGCTGGGAAATTGACAAAATGTCTAGCCCCATGTCAGATTTTAAAATTGAGAAATGGGTTTCAGTACAGAAGTCTACTGGAGCAGCACTATTAACTGATGTTTTTTGAAAAAAAACATGTTTTCCCACAACAGTATCCCTTTAGCAATTCCCTAGTTGAATTTGACCGTTTTGGCCATAAAAAATGTCGAAAATTCAGATTTTCAGTTCGACGCTTGATGAATCTGTCCTTTAGTATCACCTAAGGCTAAGTGAGATCTCTGCCTCAGCCTGTGATTATTTACACATATAAATTAAAAGGTTCATGGTGTAAGTGTTGCAGCTGAATTGTTTGTTCACTTTCTACAGCACCAAAGCCAGAACTTTGCATCGGAGAGAGAAAATTAACTCCAGTGAAAACAGAAGAGAAAGGTAACGAGGGGCCTTGGGTAGAATCAAGTCATTGTGAATATTTCATATTCTGTGTTTTTTCTAATGAAGGGATTCCATTCTCTTCCAACCCACATGCTTTTCTTCCATTCTCTGGGACTTCAGTAGTCTGGAGTAAGCCTTAAAGGGGAAGTCAACCCTCCCAGCTCAAAACCCCTCCACCTCCCCCCCTGCTATTGCCCCTAACCTGTTAATTACCCCAAAGTCCAGGTCCCCTGCAGGCAAGTTCATGGGTCCCGCAATGTCTTCTTCCTTGATCCGACAGCGTTTGGCGGCACATGTGCAGTAGTACCAACCGGCAAATGCGTCCTACTGCGCATGCGCCGACGGATCAAGGAAGAAGATGGTGCGGGACAAGATGGCGCCCGTCATTCTGCCTGAAGGGTACCTGGACTTGGGGTAATTAACAGGTTAGTGCCAGATATTGGTTCGGCAGGTTAAAAACCCAGTCAGATCGCGGGCGCCTCTCTGCGTGTATGCGGTCCCGCGATCCGCCGCCCATATGGCTCCATTACATGTTCCTGTTCTGCTCGTATCTGCATTCACGCAGCCGCCATCTTTGTAAAGTAACTGACACTTCCTCTGCCTTTTAGCGCATGCACATAAAATAAAAGGTTGACCCCCCCCCCAGGAGCGCGTCACTAATGACGTAGCGCTCATTACTAAGCAGCTCACTACTGGCAGCACGAGCACGCAAAAAAAGAGTAGCGCTGCTAGAGAATTTATTTATAAAGTCTTGTCCCCTCGCTGCGCAACGCAAGCAATAGATGCTGCCTCTTTGCTGTCCCCAGTATAATCAGAAATATAATTCTTGTGTGTGTCCTTTGCACAAAGACCCTTCTATTCTGATTGGCTGGGGGCACATGTTCATAGGGGCCAATGATGATGCGCGCATAGCCAGATTTACATGTGCCTCATCATCATAGGGAGAGAGGCAGCGCCCCTAACACACGTGCATTAGACTTTAATTGTGCCCAATGCGCAGGGAGGAAGACTCCTGCATTATGTCTGATGTCACCGGAGTCGCACGCTGCAGTCTGCGCAGACCATCTTGCTTCTACATGACCCCAGGGAGACTTTCAAATAGGGATGCACCGAATCCACTATTTTGGATTCGGCCGAATCCTTCCTGAAAGATTCCAGTGAATACGGAACCGAATCCGAACCCTAATTAGCATATGCCGATTCGGTTCGGCCAGGCAGAAGGATTCGGCCGAATCCTGCTTAAAAAGCCCGAATCCTGAACTGAATCCTGGATTCGGTGCATCCCTACTTTCATTCAGTCCACCAGACTTCTGATAGAAAGCGATTTATGTTTTGCCTTTCCTTCTCCTTTAAAGGTATAGTTGCAAACGAGGGAGCATGGCAGTAAAGCAGGTCCTGACCCTTCTACACCTTAATTGCTGCCATACTGAGAATCAAAATGAATTGCCAGGTGCTATGTCTTCCCAGCTTAAAGGCATTTATCATGATTTTTATGAAGATGGGGGGAGGGGTGACATCACTCCACCTTGTAGTTCAGAGTTACTGAGGTTTATCAGAGCACAAGTCACATGACTTTGGTCAGCTGGGAAACGGACAATATGTCTAGCCCCATGTCAGATTTCAAAATTAAATATAACAAAAAATCTGTTTGCTCTTTTGAGAAACTATTAGCTGACGCATTTTGAAAAAAAATCCCCATGACAGTATCCCTTTAATAAACTGCTCCTTGGCAGTTTAACTCTATATTTTATATTATTTTTTTTCCCCTGCACCCTGACCTAGTAATCATTGCTTCTGTTGTGATGGAAAGGACTGATTTTGTATTCTATAACTGGTGGCTTTCGCTCCGTTTTTCAGGAGATCTGGGATGTGTATATCCGGTGTATATCCGGTGTATATCCGGTGTAAATCCGGTGTATATCTGGTGTATATCTGGTGTAAATCCGGTGTATATCTGGTGTATATTTGGTGGGATATACGTTTACTAGTGGAGTGTATTCCATTGAATCATGGTTTGATGCACGTTCTTTTTGGTTTATAATAAAATAACTGCTTGATTATTTTATCGATGCAGATGAAAAGCCATTGTTGGACCTTAAACCTCCCAAACCCGCAGCTCCTCAGGTGCCACCAAAGAAGCCAAGTCTTGCAAGCAAGAGTAATAGTCTCCTGAAACCAGCAGTAATCCCTCCCAAGCGTCCAGAAAAGCCAGCCTTTGCCTCACCAACCTCCAAGTAAGTCTTCTATATTGCTTCCTAAAGCTTTGACACATCTGTATATATATTTATATATATATATATATATATATATATATATATATATTTGTTAATTCATTGCCTAATTCATTGCCAAATTCCAGCACATCCCTATGTTTTTTTTTGCTCAAATAGTTGTATTGGTTCCTATGGTTTCTGACATTTTCTAGGTATGCAGTCCAGCCGCACCTGTTGCTTTAATAAATACTTATCCAGTTACCATTTCAATCCAGGTTCGGGACCAGTAACGTAACTACTTTTCCGTTCTAATGCGCATGCGTCTGTCCAGGGAAATGCGCATCAGCGCGAAGACGGAAGTATTAATCTCTGCATGGTGCTCACTTCTATACCCCGGGGCTGGTGCAGATTTCGCCTGATAGGAGCACCGGCCCTGGGTTTGAGTTACGTAGCTATATGTTTGGCACCCCCAAGTGTACCCAGGCTTTTCTTCTCCTTTTCAAAATGCATCTGTTAACAGTGCTGCTCCAGCAAAACTCTGCACTGAAATCCATTTCTCAAAAAAGCAAACATTTTTTTTAATATTTAATTTAGAATTCTAATCTATCATGGGGTTAGACATCTTGTCAGTTTCCCAGCTGCCCCAAGTCATGTGGCTCTGATAAACTTCAATCACTCTTTACTGCTTTACTGCAAGTTGGAGTGATTTTTTATTCTGCACAGTCTATCTATTTACCCAGTTTTTATATTTATACTGAACTGTTTTAAAGGAGAAGGAAAGGCTAAAACTAAGTAAGCTTTATCAGAAAGCTCTGTATAAATACACCAGTAAACCCTCAAAGTAATGCTGCTCTGAATCCTCTGTCAAAAGAAACACAGCATTTGTGTCCTTCTATTGTTATTCTATTTCCTTCACATGGGCTTTTGTATCAGACTTTCAGGTTAAACCTCCAAGGCTAGGGCTTGAGCATGCTCAGTTTGCTCCTCTCTCCATCTTCCCCTCCCTCTTGTAATCTGAGCCCAGAGCTGAGTGAGCAGGGAGAGACTAAGGCAGGAAATGATGTCACAGCAAGCTAATGTGGCAGCTGCTATCCTAAACAAACACATCGCTTCTAGAGCTGTTTACTCAGTTATGGAAAAGCATTCTGCAGAATAAATCTTTTGGCAATAAACTGCTTCGGTAGCTTTCCTTCTCGTTTAACAGAAATAAAAGTAGATCTCTTTCAACATCAGACATGATCTTTAAAGTGGACCTGTCACCCCAAAAAAATATTCAAATTCCTATTTCATCAAATTAGTCAAGCCAAATGAACATTAATTACAATATATAAATTATTTGGATCTTGTTTTCTTCAGTCTGTGAATTCATAATTATAGCAAGCAGGCAGGAGCCATTTTGTGGACACTGTTATTAAGGCAAGCCTTGTATCATCTCAGAATCTTGTTTGTGCACCAGAATGGGGGACCCAATGTCTATCCCCATGTCCTGGCTACACAATTAAATGGTTAAGAGAACTGGGGGAATGTGTGGGGAGCAGTGACATGTAGGAAGTGCTGAATGGAAAGTGAAAGTAATTATCTGCCTAAGGCATAGAGGAGTGGCAGACAATATTTGATTGACAGCTAAGATTTTTAATGAGCTTAAAACAGCTATGAATGCTTTAATAAAAATTTTAAATTGGATTTCATGTTTAATTTGAAAAGGACTTTTATTATACAGATTTTTGTGTCTGGGTGACAGGTCCACTTTAAGGACTAAAAGATAGCATAACTGCTGTAGAATTGTAACTGTTGCTTTAACCGGCTTAGATGGATACTTTTTTACCTCTCCCCAAGATCCCAATGGCTGGCTGTACAGTAGTTAATGTTCCTTTATGAGAATAGTATAATTATACGTTGAATTATATGTAACTAAATTAGTCTAACTATGATGTATCTAAATTACTAGCCCCACAAGTAATAAGGGCATTGAGAAGTTCACTTCTAATAGGCTTTTTAGCCAAACCAGGTAAAGACAACAGATGGGCTAATCTCACAGCGGATATCAAAATTCCATCCGTCCAATATTCTCACTCGGAAATGTGGCATAGTAAGGTAGTGGCAGGCTACCAGACAGGGGTTTATCAGGCACCCAATCTTAAAGGGGTTGTTCACCTGTGAGTTAACTTTTAGTATAATGTAGGTGATATTCTGAGACAATTTGCAATTGGTTTTTATTTTTTATTGTTTGTGGTTTTATAGTTATTTAGCTTTTTATTCAACAGCTCTCTAGTTTGCAGTCAGCAATTTGGTTTCTAGGGTACAAATTCCCCTAGCAACCCTGCATTGATTTGAATAAGAGACTGGAATATGAATAGGAGATGGACTGAATAGAATGATAAGTAATAAAAAGTAACAATAACAATACATTTGTAGCCTTACAGAGCTTTTGTTTTTAGTTGGTGTCAGTGACCCCCATTTGAAAGCTGCAAAGAAACAGAAGAAAATTGCACATCATTAAAAAACTATGAAAAATAAATAATGAAGACCAATTGAAAAGTTTCGTAGAATTGGTCCTACAATATACTAAAAGTTAACTTGAAGGTGAACCACCCGTTTAACAGCACTAAGTTTAGAGACTCTATTAAGATCACAGTAATGTTTCATTTCAGAGCTGCCCTAGATCAGTAGAAGTGAAGAAGTAGAAGCTGGAAAGGCAGATTTTTCATATTTTGCTTGTTATGTTTCAGGCCTAATGGAGATTTACTGCTCAGTCGCCCCAAGCCAGAATCAGAGACTCTTAATAAGGCAAAGACAGAGCTTGACCAACAGGTTCTAAGTCGGCCAAAATCAGCAGAAGCAGAACCACACAATAAAGCAAAAACAGACCTCGAACAGATTCTGTGCCGACCAAAAACAGAAGTGGAACCGCACGGTAAAACAAAAACTGATCCGGAACAGATTCTGAACAAGCCAAAGTCAGAGTCGGAACCTCTTAGTAAAACAAAGATGGATCTAGAACAGATCCTGAGCAGACCAAAATCAAACGGGGAACATCATAACAAAACAAAAATGGACCTGGAACATATTCTGAGCAGGCCAAAGTCAATGGAAGTAGAGCCAGCAACTAAAAGCCCCAGAGATGGTAAGTAAATATTAGGTATGAGATCCATTATCCAGAAAGCTCTCAATTACAGAATATCTGCCTCCCATAGACTCGGTTATCTAAATAATCCAAATTTTTAAAAATGATTTTCTTTTTCTGTGTAATAATAAAACAGTAGCCTTAGCTTTATATATTTATGGGAGCTTGGCTTAAAGGTCAAGTAAACCTTTAAAATAAGCGAATATAAAATTGATGAGGGGGCTATTCTAAGCACTTTTGTAATTTACATTTATTTATTATGTTTTTATTCCAAGATATTAAGGGATACATGTACTGTTAATATGAATGAATTATGTTACAACTGTGCCACCTGCTGGTCAGTTCCCCACCAGTCTGACCAGCAAGTAGTCAAGGAAGTTGTCAGGAGAAAGAAAGAAGCTGCTCTGATGTTCTTCTGATTAGGAAAAAAAATTATAAACCTTTCTGAAATCTTTCCTAAGCAGAAGAACATCAGAGCAGCCTCTTTCTTTCTCCTGACAACTTCCTTGGAATAGGAATAGAGGACGCTCTTGAAGTTATTCTGCTTAGGAAAGATGTGAGAAAGGTTTCTAATTTTTTTCTTAAAGGGCAAGGAAAGGCAAAGAAATAAAATCCCATTTTTACTTTCTTTAAAGAAAAAGAAACCTATCTCCAATATACTTTAGTTAAAAAATGTGTACTGTTTTTATAAGAAACCTGATTGTATGCAGTTTAATTCTCCCTTCATTTACTGCTGTGTATAGGAATTGTCATACAGTCCCTAACTTCTGGCAGGGAAACAATCACACTTATGAACAGCAGGGGGAGCCCCCGCCTTACTTAACAGCCATGCAGAACTCAAGCAGCTTTGTTTTTTGATCATTTATGACGACCCCTAAGAAGCCCAGACCACACTGAGCATGTGTATGTAGTCTAGTCTTGTAAAGATGTATAACAAAGTTACAAGATGACAGCCCCCTGTGGCCAACTTTGAAAGCATAAATCATTTGTTTGATTAGGCTTGTGGTGCAGTAAGTTTATGTTTAGTATACAAAATACACCATTTCTACCCTTATTCTATTTTACACTTTCCTTGCCCTTTAAGCAGAAGAACATCTGAACAGCTTCTTCTTTCTCCTGACAAATTCCTTGACTACTTGCTGGTCAGACTGGTGGGACACTGACCAGCAGATGGGGCTGTTGTGTATCCCTTAATAATCTTGGAATAAAACCAAAATGAATGTACATTGCAAAAGTTCTTAGAATAGCCCTCTCATCAATTTTACATATTTCTTTTTTTTTTTAAAGGTTAACTTATCCTTTAATATTCTGTTTTTTGCATGGATATGCACCTTGATGTATTGTAGAGGGTTGCTTGTGTGTAAGCCAGGGCAGTTAAATTTCCAATTAATAATGTACATATAGGGAGGGTCCCCTTGGTAAGTAGCACCTCTGCTGATCAAACGCCCAGTGGCGCCTCAAGCGTTAAGAGGGAGGAGCCATAGGTCAACAGAGTGCAGCGATAACATCTCTTCAGCTACAGTAGCCTAATCTCTAGCCATTTGATACTCATCTCTCATACATACTCATATTTCCTTTAAATGCTTCTAATAACCCGATGCCCTGTAGTACAATGGCAGCTGCTATGTAGCCAGTGTTATTCCTACTAACGTCATGTTTCTGCTGTGCATGCCCAGGCTTTCCGTTCCTTTGACAAAAGTTTTTTTTTGTTTTTTTTCTGCTTTGCAAAGTAATTTTTGTTTCAAAATCTCTTTTCTAGACAATCCTTCTCCTTGACTTTTCTTTCCAGATTTTGTTTCCTATCCTGTTTGCCATGTTTCCCTTCTTTCGTGTCAGGAACTTACCCTACCCTCCTTCATTTTGGTAAGATCATATTCTCTCACGGAAATTCTGCTGAAATCATCGATAACGGTAGAACCGGTTACTGGTCTTTTCTTCTGCCACTATCCTTCTGCCTGATGTAATATTCCTTGTGTGTCATTTTAGGGGCTAATGTGATCCTTGGGGCGGGGGTCAACCTGCAGTTGTCTTCAGCAGCTCTTAGGATAAGTACAGCTTAAAAATAAGTGGTTATAAAATTGATGTGGGTGCTATTCTAAGCACTTTTGCCGTGTACTTCTCATTCTTTCTTTTTTTTATTCCGAGATATTAAGGGAAACGTACTGTAACATGAATGAATTTTGTTACAACAGCGCCACCTGCTGGTCATTTTCCCACCAGTCTGACCACCAAGTAGTCAAGGAAGTTGTCAGGAGAAATAAAGAGGCTGCTCTGATGTTCTTCTGCTTGGGAAAAAAATACAAAACTTTCTTTTAAAGGGATACTGTCATGGGAAAACATCAATTAATAGTGCTACTCCAGCAGACTGAAATACATTTCTCAAAACAGCAAACAAGTCAAGGGAACTGCTTTCTGGCAGGCTGTTGTTTTTCCTTCTCAATGTAACTGAATGTTTTGCAGTGGGACATGGGTTTTTACTTTTAAGTGCTGTCCTTACATGGCGAGATCCGCTAGTTTGGCGATGTTGCCAAACGAATGGATCTCTCCCCGATAGGCCCACAATGAGGTGGGCGATATCGAGCTGATCCGATCGTGGGCCCTAGGGCCCAACAATCAGATCATAACGCAGGGGATAAGTGTGGTATACGAACAGATGCGGCTGTGATCCGACAGGATTTTTAGTCCTGTGCGATCGACATCTGGCCGACTTTGGGCCAGATATTGATCAGTTAATCCCGTTGGAGGGTCCCACGTCTGTCGCCAGCTTTTATCGGCCCATGTATGGCCACTTTTAGATCTACCAGGAAGCTGTTATCTTGCTTTAGGGACCTGTTATTTGGTTACCTTCCATTGTTCTGTTGTTAGGCTGCTGGGGAGGGGGTGATATCACTCCAACTTGCAGTAAAGAGTGATTGACGTTTATCAGAGCACAAGTCACATGACTTTGGGCAGCTGGGAAATTGACAAAATGTCTAGCCCCATGTCAGATTTCAAAACTGAATATAAAAAAAATCTGTTTGCTCTTTTGATAAATTGATTTCAGTGCAGAATTCTGCAGGAGCAGCACTATTAACTGATGTTTTTTGAAAAAAAATTCCCATGACAGTATCCCTTTAACTTTCCTAAGCAGAAGAACATCAAGCAACCTCTTTCTTTCTCCGGACAACTTCCTTGACTACTTGGTGGTCAGACTGGTGGGAAACTGACCAGCAGGCGGCGCAGTTGTAACAAAGTTCATTCATATTAAAAGTACATGTATCCCCTTAATATGTTGGAATTAAAATAAAAAATAATGATTGTAGATTACAAAAGAGCTTAGAATAGCCTCCTTGTCAATGTTAGATTCACTAACTTAACTTAACTTTGCTCCTGGGGGGAGATCACATTGAGGAGGATCCAGTTAGATGGCCCTCGACTAACTACTGTTTGGTGAGTCTTCAGTGATGTGATTCTGGAGGCCTGGGGTTCTTTTCAGGCTTTAGTTCTCCTTTAACGATACGTTCTTGCACTGAGATGTAGAGAGAAAGAGAGATGAGAACTGTTTTTGGATATTTATCAGAGATTAAAGGGGTGGTTCACCTTTGAGATAACTTTTAGTAAGATGTAGAGCGTGATATTCAGACACCTTTTGCTTTTTTTGTTTTTGAGCTTTTTGTGCAGCAGCTCTTCAATTTGCAATTTCAGCAGTCTGTTGGTATGGTCCAAATTCCCCTAGCAACCATGCACTGATTTGAATAAGAGACTGGAATATGAATAGGAGAGGCCTGAATAGAAAGATGAGTAACAAAAAGTCGCAATAACCATAAATGTGTAGCCTTACAGAGCGTTTGTTTTTTAGAAGGGGTCAGCGACGCCCATTGGCAAGCAGCAAGCCGAAAAAGGCAAATAACTATAAAAAGAAATAATGAAAAACAATAAAAAAAATAGCTATTGACCATTCCACAACCTAAAGGTGAGCCACCCCTTTAAAGAAGAAGGAAATCTACTGAGGCAGTTTATTACCAATATATTAGCCACAATAGTGCAAACTAGAACACACTATTTATTCTGTATAAAATGCTTTACCATACCTGAATAAACAGATCTAGAAACTGTTTAGGATAGCAGCTGCCAAATTAGCTTGCTGTGACATCACTTCCTACCTTAGTCTCTCCCTGCTCACTCATAGCTCTGGGCTCAGATTACAGGAGGGAGGGGGAGATGGAGAGAGGAATAAACTGAGCATGCTCAAGCCCTAGCCCTGGAGGTTTAAGCTGAAAACAGGAAGTCTGATACAGAAGCCCATGTGACACAATAGAAGGAAAGAAATACTGTGTTTCTTTTGACAGAGGACTCAGAGCAGTATTACTTTGAGGGTTTACTGGTGTATTTATATAGACCTTTCTGATAAAGCTTTCCTAATGTTAGCCTTTCCTTCTCCTTTAATGTAGATCAGGGCAGTTTGTAAAATGTAAAAGGCAGTTTTTGCACAGGAATCTATCCGTATTGGCTGAATTATTTACTTCTGGTTCATTAGAACTACAGGGTGGTGGGTTTTGACATCTGTGCTTTGTGGGGCATCAAGTTGCTAGTGGTGCTATGTGCGTCATTGTGGCCCCATGTCAGTCAATAGCAGGCACCCCCAACTTGTTTTAACCGTGATCCACTCTCTAATGTAAAAGCAGTTGGAGAACAACACCAGCATGAAAATGTTCCTGGAGGTGCCCAATAAGGGCCATGATTGGCTATTTGGTAGCCCCTATGTGGACTGGCAACTCACAGGAGACACCTGGTTTTTATGCAACCAAAACTTACCTCCAAATCTGGAATTCAAAAATAAACAGCTGCATTGAGACCACTGGGAGCAACATGCAAAGGGTCGGTGAGAAACATACAGTTCAGGAGCCACTGGTTGGGGGTCGCTGGGTTATTGTATTGGTTGAGGCTCCTGTCTATGGGAAGTATTGATCAACATATTTGCTCGAGACTTTACTAGTAATGAGCAGAGAACTATAGGCAAAACCGTACATTTGAAGTTTGTCATAAAAGCCTCATGATGATAAACTTGTACCCACAGAAAGAAATAGAGATGGAGGCTCAGAACATTATTCAAGCTTTTGGAGATATCTCATTGCTTGGCTGGGGTACCCCAAGGCACGTTTCAATTCTATAGTCACTATTATTGTCTGGAAATAGGTGTGGAAACATTGGAAACTGCTTTGTGTGTCTCAAAGGATAAGTAAACCATATACGTGGTTGTTTAATTCATGAGGATGCTATTCTAAGCACTTTTGTTATTAACATTCATTAATTTTGTATTTAATTCCAAGATATTACAGACACTGACACCTGAAATTAAACTTTTTTTTTTTTTACATCTATTATTATATTGGCTTTGAAAGCTACTTGTAACTTTGCCATAAAGTATTTGCACGATGCTTTTACATTACCTGTCTGCTCCCCCATGTTCCTGTATGAGGGGGCTGCCATATTTGTGCAGCAGGAGTCCGTTAGCAATAGAAACTGTAACTAACAGGCTGAGATGGGACAGTCAGGTTGGCAAAGTCAGAGTGTCAGGCTTAGGAACTTCAACTAACAATTAAATACAAAAACAAACCCCTAAGCACAAAATGATCAACATGACCTATAGGTAACATTTAATGTACATTCTTATTTTAGAAAGTAATTTTATACAGAAAACAATAGTTTTGTGCTTTATTGTGTGAATAAGGCCAGGTAACACAATTAA
>CM044440.1:128653567-128667766 GCA_024363595.1 Xenopus borealis | reverse complement strand
CCCCCCCCCACCCACACCTAGTTTAAAATCTTATCCAACAGTCTAGCCATTTTCTCCCCTAAAACAGCTGCACCATCATCGAGGTGCTGCCTATCCCTAGCAAAGAGCCTGTAGCGGACTGAGAAATCAGCCCAGTTCTTCAAATCCCTGTTCCCTACACCAATCTCTCAGCCACACATTAATCTTCCTAAACTCCAGCTGTCTTCTTAGTGTTGCTCATGGCACAGGTAATACCTCAGATGAGGTGGTGAAGTCCTCAAGAACCATTTTATAAAAAACTAGGTACCTATGTGTACCAAGACTGCTGGGTTTTCCCCAGCCCTTCCCAATAAACTGTCCACTAGTTCCACCACATGCTGAACCCTAGCACCAGGCAGGCAGCAGACTGTTCGGCATGTAGGGGCCTTACAGCAGATTACCCTATCCACCTTTCTAATAATTGAATCCCCTATAACTAGAACCTGCCTTTCCTTCCTTGCACTCCCCCCACCACCACCTGTATTAAAGCACTGCCTCCCAGGGTGCTCTGAGAGTCAGCCTGCTCCATACACCCCAGCATCTTCAGCAAAAATGGTGAATTTGTTGTTTTAGAAAAAGCCCCCCCCCCCACTCTTCTGTCCCCTATGTTCACTCCTGACTGTCACAAACCTCCCTCATTAGCATCCACTGCCCTTTCTCCTTCCCCCACTCCACTAGCCCCTGCCAGTGGTTGCTCTGTGAGCCTCTTTCCTCCCCCTCATTTGCCACTGCCCTCAGTGCTGCAGGTTCCCCCCTTATAGTCTGCAGTTCAGATTCCAATACATGTAAATACTGCATGGAACTGCTGCTCCAACGCCACATACATGTCACAAGACACGCATCATACCTTAACCTACTTTGCTTAAGAAGCTCTGAAAGTTAAATCAGAGCAAAAACGATTGAGAGATTCATTCAAGGTCCCGTTATTTCATTAAATGGTCCCGGTTTGGTTTGTGATTCTAGAAACTGAAACATACAGTTTCTTTGTATGTTATATAAATGCCAATTTGGGAATCTCATTTTTCCTCATTGTATTTTCTTTTTATCCACTGGATTATTTTTTGTTGTATTATTTTTGTTGTATTATTTATTTTTATGTATTTTATTATTTTTCATATTCACATAATTACTATTCTGTTTGATAACTGACTAGAAACGTGTTGTTTATGCTAACATTCTTCTCTCATATTCAAGTGCTTTTTGAACTAGCACACTTTTGTGTTACTTCTTACATGATTTTGAGATCACTTGCACTTCCACCCTTTAATCTACTGTGCCCCAAATCAAAACCATGTACAGCAAGTGCCGGCTCATGCACGTATGGGGGGCCCTGGCAGTTTGGAACCCTGTGGGCCCCCAGTGCTCCAGTCTGAAGCTGTGAATGTTTGCATTTTCCTGGCAGGAAAGTGGGAATCATGCAGGATTATCCCACTCAATATAAGTTAAACCTGTTAAATATTTTTCCTACACATCAACAGAACAATCCGAAATGCCTAAAATCTCTACACTGTGTATTTATGGGATTGACTTGATGCATCTGTGTGAGAAGACTGATTTCTGTGGACAGGTAATTCATATAATTGTTGTGATTGGCTATTGATAGCCCCTATGTAAATTTGTGGCTACAGGAGGCTCTGGTTAGCAGTACGCCTGGATTTCATACAACAAAAATTACCTCCAATTCAAAAAATAAGAACCTGCTTTAAGTCCACTAGGAGCAACATTCTTGGGGTTGGAGAGCAACATAAGCCACTGTTCGGGGATCACTGCTTAAAGGTCCAAAAACATTCCTCGTCTCCATCCTGCCTCTTCTTCTGAATCGCATACATTGGTTGGGTGAGTCTGAAAAAAGTGGCTTTGGTGTAACCGTAGCTAACGGAAGGTCAAGTTGTTGGTTATTACAAAGTCACAAGTTGGGGTCATTAATACTGGAGAACCATAGAGCTACAGCTATTTTTAAGATAGAGATAATTCCAAGGATTCCCTTTTCGGCTGCATCAATAGGCACCGGAGACTTGTCGCCAGTAAATCAAGGACAGACGTCATGACAACAAGTGCTGGAAATGACACAACCCCTTTACTTGACAAACAATGGATTTAATTTTGTCCAAATACTCACACACAGTTGAGTTCACTTGGCCAAAATGGCAATAAATATATATGGTTTTAATGTTGTTACTAGAATTGTGACTAGAATAACGATCACTTTGCACATAAATTTGTAACGACCTACAATTAAATCTTCCAATTATGTCTGTTGTTAGAACAAGAGTATTATTTCTTTGGACAAGCATTGTGATAATTGGCCGGAGGTCTAAGCTGAATTTCTATTATCCTATGACACGGGTCATAGATTGTGCCCTAGGATTTCTTCTGCTATTGTGCTCCAACTCCAAGGTGAAACGTCCCAGGAGAACCTGCTGATTTAATAAAATTTCTATTGCTACCCAATTAATGGCGTTGTTCAACTTTGAGTTCATGTTTAGTGCGATGTAGAGAGGGATATTCTGAGACAATTTGCAATTGTTTTTTTTTTTGTGTTTTTTGAGTTATTTAGCCCTCCAGTTTGCCATTTCAGAAATCTGGTTGCTAGGGTCCAAATTACCAAATCAACCAGGCATTGATTTGAATAAGAGACTGGAATATGAAGAAGAGTAATAAAAAGTTGCGATAACAATAAATGTGTAGCTTTATAGAGCCTTTGTCTTACAGATGGGGTCAGTGACCCCCATTTGAAAGATGGAAAGAGTCAGAAGAAAAAGACAAATCATTAAAAAAACGAAGACCAGTTGAATTGTTGGTTAGAATTGGCCATTCTATAATATACTAAAAGTTCACTTAAAGGTGAGCAACCCATTTAACAATATCGTTTTATTTAAATTTGAAAAGCACCTGGAGTTGACCCATGAATACACTCACTGATTTGAATGGGAAATGCCAGACAAAACCATTATTAGCACTTTTCAGCCCAAAACCAGTAAAAAGTGCTGCCAACGCTGATAGAAGCTTCTTTATGTGATGTTCTGATGTATGTTCCATTGAGTAAATTCACCTTTACATTAACTTTTAGTACGAGTTAGAGAGTGATATTCTGAGACAATTTGTAATTGGTTTTCATTTTTTATTATTTGTGGTTTTTGACTTATTTAGCTTTTTATTCAGCAGCTCTCCAGTTTGCAATTTCAGCATCTGCTAGCTGGGGTACAAATTCCCCTAGCAACCCTGCATTGATTGGAATAAGAGACTGGAATATGAATAGGAGAGGGACTGAATAGAAAGACGAGTCATAAAAAGTAGAGTCATAAGAATATATAATTGAAAAACTATAAAAGATACAAAATGAAGACCAACTGAAAAGTTACATTTTTCTTTTCAAAATGCATCAGTTAATAGTGCTGCTCCAGCAGAATTCTGCACTGAAATCCATTTCTCAAAAGAGAAAACAGATTTTTTTTTTATATTCCATTTTGATATCTGACATGGGGCTAGACATATTGTCAGTTTCCCAGCTGCCCCCAGTCATGTGACTTGTGCTCTGATAAACTTCAGTCACTCTTTACTACTGTACTGCAAGTTGGAGTGATATCACCCCCTGCCCCCCCCCCCCAGCAGCCTAACAACAGAACAATGGGAAGGTAACCAGATAACAGCTCCCTAACACAAGATAACAGCTGCCTGGTAGATCTAAGAACAGCACTCAATAGTAAAAATCCACATCCCACTGTGACTCCTTCAGTTACATTGAGAAGGAAAACCAACAGCCTGCCAGAAAGCAGTTCCATCCTAAAGTGCTGGCATATGACTGGGGTCAACTGGGAAACTAAATGTCAAAAATTAAATATAAAGAACATCTGTTTGCTCTTTTGAGAAATGGATTTCAGTGCAGAATTCTACTGGAGCAGCACTATTAACTGATGCGTTTTGGAAAAAAAAACATGTTTTCCCATGACAGTATCCCTTTAAAGCCATAATCATTATAAGCAAGAAGAGACAAAATACTGGCTATACATTTTATTGGTGGTTGCATCTGTTGATTATCTTGGTGTTGGTAATCAGTGTAAGTATTTCTGATGGCTGACTCTCCTTTGATTGGCTAATCATAATGGTAGATTTCTACATTGAAAGCACAGAATAATCTATCATTCTTGGTACTGCCATTAGCTTCTCACTTATTCACTGATTGACGACTGTATAAAAGTGTCGGGGGTGGGGGGGCAAGCTGGTGGGTTTGAGTTGTTTTTTATTCTGTAAGGTTGCAGATAGGTTTCCTAGTTATCCTTCCTGATGCATCTTGTGGTTTGATGGGACATTTACATAAAATTTTTGGGATTTGGGAAATTAGCAGTTAGCATTCAGGGCAATGGAAGGGTCATTGTTGGGCTTTTTGCTGGCTGCCCAACGAGCGGAAAAGCACGTGTGCTTCCAATTACTCCATTTTCAAAGGCGAGTTTATTGGCCCCCTTTTCTTATTTTTTTTACATGTGTTTTTAATGCACTTTTTTGGTGATTTGAAGGACTTTGCTGTGACTTCAATGAAAAATGTGCCCTCCCCTGGTGTGTCAGGGAGAAGACTCCTGCATTTAATGTATTCCACCTTTCAGCATGTACTCTCATTATTATTATTATTATTATTAATACCATGTATTTATAGAGCGCCAACATATTGCCCTGGTCTGTCCTTTGTTCTCTTCATGCAACACAGTAGATGTGGTTAAAAGTTCAGTCTTTTATATGTTTCTATATATCTGTAACCTTGTTATGAGCTAAGGGGGCCCAGTCTGAAGGTCAGTTAGGGGGAGATTTGGGGTGAGTGTTTATTTGTACCCTGGGTACCCCTGGAACTATAGTGACACCCCAATGTTTCTATATATCTGTAACCTTGTTATGAGCTAAGGGGGCCCAGTCTGAAGGTCAGTTAGGGGGAGATTTGGGGTGAGTGCTTATTTGTACCCTGGGTACCCTTGTAACTATAGTGACACCCCGATGTTTCTATATATCTGTAACCTTGTTATGAGGTGAGGGGGGATATTTGGGAAGACTTGCTCAGGATATTCCTGTAGGCGAATTTGGATGAGACTCAATATGAACTATTGTGAAGTTAAAACAAAAATACTGGGAGCACTCACTGATCCATACTGCTTGTCCTGCTGTGCTATCACGTGGAGACACCCCCACCCCGAAGAGGGAGAAATCCAATAGCATGCCTGTAACACGGAGCACTTGCAGGGCTAAAATCAGCACTTTATTAAGTATTATTTAAATTCATGGAGTGCACAAACAGATGCCCGCTGGATGCGCTTCATGATCAAAACCACTTCCTCATAAGCATGATATAATGCTGTCCACATGAGCATTTAAAGGACTCAAAAACACACCTCCGAAAAACATTAACCATTCTAGTTTAACACCGAAGGTTATGATTTAACATAATACAAAGAAAGATCAAAAATGAAAATACAAAAATAGGGGACTTATATGGTTCACTTATGTATATATATATATAGGAAATATGTAATAAATATAATTGATGTAAATCTCATATCTTCTAATGTCTGTATATATTTAGCTATCCACAGACATAAATAGCAGGGGGTACTAGAATATATATACTATTAGGTATTAAACATTGAATATTAAATAGTTACAGTATAAAATATTGCATATTAAATCCTTGCGTATTGTATTCCAACCGCCAGTCAATATGTATCTGAATCCGTTCATTAAGAAATTCCAAAATTAATTACAATTAAATAAAATAACAGACAGAACATTTGATTCATGGAAAAAGTTAATCGGAGAAAAAGACATTTGTAGGAACCAAAATTCAAATGCAAAAAATATGCATTTGATGCAAAAGGGCATTTGTTGCAAAAAACAGTCTATTACTAAGACCATGTTCCTTCCAAGACACATTTAAATAAATCAAAAGAAACATGTCAACTCTCATTCTCTGTTTAAACCTCCATGTGTTTCTATTGTTTTTAATTGGTCCAATATGTAAATATCCAATATGTTTTATCTATGTCACCTCCAAGTTTAATAAATTTGGGGTTAACAATCACCTGAAAATAAAGTATGATGTTTTCTCCTGTTGTTCAATTATGTGTTTAGCAATAGAGGATTTAGGGGCAAATTTATCAAATTCACATGAAGGATTTGAAATTTGATAGAATTTTCAAAATGATTCAAATTTGAATTTTCAAATGTTTTTGAAGACCACTTCGACCATCGAATTTTGAAAATTCGATCGAATTGAATCATTCGAATAATTTGAATATATGACAGTCAAATAATTTCCTCTTTAAATTTTTATTCGACTGCCTAGTTCGCCAGTTTCAATCTACCGAATTGGGTTTCATTATTTTTGATTGAATTAAAAAATTCTATCGAATGGTTAAAATCGTTCAATCGAATATTTCCTATTTGATCGTTCGACCAATCAAATAGCGGTAGAATATCGAATTCGAACTATTTTTATTCCTATAAAATTTGCTGGTCGAATTTCGAAGGTTAGTAAATCTGCCCCTTAGTGTCTCCTCTTTCTGCTGCCGATGAATTGTTCTAGAAACCTGACCCCCCGCACAATGTGTGGTCTTGCCTACATATTGGGCCCCACAAGTGCAGGTAGCCAGGTAAATGACCCTCTTAGACTTACAATTGAAATACTGTTTCATAGTATAATAGTTATTTGTATGGGTACTCATGAATCCACTAGAAACAGTCAGGGGCAAATTTACTAAAATTCCTCCAAAATCCCTCAAATCTCTTCGAAATTCGATAAGAATTTGACTGTCGAATGCTTTTCAAATAGCTTTTTCCTCGATATTTGATTTCTCCTTGAAATCGTACGATCGAATACTGATTGTTATATTTCATGAAAAAAATCGTACTTTTGCCTTCGAGCCTCCAAAAAATTTGTAAGATTTGAACGATTGAGGAGTTCGATCGTACGAATGGTATTCGAGCAGGTCTTTGCAAAAGAAGCCTATGGGGGGGATTCCCATAGGCTTCTATTGGTTTTCGGTAGGTTCAATCTGGCGAAGTAGGCATTCGGATACATTTTAAATTTAAAATCCTTCGATCATCTAATGATCAAATATTTGATAATTAGAATTTTCGGTATTCGATGATGGAAGTGGCCAAATTTGCATATTCGAATATCCGAAAGAATGGTACGATCGGTATTCGATCGAATTTGATCGAACTTCGATCTCTTCACACAAATTTAGTAAATTTGCCCCCTAATATTGTGCATGCTTTGCATCTGGTCCGGCCACACTTATAAGTACCTTTATATCTCAACCAGGCCGGGTTTCTATCCTGTAAGTGTTTTGATATGAACTATTATTAGACTTCCTAGATTTGTTTTTGAAGCTGAAATACTTGTAGCCTTGTTAAGAAGGAAATAGAGCTAAATAAATGGTTGCTCAAGTCTACACAATTCTGATAAACAGTATACAGCTATAGAGAGACTCATTTGTCCTCTAAGAAGGGTGATTTCATGAAAAAGGCTTTGAGACTTGTTTTGTTTTTTAGCCTCCAAAAATCAAACCCTTAATTATCTGATCTCCTGCTGCCTAAGGTCAGTGCCTTGTGAGTGCAGTAGCCATGTGAGTGAAGTGTCCTCCAGTCTGTGCTGATCCTGCAGGACATTATTATTATTTAGTCACAATATAATACAGACTTTGATGGGATACTTCGTGACATGGCGTTTTCCAGGCTTCTTCCACCTGAGGTCATTGTTTGTGGACAAAAGTTGAATTGTCAACTTTAATTAGAGTTTTGCCTGAATTAAAAATGTTTTTTTTTCATTGAGTTCACCAGTAGAATTGATGACCATGGATTTAGTATTAAATTGAGATTGTAACTGACTTTAGACGGGACCCTTATACTCCTCTCCATGTAGCCAATAGTATTTTTCGGCTCCGTTTGGTGTACATGTGCTCCGAACCACGGCGAACAAATGTCAGAGTGAAGCGTCACGGGAGACCATGGGGCCCCCAGTTTGAACCTGCCCTTATTCATGGATAAAAAAAGATCTTAAAGAGAAATAGAGCAACATTTTGTGGACTGATTAAAGCAAGATTGTTCTTTTTGGGTCTAGGGGCCACTGACCGTTTGTCAAACGAGCCCCAAACACTGAATTGAAGTCACAGTAGAGAGTGAAGCCGGTGGCACAAGCATCATGATATGGGGATGTGTCTCATACTATGGTGTTGGGCCTATTTGGGATCATGGTTCAGTTTCAATACAAAATACTTGCCTTATGCCGAAGATGAAATGCCCTTTAAATGGGGGTTTCAACAAGACAACAACCCCAAACACACCAGTAAATGAGCATCATCTTGTTTCCACACCAACAAGATTGAGCTCCCCCCACCCCCTTCATCCGTGCGCTGTACACGTGCATGTCCCTAGAGCACACATGCATGGACAGATCACTAGAGGGGGGAGTGAGCACCGGGTGGGGAGGAAGGGGAGAGCAGCTAACATTGGGAAGGCACAAACTTGCGCTTAACACAAATGCAAGTTATACACTAAATGGCAGTGTGTTGGGAGTTTCCTTAAGTGAGAAGGATCTTGGGGTTTTTATAGATAACAAGTTGTCTAATTCTGGGCAGTGTCATTCTGTAGCTACTAAAGCAAATAAAGTTCTGTCCTGCATAAAAAAGGGCATAAACTCAAGGGATGAAAACATAATTATACCTCTTTATAGATCCCTAGTAAGGCCTCATCTGGAGTATGCAGTGCAGTTTTGGACTCCAGTCCTTAGGAGGGATGTAAATGAACTGGAGAGAGTGCAGAGACTAAGTGCAACTAAACTGGTTAGAGGGATGAGACTGGGACACTTCAATTATGAGACTGGGAGACTGTCCAGGTTGGGGTTGTTTTCTCTGGAACATGATTACACTTTACACTAAATACATTAGAGGACATTATAGACAAATATCAGGGGAGCTTTTTACCCATAAAGAGGATCACCAGAGGCCACCCCTTCAGACTAGAAGAAAAGGACTTTCATTTAAAGGAACAGAGTAGGTGGTTCTTCACAATGAGGACAGTGAGGTTGTGGAATGCACTGCCGGGTGATGTTGTGATGCTGATTCTGTTAATGACATTAAAGGAGAACTAAACCCATACTTTAAACCCCCCCCCCCCACCAGCCTACTTGCTACCCCGTGCAAATGCCTCTAACTTTTTACTCAACCCATGTGGCAGATTCAGGCGTCGAAGTTCACGGCAGCCATTTTCTTCCTCTTGGTGTCATTCTTCGGCGATTCCCGTGGGTTTCGGCGCATGTGCAGTTGTCTGGAACTGGGAATTTGCTCCATGCGGCAAAACGATGTCAATGCACGAAGATTACCGAAGAAGAATAAGAAGATGGCTGCTGTGAACCTGAGCTGTGTCCAACGCCTGAATGTGCTGCGAGGGGTAAGTAAAAAGTTAGGGACATTTGCCCGGGGTAGCAAATAGGCTGGGGGAGGGTTTATTTAAAGGATGGGTTTGGTTCTCCTTTAATGGATGATTTCTTGGACAAGCAGAATATCAAAGACTTTAGTGATATTAAACTCTATAGTTAGTATATGACCATATATAATTAATGTGAAAAAATGGAGGGGTGTGTGGATGCTGGGTTTTCATTTGGAAGAGTTGAACCTGATGGACTTTGTCTTTTTTCAACCCAATTTAACTATGTAACTGATATCCAACACGGCCATGCTATAAACTAGCACTTCCTCTGGGTTACTTCTTACTTGTTTCTGTTGCTTTTTATTGGAGTAGGTAACCCAATGATTGGTTGATATAGATCGCTTAACTTGTGTATACCACACAGTATTTTTATCTAAGCGAGTATAGAACGAGGTAAAGTAACGGGTATAAATGTTTATTTTAAGTAAAGAAGTTTCCTCTTTACTTGAAATAAACATGGTTGATATAGAACATTACACCTCCTTTTCAGGCTACTCAAACTGTGGAAACAGAAAACAGCACAGGTTAAAGCAGATTTTCCTGTACATCAGTAGATTAATACCGGGGGCCCTGTATAAATACATAGGCTTTTGCCCCTCTCTTTCTTAAATACTTCGTTATATTTGTATTTTCAAAATCAAGGGAAAACCAGAGAAAATGAGAATTCTGATAAATTAGTCACCCTTTGCATGTGATAAGCCTCGTGTAATAGCAGTTTATTTGTCTGCTTAAGAAGAGCTCGTTGAATACACAGAATGTTCTTGCATCACTACAGAAATGTAAAGCAGTTTATAGTTGGCAAATCAAAGTTTCATGTAAATATTGGGCTGTCCCAGCTACTACCGAGCAGAGCATAACCTGGGCACCAGTGGTTCTCTAAGCAACTATGGTCTGCTACTACATCAGGGGTCCCCAACCACTGGGCTGTGGCTCACTACCAGTGATCTTCCCCTGTGTAGCTACGTTTCACATGTACCCTAATGCAATTTTTGAGAAATAACATGGGAACAAGAACAATGAGGCCCCCTTCTAGGACATATATAGTGTAAAAACCTTCAGTTGTACTTTGACTGGGGAGCTACAGACTTAAAGCCATAGTCCCTCTTCATATTGTAGGTTCTTTTCTTTAAATTGCCTAGTACTCCTACAGGGATAGAGCGGATATTTCTGAGCAGGAACCTGCAGGCATGGGTGCTCCTAGTGAAGAACCAATACTGATGTGTGTCCTGCTCTGGGGTTTTATAGTTTTATGTAACAAACAGGACCATGTAACATGACCCCCATCCTTAGAGAATGCAAGGTATGGGAATGGTCTAAAACAGTTTCTTGGATCATTCTAAAGCTTGAGGATGATTTTGTGTTATGGAGCTTGAACAAGTAGGTCACAGCACCAGTTACATTGTGGTTAGTCCCATGGGCACCAACTGTCACCGTGCTTGTACCAGGAGGAAATGTGTATTGAATTATTGCTCCTCTGAAAGTGTCGTACAGTTGCTCTGTGCGCTAAGCACTCTTTTGAATAAGTCCATGGAGATAAATCTGCTCAGCTATCTGCATAGAAGAGCTCCACATACCCTCACACAAGAAGGAATCCAATTTATTCCTTATCTTACCCAACTGGCTTGTCAATTAATGCTGGAATTGATAGTGAACTATGTTCTGTATCATACGCATCATTGGAATCCACATTAGTCATGCTCAATAAATGTGGCCCAGGTGCACTAATGGCAAAAACTGATAATGAATCGGCCTTTAGGGTATTGCCCGTCTACCCGCAGTGCTTTAGGTTACTGGGTTTCCATTTTCATGGTTATTTTTGTTTTGAGAAGTGCCTACCTATGGGCTGTGTCTTGTTCGTACTTTTAAGTATTTTCTTCATTCATTGAGTGGGTAGTGAGAAAAGAGACAGGCTCAGGCCTGGTCATTCACTACTCGGATGATTTTTTTGTATGTTGGTCCCAGTAACTCACAGCACTGACAAAAATCATTGAATACATTAATTTGGTACCTATAAACAGTAGCCCCGACAACCTCAATCACATTCCTGGGCACTGAAATAGACAATGTGGCAATGGAGTTCTGCCTTCCTAGGGATAAGCGGCTAAAGCTCAGAGCTTTAGTTGATTCAGCTCTGACCCTTAAAGGAAAACTATACCCCCCGAACAATGTAGGTCTCTATAAACAGATATTGCATAAAACAACTCATATGTAAAACCCTGCTTCATGTAAATAAACCATTTTCATAATAATATACTTTTTTATTAGTATGTGCCATTGGGTAATCATAAATAGAAAATAGCCATTTTAAAAAATAAGGACGGCCTCCTGGGATCCTAGGATCCAACGGTGCACACAAACATACCAAACAAACTATAAAGTTAGGTCACATGAGCCAATTAACAGACAGAGTTGTGTCTTTTGCTTCAACACTTCTTCCCTTTACAGTTAGAGTTTAAATATTTCTGGTCAGGTGATCTCTGAGGAAGCACACAGACCATCATGAAATGGGGGTTCAAGGCAAGAGATGTAAAAGTGCAATATTTACTTAAATATATATTCCAGGTAGGTAAGATTCTTTAATATGTCACTTGATTTGATATAAACTATCTGTTGCTCAAAAATTCATTTTCGGGGTATAGTTTTCCTTTAAGAAACTTTAAAACGACTGCATCTCAATTTTGCCACCAGGATCTTGCTCATAGGGCGACTGGCAGTTTTAACAACCATCTTCCCATTCTCATATCAGCATCCCGTCTGACATGAAGGAAGATCTAAGTGTCTGGCAGTTTTTCTCAACATCTTATAATGGTCATTCATGTTGGCAATCCACATTCTCAGACAATTTGGAGTAATTTCTCGAGGCTTATGGTGTGTGGAACCATGGCCTAGTGCTTGGAGGCAGACCAAACATTTGGTACTGCTAGAATTCTTGCCCATTGTGGTTGCAGTTGAAATTTGGGATGTTGGATACATTGGCCAATAAGTGCATTATTTTCATCTGTAAATTTATTGGGACATTTAGTAGTAAGGAAAAACAAGGTCCTGTCTACCTACGTTCCCCATGAATGATTCAATGACACAGAATCAACAGCAAGTCATGACTGTTGGGTCTGTTGGGTTTCTATTACTCTACTACACCTACTAGTAAATTATTTGTCATGTAGAAATATAATTTCTACCAAAAACAGTTGATTGATCAGGTTAGTGATGTGGGGCAGTATTGATCTGAACACAACTGTATACACTATTAGCTGTTCCAAGTGATAAGACGGTAAGAGTTCTTTAATAAGAACAGACCAGGATCAAATTTTACGCTAGTGTTGTTTTGGGGCAGTGATTGAATTCAAGGTTTGTTCCATTAAATTATCCTCAAGTGACTTTAGTGTCACAAATAAGATACTAGTCTTTCTTATTCCACCTACCAAACTATTTCATAAAGGATACCAAATGCTGCTGGGGGTTAAACGTTGACCTTCACTGGATTGCATTATTTCTGCCGATATAGAGACTTTGTGCCTGTAAGGCCATTATGTAACAGATCATTGCATTTACTTTATGACTAAATTCAATTTATCCTAAAATGTTACCGCTTGGCTTGCGCCTCTCAGACGTTTTGTACAACTGAATAAAGCCGCTCTCAGGCAGATCCACTCTCTATAATACCCTCTAAAGCCCACTAAAGTCAAATTTCATACTGAAAGTGTGTATTTACTTAATCCTGCTGAGAAATACCAAGCCTCTTTTAAAATGCTTCTAGCCTGGAAAATGCCAGCCAGAATGAAGATTGGAAAAGATAATGCGCAATAAAACAATATGTAATGGGTTTGTGAGAAACTTAAGGGTTGCATTATTCCATAATAATCTCAGAATAAAGACTTTGGTTGGTAGAAAGAAGAAGCCTGGCTCTACGGCCACTTACTGGGCCTTCATGAAGGACAAAATGGGTCAAACCAACAAAAAGAGAAGATAGAGAAAATATATATAGTAAGGAGGGGATGGTGGTCTTTGGTGGGTCCTGACCCCCATGTCTGACAAAGACCAAGGGCCTGATCCCCAAAATATGTTCCTGTTCTTTTCAATAAAACATATTCTTCCCTTTATGCTTAATTCTGGGAATCTCAAGAGATAAGACCTGGAGGCCACTGTTCCTAGAGGGAATAGGCCATAGATAGGGTCAATGAGCCTATTATAGGGAGAAAAGATCACGGAGATCAGATGAAACACATTCTTCCCTCAGTTACTGGAAGTCATGAACATCATACTTTTATAGTCTTAAAAATGAATATTTTGTGTATTTTTTTCCTACAGTGATGTGAAATGTTACCCAATGTTTAGATGACATCACACTTTTTAAAATAAAACAAGAAAATGTTCAAGACTGGATTTTGTTGATGGTTTTCTGCAAAAAGTGTGAAAGCCTCCATTTTCACCTTGTCATGATTATTTCTGGTTTGGTGAGTCTTATGTTCCCTTTGCTAATAGGTCACACAAGGCTTTAGTGCTGTTCACTGGAAAACATGCACTATCACACGTTCTTTCTAAATTGTAGAGTCTTTTTCTTTATTTATGGAGACACTAAGGGTAGAACTACGAGTGTTTTTCATCAGATTTCGTGGGTCAGATTTTGTCTGATCCTCCATGCAACACCATGCTACACAACAGCACAAGCAGGGCCTGACTTTGGTAGGTGAAACCCCCCCCCCCCCCCCC
>CM044440.1:128639167-128653390 GCA_024363595.1 Xenopus borealis | reverse complement strand
CCCCCCCCCCCCCGCCACAAGGTGCTAGAGCCAGACCCGCATGGTCCTAGTGCTGACACTGCTCGGACCTTCCCCACGTGAACGAGTGCACTCTGAAGCCTCTGAGCACTGGGAAGCTTTGAGTCCCCATTGCTCTTTATGGAAGCATCTGGGCAGCATGCGGCCCCTAAAGTTTTGCCACCCTAGGCCTGGTCCTTTGAGGCCTCACCACAAATACGGGCATTAGCACAAGCTTTTGTAGGATGCTACAAAATCTGATGCCCCTAGACTAGACTGTAAAGTCGGACAGAGTCCTTTGTTCATGCGTTTCCACCCAACATTCACTATATTTCAATAAGAAAAAAAAGTCTTTGCAGCACCATCAGTTTTTATCTTCAGCATGTAGAGTTCACATCAGTCGTGGTGGATTGAAAATTTTACTTGTAGTTTATGCATCCGATTGTTTGTATCAGTCCCATTATATTTTAACCCACACGACAACATTAGACTTGTAGGATGCGTTTTTTCGTTCAGACACCATCCTACTTGAGCTTGTGTAGTTCTACCTTGATACTTGGGTTGGGATCCATTATCTGAACACCTGTTATCCAGAAATCTCATAATTTTGGGAAGGCCATCTCTCGTTGACCCCATTTTAATCAAATAATACTTAAAACTGGTTTCTTTGTTTCCTCTAATGATAAAACAATAGCTTGAACATGATACCAACGAAGATATAATGAATCCTTATTGGAGGCAAAACCAGCCTATTGGGTTTATTTCATATTTACATGATTTTTTTTTTGGTAGTTTTAAGGGATGAAGATCAAAATTATGGAATGAATTTATCCAGAAAACCTCAGATCACAGGTATTCTGGATAACAGGTTCCATACCTGTATTTGAGTAATTATAAAGGGTTACTGCCATCATATAATTACCCAGTGTTCTGCTGAAGAACAAGAATAGACAAAGAAGTTATTACACAGTGGAGGTATATGACAGTTGTTTCATAGATTAATACCACCACGTACTGTCAGCCTCTGTTTATTGGATAATTCAGTACCTTGTGCTCTGAGTCTCTGAACTGTGAACGAGGGCAGAGTGTGCATTTAATATGAGTGGGTTCCATGCTCCACTGAGGAGGACATTGTAGGGTCAATGTCCTCCTCAGTGGAGCATGGAACCCACTCATACTAAATGCCCACTCTGCCCTCGTTCATAGGTTCTGAGAGCATCAAGAGAGAGAGAAGGAGAACAGTAACAAGAACTAGAGAAAAGTACATTTACCAGTAGCATAGCATTTGTTGAATATTTTGCAAATTTAAAGGATAAGTAGACCTTTAAAATAAGTGAATGTAAAATTGATACTAGAAAATGATCAGCAGGTAGAGCTGTTATAACTACATTAATTCATATTAACAGTACATTTATCCCTTATGTGGTGAGGTCACTACTAGGACACCTGGGAAAGTCCAGGACAGAGAATTAAAAAAAAAAAAATAATGAATGTACATAAGTGTTCTAAAGTGTTTAGAATAGCACCCTCATCAATTTTACATTCACTTATATATAAGCTTTACTTATCCTTTAAGGTATGTTAATTTTTTCCAAATGGCACTTTATGTAGCTGGACTATACTAGTGTTTGCCAAACTCATCTCATCCCCCTGAGATTTGGAATGATGTTCAGTATTCTTGGAATTGTACAGCACCCCTAAATATGTTGGCATTTTATAAATATGCACTATTATTATTAATAAGAACAATGGCTGGTACACCAATATTGTTATGAACTTAAGGTGGCCCTGACCAAAGGTTGGACCTCCAAAGGGGGACTGGAACTCCATCTGCCAAACATTGTTCCTCAATAATCCTTAAGAGGATCAAAAAAAAAAAAAAAGAGAGAGATGACAATTTAAATGAAAAAAGTCCAAAAAGGAGGGGAAAATCTGTTTTAAAAAGTAAGGTGTTCCAGGAGGGTCATTGTGCTTCTGATCTTTTAAAGGGGTTGTTCACCTTTAAATTTAACTTTTAGTATGATGTAGGGAGTGATATTCTAAATTAGTTTGCAATTGTTTAGTTTTTTTTTGTTATTTTTGGTTATGAGTTATTTAGCTTTATTTAGCTTTTTACTCAGTAGTTCTCCAATTTATAGTTACAGCATTCTGGTTGCTATGGTACTGAATTACCCAAGCTACCATGCATGAATCTGAATAAGAGACTGGAATATGAATAGGAGAGGACTGAATAGAAAGAGGAGTAATAAAAAGTAGCAGTAACCATAAATGTGTACCCTTACAGAGCATTTATTTTTGGATGGGGTCAGTGAACCCATTTTAAAGCTGGAAAGAGTCAGAAGAAAAAGGCAAATAATTAAAAAGAAAAAATGAAGACCAGTTGAAAATTTGCTCAGAATTAGCCATTAACTTAAAGGTAAACCACCTTTTTAAGTCCATCCGTCTTGTGTCAGTAACTCTCTATATTATCAGTGGGCCTTGAGCTGCTGTAAAGTTTCTAAATTTAAGGACTGTTGGAAATCACTCAGATGTTGGGAGAATGGGACATTTCAAGTGATGGGCGAATTTGTCCTGTTTCACAGAAAATTCGCTTCACAAATTAATTGGCTAATAATTTGCAAAACGGAGCTGGAATCTTATTTTTGATGCCGGCCTCCATTTTTGAACACCGGCATCGGTTTTTGGACACAGTCTGATTTTTTGACGCCGGCGAATTTTCACCAGCAAATTTTCATGGGTGATTATATTTATTCCCTGGTGGCAAAACGCGGGAATTCGCCACAAATTCGCTCTTGGTGAATAAATTCGCCCATCGCTAGACATTACCAAGAACCAACTATGACTTCTATCTAAGACACTGACACTGAATGTCCCAGCTCAGTAAAGTCTATGCTCCTGGATTCCATTAGTTGTAACGCAGGATTGAATGAGGATAGTTCTCATGCAATGGTAGAGCTCTGTAAGACCATATGAACTCTTAGATGGAGCAGCAAAAGATAAAAAAATATATATTTACCCCTATGTGTTTCCCTTGGACAAATCCAAATGGAAAAACAAATAAAGGAATAAAAGATTTAAAAAGCTGAACCAACTCTTTAAAATGACCTGGACTGATTCCCTGAAAATATCCCAAAGATTTATTGGAAATAAAAAATATGGTTAAACCTTAACTAGATTGATGTTTTCTGTCTTGAGTCTCATTACTGGCACACAAAGGATCAGCATTCCTTGAATAACAGTTCCACTGAAGGATGGAAACCTCCCCAATCACCCAAACTGCTAATCACCATATAAAGTTACAACACCTCCATGGTAACTGCTCTGCCTTGGTTCTTAGAACTGGAATCGGAAGGATACAATGTATAAAGCAACAGACACGCATAAAACAATTTACCACAGAAGTCATCTGTTTACATTTTTTTCCAGCTGTATATTGGAAGTCTCTTTTCCTTGGAGGCTTGTAAAGTTTTTAAACATCTTTCAAGTTATTCCACTTCCCATTTCCATGTATTGTGATGGTGGCACAGCGTGACTCATAAGTCCTATTAATAGTGTTCCAGTCATCTCCCTGGTTTGGATAGTTCGTGTCTGATCTTGTAAATTGTGCTCGGAGTTGCAGGTTGCTTGGATTCTAATATCCTCTCACGGGTAAAAGGTAAGATATTTTCATTGACTTAAAACGATAGATAATAGTTGGGTGGGTGGATAGATAGATAGATAGATAGATAGATAGATAGGGGATATATAGATGGATAGATCGACGGAGTGATGGAAAGATAGATAGATAGAGGGTTGGTTGGATAGATAGATAGATGATAGAGGGTTGGTTGGATAGATAGATAGATAGATAGAGGGTTGGTTGGATAGATAGATGATCTATGGCTAGATAGAGGGTTGGATAGATAGATATATAGATGATCTATAGATAGCTAGAGGGTTGGATAAATAGATAGATGGTTGGTTGGTTGGTTAGATAGATGATCTATAGATAGATAGAGGGTTGGTTAGATAGATGGATAGATAGCTAGATGGATAGATATAGGGTTGGATAGATAGATGATCTATAGATAGATAGCTAAAGGGTTGGTTGTATAGACAGATAGATGATTGATAGATAGATAGATGGATAGAGGGTTGGTTGGTTGGATAGATAGATAGACAAGAGGGTTGGATAGATACATGATACACACTCCATATTCTAAGGGCTGGATGTTGATTAGGAGCAGGGCCGGCCCTACCAAGTGCGGGGCCCAATTGGAACCATTTTGGTGGGGCCCCCTAGAAGGAACTTTGCTGTCTGTTGTAGGGTCACAGAGCTGGGTGGGCAAATAGTGCCTGCTTTCCCCTCTGTCCAAGTGATAGCTGCCAGTTGGGGATAGGGGTAGGCTGGGCAACTGGGGAATTAAGGGAATAGGAATCAGAGCTCGCACTGGAGCGGGGCCCCCCATAAGTGCGGGGCCCCCCATAAGTGCGGGGCCCAATTGGGCCAAATTGGTCCAATGTGCTTAAAACCGGCCCTGATTAGTAGCTGGTTCCTTAGATCTGAGGTGGGGAACAATTGTCTGCAGTCTGATATTTTATAGACAATTTTGTTGTTATCAAGACTGATAGGACCATGCAGCAGTAAATTTCATATTTTTGATATTTTCTAATGAGAATAAAAATTAAAGACAAAGGAGGAAAAGCTGAACAGAAAGGAAGTGAGAGCCAGAATTAGTTTGGACGGGGAAGGGCTTCCTGTTTTCTGTTTACATAAGGAGTCGCACTTGTAAATAGGAATGAAATGTGCATCTCATCTTGGCAAGTAATGGGAAAAACTTGATGATTATATATTTGTATTAGATACAACAGAGACAAACAGATGACAAAATCTCAGCCTCCAACTGCCAATATTAAACCGTATTGTTGGAGAGGCAACATGAAAGCGACACCAGCACAGATCACTCAAACTATTCACTTACTCATCTGCAGATAATTCACTCTCTGCCCACAAATCTAAATAAGCATAACTCTAATTTACTAGAAATGCTCTGAAGCTTGAATTTGGTTTGGGCTCTGGCCGATTTCAAGCCTTTTTTTCTGCAGGATTTGACAGAATCTAATTCTCCGGCCGAACCAAACTGGATCCCTGAAAATGACATGAATTTAGAGCACGTGACAATTGAATAGTTTTGCACATTTCCTGTGAAGTTCCCCCACTCCTATAAGGCAACGGGCATATCATGCAAATTATTCTATTTGTTCTGACATGGAACAACTTGTATTTCAGTTGAATCTGAAAAAAAAGGATCTGGTGCAGAAATTGCTCTCAATATAAACTGTATATATAATAACTTTGCTGATATAGGTATGGGACCTGTTATGCAGAATGCTCGGGGCCTGGGGTTTTCTGGATACCGGATCTTCCTGTAATTTGGATCTTCATATCTTAAGTCTACTAGAAAATCATGTTAACATTAAATAAACCCAAAAGGCTGGTTTTGCTTCCAATAAGGATTAATTATATTTTAGTTGGGATCAAGTACAAGCTACTGTTTTATTATTACACAGAAAAAGGAAATCATTTTGAAAAATTTGTAATATTTGATTTTAATGGAGTCTATGGGGTAGATTCATCAAAGAGTGAAGTTCCGCCACTAGAGGGAAATTCCGCAGCTCTCCATTCATTTCTATGGGATTTTGAAAGGCGTATTTATCAAAGGGTGAAATTTCACTTCACCCATTGATAAATAGACCTTTCAAAATCCCATAGAAATGAATGGAGAGCTGCGGAATTTCCCTCTAGTGGCGGAACTTCACTCTTTGATGAATCTCCCCCTATGTGAGATGGCCTCTCTGTACTTTGGTTTCATAATTTGGAGCTTTCTGGATAACATGTTTCCAGATAACGGATCCCATACCTAGTCTTAGATTCTCACTTCTCCAACATGCAAACATCTAACCATGGCAGTGTATCGCTATTGTTTAGTGGCCGTTCCCCTGAGAATTAAGCCTCAACCTACTACGCCTGACAAACATTTTGACTATAGGGCAGGGGTGTCCAAACTGCGGTCCCATGGCCAAATGTGGCCCAGGATGGATATTAATGTGGCCCAGCTTGAAACATTCAGTTCACGAGAAAACTTCATGTTGCAAAGGATATAGGAGGAGGGAGAACCTGCCCATTGCCCAGTTAGTAATAATAATATAATAATAAGTCTATTTAATATCCAGGTGTCCCATAGTCCAGTCTAGCTCCATCTACTTAGCCAACTGGTATAGTTTTATGTGCATTTTTTTTAATTTTACAAATCAAAAGTGTTTGTGTATTTCATGTGTGGCCCCCAGACAGTTTTTCTCCTTTCAATGTGGCCCTCGAAGCCAAAAGTTTGGACACCCCTGCTATAGGGGGTACATTATTCCCTTGCTTTTTTTAACATTCCAATGGAGACTTTTCCTGAATTTTAAATCAAGTTTTTGTCCAGGTTAAGGTTTACACTTGTTCTTTTACTTTTATAAGTATATACAATGATACAATGATGACATTCTACCTTAGTCGTCATCGTAATTAGCAAACACTGGCCTTTTTCTGCTTCTCACCTCCCCTCCCATTTCTCCTTCCACAAGGAACCTACGCGCAAGACATAAACCTTTACTTACAGTATATGTGACTCATGTAAGTTTCAGTAATCGGCTTGGGCATGGAGTGGGAATGAAGCCAAGAACAAAAAGGAAGAATGAAAAATTCCCTCATTAGAATAAGAAATAACCTGTTCCCAACATTTGTGTTTTATGCTGGGAGAATATCAAACTGTAATTATACAGAAAGTTGTGTAACCCTTTCTTGGCTATAATTAACCAAACCAAACTAGCATGGGTAGAGCATTGGTTACACGCGACTCTTTTACTCTCAGGTAGGGCTTTCACTAAGTGGAAAATCACGTGTGAGGTAGTTGAACTACAACTCAATACTGCAATTGTGTGTAATAACAGGTGTTGGACGCCAGGGGTTCTTTGTGCAAACAAGTAGAACAGGTTTATTTACAAGTAGCAGCACAGGGTATCATATACTCACATACAGTAGTATAAAAGCAGCAATGCTTAGCACAGGCACAGCGTAAATCATTGCCCTCAGGTAGGATATGTGGATGGGAGTTGTAGTTTCACCAGCCAGGTTAGCAATATCTATGTGGTCCAGATCCCACCAGCAGGCCAATATCACCTCAGGGATTCAATTCTCCTCCTACAGTCCCGATATACTGAGGTCCCTTCACTTCAGGCAAGGTAGAGCCTGGGGGAGAGCTACTCCCTACTATCCTCCTTGACGGGGCTTGAGCTGCCCTTTCTCTCTTCCCTCTCTATCTCACTTCTCCTAGAGAGTGCTATGACAGGAATATCCTCACTCTGACTATTCCTCATTCACGGGGCCCTGTTCCCCGACTTCCACTAAAGGTGTGCTGTCCCTTTAGGGTAGAGCGCCTCTGGGGCCCGGTTGGCACCCAGGCTCAATGGAGCACTGCCCCCCTCCTCTGCTGCAGGCCAAAGAGGAAGTGCCACTCCCTGCAAGCACCTTTATTACAGCACTGCAGGGGTGGGTCACAACCTGTATCCAATAATGTGCTACATTATAGCTATCTCAACTTTAGTCCAATAACAGATAGCTAAAGTAAGGGCAAGGGAAGAAGCCATAAGGGCCATGCTACTTATGGGTCCCTACATTTGTGTAGGAGGAGAATGGCTTTGCTCACCTATAATTTGCTAGTCCTCAGAAGGTTCTTACAACAGAGGGCCGGGTCGGTTCAGAATTGGGCAGGGGGAGTTGTTTCATTTTCCAAATCTTATGCACTGAAATCCAATTCTCAAAAGAGCAAACAGATTTTTTTTTATTTAGAAATCTGACATGAGGCTAGACATAGTGTCAGTTTCCCAACTGCCACCAGTCATGTGACTTGTGCCTGCACTGTAGGATGGAACTACTTTCTGGCAGGCGTTTATTTATCCTACTTAAAGTAACTGAATCAGTCTCAGTGGGACTAGGCTTTTACTATTGAGTGTTTGTTGTGTTTTGATAGCCGAGGATGCGTAGGTATAAAAGTGCTTTTATTAGGAGGCTCCTGAAGCCATTACACAGCAGTAACACCAAGCACCTTAAAGAAGAATTCTTTAAGGTAAAAAAGTAGGAGTAGGAAAATGTCCTTCATCAAATGGAGATTCTCCAAAGTCATATCTAGCAGGAGCAAGACGACATGCATTCCATATGTGTCCATCAGACAATTCATATGTGTATGGTCCTCGCTGGCATCTCACTTCAAGTGGTGTAGTAAATTTAGATTGTCCTTGTTTCAGTATTCCTGGTTTCTTAATTCTGACTAAAGATCCAGGCTGAAAGTGCACTTCTCTTGCACCACGTTTTCTATCAGTATAAGCCTTACATTTGGCTTGTTGACGTTTGACAATGTCAGTAGTAGATGAGTTTGTAGGAACAGTATTTGGTGGAAGTTTGATGTCTGCAACATGTAACTTAGTGTGCATCTGTCTGCCATGTAATAATTCAGCTGGAGATGATTGGGTTGTTGCATTGCATGTTGCTCTGTAGTTATGTAGGAACTCTATTGTAAATACTTTCCAAGATTTCCCAGTAAGATTTGCTGTCTGTAGTGCTTCTTTTAGACTTCTGTTGAATCACTCGATTTCTCCATTTGCTTGTGGGTAATACACTGAAGATTTCCTATGCACAATATTCCTCTCTCTCAGAAAGGATTCAAACTCATATGAGACAAACTGTGGTCCGTTGTCTGATATTAACTCCTTTGGATTTCCTTCTCTGCTGAAGACTGTAGACAGAAATGTTATTACTGTAGCTGATGTTACATGAGAAACAAATGCAATTTCTGGCCATTTACTGTAATAGTCTATCAGAGTTATAGCAAATCTGCAGTCTATAGGAGCATCTGCAAAAGGACCCACAATATCAATAGCAAGTTTTTCCCATGCTGTATCAGGCAATGGTACTGGCTAAAGTGGTGGTGTATGTGTGATAGCTGTTTTGTCGTGATTCTGACAAGTAACACAAGAATGAATGGCAGTTACCACATCAGCATCCATTGCTGGCCACCAGTACAGTTCTCTTAGTCTTTGTTTTGTACGTACAATTCCTCGATGACTCTCATGTGCAAGTTGTATGAGCTTTTCTCTCAAGGTTTCTGGAACCAATAAACGGTGAGCTCCACGGACAACATAGTCATCTACTAAGGACAGTTCGTGTCTAATCCTGTAGTAAGGTTGAAGATCAGGACTGAGTTTCTTCTCAGCATTTGGCCATTTGCTTTGTAAGATTTCCCGTAGTTTTACTTGAATTGGACATGTGAGGCAAGCTTGCTTAAAATCAGCAGCTGTAACTGTAGATGATAATATATCAGTCAGTGCTACAATTTACATGTCCTCATCCAGTGTATCAGAAGCTGCAGGTAAAGGTAAACGTGACAAACAATCGGCAGTAACATTTTTTAAACCTGGTTTGTATTGCATTTTGTAGTTGCAATTCAGTAGCCTTGCTGACCATCTAGCTATATGCATTCCAGCTCTTCCTAGTCCCTTTGTTGTAAGTAGTGTAGTTAAAGGGCTATGATCAGTGCGTAAGGTAAATTCTCTACCCCATAGGTAGTGTGGTGTTTATACATTAGGTAGTGTTGTGTTTTGATAGCCAAGAATTAGTAGAGTATAACAGAGCTTTATTAGCAGGTTCATGCAGCCATTACACAACAGTAACCTAAACTCTAATGCTCTAAACAGTATAGTAGGTATGCACAGTATAAGTCTTCAGCACAGTGACATCTACAGGAGATTTGTATAAACACCACAGGTAGGCTCTCCATTTTTCTGTTGCCCAAACATACACTAGAGCTTCTTTTTCAACAGCTGAATACTTACATTCTGTCTCTGTAAGTGTTCTGGATGCAAATGTAACAGTTTTCTCTGAATGATCAGGATGGATCTGTGTGAGAACTGCACCAACGCCACAGTCTGAAGAGTCTGTAGTAACCATAGTGGGTAGTGCAGGATTTAAAAGCTATGTTGAGCAATCTCTGACCAAACCAGACTTGTTCCACGTAGTAGTGCTCTAAGTGGCTCCACAACTGAAGCATAGTTGGGAATATACTTAGAATACAATGAAGTAATAAAACCTAAGAAATCTCGTAAGGTCTGAAGATCAGATGGAGCATGTACATGAGTTAGGGTCAGGCAGTAATCCCTCTTGTGAAATATATTAATGTATAGAATATATGATGTTTCTCTGCTCCCAGGCGGTGAATAAGTAAAGCATGCTTTCTAGCAGCAGAAATCTGCAGCAGCAATAATGTAATTCTCTGCTTTCTAGCAGCAGAAATCTGCAGCAGCAATAATGTAATTGTCCAACATATAGATCCAAGCAGTAAAAGAGAAGGAAGACTCACCAGGGTTTGGAGGAAAAGATGCAGGTTGCTGCAGAGGTAGAAGATACATTTCTTCGCCAATTTGTTGTGTTTTGATAGCTGAGGATGAGCAGAGTATAACAGTGCTTTAGCATGCTCCTGCAGCCATTACACAACAGTAACATCAACTCTAACACAAAGTGCAATTTCAGATGCAAGTCATTTTTTTTATTACACAAAACGCAACAGCTTACCAAAATGACCTCTATGTCCAATTGATGAAGTTCCCTCAACCCTGGAGCAAATCTTCAAGGTGGTAGTAGATCCAGGGTTCCCCAACCTGCACTCAATTTAAAATAGAAGACAAGACAAGAGCAGCAGCCCCAAGTATAACTACTTGGCTTTGGATTTAAGTACTTTTAATAAACGTTGCCAAATCGCCCAACAACTGTGCCTTTTTCCAGTGGCCATAACTGCCATTGTAATGGCTCCTCATGGTTTCGTCTGTTTGGATCCATCTTGCAGGAGGGTAAGTCCGTGCTGGAGAGCCTGAGTCCTACTAGCTAGTATAAGGATAGCTGGTGTTATAGTTGACCATGGATGTTAGAGTCTCGTGTAACACAAGCGGGAGTTGTGACTGAGATCTGAGATTTATAGACTTCTCAAGTCATGGGCAGAAGAATATAGATAATATATACACCTAACCACTGGGTTTACAGACAGGCTACTGCCTAGGCCAGGGGTCCCCAACCTTCTTTAACTGTGAGTATCATTCAAATGTAAAAAAAATAGTTGGGGAGCAACACATGCATAAAAGTGTTCATGGAGATGCCAAATAAGGGATGTAATTGGCTATTTATAAACTGACCGCCTACTGGAGGCTCTGTATGCAACCAACTGTTGAGAGCAACATCCAGGGGCTTGGTGAGCAACATGTTGCTTACGAGCCACTGGTTGGGGACCATTGGCCGAGGCCTCCCACCACTCCATGTATAAAAAATGCAACTTGTTAAACAGATAAATAGACTTTTAATCTATACAGATATTAGATCATATATCTGCAGCCTTGGGTCCCAGGGTTTTTTGATGGACTGTATGCTCCCCGGGGATATCTACCCAGACACTCTGTTCCTATTTGACTGGAGAGGTGTCCATCCACCAAGGTATGGAACTACTAATCATGTACTGAAGCAGAAAGTCTGATCATGCTTTCTCGAACAATGATCCCCTGGGAACACAATTTACAGAAGCTATTTAATATATTGCTAGGTCTTGGAACATACCTTCCGGAGGGGAGAAATAAAAGTATGCTTTGTTTTTTGAAGATATATTTTTTAAAGTAGGAAAGGGACCATACTGAAACGTTTCAAACCAGGACAATTATGTAAGACAAAGAACTTCCCTATGGATGCTGGATACATACATATAAATATAGATAATATAGATAAATACATGGAGCAATGATTGCTTAAATGCTTAATTTGTTTTTTTTCCCCAGCAAATGGAATTTTTGAAAATAATATCCATAATTCTATTAATGTACACAAAAAGGATGGAGAGTGGTAAACACATTGGTAAGTATATAAAAAAATATTATCACATCTGTACCAGGACTACTGAATTTCAGGAAATATGATTTCTCCTAGGGAAGTGTCTAGTTTGGTCATGGCAGCCATATTTGGTAGTAGCACCAGAACATAAAGTAACTGCCCAAAGGCAATGGAACCCTTGAATTGAACCAGACTCTTGAGTCACATCTCAGCAGTATGGCCCAGATTCCTCAACTGAACCAAAAAAGAATGAGTATTTAGACATGGTTTGGTCTTGGCAGCCATCCTTGGTAGTAGTGCCAGAACATAAAGTAATTACCCAAACCCAATGGATTCTCAACCTATGAACTCAACCAGACTCTCGAGTCATATCTCAGCAGTATGGCCCAGATTCCTCAACTGAACCTAACAAAACAGGATAAGTATATAGACATGTTTTTGGGAAAAAAAACTTGAGAGAAAAAAAACCTAAAAGGAGCTTAAGGGGGTTATTTACCAAAGGTAAACTTTTTGCGTAATGTGGATTTTTTTAAACTGTAATAAATTCAATTCAAATGGCTTGTTATTTAAGGAAAAAATTTGAATGTCTAAACTTTGATCGAATAGCCCCGGCCTGTAAACTCAAATCAAATTTGAAAAGAGTTTTCCTCTTAAAAAAGAAACTCACTTTTGTGACTAAAGGACATTTTTTTTTCTCCTATTGGAGTCTATGGGGCATGATTTTGGCAAAAATGTGGATCATCACAACTATTAACATCTTCAAATAGTTCAAGGGACCTCTGTCATTGACTTCTACTGTACATGAACTTGGCTGGTTTTAGGTGGAGAATAGTCAAATTAGAACTGTTTCCATAGTTGAGGTTTGATAAATTTCACATTCAATTCAAATTTTAGTTGGTGCTTTTAAATTCAAAATTGAGTTTTGAACAAAAACATTTTTTGAAAATTTTAATTCAGATTTACCATTTATACTTTGGTAAATCTGCCCCTAAAAATATATTCAACTCAGAATTTTTTACATTGGGCAAAACAGTTTGGGAGGGACCCAGCCAGGAAACCTTAAATCACAGGCCCGCAATCCAAACTCTTTACTCACCTTCTTTATTCCCATTACATATACTCACTTTCCTTCCATTGCCTCTCCCTTTCTCTCATCCATGAATCAACAATAAACTTGATCAGATTGTTGAAAAAAATGAATGAAAAAGCAAGTAACGATATGATTGCACTATGGCGCCCTGCTACAAGTATTGACTCTCTGTTCCTTTCAAGGTGAACCTGAATGTCTGGATGATTTTGGTGACTGTATCGAAGACAAGGAGTCTTGTAAAAAGTGCAAGGACAACTTTGAAGGAAACATAACCGCAAGATGCCAGAGAAACGTGTGGAGGCCAGTCTTCGAAAACTGTGTATCGCCTAACATGCGCTCCCTTCTCTCGGTAAGTACCAAGTTCATCAGTCAGTTTATTTAAATGATATAAATGTATATGGTAGATTGGTGCCAGTTGCCAAGGCATTAAATACTCTTCTTAAACTCCCCCCAGCCTCCACCATTGTCCTACACGATTATTTGAGAGTGAGTGTTGACTTGAGTACTATTTATCGTCATTGTGCACCTTAGCTCCTCAGACTGAACACCAGAATTTGGGAGGGTGGTTCAAAATGATGCCAATGAGGCCAGGAAGCCAGAAGCATGTCAACTTAACCGTAAATGAAATGGCCATGTCCATGTTATACCTCAAACCTCATATCTCCAACCAAACCAAGGTCCATCCTTGCCCATGCCCGTTCATGGGCCAACCATGCCGTATACCTAAGTGATTGTCAGAATATCCAGGAGGTTTGATAGGATGGACATTGTGCAAGTGGTATATTGTTTCATTAGTTTGGGTCAACAGTTAGCTGCAACCAATGGCTAAAGGTAGTCGTACACACCGATATGACATCATTGAGGTGGGTGATATCGAGATGATCCGCTCATGGGCCCTAGGGCTCAACAATAGGATCATAATGCAGCCAATATGGGAGGTCTGATCATGGGACTGCATCAACGAACAGATGCGCCTGTGATCCTACAGGATTTTTAACCCTGTGCAATCAATATTTTGCCAACTTTCGGACATATATCGATCGGGGGAAGCCTGTCGGAGGGCCCCACACACAGGCCAATAATCTGCTTTTATTGGCCCATGTATGGGGGCCTTAACACTGTAATTCAGCAGATGACAGTTTGAAACCTGCTCAATCAACAAACTGATTGATATCCATGGGACATATATATATAT
>CM044440.1:128596724-128632520 GCA_024363595.1 Xenopus borealis | reverse complement strand
ACTCTGAGTATCACTCATGTATTATAAGGGATAATGTACCCCCTACTGTAAATTATAAGATTATTAGAAGTTATTGAGGACTTATGTGACCATATTCCTCATTATACCTTTAAATACAGTAGTCTGTGCTGATTAATTAAACATATTTTTTAATTAAAAGGATTACAGTAAGATGGCAAACCACATACTCAACACGTCAACCATATCCAACTGGTCGTTGGTGCCACAGAAGTATACCAGCTCTCTGCTCCTGACTTCTCTTCATGCCCTGGCATCAAGCGTGGCCTCCAGCACTGAGCGTTTGTCAAGATTGAGAATCCAGAAGGAATTCCTCTATCTCCAGACTGAAAATGTCCCCAGGGACAGTGATTTCACATTTCACTTTAACGACACCCGACAGCCGGCCAATGGGCAGATCTTTATTGAGAAAGAAAAGGTGCGAGACCTATCGAGATTGTTTGCGGTCAGCATGGCTTATCCAACCCTCGGGAACATTCTGCCCACTCGTTCAGACAATGTAAGTGTGAATGGACTTATGATGTCGCTGGTATTGAGCACCAATGTCAGTGAAATTTTGCTAAAATTTGAGAAGGTCAGTAAGTCATTAAATATTAACACTCACTGCGTTGCCTGGGACAGAGGGAAGGAAACGTGGATCCAGGACTTGTGCCGAATGCAAGAAGACTCGCTCAAGCACACCGTGTGCAAGTGCAACTATTCAGAGAACTACTTATCCTTTTCTATTTTAATGTCCCCCAAAGCCAATGGTGGTCCAGCTCTTCATTACATCACACTCATAGGCCTGGGGATCTCAATATGCAGCCTGGTCCTCTGCTTGATCATTGAGGCTCTGGAATGGAGACACATAACGAGACACAGAACTGCCTACATGAGACACGTTTCAATAGCAAATATATCCGTCTCTTTGCTCCTTGCTGATATCTGGTTCATCGTCGGTGTTGCCACTGACAACACCAAATCCTCAAACGTTTGCATCACATCGACATTTTTCACTCATTTTTTCTACCTCTCCTTGTTCTTCTGGATGCTCATTATGGGTTTATCCATCCTCTACAGAATATTTCTGGTATACCACGATATGAGTAGGACTCTGATGCTGGTGATACTCTTTTCTGTAGGCTACGGCTGCCCCTTTCTCATAAGCATTTTGACTTTGGTCATAACTGTGAGCCAACCGGGCAAGCCGTACACAAGGGAGGACAGTTGCTGGTTGAACTGGGATCGTTCCAAAGCCCTTCTTGCCTTTGTTATTCCGGCATTCTTCATTGTGGCTGTAAATGTTCTGGTTACCTGTGTGGTTGTTTCCGTTTTACTGAGACCTTCCATAGGGCAAACACCAAGGACCAATGAAAGAGGCTTTCTGGTCCAGATTGGAAGATGTGTTGCTATTCTGACGCCACTTTTAGGACTAACTTGGGGCACTGGTATTGCTACAATCATAGAAAACAGTTCTATAGTGTTTGATTATCTGTTTACAATACTAAATGCACTCCAGGTCAGTATATTTTCCCTTTCATATCGTTTGAATGTGAATGAGTTGCCTTAGTAACACTCTGCAAAAATTGCATTTCTACCTAGGAGAACTTAAAGGGGTGGTTCACCGTCTAGTTAATTTTTACTACAGCGTAGAGAGTGATATTCTGAGACATTTTGCAGTTGGTTTTCTTTTTTTGTTATCTGTGGTTTTTGAGTTATTTAGTGTTTTGTTCAGCAGCTCTCCATTTTGCATCTGGTTGGCAGGGTCCAAATTACACTAGCAACCATGGACTGATTTTGAATAAGAGGCTGGAGTTTGAATAGGAGAGGGGCTGAACAGAAAGATGAGTAGTAAAAAGGTGCAATTACAATACATGTCTAGCTTTACAGAGAATTTGTTTTTTTTTTTTAGATGGGAGTCAGTGATCCCCATTTGAAAGCTGGGAAGAATATGAAGGAGAAGGCAAATAATTAAAAAAAAAAATAAGTTCAATTGAAAAGTTTCTTAGTTTGAGATACTAAAATTTTACGTAAAAGTGAACCACCTCTTTAAAGGTCAAAGAAACTTAGTTTCACTGTGGGGAGATGCAAAGTTTTTAGGCACCCCCATCGATTCTGACCTTACTACAGATCCTGGACTGGATGTTCTCCATCTTCTCAAACTACTTCCAAAATTAGCCAGCCCTAGTGACCTAAACAAACACATATTTCATACAGAATTTTTATCGAATGTCTATACTGTACTAAAGATGCTGGGACACCAGAATATGGAGGCTCAGTGCTGAGAACAAAAATATACCTGGCCAGTGCACGTTGTCTAAGAAAAAAGTCGAACGGGTCCTATATCCTATCCCAGAGCTCCCCAACCTTTTTTACCCATGAGCCACATTAAAATGTAAAAGCAGTTGGTGGAGCAACACAATCTTAAAAAAAATGTTCCTGGGGATGCCAAATAAAGCCGCGATTGACTGTTTGGTAGCCTCTATGTGTACTGGCAGCCTACAGTAGGTTTTATTCAACCAAAACTTTCCCCCAAGCCTGGGATTAAAAAATAAGCACCTGCTCTGAGGTCACTGGGAGCAACATACAAGGGGTACTTGGAGAGGAACATGTTGCTCATAAGCCACTGATTCGGTTATCGCTGTCCTATCCATACCATAACAAAATGGAGAGCATAGGTTAAATAAGCATTAACGGGCACCTGTTGGGTATAAATGTTATCCCCAACCTAATGTATGGGCTGACACAACATTCCAGTTGGGGATAACAGTAGTTTTTTTTTTTTTTTTAAATACCCCCCCGCCAGCGCTAGGCTACCCAAATTGCTCAGTATGCGCATGGGTGTGATGCCAACTGCTTTATGCGCATGTGAGTGCCTGGACATGTCTTCTAGCACCGGGTGCTCCCTCCTGGTGTGGGTAGTCTAGCTCTGGCGGGGTGCTTTTTTGTTTAAAAAAACTACTATTATCCCCAACCGGAATGTGGGCTCTATCAGCCAACACCTTTGGTTGGGGATAACATTTTTACCCAACAGGTGCCCTTTAAACTATGTTGTCATAGAGACATGAGAGGTCTGGCAGCTATTGGGACCCAGTCCCCACCCAATTTGATGCTGCCAATAGTAGTAACACTAATAAAGAGAGCCATGTTAATGACATTTTCATCTTCGGGATATAGAGGGTATCTCATATCACATTGGCATCTTTATTCAACGTTCTCCGGAGCCACCTCAGGAAATCAGATATTCTTCTAGTGGGCAAAGGGTCAGGATTCCTTGACTTTTATTTCCCCTGTGCATGTATCTCATGTAAATAGTAAGATATATTATGTATATGCTTTTGCTATGCTTTTTAATCTCTGGCTTTTAGGATGTTGATATTGGCTCATCCAGCTTCTTCAGGGCAAGAACCATCTATTGATATTCTTCTATACACAGGAATATATGAACGTTCAACTTATGAACACAAGATAATTCATTTTCTCCTAAACATTTTCCAGGGCTTTCTTATACTGCTGTTGGGAACCCTGATGGACCCCCAGGTAAATATTTAGCTTTAATATAATTGCTTTCTATAACACTTGAAGGTTGAGGCTTTAGCTCACCTACTACACAAGAAATCAGGGCAGACTATATAGACTAGACTAGATGTGCCCACAGGCCTTCATGTTCTGTTGAATGTATTGTTCTTACTTTAAGATATTTTCCGAATTGACCAATATCTTCTTGTAATACCTTAAAGTGGACCCGTCACCCAGACGTAAAAAGCTGTATAATAAAAGTCATTTTCAAATTAAACATGAAATCCAAATAATTTTTAAATTTTTTAGTATTCAAAGCTGTTGTAAACTCATTTACACATCTCAGCTGTCAATCATATATTGCCTGCGCCTCCTCTATGCCTTAGGTATAGAGGCGGAGCAGACACTTACTTTCACTCTCCATTCAGCACTTCCTAGATGTCACTGCTCTCCCCACATCCCCCTCTCTCGTTACGGTTTAATTGTGTAACCAGTGCATGGGGATGGACATTAGGTTTCCCATTCTGGTGCACAGACAAGATTTTGAGATGATACAAGGCCACAAAAGGGCTCCTGTCTGCTTGCTATAATTATGAATTCCCAGATGGAAGGAAACTATATTTAAATAATTTTTACAGTGTAATTAAAGTTCTTTTTGGCCAACATGGTAAAATAGGTTTTGGAATAATTTTTTTGGGTGAAGGGTCCCACTTTAAGGCGGCCATTAGTGGTGAGCAAATCTGTCCGTTTTTGCTTCGCCAAAAAAAATCGGCAAAATTCCAAAAAAACAGCATTGAAGTCAAGGGGCGTCTATATTATTTTGACGCACAACAATTTTTATGCCCGTGACAATTAATACACGCTCAACTCTTTTTTTCAAATGCTTTAAAGTCAAGGCGGCGTCAAAATAATTTTGATGTGCAACAACTTTAACGAGTGACAATTTTTTTTGTTGCAGCAAATTTTTTCAAGGGGAATAGTCGCAGCAGTTTTACGAAAACATTCGCAGTCGGGGAAGTGCGGAAATTCTCTGCAAATCCATGCCTGACTAATACATTTGCCCATCACTATCACTAGTGGCCATAAATGGTGGCCGTCGATCTGTTTGCCTGTCTTATCCATCCATCCCTCCATTGTCCATCCACCCATCCCTCCATCTATCTATCTCTCTATCGTATCTATCATCTATTTGTCTGTCTTATCCATCTATCTATCATCTATCATCTATCTATCATCTATCTATCTATCTATCTATCTATCGATCATCTATGTATCATCTATCTATCATCTATCTATCATCTATCTATTGTCTATCTATCGTCTATCTATCTATCATCTATCTATCGTCTATCTATCTATCTATCTATCATCCATCTATCTATCATCTATCTATCATCTATCTATCGTCTATCTATCGTCTATCTATCTATCTATCGATCATCTATCTATCTATCTATCTATCTATCTATCTATCTATCATCTATCTATCATCTGTCTATCTATCTATCTATCATCCATCTATCTATCATCCATCTATCTATCATCTATCTATCTATCGTCTATCATCTATCTATCATCTATCTATTGTCTATCTATCGTCTATCTATCTATCTATCTATCTATCTATCGTCTATCTATCATCTATCTATCTATCGATCATCTATCTATCTATCATCTATCTATCTATCTATCTATCTATCATCTATCTATCTATGGATCATCTATGTATCATCTATCTATCATCTATCTATCATCTATCTATTGTCTTTCTATCGTCTATCTATCTATCTATCGATCATCTATCTATCTATCTATCATCTATCTATCATCTATCATCTATCTATCATCTATCTATCTATCATCTATCTATCATCTATCTATCGTCTATCTATCGATCATCCTTCTATCGATCATCCTTCTATCTATCATCTATCTATCATCTATCTATCGTCTATCTATCGTCTATCTATCTATCTATCTATCGTCTATGTATCTATCTATCTATCTATCGATCATCTATCTATCTATCTATCATCTATCTATCATCTATCTATCTATCTATCGATCATCTATCTATCTATCTATCATCTATCATCTATCTATCATCTATCATCTATCTATCTATCATCCATCTATCTATCATCTATCTATCGTCTATCTATCGTCTATCTATCTATCTATCTATCGATCATCTCTATCTATCTATCATCTATCTATCGTCTATCTATCATCTATCTATCGTCTATCTATCTATCTATCATCTATCTATCATCTATCTATCGATCATCTATCTATCTATCATCTATCTATCTATCTATCTAACATTGTGAGTACTTCAGCTCTTGTGTGACCTATAGATATTCACATTCAATTAGAAATAGGAACTGTACATAAATACACAGGCATACAGCATAACCATAGTAATTTGTATACAGCTTAAGCCACTGATCAAGGCAGCGTTTTTGAAAATCAAGTCTGAATTAAAATAATTACCAAGTAAGGGGTTACATTTTCTTATATCTCGATGCTTTATGAAACCATATTTACTAGACTTGTTATTATAACATATTTAAAAGACTTAACTGATCACTGATTTTTATCACTAGGTTCAAACGGCTTTGAAAACACAAATAACATCCTTGCCATGGCAAACATCGGAAACAAAGGTAAAACAGTACATATGGACATCCCTTCTTCATTACCATAGTTTTAGTGATTAGTGAATTTGACCCATTTCGCTGGAAAATTAGTAAAACTGGCAAATTTTTTTAACATGCACAACAATTTTTCTCACTCCAAACACATTAAAGTAAAATTTGGAGATGGCGAAATGTGGATTTTCACCAAGAATCCATGGCTGGCAAAAAAAGTTGCCCATCACTACATATGTTATCTTCCCAACTTTGAGGACATGCCAACCCGAAAAAATTTTTATTTTCCCTAGTAAAATAAAACACAATTATAAGCCACATTCCAATATAAATTTATCATATCATTCATATTGGTATTCTCTGATCTTCACTTGCCAGTTTTAGATGCCAACATATAGGAAACTTCTTCAGCCATTATTGCCTGAATTTCTCTATTATAAGAATATATTAGACAACAGCTTTGTGCAACCCAAAGTATATGTTACACAGGGCATTCTGATGAATTTGGAGCACTCAAGAAGATTGATGGTCATCAATGTCCAACCTTCCTGCTGCTTAGATGATTCCCATTCTTTCCTATCTTCTCTATTGTACCCAGCAGGGTCTTTGGGTAGATATTGCTTGGTTAACACTATGTATTTTTATTATATGATGCAGAATACATCAAGTAACCCCAACAGTGGTTCTCCACCAGATGTGAACAAGACTTCAGATGAAGGTAAAAGTATTGCAATATACAAGGAGTTCTGCAATCAAACAATACACTTGAGAGGATAGTATGACTATGGGAAATAGGCAAAGACACTGAAGAGCTTGTTTACAAATGTCAATGAATGGCTTTACAGGAATAAAACAGATGCAAGTTGCCATGTTTTAGCAGTGGAGGCACCTTGCACTCCTCAATGGAGGACAATGATCAGCACTTTCTGGATGAATACAGCATGAGGCAGTGTTGTATTCACATTGAGGAGGCTGTTGGCATACTTAGGTCCCCATCCCAGCCTTCTACCTGCCTCCTAAAAATTGAGGTATAAACCAGTAACAGTACCCAACACTGAGGCTGGCCTTTAAAAATAAAAACACTTCTTTAACAATTTAATAATCTCATCTTTATTTTTCTTCTAGAACTTTCATGAAAAAAAACATCTACTGTCCAGGCATCTAAATGACCATCATTGTGAGTCGGTGTGCATTGCAGCTGCATGCTGGGAAGGCTGGAGATAATCCATATGTCAGGGATAATCCACATTTCCACAGGATACACAGTGCAGATTCAGTTCTTTGTGATTTTTATCATGTTTGAAGTCAAGTTTTGAGCTGTAAACCATCAGAAACATCCACTGTTACATTGAAAATATTTATTACACTATATTGTTTATTGACCCCATAGAAATGGATATATTTTTGCATTTCCTTGTCCAGTATATAATTAAAGTTGTGTTTCTGACATTCGCTCTTGCTTTATCTGTGTGGGGCAATAATTTACTGTACATCCCATGATAAATGTATCATTTCCCCCCTCAGATTTGGCCTGGCCTGGTTTAGATGGAATTTAGAGTCGTATACAAGTGTTTATTCACAGTGGATAAAGGCAAGACAAATTATTTAAACTTTAGAACAATTATCTTGCTGTTTATCAACACCAAAAAGCATCCAGTAAGTATGAGAGAAAGCACAAAAGTCCCTCTATTAAAAGATGCCCAGGGGTCAGAAAAAAATAAGTTTAAGAGGGGAAATGAAAATTGTATACAGATATACAGATACGTGTCAGATCAGAACAAAGGTCTCTTGGATCCTATTACTGTCCCGGGGGCAGACAAAACAGACACGAGAACACAAGGACGTCCACTGAAATTCATGGAAAAAGGGGGCTCTCTGTGTATAAAGGGAATAGTTCTCAGTTCTTACAGGGATCGAAAGTTAATGATGAGGTCATTTTAAAAAAATTAGAATTCAACTTTAACAAAGTTTACAAAGTAAAGGTAATGAAAGAGGATTAGGAGCAGATAGAAGGGTATGGAGAGCACTGATGTCGCTCATCTTTGATGGATATGAATCCTCCATAATTTGGTTCAGTTAGTGTTTTGGGTCATGAGTTCCAGAGGTTCCATATAGAAGGCTTCCAAGGGTCTTGCCTGTGTTTTTTCATAATCAATGTTTTGGGAGATTTCAGGCACTATCAGGGCAAAATCAGGGAGATGTTTTTGTTTCCTGTTTCTGATGAAGACGTTGTGTTTTCAAACTATTGAAAGTGTGATGGAACCTTCATCTGTCAAGAAGGAGTAGTCCTAAAAAATATCTATCTAGTATTCCCCAAGCCATAGGGGAAGTGAACCCTATAGATACCTACAGAAGTAGTAATAACTAGAGAATAATTCAGTAATGACTTATATAAAAAAAAAAAACCACTCCAATCTTGTTGGCAATTATGAATAAGACCAACATAAATACTGTGCATTGTTTGTCTGACATTAGTCTATGATTGAAGTGCCCCACGTTGCCATGAAACGCATAAGGCTTTAATTATTTTTTGATCAATGTAAGGGCTGTTCTAACCTAATTTAGTAAAAAAAAAAAAAAATTGAACGGCAGCCATGACAGTTTTGCTATCTATTGTTCATATTGTATTACGTCCCTGAGCTGAAGGTCTGGGCAATGTGCACTTGGACCCATGTGATGAGTTTTCTAATTTTATTATTTCCTTAAGGGTGTTGGGGAGGGTAGTTTCTGACTTTGTCAACCTTACAGTCCCATCTCAGTCTGTTAGTTACAGTTTCTAATGATAACAGATGCCTGCTGCACAAATATGGCAGCCCCCTCATACAGGAACATGGGGGATCAGACAGGTAATGTAAAAGCATCATGCAAATATTTTATGGCAAAGTTAGAAGTAGCTTTCAAAGCCAATATTATAATAGATGTAAAAAAGAGTTTAATTTCAGGTGTCGGTATCTCTTTAACCCCATGTTCAATGCAGTGTTCTGAATCCACAATCATACCATCATGTCTGGAGTTAATGCAGTGCTCTGAAACCATAATACCATCTTGTGTGGGGTTAATACATTCTTCTGAATCCCATCTTAACCCCATGTCTGGTGTTAATGCAGTGCTCTGAATCCATGATCATGCCATCATGTTTGGAGATGATGCTGTGCTTTGAATCCATGATAATAACCTCATGTCTGGGTTTAATGCAGTGCTCTGAATATCTCAAAGTGCAAAGTGCTACTGGCTCTCCTAGATGCCACTAGCAGAAGGAGGCAGAATGGCACTAATGAAATTTGGGGAAATAATTATTGAAGCTGTACAAGTGTCTAACTGTAATCCAAAGGCAAATATGTGGTCTTGATACTATAGAGATACTATTAGAGCCTGTGGCACCCAACTGCCAGTTAAGTGCACCCACACACCACTTTAGTATTGCCTTTATTTTTTGTCACCCCGTGTAACTTGGGTCTGCTGCTGCCTGAGGCGAGTTTCTCAGCTTGCCTTGTAGCAGCAACGCCCCTGAAGGGACCTGTAATCCAGATGCTTGGGACCTGAAGTATTCCAGATAATGGATCTTTCTGTAATTTGCATCATCATACCTTAAAGGGGAACTAAAGCCTAAGTAAAGACGTGTGTATAAATGTTGTACATGATGTTTTGTGCTTGTATACCAGCCCGCAGCAACCACAGCCCTTTAGCAGTAAAGATCTGTGTCTCCCCAGTAGATGCCCCAGTAGCTCCCCATCTTCTTTTCTACTGATTCACTGATTCACATGCTCTGTGCTGCTGTCACTTACTGAGCTTAGGGACCCACTCACAATATACACCTGATAGTGTCATAGAAATATAGTCACAATATAAGGCTGATTAGTCATTAATACACATCATTAGAAACATCACAATTTAATCATCAGCAAACCTGTAGCATCAGCTTATATTACAGCCAGGGAAGCTCATTTTCTGCTGCTGCTGCTGGATAATTAGTGACGACCCCTAAGCTAAGCTTCTCAACAGCTGCTCAGAGCCCACTGAGCATGTGAGTGTCACAGACACTTTCCAAGATGGTGACCCCCTGTGACAAGTATCAAGTCCTGGATCATTGCTGCTATTGACAAGCTGAAACTTTAGCCTCCTGCAATAAGTTCACTATATAAAATATGTAATTTTTAGCCACATTAGTTTTTAGGGTTTATTTCTCCTTTAGGGATAACACAAGCATATATTTTTTTTTTAAAGGTAACTTTTATTTTCAGAAACAAACAATTAACGGTTAAGACAAAACAACATACTCAAAGCAGTTATCAAGTAGGAATATACAGTTCCTAGGTAAGATAAATACAATTAAGTTATTACAGCTTGTACTTCACCTGATATATATATTGTCGAGTCCCTTGCTATTGTTTTTTTTGCATTAATCCGTATCAAGGTAGTGTTTTGCATTAGAAGTAACTGTACTCAGTATTTAATAACCATATGATGTCTATTCTGATTATTCGACTCTCTCGCTGTGTATCTCATCAAGTTCACACCATGGGCCCCAAACCTTATCAAATTTGAATTGAGATCCCCTGTTTTCATATGTTAATTTGTACAATGGAATTGCGTTGTTGATTCGTTTTTTTCAGGATTTCAGCGTCGGAGGTGTAGTACCCATCCAATGCATACCTACTGTTTTTTTTTTTGCGTAGAAAAATAATCTCCTATAATGAGCTAGTGGGATTATATCATCTATGACCCCCAATAGGGATGTTGCTGGTGCGACCACTCTGGGGAAAGGCAAGTTATCTGCCAGATAATTTATCACTTTGGTCCAGAATTGGATGGATTGTGGGCACGACCCAATCATATGAAAGAATTCAGCTGAGGCAGAACCGCTGACCATAAATAGTGGGCTGATGAATAAATAGTGATGACTATCATAAATATATATCATAAATAAATATATGATCATAAATAGTGATGACTGATGTCATAGGTTGTCCTAGTATGAGTGACGGTGATGGCTCTGCAGTTTGGCATAAATACACCAAAATAAGTGGGCTCTAAGTGAAAGCCTTGTGCCATCTCTCCACCGCTATATAGTCTTCATAGTGGGAATTGAATTGTGATTTTTGTGTTAAAGGTAGATATATAGTGAATAAAGTACCCCCTCTTGTAAAATATAAGGATATTATAAGTTACCGAGGAGTTTCATGACCATATAAAAACACGAGGCCGAAGGCCAAGTGTTTTTATACAGGTCATGGAACTCCGAGGTGACTTCTAATATCCTCATATTTTGCAACTGGGGGTACTTTATTTATTATAATACACAAGTTTCAGGGAGTCATGTGACAGAAATGACATCAGAACTCACCGTTTATAACTGACGACATCAGAACTCACCATTTATAAGGATATCATTTACAAGATACTTACGGCTTTTGTGTATTATATATATATATATACCGGGGATTGGAGCTGCTCTGTCCTTCAGTTATGGGGAGGAACACAAGTATATTTAGGTTGAAAGCCAGATAATGCTGTAATCTGTTAAAAGCACAAACATGAGTATTTGCAACATATTTATATAGAGATATAGAATGACCCAGATTTTTTTACGAGAAAGCACTTCAATCCTCGGATAATTTCAGGGAATAATAGAAATGATGTCAAAAAAAGAATAGATTGGGATTTACCCATCCGTCTCAATGTGATTTGCAGATCAAGCCGTGAATTATTTTCTAAAAGATTGTTTGAAAAGCCGTGTGCTATTATTTGATCCATTATCCAGAAACCTGTTATCCAGAAAGAGAACTAAGTAACTTTACAATTGGACTTCAGTTTTTCTCTTTTATTGTTTTTGAATTATTTGCCTCTTTCTTCTGACTCTTTCAAGTTTGGAAATGGGGGGGTCACTGACTACAAAAAAATGCTCTGTAAGGCTACACATGTATTGCTATTATTATTATTATTACTCATCTCACTATTCAGGCCTCTCTTATTTATATTCCAGTCTAGTGTTCAAATCAATGCAAGGTTGCTAGGGGGATTTGGACCCTAGCAATCAGATCGCTGAAACTGCAAACTGGAGAGCTGATGAATAAAAAGATAAATAACTAAATAACCACAAATAATAAAAAAATTAAAACCCATTCCAGATTGTCTCAGAATATCCCTCTCTACATCATACTAACAGTTATTTTACAAATAATTTCCTTTTTCTGTGTAATAATAAAACAGTAGCTTGTACTTGATCCCAACTAAGATATAATTAATCCTTATTGGAAGCAAAACCAGCCTATTGGCTTTATTTCATGTTTATATGATTTTCCAGTAGACTTACGGGCAAATTTACAAAATTCACGTGAATGGATAGAAGTTTAATCGAATTCGACCCGAATTCCGATTGTACGATTTTTTGGAGCGTCGAATATGCAAATTTGGCCACCTCGATCATCGAATACCAAAAATTCGAATAATCAAACAGATCGAATGATCGAACATTTGATGATTGAAGGACTTTAACTTTAAAATTTTCTTCGACTCCCTACTTCGCCTGATTGAACCTACCGAATTGCAATAGAAGCCTATGGGAATCACCCCATATGCTTTTTTTTCCTAAGATATCGAATATCAAGGAAAAAGATAGCCTAAAACTATTCGATATCGAATTTCGAAGGAATTCGAGGGATTTCAGGTGAATAATAGTAAATTTGCCCCTTAAGGTATGAAGATACAAATTACAGAAAGATAGACTCCATTTTATCCAAATAATCCAAATGTTTAAAGATGATTTCCTTTTTCTGTGTAATAATAAAACAGTAGCTTGTACTTGATCCCAACTAAGATATAATTAATCCTTATTGGAAGCAAAACCAGCCTATTGGGTTTATTTCATGTTTATATGATTTTCTAGAAGACTTAAGGTATGAAGATCCAAATTACAGAAAGATCTGTTATCTGGAATACCCCAGGTCCCGAACATTCTGGATAACAGGTCCCATGTCTGTAATAATAAAACAGTAGCTTGTACTTGATCCCAACTAAGATATAATTAATCCTTATTGGAAGCAAAACCAGCCTATTGGGTTTATTTCGTGCTTATATGATTTTCTAGTAGACTTATTCCCCTAAAAACCCTCGAATTCTTTCGAAATTCGATAAACATTCGATTATCGAATAATTTTAGGCAATTTTTTCCTCAATATTCAATTTCTTGATGAAATCATATGATCGAATACCGATCATTTGATTTCACGAAAAATCTTACTTTTTCTTTCGAGCGTTCGGGGCGTTCGATCGTACGAATGGTATTCAAGTAGGTGTTTGAGAAAAAAAAAGCCTATGGGGGGATTCCCATAGGTTTCTATTGCAATTCAGTAGGTTTAACCTGGCGAAGTAGGCAGTCGAATAAAATTTTTAAGTTAAAAGTCCTTCGATCGTCGAATGGTCGAATTATCGAATATTCAATCATTCAAATTTTCGGTATTCAAATTTGCATATTCGAACATCCGATTAAATCGTATGATCGGAATTTGATTGAACTTCGATCTATTCACGTGAATTTCATAAATCTGCCCCTTAATCTATGAAGGTCTAAATTATGGAAAGATCCATTATCTGGAAACCCCCAGGTCCCGAGCATTCTGGATAACAGATCCCAGAATGTCAAATAAATTATCCCCAGTATTTACGCCGATCCCGGTGCAAATCACACATACGCCAAAAGTCACGGAAATCTCTTTTCTTCAGTTGATTCGTTCAATGTGCAAAACAACAAAGACAAATCCTTATTGTATTCCCAGATGATCAATCAGCAGAAGAGACGGAGCTGCAGGAATTACGGTTATTGATCGACTTGTTATCTTGTCCAGATATCTGCAAATCGTTGGAGGGGAAGGATGAGCGTAGGAATCACTTTGCGGCAACCATTGTTCTGTACTGAGCTACTGAGATATTGATTCTTCTGCTTTCTAAATTCACACCCTACAGATAGGGAATGATGTTATCTTTACTGACTTTTGTATTTGTATATATCATACCATATATGTAGCCTGTGCTTCATGTATGCTTTTCTGCTCTCATGTGAAGACCCTACACTAACAGTGGGATTCCCAGTTGATTTTTAGTCTTCAAATATGAATATCGTTATCTCCGATGTATACCACAATTCACAGGCCTGAAATTTCCTGATCATATGTTTCCAGATAATAAAGTTTAGGTGCTCCATCCCAAGTACAGGTATGGCACCCATTATTCAGAATTCTTGGGACCTGGGGTTTTCTAGAAAGCAGATCTTTTTATTTTCATACCTTAAAGGGAAACTGTCATGGAAAAACATGGTTTTTTTCCCCAAAATGCCTCAGTTAATAGTGCTGCTCCAGTAGACTTCTACACTGAATCAATTTCTCAAAAAAGCAAACAGATTTTTTAATATTCAATTTTTAAATCTGACACGGGGCTAGACTTTCTGTAAATTTCCCAGCTTCCCCTGGTCATGTGACTTGTGCCAATACTTTAGGAGGGAACTGCTTTCTGGCAGGCTTTTGTTTTTCCTTCTCAATGTAACTGAATAGTACGCAGTGGGACCTGGATTTTACTATTGAGTGTTGTTCTTAGATCTACCAGGCAGCTGTTATCTTGTGTTAGGGAGCTGTTATCTGGTTACCTTCCCATTGTTCTGTTGTTAGGCTGCTGTAGGGGAAAAGGGGAGGGGTGATATCACTCCAACTTGCAGTACAGCAGTAAAGAGTGGCTGAAGTTTATCAGAGCACAAGTCACATGACTGGGGGCAGCTGGGAAATTGACAATGTGTCTAGCCCCATGTCAGATTTAAAAATGAAATATTAAAAATTCTGTTTGCTCTTTTGAGAAATGGATTTCAGTGCAGAATTCTGCTGGAGCAGCACTATAAACTGATGCATTTTGAAAAAAAAAATCCCATGACAGTATCCCTTTAAAGGAGAAGGAAAGCTACCAAGTCAGTTTATTGCCAACAGCCACAATAGTGCAGACTATAACACTATATTTATTCTGCAGAATTCTTTACCATACTTGAGTAAACAGCTCTAGAAGCTCTCTCTGTTTGTTTAGAATAGCAGCTGCCATATTAGCTTAATGTGACATCCCTTCCTACCTGCTGCTCATAGCTCTGAGCTCAGATTACAGCAGGGAGGAGAGGGAGAGAGGAGCAAACTGAGCATGCTCAAGCCCTAGCCCTGGAATTTGAAGCTGAAAACAGGAAGTCTGATACAGAAGCCCATGTGACACAACAAAAGGAAAGAAATGCTGTGTTTCTTTTGACAAAGGACTCAGAGCAGCATTACTTTGAGGGTTTACTGGTGTATTTATATAGACCTTTCTAATAAAGCTTAATTAATGTTAGCCTTTCCTTCTCCTTTAAGTCTACTAGAAAATCATGAAACATTAAATAATCCCAATAGGCTGGTTTTGCTTCCAATAAGGATTAATTATATCCTTAGTTGGGATCAAGTTACTGTATTATTATTACACAAGAAAAGGAAATAATTCTTTTAATATTTTGATTATTTGGATAAAATGGAGTCTACGGGAGACAACACTTAAAGGGCAAGGAAAGGCAAAGAAATAAAATCCCATTTTTACTTTCTTTAATGAAAAAGAAATCAATCTCCAATATACTTTAATTTTAAAATGTGTACCGTTTTTATAAGAAACCTGACTGTATGCAGTGAAATTCTTCCTTCATTTAGTGCTTCTGGCAGGGAAACAATCACTTATGAACAGCAGGGGGAGCCCCTGCCTTACTTACCAGCCATGCAAAACTCAAGCAGACCATACTGAGCATGTGCAGTGCCAGTGTCAGACAAAGATGTATAACAAAGTTACAAGATGACAGCCCCCTGTGGCCAACTTTGAAAGCATAAATCATTTGTTTGATTAGGCTTGTGGTGCAGTGAGTTCATTTTTATGTTTAGTATACAAAATACAGCAATTCTAGCCTTATTCTATTTTACACTTTCCTTGCCCTTTAAGTGATTTGGAGATCTCTGGATAACAGGTTTCTGGATAAAAGATCCCATAACTGTATCTCTTTTATTCAGCACTAAGAAACACAGGTGTTCCATGGGCTGGCAATTGGATTACACAGTTGGGGGACATAGGGAATAAACAGCAGCCTATCAGTAAGAAGCATGTGAATGGCAATAGGCAAATGAGCTGGACACATAGGCTAAAATTTCATTCCAGCACAGGATTGTGGGACAACACTATAATCATAGAAGTTATCTGTCATTGTGCCCATGAGGGTTCTGTGATGGTGCGTCTGGGAAGTTTGCCTCTGCCCTGGTGTTTGTATAGTTCTGGGACTGGTTATCCAGAAAGTTCTGAATTACGGAAAGGTCATCTCCCATAGACCCCCATTCTAAACAAATCATTCAAATTCCTGGAAATCATTTCCTTTTTCTCTGTAATACAGAGATTTAATGCTTAAATGATTTTTGATTTAAGGTTATTTATAAAAGTCAGATTTTTTCTGGTCGGAAAAACATTTTTTTTCACAGAAAAAAAATCAAATTTGTCATGATTTATTGAACCCCTACAGTGTTAATGAAAAAAGTACTCTAACTCAGACCTGCCGAATTCATGTAGAAGTCAATGGCCAATGTCCCGTTGATATCCTGATCTGTACTGGGTTTCGTTCAATAATCCAAAGATTTTGTGATTTTCGGGCGTCAAATCCAAAAAAGATGCAGTTTTCGGTGACAAATCTGAAACAATTCAGAATTTCAAGGGACAGAACACTACTTCCTGCTTTTCAGCTCTCTAACTGTGAGTTAGTCAGTGACTATAAGGGGGGCCACATGGGACATAACTGTTCAGTGAGTTTGCAATTGATCCTCAGCATTCAGCTCAGATTCAAAAGCAACAGTTATGTCCCATGTGGCCGTCCCTCAAGTCACTGATTGGTTACTGTCTGGTCACCAGGGTAACCAGTCAGTGGAAAACAAGAGAGCTGAAAAGCAGGAAGTAGAGTTCTGTTCTGTTACACATCCACTCACTCCAGCCTTTATACATTACATTTTTCCCTAACTATATTAGAAACATTTTTTATTTTGCACATCCTATCTATTAACCCAGTTTTTATTTTTATACTGAACAATTCCTTTAAGTAAGAAAAGCAAAATCTTAGTCAAGGCCAGGGAAAGTGTCAGGGCAGGCAGATGATTAAATTGAAGCCCATACATATTGTATTGTTGAAAGATTGAAAGATTTTATTAGTCGAGCCATCACTGCTGGGAAACAGAAAACAGAAGTAGTATATATATATATATATATATATATATATATATATATATATATATATATATATATATATATATATATATAAACTAACACATAGGGGCAGATTTACTAAGGGTCAAAGTGAAATTTGAATTTAAAAATTTAGAATTTGGAAGTCATTTTTGTCTACTTTGATCAAACAGGCCAAAATTTTATTAGAATTGAAAAAAATTTGATTATACCATTTGATAATTGAAGTACTTTCTCTTTAAAAAAAAATTCTAATTCGACACTTCGCCACCTTAAACCTGCTGAATTGCTTTTTTAGCCTATGGGGGACCTCCTGGAACCTTTAGAAGAGTTTTTGGAATTATTGGCCAAAATCTTTCAAATCCAATGATGCATTTGAACGATTTAAACGATTTTTATTCGATCGAAAATAGACCTATTCGAAGGGAAAAGGTCAATTTTCAATCAGAAAAACACTTTTAAAAAAATTAAAAAATTCGATCTTTAGTAAATCTGCCCCATAATATAGAACTAATAATGTTCCTGTTGGTAGGTACAGGGAACTACCTAGACTGGCATTGTACAGGTATGGGACTTCTTATCCAGAATGCTCAGGACCTTGATTTTTTTGGAGAATAATTTGGATCTTCATACCTAGTCTACTAGAAAATCATGTAAACGTTAAATAAACACAATAGGATTGTTTCCATGCCAATAAGGATTAATTATATTTTAGTTGGGATCAAGTACAAGGTATTGCCAATAGTAAAAAAAATTGTGTCCTTCTTGTTTATCAGTCGGCCAAGATCCTCTCCTTTTTTTCCAGTCTACACCTTCTTAGTAACTATTTCACTGACCACAAGGGCATTCTTGCCAAAGACTTACTACGCTCTAAACTGATATGTTTTGCGTCCGCTCTCCATTTCAGAATAAGTAACACATGAGCTGTTGCATGTTATTCGGCCTCTCACTGGAAAAGACTCACCGGTTAGAGGATGACTCTCCCCGTTATACTCTGGATAAAACAGATAACTCAAATGCCAGGATTAATAAGAACCACGAAGCAATTTATATGTATAGGCAGAAAAATGGATTCAATATAACCCCTAACCCCTATGCGACACAATTATAGATTATGTAATGTGTTCCCCAGTGTGGGTAATTGCACCACAACTAAATATGCCTTTAGTTGGATCGTGGACGGCCTGTAGGAAATGTGTATAAAGAACACAATCATCTGATTCTTTGCTGCCCACAGTCGCAGCCATAACATAGATATGAAATATAAATGATTTATCGGAAATGAAATGTTTAAATGAAAACGCAAACAAATTCCCAAGCTGTGGTGAAAGCAACCTCCCTTTCATTGTCAAAATAATGATAACACCATGAAAAACATATTGGGTGAAGTGAATACAGAGTGAAGTGAAGAGTGAAGTTCCACCACTAGAGGGAAATTCCGCAGCTCTCCATTCATTTCTATGGGATTTTGAAAATCGTATTTATCAAAGGGTGAAATTTCACTTCACCCATTGATAAATAGGCCTTTCAAAATCCCATAGAAATGAACTGAGAGATGTGGAATTTCCCTCTAGTGGCGGAACTTCACTCTTTGATGAATCTCCCCCATTGTGTCAATTAAGGGGCAGATTTACTAAATTCACATGTATTCACATGAAGGATTCGAATATTCGATCGAATTTTCAAAAAGATTTGAATTTCGAATATGTAAATTAGGCAAATTCGACCATCGAATATTCGAATTAGAATGATTAGAATTTTCAAATTTAATTTTATTCGAATATTCGTAAATTCGATGGTCGAATACTTCCCCTTTAAATTTAAATCCGATCATCTACTTCGCCAGATTAAAACTACCGAAATCGATCCATCGTTTAAAAATCGTTTCGAAAATTTCCCTATTTGATCATTCGATCGATCAAATTGCGCTTATTATTTATTTATTATTCCTCTAGGATGGAAAAAGTCAGAATCCAAAATCTGGCATCTCAGACCTGCCGAGGTTGTATATACTGTAAGTCAATGGAAGAGGTTCCAATCCTATTTGAAAGTTTCTGTAAACACTGGAATTTCTGCGAAAATCTGACTATTTCACAGAGTTTTCAGGCAAAACTACAAAAAATCCAGGCTTTTCATGTATAAGCCCGAAAAAATTGTTCATTTTAGATTTTCAATGATGTCCCAGATCCGATTAAAGTGTGCTTTTTAAATAATAAATAAGGGCACATTGTGGATTCTACTTTGGTTGGATTTTTTATTTAAAAGATATTCTGAACAAATCAGAGTTTGATAAATAACCCCCTTGATGTTGATTAAAGGCTTAAGATAATTCCAATAGCAGAATTTCATTTTGCCTCCCTCATGACAAATAGTCGTTTGATAAACCCAAACGTCAAATGGTGATACAATGGGAACGAAATTCAATACAAAAAAATAAATCAGAAAATAATTTAGTATGGCCTTTAAGGAGTGAGTGGTGTATGGTTTAAGGTTGAGGTGTAACAAAAGGAAAATGAAATGGCATTCCTTGTGTACAGTTTGCTATAATTTAACAAAGACTGAGGCAATTTTTGTTTCTGTGGCACAGAGCAACAGACTCTTTCAATAACAGTTTTTGTGAACCCTCAAATTTATTGTATTGTGCTCCCAAGCTACAAAAAAATCTGGATTTGAAAATACTAAAACCTTCTGAAAGCATGTAAAGTGATGGTAGAGGAAGATGTGTTTTACCTTTATGATTTTCACAGGCTTGGACTGTTTGAAAAAACTTGAGGTTTTTGAGTGACTATTCTAAAAAGAACCATGGTTTGAATTGTCTTTCAAATTTGTCGAGACTTTTCCTACACTTACAATTTGCATTCAATTTTTTTTGGTAAATTAAGCCAAAATGTGGTTGGGAGTTAGGTTGAATTTTTATTTTTAAAATAATGAGAAAAATTTAAGTTAACCAACCCCTTTAACCGAGTTTATTAATTTATTCCTGCTCGTTTTTCTTCCTATATAATAAATATCTGAATGAAAAGCATGAAATAGGGTGTGATTTAGACAAGCTGTTTGTTGACAGTGTCTTGAGATGTGCTCACCAGCTAAAAGTCTACTGGTAGATCCCGATCTACCTTTTGGACACCCTTAGTCTATTGCATTGATCTTTCCTTTGTGTTGCTGTGCCCTGTGATTCATCTGAATGTCTTCCATGACCTTCAGTTATTGTGTATTGAGGACAGTAGTTGCTCTTCATAAAGCGTCAATGCTTGGAACATCACAGGGTCTCTTCTGTGTGAGAGGAGCTAATAAAGTCTAGAATAATGACTGAACATTGAGTATTTTCCCTTGTGCTAAACAGGCTACAAAATACAAATGATGTTTTAAGTTTCTATAGGCTATTTTGGTCAGATTAGAAAGACAACAAGTAAAGTGTTTTGTTGGCCTTTGGATATATTCAGTTGAAGGATAACAAAAAGGTCAGCCCTGCAACAGATCTTATTTTTATTTTTATCCTTCTTTTGTCTCACAGTATAACAACTGCTCATCTGTAAATGTAAGCTACATTGTGTGGCCAGCAGTATTCGCCGCCCCTTCTTATGATTGAAACTGACAATTTAAGCTTCAGCCATCATTGCTGACACAAGTGCCCCTACATCATACAATGACATTTTGATTGACAATTCAGGGCTTCCTACTTAATGGCAGCCCTGTTTCTGCCAATAATGTTGTCTGTGCACCAATCAAGGTTCATACAGAATGGGTTTACAGAGCTGGGGATGGACAGACCTGCACCAAGTCCTGACCTCAACCCAATTGAACACCCATGGAATGAACTGGAATGACAACTGTGAGCCAGGTCTCATTCCAACAACAGTCAGCGCTACGCAACAAGTTGGCGCTATAGAAATACATGTTAATAACAGTTCCCAACCTCTTAATTCTGAATAGAATCCCACCTGCAATCTTTCAACATCTAGTGGGAACCTTCCCATCCGAGTAGGGGCTGTTATAGCAGCAAATGTAGAAGCAACTTCATATTAACCATCTTGTTTAGGAAATAGACGTTGGACAGGCAGGTGTCCCATTATATTTAGCCTTTGAGAGTGCCATGTAGTACAGGAGGTTAGTAAACATACCCTCCAGGAGTTGTGTACACTATAAATTATCTGTAATAACACAGTCCCAATGTAATGTAATAAAGCTATCTCCTAAACTATTTGCACCTAGGACTTCTTGTCTTTGTCTGAAAAATAGCTACATCCTCAGCCATAAAGCAAAAAAAAAAGATCCTGCAATGCAATATCCTTACACTTCTTTATGCACTTACAAAATTGACTACAGGTTTGGGAATTTTATCTGGAAACCCGTTATCCAAGAAGCTCAGAATAACAGGAAGCCCGTCTCCCATCGACTCCATTTTAATATAATAATTCTAAATTTTAAAACATATTTTCTGTGTAATAATAAACCAGTAGCTTGTACTTATTGGATCCTTATTGGAAGCAAAACCAGCCTATTGGGTTTATTTAATGTTTCAATATTTTTTTAGTGGATAAATTATAGAAAGACACCTTATCTGGAAAACTGAAGGCTCAGAGTAATTTAGATAACCTTTTAGGAAAAAAAGAATATTGTTTATTTTCTAACAATGACAGATACCAAATCAAATAATTTTTTTTTGATGATAGCATACTGAGCTCATAGACGAAAAAAATAATATAAATATATCTGTTATCCAGAATGCTCTGAATTACAGAAAGGCCCTATCTCACAGACACCATTATAATGAAATAAGCCAAGGTTTTAAAAATGATTAACCTTTTCTGTGTAATAATAAAACAGTAGCTTGTGATTAATCGCAACTAAAGTATGATTAATCCTTATTGGAAGCAAAACCAGCCTATTGGGTTTATTTATTGTTCACATGTTTTTCTATTACGGAAATACAAATTACAGAAATATCCATTATCCAGACCCGAGCATTCTGCATAACAGGTCCCATACCTGTATATACATATATAAATTGTAACCTATTCATTACTTCTAGTTGCAGAGAAGTCTCCCTACTCTATTAGATGTTCAGTTTGACATAAGAAACTATAAAAATAGAAAGACTCTGTTAGGATGAACAAGGCAGAATTGACTGAGCTTGATGGAATTTCAGGGATTATTGGAATTAGAGCCGGAAAGCGCGAGGAATTTCTAACGGAGGAAGCAAGTGGTAGTTAATTAGACAGGGGCCCGGGACTCGTGCAAAAAAAATCAAAGGCAAACGATGTTTGAGCAAGTAGCGGGCTGACTACAAGCAGCAAGGGCAAGCACAATTAACAAATTCATCTTAAACCCTTTATGGATAATTAGTAAGATTAGTTTGATTAGACAGGAAGCACATTTACAGCACATTCATAAGAGTTAAACTTCATAGTTAGAGATAAATGGGGAACTCATCTGTTTCTGCACTAATCTGTATGCAAGAACAATAACCCTAGAGCAAGCATGCCTAGCCCTTCATAAAATAACTAGTGACCTGGGGTCTGGGGAAGGTCACATGTTATATACGGTATGTTCATACAGGGGAGTAATTGATTTAAACCAGTTAAAATTATAACGGTTGCAAATAATGATGTGTCACATCTCTATCCTTCCTTTGACTCTCTTCACTCTGATATCTCCACCATCTCTTGTCCTAATGTCTGTCTACTATAGCACACTCACCACTTAATGAGCTTGCTTCTACAAAAACTAAACGTGCTAGACCCAAACCACTTCAGCCTTGGCACACTGCTCAAACAAAAGCACTTTAAAGACACTCACGAGTACAAATCTCGCTCAGAATCAGACTTTTGGAGCTACAAATCTGCCCTGTGCTCCTATAACTCCAGCCTTTCCCAAGCCAAACAAACATACTTTACTTCACTCATTAACTCCCTTTCCAAAAAACCGAACTATTCTCCACCTTTAATACTCTCCTTTCCCCTTCTCCACCCCCTCCGTGCACATCTGTCTCTGCTCAAGATATTGCTGAGCACTTCAAAAACAAAATTGACACTATCAGAGGGGACATTACACTACTCATCCCCACTAGGCTTCCACCACCCTCCCTCCACACTCCCCAGTCTCTCCTGTGCTCCTTCACCCCTGTTACTGATGAGGAAGTCTCAAAACTTTTCGCCTCTTCCCACCTTACTACCTGCCCGCTTGATCCAATTCTTTCAAAGCTTCTCCGCAATAACAATCCATGTCTAATCAAAGCCTTAACTTATCTATTTAATCTATTTAATCTCTCGCTCTCAACTGGACTGTTTCCTTCTCAACATGCTCTTGTCACCCCCATCCTGAAAAACCCTATCTTGATTCCTCCAATCTGGAAAACCTCCGACCTATCTCTCTGCTACCTTTCATCTCTAAACTACTTGAGTGCCTAGTCTACAACCAACTAACTTCATTCCTCTCTGACAATAATCTACTGGACCCCTTACAATCTGTTTTTAAGACACAACACTCCACTGAAACTGCTCTGACCCGTCTAATGACCTCTTAACAGCTAAAGCCAACAATCATTTCTCACTACTAATACTACTTGATCTCTCAGCTGCATTTGACACTGAAGATCACCGTCTCCTCCTCCAGTCCCTCCATTCACTTGGCCTTCATGACACGGCCCTGTCCTGGTTCTCTTCTTACCTCACTAATCGTTCCTTCAGTGTCTCCTTGTCAAGAAAGCCTTGTCAGGAGCTCCAGGCGGTGCACGTTTCCTGTCCAGCGTCGCTCCCAAAATGGCAGCGCCCAGGGCCACCATGTGGGTATCGTTGCCAGGCGATGACGTAATCGCATCACGACAGATTCAAAATTTAAGGACACTGAGGATGCTGGTTCGATGACCAAGTATAGGTCATCGTGTTTTGTGTTCCTGGGTACTCTATTATTCCTGTCTGATCCTGTTATTGATCTTTGGCCTGTTTCCTGATATAGATTCCTGTGCTACCTGCCTTATTGAACCTTTGCCTGGACTTTGACCATTCTTTTGAACATACCTATTGTACTGTGCCTTGGATTCTCTGGAAGGGCTTCATCCTTGATCCTGACTACCTCCCTGTGGGAGCCGCAGGCCCCCTGACACTCCTACAATGAAGTAGCATCTTCTTCCCTACCTCTTTCTGTTGGGGTTCCTCAAGGCTCTGTCCTGGGACCCTTATTATTCTCCCTCTAGACTTCTTCCCTCAGCAAATTAATCAACTCATATGGTTTCCACTACCACCTCTATGCTGACGATACTCAGATCTATCTCTCATCTCCTGATCGCAACCCTGTACTCCTAACTTGCATCTCCTTCTGCCTGTCCACCATCTCTACTTGGATGTCACAACGCTACCTTAAATTAAACCTCTCTAAAATGGAAATGTTTGTCTTTCCACCAGTAACAAGTCCAGTTGATTTGACATATTTCTACAGAAATACCATGACCTGGATGAATGAGAATCTTCACAAATACTTACTTGCCATTGTGCCCCTGGAGATCTAAGAAGGTCCCAATATTGGTTTATATATTAGGTGAAACCTCTGTAGCATGTCTAAGCAAAGAAAGGGTTGCTTGTGATGTGGCATGCCAGTATAAATGGAAATGAAACATTAAAACCAAGGTAGGAACTGTACTTGATATACAGCCGTCATTGAGTCTACATGACTATGTTTACAGTGTCTGCACGTGGGACATTTACATTCCACTACTTCATAATATCTAGAGAATGATGACCATACCACAAAACACTAATGTGTGCAAAGGTGTAAAGTGGGTGGTCTTCTAACTGTACAGCAACCTCTGCTAGGATCTGAACTTCCAGACAGCCACATGATCATCCTACATTCCTCATGTCCATCAGAAGTGATGCTGTTGAAGGAGAAATAGGTAGGACAGGCCGCCTATCATTAGTGTAGCTTGACTGCTCAGAGGCCCTTGTCCAAATATTTGGCATAGTTCTCCAAGTGTGCAGCTGCAGAGACATTCATGGTGCTTGGATATTAAGAGCTGGGAATAGTAACAGATCTTGGCATTTCAATGCTGCTTCTTCCCTTGTGTCCAGTATACAGGAGTAGAACATTGGGGAGGACCCAATGGCAAGTGGCAGAAGGAGGGAAAACTGTAAATGGTTATAAAATGGGTGGTGATAAACAGGGCTGCCATCAAGGGGGCACAGGGGGGGGTACTGCTGTACCAGGGGGCCTTAAGGGGGCCCGGCTGTCCTGCGTTTTTTCAGAATAGCCAGGCCCCCCTTGACAGTGCCAAAGTCTCGCCGCCTCTCCTGAAGTCCTGGAGGGATGAAAAGCCAAAGTTGAAGTCCCTAAGCCGAAAAAATACCCGAGCCGAAGTTGAAGTCCTGAAGTGGCGAAAAGACCCGGGGGAAGATTTACTAAATTCACGTGAAGGATTCGAAATTCGATCGAAATTTCAAAAAGATTCAAATTCGACCCTTGGTAAATCTGCCCCTTAATGTAACAAAAGGAGCCGAAGTTCTGAATCCGTGAGCTCAGTTTTACTGAACGCCAATCTGTGTTTTTTTTTAAAACCCTGTATTATTTTAATACTCTATAGGCCCCTGCCACCAATTTTTTAAAAATGTTCTCTGGGGCCCCAATTTGTTTTTTTTAACTTTGTTGCCAATGCTTTTTTTAAAAAAAAATGGGGGGTCCTGCGTTGGGATTAGGATTAGGGGGTATAATTCAATAGGGAAGAATTGTTCTCTCTACGCTCAAAATCTCTTCTGCTGATGATGAGACACTGCTGTTTATTCAGGCAGCCCCTGGTTTCAGCTTGTCAGCCATTGACAGAAGAAGAGTTGAAGGGATAGACCCCCATCAATGTCCTATATGTACCTAGAGACATGAATCTGAATAGTCCTCATTGCTTGCACATAATCAGTTTTACTTCATTTCAGCTCCTCTTCCAAGAACTTGAGCAAGGGTCAAGGTCTGCAGTTGATCAGCGAATGCCAAAGTAACATAATAAAGCAGCACAGGCATGTGAGCTCCATATGTGGAATGAATAATCACGTTTCTTAAGGCAAAGCCTGGAGCACATAATAAATAGGATTCTGTACCATTCACTGATGGACACCAAATAAACCAAATAAATCATTACAAGAGCTTTGGTATGCACAGCCGCTGCAATAAACAGAGACGCCCAGGGGCCATAGCTGGTTCCAAAAAAACAGGTTGGACAATAAAAATACAGGTATGAGATCTGTAATCCAGAAACCCATTTTTCAGAAAAGACCCATGTCACAGAAACACGACACTCCACCACACTTAACTCTTGGGTTTGGCTACAAGGGGTTACAATCAGTCTCTCAATCACCTTACACACAGGTTAGACTAAGATCAGACACCCCAAAAACACACCAACACCCACCTTATTCATTCGCTGCCACCATCTATCATTAACAGGCGATAGAAACCTAATGTGACTATTCCCCTGCCCTCTATAACAGGTAATATATTGATTGGCGGTCTTCCATAGATTCCATTATAATCAAATAATACAAATTTTTTTAAATAATTCCCTTTTCTGTGTAATAATAAAACAGTGTCTTGTACTTGATCCCAACTAAGATATAATTAATCCTTATTGGAAGCAAAACCAGACTATTGGGTTTATTTATTGTTTACATGATTTTCTAGTAGACTTAAGGTATGAAGATCCAAATACTGGAAAGATCCATTATCCGGAAAACCCCAGGTTCCAATAAAAGGCAAACTTTTCTCATTGTTACTATTACATAGTTACATAGTTACATAGTTACATAGTTAAATTGGGTTGAAAAAAGACTGAGTCCATCAAGTTCAACCCCTCCAAATTAAAAACCCAGCATACACACACACACACACACACATCTCCACTCTTTCAAACACAAACCATATACCTGTATGCCCATAGCTATACTAACTGTAGATTTTAGTATCAAAATAGCCTTTGATATTATGTCTGTCCAAAAAAACATCCAAACCCCTCTTAAAAGCATCAACAGAATGAGCATCACAACATCACCCGGCAGTGCATTCCACAACCTCACTGTCCTCACTGTGAAGAACCACCTACGCTGCTTCAAATGAAATTCCTTTTCTTCTAGTCTGAAGCATGCTTGACAAAGGAGGTTGGTCTCCGAAACGTTGCATCTGCACTCCGCACAATAAATTTTGAAGAAATCACTTAGACCTGTGTGCTATTGGAAAATTCTTTCTGTTGCCCCCATGGCTACACAGCAGCTTGTTTATATAAACTATAGTAGTACTTATCTGTTATCTACTGTGTATCCTGTGCTTGAATGGCTGCCCCCATGGCTACACAGCAGCTTGTTTATATAAACTATAGTAGTACTTATCTGTTATCTACTGTGTATCCTGTGCTTGAATGGCTGCCCCCATGTCTACACAGCAGCTTGTTTATATAAACTATAGTAGTACTTATCTGTTATCTACTGTGTATCCTGTGCTTCAATGGCTGCCCCCATGGCTACACAACAGCTTGTTTATATAAACTATAGTTTTACCAGTGCAGGGCAACACTACATTATATTTTCATTACTTTAATGAAATTTGAACAATATGGTGTGACATAGTGAGACATGTAAGACAGTTTTATAGAGTTAAAAGGAGATACAGTTTACTCAATAACCCTAAGACCTAAGAAAAACAACAGATGGAGCAAATTCTATTTTTACATTATACAACTCACAAGGCGCCCAATTGCACAACTCATCACAGTATTTATTTTTAGTTGAATATTGTTATTTTTAAACCGAACAGTATTACAAGGGGAACGTTCTGAGCCGTGACGTTTGTTCTTGCTCTAAAACCTAAATGCCTAAATCTCTCATCTGCTCTATTTCAAACAAAGCCAAGAATGCTCAGGATATGAGGTTTTCTGGATAATGAATCTTTCAATAATTTAGATCTTCATACCTTAAAGGGATGCTGTCATGGGTAAACATATTTTTTCAAAACACATCAGTTAATAGTGCTGCTCCTGCAGAATTCTGCACTGAAATCCATTTCTCAAAAGAGCAAACAGATTTTTTTATATTCAGTTTTGAAACCTACATAGGGCTAGACATTTTGTCAATTTCCCAGCTACCCCCAGTCACGTGACTTGTGCCAGCAATTTAGGATGGAGTTACTTTCTGGCAGGCTGTTTCTTCTACTGAATCAGTCTCTGTGGGACTTGGCTTTTACTATTGAGTGTTGTTCTTAGATCTACCAGGCAGCTGTTATCTTGTGTTAGGGAGCTGTTATATAGTTACCTTCCCATTGTTCTGTTGTTAGGCTGCTGGGTGGGAGGGGAAGGAGGGGTGATATCACTACAATTTGCAGTACAGCAGTAAAAAGTGACTAAAGTTTATCAGAGCACAATTACATGACTGGGGGCAGCTGGGAAACTGACAACGTGTCTAGTTCCATGTCAGATTTCAAAATTAAATATAAAAAAAAAAATCTGTTTTCTCTTTTGAGAGACGGATTTCAGTGCACAAATCTGCTGGAGCAGCACTGTTAACTGATGTGTTTTGAAAAAGTCATGTTTTCCCATGACAGTTTCCCTTTAAATCTACTAGAAAATCATATAAACAGTAAATAAAGCCAATAGGCTGGTTTTGCTTCCAATAAGGATTAATTATATCTTAGTTGGGATCAAGTACAAGCAGAAAAAGGGAAATAATTTAAAAAAAAAACTATATTATTTTGATAAAACGGAGCCTACGGGCGACAGCCTTTCTGTAATTTAGAGCTTTCTGGATAACGGGTTCCCGGATAACAGATCCAGCACCTGTACGTGTAAATCTTTTCCACCAAGCCTCCTGTTTCCAGGGTTAAAAATCCGAATGTAAGATTTTCCACTTTTAGTGCCAAACGTGCAACTACTGTCGAGCAAATATTCAATGGCCGGATTCTGTTTGCCCAGACGATAAGCCGCATGTATAATAAATGGGCCTATATTTATCCTTTAATTACAAACCACAACTTCACTAGAACCTTTTTTTTTTTTTATACATAAAATGCAATAAAAGAAGAGAACGTTTGTAGCCCAGTGGAGAGAAGATGCACGGAGTAATGACGCCCATAGAACTGGTTCCGTTCCTTCAGTCTTCTGGGCTGTACAAACACAAAAGGTAATGGGCTCGGATGCAAATGTTGCTGTTACATTAGAAAGGGACCAAATATGGATCATTTAGATTCCTCAGCTTTTTCCAATACACATTTTCACAGGCGATCGGAAAACAATAAGCGGCTTACAAAAGAAATTTACCAAGGGCAGCACCAAGATGAAGTTTTGTATAAAGCCAAAGAGAAGTGAGCGGATGGTTCTCTCCCTAAGCCTAATGGGGAGGAAGAAGAGTTATTAAAGGGCAAGGAAAGGCGAAGAAATAAAATCCCATTTTTACGTTCTTTAATGAAAAAGAAATCTATCTCCAATATACTTTAATTTTAAAATGTGTACTGTTTTTATAAGAAACCTGACTGTATGCAGTGAAATTCTCCCTTCATTTAGTGCTGTGGATAGGAATTGTTAGATGGTCCCTAACTACTGGGCAGGGAAACAATCATACTTATTAACAGCAGGGGGAGCCCCTGCCTTACTTACCAGCCATGCAGAACTCAAGCAGACCATACTGAGCATGTGCAGTGCCAGTGTCAGACAAAGATGTATAACAAAGTTACAAGATGACAGCCCCCTGTGGCCAACTTTGAAAGCATAAATCATTTGTTTGATTAGGCTTGTGGTGCAGTAAGTTCATGTTTACGTTTAGTATACAAAATACAGCATTTCTAGCCTTATTATATTTTACATTTTCCTTGCCCTTTAAATAACAAGGCAGGGATATTATTGGGCTCCTTTGTGTATTGGTTTATCCGCTCAGATGCCAGAAAACTAAGGAAATATGGAACAATCTCAAGCAGAAGCAGTAACTGGAGAGTTATCTCTTCCTAATGGGAAGTGATGGGCGAATTTATTCGGCAGGCACGAATTTGCGGCGAATTCCCTCGATTCGCGAAACGCCAGCGTAAATTCGCCTGCCAAAAAATCGCTGGCGGCAAAAAAAAAAAAAAGTTGCGCGCCGAAAATTACGAGACGCACGTCAAAAACGTGCTGCGACTCGTTTCGAGAATTTTTCGTCAATTCGCTGGAAATTCACTAAATTTTCGGCGAAGCGAAACGGGATAGATTCGCCCATCACTGCTAATGGGTGAAGCCGGATTGTAAGTGTGATCAAACAGGAGAAACCTCTGGCTGCCAATAAGTGGAAATTCGTTTTTGTCAAAGTATCTTATTTGAGTTAAAAGTTACATTTGTTATGTCTGATGGAATCAGAGTCTATTTTGAGACTTAGAATGTGCAGACAAGGTTGCTGAATACATTTGGTCCAATGAGTCAGATGATTAGGACTGATTAAAGGGACAGTAACAGCAAAAAATGTAAGTGTTTTAAAGGAATGACGATATAATGTAGTGTTCCCCTACACAGGTAAAACTGGTGTGCTTGCTTCAGAAACACTACTGTAGTTTATATAAACAAGCTGCTGTGTAGCCATGGGGGCAGCCATTCAAGCACAGGATACACAGTAGATAACAGATAAGTACTACTATAGTTTATATAAACAAGCTGTTGTGTAGCCATGGGGGCAGCCATTCAAGCACAGGATACACAGTAGATAACAGATAAGTACTACTATAGTTTATATAAACAAGCTGCTGTGTAGCCATGGGGGCAGCCATTCAAGCACAGGATACACAGTAGATAACAGATAAGTACTACTATAGTTTATATAAACAAGCTGCTGTGTAGCCATGGGGGCAGCCATTCAAGCACAGGATACACAGTAGATAACAGATAAGTACTACTATAGTTTATATAAACAAGCTGCTGTGTAGCCATGGGGGCAGCCATTCAAGCACAGGATACACAGTAGATAACAGATACGTTCTGAAGTATCCTATTATGTATTCAGAGTTTATTTGTTATCTGCTATGTATCCTGTGCCTTTTCTCTTTTTTTTTTTTCTTTTTTTTGAATGGCTTCCCCCAGTTTTACCAGTGCAGCACAAAAGTACATTATATTTTTATTACTTTAAATTTTCTTTTTCTTTTGTGTCACCGGTGCTTTAAACAGCTTTCCTACAATTTCTGATGGAAAGCCTTAAGTTAACTTTTATTATGAATTCTCAGCAACTTTCAATTGGTCTTCATTATTTTTTTTTTTATATAGTTTTTTGGATTATCTCCCTTATTCTGACTCTTTCCAGCTTTCAAATGGGGGTCACTGACGCCATCTAAAAAACAAATGTTACGTAGGGTTAAAAATGAATTGTTATTGCTCTTCTTTCTATTCAGACTCTCTCCTGTTCATATTCCAGTCTCTTATTCAAACCAAGGCATGGTTGCTAGGGGAATTCAGGCTCTAGTTACCAGACTGCTAAAACTGCAAACTAAAGAGCCCCTGAATAAAAAAGCAAAATAAGTCAAAAACCGCAAATAATAAAAAATGAAAACCAAATGCAAACTGTCTCAGTATATCACAAGTGATGGGCGAATTTATTCGCCGCAGGAAAATATATTAGCGATACAGCAGAAAAATTTAATCTGGTGAAAATTTGCGGACATCTCATTTTGGAGGCAGGTGTCCATTTTTTGGATGCTGACAATGGACGCCAGCATCCATAACGAGACGCTGCGGCGAATTTCTCGAAAAATTCAGCGAAACGCTGCCGATTTACCCATCACTAAATATCGCTTTCTACATCAAACTAAAAGTTCATTTAAAGGTGAACCACCCCTTAAAGTTCAGGGTTCCCTTGCTCCCCACGGTGCTATCATTGCACCAGCTGTTTAATTCAAGTGGAAGAGTTGTAAATAAGGAATGGTACCCTAATGGCTCCTTTATAAATGTGGCACCAGGCTAGACACTTGTACTTAGGCAGAACAGACAGTGCAGTTAGTCTCTGTAGAAGCATGCCTCCTTTCTATAATCCTAATATGAGCAATATTATATGTTCTGACTAGTAAACGGGAGCTATAGATGGGAGTCCAAAATCCACCAAATCTTTAAACCATGGGAAAAAAGGAGGAACATGTTTATATTTTACTGTCCTGACATTTGCGCTTTTATTCCGCTCTTATAACAACCACTGCTGCTTACCAGTGCATTATGGGGGAAATGCACTAAGATCTGAAAATTTGCTAGCGTTGGCTTCGCTAGCGTTCGCCGCAATTCGCCAGGCGAATTTTCGCCATCGCTTCGCAAATTCACTAAAGTGTGAAGTTACGCTCAGTTCGGTGAACGGTAGAGTAGTTGCGCTGGTGTTACTTCGCCAGGCAAAGCGCAGTTACGCTAGCGAAGCCTTATTTGCATACGGCGGGAACTTAAGCGTATAATAGAAGTATATGTTCCAGCCACTACATTCCACTACACAAGCCCAGGAAACCTTTAATAAATAAAATAAAGTTGTCCTATTGCCCTACATGTGCCCCCTGTATAGTTGTGTTGCCATATGTTAGGAAATGTAGGGGGGAAGGAGGGGAACCCCCCCACCAAAAAAAACTATCTTTTTCAGACTATCACCCTCCTATGCTGAAATACGCCAGCGTTTTTTTGGGACAGAAAAAAAATTAAAATTTTTTTCCAACCTCCTATCTATTGTATTGAGCTTCGCCAGGTCTGACCAGGTCTAGCGTAATCGCCAACGTTCAGGAAAATGTTCATTTTAGTGAATTTACGATCCTTCGTCAGTGCGCAACTTCGCCTGGTGTAAGGGTGCGAAGTTGCGCTAGTCTATCTACTTCGCTATCTACATCACGCTGGTCGAATTAGCGCTAGCGTCAGACGCTTCGCGCTTTAGTGAGGGCCAATGTCTGTGAGTCGATAAAAAAGCCCAGTGGCATCTAATTCTCAACCTTCCACATGGCCGGTTCTACTGCGGATGCTTCACTAACTCTCATTTAAACTGAAAAGTGCAATACGTGATTTAGACTCAGATTAAAGCTTTTTTTTTTAAATAATGGTCATTACATTAACTCTTTGGCTTCTAGAATAAATCCACAGGACTCTATGGGCTCTTGAATATTTCTATTACTCTGATTTAGAGACACTTTAAAAAATAGACTTTTATGTTTCTGTGAAGTGTCTCCGTCCAAGTTTTTGGATTCATTTCCACTTTTTAGCAGATGTCAGTCTTATCCTGTCCTAAACCATAAGTCCTGTGACCCAATCACAATTGGACCCAAGGGGCTCACAATCAGCCTCTACCATGTGATATACTCAAAGTATTGGATTCAGCCCATCAATAGTAGCTGCTCTGATAACATGGGAAAGTGGGGAAGGCCTCAAACATAAGTTAGAAACGGCCCCTTCGCTCTTTGGTGAAATGTGATACAGGTATGGGATCCGTTATCCGGAAAACCCATTATACAGAAAGCTCCAAATTACGGAAATGCCATCGCCCATAAACTCCATCTTAGCCAAATAGTCTAAATCTTTAAAAATGATTTCCTTTTTCTGTGTAATAATTAGTGATGGGCGAATCTACCCAGTTCCGCTTCACCGAAAAATTAGCGAATTTCCAGCGAAATTCACAAATTGGCGGAAAAATTCTCGAAACGAGTCACAGCACATTTTTGAGGCGCGCCGTTTTTGATGCACATCGCGTAGTTTTAGTCGCGACGCGTCAAAAAATGACGTGCGACTCGTTTTTTTAGCAAATTTTTGCCAGGCGAATTCGCCCCTGGCGATTAAATTCGCCCATCACTAGTAATAATAAAACAGTAACTTGTACTTGATCCCAACTAAGATATAATTAATCCTTATTGGAAGCAAAACCAGCCCATTGGCTTTATTTCATGTTTACATGATTTTCTAGTAGACTTAAAGGGATGCTGTCATGGGAAAACATGTTTTTTTCAAAACACAGGTCCTCCAGCAGAATTCTGCACTGAAATTCATTTCTCAAAAGAGCAAATAGATTTTTTTTATATTCAGTTTTGAAATCTGACATGGGGCTAGACATATTGTCAATTTCCCAGCTGCTCCAAGTCATGTGTCTTGTGCTCGATTCGGAGTGATATCACCCCCTCCCTTTCACCCCCAGCAGCCTAACAACAGAACAATGGGAAGGCAACCAGATAACAGCTCCCTAAAACAAGATAGTTGCATAACTACTCCCTGGTGGGCCCCGGTACAGGACGGGCACCTGGGCCCCCCGTCGGGCCCTTACCTCTATAAATCCCATGCTGGAGTGTTGATGGCATGTGTGCTGTAAAATTTCCACATAGATAACTGCCTGCCGTAACCATTTTCGTGGCTCCGATGGGCCCCAAGGGGGTGGGGGCCCTGGTGCAATTGCACCCTCTGCACCCCTGGTAGTTACGCCACTGTGCCTGGTAGATCTAAGAACAGCACTCAATAGTAAAATCCATTTCCCACTGAGTTCCATTCAGTTACATTGAGAAAAACAACAGCCTGCCAGAAAGCAGTTCCCTCCTAAAGTGCTGTCACCAGTCACATAACCAGGGGCAGCTTGGAAACTGACAATATGTCTAGCCCCATGTCAGATTTCAAAATTGAATATAAAAAAATCAGTTTGCTCTATTGAGAAATGGATTTCAGTGCAGAAGTCTACTGGAGCAGCACTATTAACTGATGTGTTTTTTTATTTAAAACCCCCCCCAAAAAAACCATGTTTTCCCATGACAGTTTCCCTTTAAACATATGATCCCCTTTGCCTTTAGGTCTGTGCCACTGTAGTAGCCCCTCATGGATATCTCCCAGCATGCATTGCACAGGGGCATGGCCTGTTTCCGGCATGGGCACAGTAGCTCCAACATCCATGATGCCCAGAGCTGTAGCAGATGCCAGACTCATGATGTCATATCCGAATCATACCAGTTTCATACCAGCCTATAATTCACTTTCATCTCCCCTTCATTCCAAGCACAAACAGACATGGTGGGGGGGAATGTAATTAAAGTCGCAAAGAGAAAAACATTGCGCACCAATAAGTGCTTGAAGGTGTCGTAATCTTTTGGAGCAAAGATTGCGACTTTTTCAGTAAGAAGTTTTTATTACATTGACAGCGCATTAGCGCCAAGTATAAAACTCGCAAACGGCCGTCCGCTGGCGGAAGTGGTCGCTAAACAGTTCCCGGGTTCGCAAAAGGTATATTGCATTTGCGCAAAGCAAAATTTGTTCGTGCAAAGGCTTATCTTTTTGCATCGCGAATAGTTTTTGCGTCACCGACGTATATCACATTCCCCTAATGGCGTCTTGCTGACTTGTCTGGATATTAAAGGGCAAGGAAAGGCAAAGAAATAAAATCCCATTTGTACTTTCTTTAATGAAAAA
>CM044440.1:128553722-128578266 GCA_024363595.1 Xenopus borealis | reverse complement strand
TACCCCCTCCTGCCCCCACCCTGCCCCTTACCTGCCCCCTATCTGCCCCCTACCTAACATACAATGCATAGTTGCTAGGGTAATTTTCACCCTAGCAGCTAATTGTTGAAATTACAAACTGGAGAGCTGCTGAAAAAAAGCTAAATAACTCAAAAAACACAAATAATAAAAAATTAAAACCAAATAAAAATTGTCTTAGAATATCCCTATCTACATCATACTCAAGGGTGTAACTGCAGAGGAAGTAGACTCTATGGCTGCAGGGGGGGCCAGGAGGGATAAGGGGCCCCTTGAGGCCCTAATTAATGAGCAATTTCAGAATATATTGGTAGAACAGGAGAACCTCTGGATATCATGGCCTAAAATGAATTAGATGTGGGGGCCAGTATCATGGAGTTACGCCACTGATCATACTAAAAGTTAATTCAAATGTGAGCTCTACCGTCCCTTAGTGCTCTTTCACTTGTGCTCCCCAGGCTTGTTAATGAGCCCTGAACTTATTTTATATAGACAGGTCAATGTCAGTCTTAGAACAAGGGCTCTCCAGTTCCCCATCTGAGAAGGAAGAAATTATAAAAATCTGGATTGTCCAGCCTCCAACCCTCCAGTTTCCAATCTACAATTCCCAATATTTCCTGAAAGCCTTCACCTCAAACCATACAGCAAACCTGGTGGCTGCAGGGGTGACCAAAGTCTGGGGCCCAAATCACAGGGTCTGCTGTATAGTAGCCCCCCCTCCCCAGCCCCTTTTTTATAATTGTGACTACTGGATGTGCACCAGCCCCCTGATGATTATTGTGGGGGGGGGGGGTGCTGTCTTTGGTAGCCGAGGATGAGGAGAGTATAACAATGCTTTATTAGCAGGTCATGCAGCCATTACATAACAGCAGTAAGTCTTACTTTCACTTTCAAGCTGTACAGAAAGTCCTGTGCAGAGCTGGACTGAGAATCAAAATAGGCCCTGGCATTTCAGGTACACAGAGGCCCAATCATCCCACTTAGAGGCCCAAACAGCCCCCACCAGCCCACTAAATACTGACTTTCTATGGCACCTTATAGCAGCCCATCTGGCATTTGCCCTAACCTACAGATTGCCAGTCCGGGCCTGGTCCTGTGTATGCACAGTGCCACCTGCAGGCCATTTGTATAAACACCACAGGGGGCAAAACCCTTCTAGTTCCCCACAGGCTCTAAACCATAGTAATAGTAAAGATAAATTCATTTTAATGCTTTAGTCTGTGTAGGTGGGACAAAGCACACAGGCACTTTAGGATGAAGCACTGGTTTGATACAGTGAAGAGCACAGAGAAGGCAGCTGCAAGTGTCTGGACTTTGTTGAGCTATTTTATGTGCGTATATGCAATAAATACAATGCTGTCATTTGTTTAAAGATTTCACATTAACACATGTAGGAAGCAAAAACCCTAGTAAATCCGTTAGCCTATGTCTATAAAAATGCATCTTTCCTACTATTGCCAGATTCATTATTAAAGGGCAAGGAAAAGCAAAGAAATAAAAATCCAATTTTTACTTTCTTTAATGAAAAAGAAATCTATCTCCAATATACTTTAATTTAAAAATGTGCACCGTTTTTATAAGAAACCTGACTGTATGCAGTAAAATTCTCCCTTCATTTAGTGCTGTGGATAGGAATTGTTAGACGGTCCCTAACTTCTGGCAGGGAAACCATCATACTTGTTTACCAGCCATGCAGAACTCAAACAGCTTTGTTTTTTGATCATTTATGACGATCCCTAAGCAGCCCAGACCACACTGAGCATGTGCAGTGTCAGACAAAGATGTATAACAAAGTTACAAGATGACAGCCCCCTGTGGCCAACTTTGAAAGCATAAATCATTTGTTTGATTAGGCTTGTGGTGCAGTAAGTTCATGTTTATGTTTAGTATACAAAATACACCATTTCTACCCTTATTCTATTTTACACTTTCCTTGTCCTTTAATGTTTCTCTAAGTGCAGGGATTCACGTCCTTTTTGCTTTATCTTTTTTAAACATTGGGAGGACATAGTAGCCATTACTATCCAGGCAACTAGATGCCATTAATAGTAGAAATAGCAGAAAGTAAAGGCCACGGAGAAACAAAGGCCTTGCCCGTGACATTAATAGACCATTAACAGACCATGGGGCTCTCATTTATTGTAATATAATAATAGCCAGCGTACACTCACTTTCATGAAACATTAATAATCGGTTATGTGTCTATATTCTATTGTATATTCCTGAGGAGAGAAAGGAGTAGCAGTTGTACCCAGCAAGTGTTGTTTCCCAGTGTCTCTGGTTAAAAACAGATAATTATAGTCTTGCTGAAAGCACTTTCCTTGTCAAGCACAACAATACATGTGTTCATTTATAGGAAGAATGGATTGAGATTATGTCCTTGAAGAAGTGGTTGAAATCTATCTGGGCAAATAAAGGTCCTTTATAGTAAAGAGATGAGGCTGTATAAACAATTTGATTCCCAATATAAATGAAACAATTTGCACATTTTTGCAGAGAGAGAAATGATTGCTTGTTTTGGGGATTTTGTGCAAAAAAGATGTTCTTGTCGTAGGAAATGCCCCCCCCCCCCCCCCCCCCCCCCCCAGTCTATAAGTGTTGGACTGGCCCACAGGGATACCAGGAAAACTCCCGGGGGGCCCAGGTGTCAGTGGCCTCTTGCTTCTAACAATTTGGCCTATTTCATGTTCATTCTCTATTTCTTTATGTGGAAAAAGAGGCTTAATAATGGAGGAATAGAGTATAGTAAGTAGATCTAAAGAGAATAAAGAGGTTAAGTGAGGAGAGAAGGAATAATAGTTTGGAAAGTTGGGCCCCTCGTCTAAGGTTTTCTGATGGGCCCCTGCATCCCAGAATCCCAAAATATTGTTTTTTAAAGAAACCCTAAAAATTCCATATTTTATATAGTGAACTTATTGCTCGAGGCTAAAGTTTGAGCTTGTCAATAGCAGCAATGATCCAGGACTTGAAACTTGTCACAGGGGGTCACCATCTTGGAAAGTGTCTGTGACACTCACATGCTCAGTGGGCTCTGAGCAGCTGTTGAGAAGCTAAGCTTAGGGGTCGTCACTAATTATCCAGCAGCAGAAAATGAGCTTCCCTGGCTGTAATATAAGCTGATGCTACAGGTTTGCTGATGATTAAATTGTGATGTTTCTAATGATGTGTATTAATGACTAATCAGCCTTATATTGTGACTATATTTCTATGACACTATCAGGTGTATATTGTGAGTGGGTCCCTAAGCTCAGTAAGTGACAGCAGCACAGAGCATGTGAATCAGTGAATCAGTAGAAAAGAAGATGGGGAGCTACTGGGGCATCTACTGGGGAGACACAGATCTTTACTGCTAAAGGGCTGTGGTTGCTGCGGGCTGGTACACAAGCACAAAACATCACGTACAATATTTCTAGCTACTTCTTTAGTTCTCCTTTAAGGCATTTTCATCTTCTAAGGCAGTGGTCCCCAACCATGTTGCTCTTCAACTCCTTGGATGTTGCTCCCAGTGGCCTCAAAGCAGGTGCTTATTTTTGAATTCCTTGCTTGGAGGCCAGTTTTAGTTGCGTAAAGACAGGTGGAGGCTACCAGTCCACAAAGGGGCTACCAAATAGACATTCACAGCCCTTAATTGGCACCTCCAGGAACTTTTTTATGCTTGTGTTGCTCCCCAACTCTTTTTACATTTGAGTGTGGCTCACTGGTATAATAGGTTGGGTACCTCTGTTCTAGGTTTACTGAGCCTTTAACCCAGCAACCCAAGTATTACCAACCAGACCACTTTCAGTGGATTCCAGGATTCGGTTTGTGATTTGGCCTGGATTCGGCCTTTTTAGCAGGATTCGGATTTGGCCGAATCCTTCTGCCTGGACATACCGAATCTGAATCCTAATTTGCATATGCAAATTAGGGCCAGGGAGGGAAATCACGTGACTTTTTGGCACAAAACAAGGAAGTAAAAATGTTTTCCCCTTCCCACCCCTAATTTGCATATGCAAATTAGGGGTTGGATTGGGGTCGGTATTTGGATGATACTTTCGGGAAGGATTCGGGGGGTTAGGCTGAATCCAAATAGTGGATTCGGTGCATCCCTAATATATCTACTGTATAAGAGATGACACGGTGCAAGACCTAGAATTGCTGCTTAGAGATTGTCCCATTGGACAGTCCAGATAGTAGTTAGAGAGCACTTGCACATTGTCATTTAGTCAACGTCTTTCCAATCCCACATAAAAGTCTCCAAAAACATCAGCCTAAGAAATAATGAAAATGCCAAAAACCCAGTAGGAAATAACTATAAGCTGTTTCCAAAAACCTCTAAACCCCAAATAAATCCCTAACCCTGAATATTTTGTGGGCAACCCTAACCCTAAAAGATTTCAAGGAAAATTCCATTATACCCTGCAGGAAATCCCCAAAACTCAATTTGTTCAGGGTTTAAAGTCATAAAGCCAGTTGGCAGATATTTTTCTATGGTCTCATCAACACCTTTTTATCCAGTCTGACCTGGACAACTGGAACAAGCAGAATGCTTTAATTATGGTGGAAGTTGTGGTCACTTCTTAATTATCAGCTCCACAGAATGGGCCACTTTATACTTTCTAAGTAAAGTGCAGCTGATCCTCTGGCCTAGTGGAATATTGTACCTATCATCAGCTGGGGATCTGAACACCAGTCGGCAATGCCCTTCAGCAGGTAGTGAAGAAAAACAAGGGTCGACTTATTTTCAGGTTATAAATGGACTTGATTCCTGGAAATGATTCCTGTGAGATGGCTGTTCTAGTTTTGGTATGTAAACTTGTTTCCACTCAAAAATAGCAACATGATTGGTGATGGTTGAATTAACCACATGGTATGTGGTAGTAATTGTTGTGTAGGCTCTAGGGGGGAATTTCAGCAGTCAGGTGCACCATTAAAGGGAAACTGTCATGGGAAAACATGGTTTTTTAAAAAACGCATCAGTTAATAGTGCTGCTCCAGTAGACTTCTGCACTGATATCCATTTCTCAAAAGAGCAAACAGATTTTTTTATATTCAGTTTTGAAATCTGACATGGGGCTAGCCATTTTGTCAATTTCCCAGCTGCCCCCGGTCATGTGACTTGTGCCAGCACTTTAGGAGAGAACTGCTTTCTGGCAGGCTGTTGTTTTTCCTTCTCAATGTAACTGAATAGAACACAGCGGGACATGGGTTTTACTATTGAGTGTTGTTCTTAGATCTACCAGGCAGCTGTTATCTGGTTACCTTCCCATTGTTCTGTTGTTAGGCTGCTGGGTGGGGGAAAGGGAGGGGGTGATATCACTCTTGCAATAGAGCAGTAAAGAGTGATTGAAGTTTATCAGAGCACAAGTCACATGACTTGGGGCAGCTGGGAAATTGACAATATGTCTAGCCCCATGTCAGATTTCAAAATGAAATATAAAAAAATCTGTTTGCTCTTTTGAGAAATGGATTTCAGTGCAGAATTCTTCTGGAACAGCACTATTAACTGATGTGTTTTTCCATAACAGTATCCCTTTAAAAGTGAGTTTATTTTTAGTCTATTTGATATTTCTTCCTCGTTACTTCCCCAATTATCTTTTATTTCCTGTTTACAAACATTGACTTCTCATCCAGTTCCATCAATATAATTCATATACAGTAATTCGGTGATAACACAGAGCATATTTGTATGATTGTTTGTTAGGAAATGGAATAATGTCTCCATAGAAATGGTGCCAGCGTTTCTGTGCCAGATTCACATGCCTCCACTGGATATTAAATTAATTCCGCAAGAGATTCTCATTGTTCCACTCTTATGACTTATGTGGACCTCATCCAAGACTTTCACTTGATGCTTTGGTTTTGTAGATCTAATGTAGGTTTTTTTTTCCAACTCTGGTCCTCTTGTTCTACATGGTGTGAAGTTCTAATTATAACTTAAAGGGCAAGGAAAGGCAAAGAAATAAAATCCCATTTTTACTTTCTTTAATGAAAAAGAAATCTATCTCCAATATACTTTAATTTTAAAATATGTACCGTTTTTATAAGAAACCTGACTGTATGCAGTGAAATTCTCCCTTCATTTAGTGCTTCTGGCAGGGAAACAATCACTTATGAACAGCAGGGGGAGCCCCTGCCTTACTTACCAGCCATGCAGAACTCAAGCAGACCACACTGAGCATGTGCAGTGCCAGTGTCAGACAAAGATGTATAACAAAGTTACAAGATGACAGCCCCCTGTGGCCAACTTTGAAAGCATAAATCATTTGTTTTATTAGGCTTGTGGTGCAGTAAGTTCATGTTTATGTTTAGTATACAAAATACAGCATTTCTACCCTTATTCTATTTTACACTTTCCTTGCCCTTTAACATATATAATTGGAAGCATGTTATCGTTTATATTCTGGCCCATTCTATAATTACTACGGTTCTAATTCACTGGAACATTGTCAAGGAAAGGTAGCTAAGGGAAGTGTTCCATAATGAATTCAGTTGCTCATAATATATAACTGCCCATCCCCAAAATTTCAAACAAAGAACATTTGCACTTTTTAAATGAGACGCTACTCAATCAATTGGCCTTATACTCTGTAAAGCTGACTTCACTGACAAATAGGGATGCGCCGGTTTCAGCAGGATTTGGTTGATTCCAAGTGCCTGGCCAAACCGAATCCAAATGCATGGCCAAACCAAATCAGTGTGCCTGGCCGAACTGAATCCAAATCTAAGAAATCACATGACTTTTTGAAACACAAAAAAGGAATTTGAGAATGTCTTTGTCTTTTTCTCCCTCTTTTTCCTCATTTACATATGCAAAGAATTTGGGGTTTCTGCCAAATCCTAAAATAGGGGATTCAGCGCATCCCTACTAATAAATGGCTGAAAGAAAACCAATGACATTGCTTTGCACCAATAGCATTTGTGTTCTTACGGCTGGGGAATTCAAAAATATAGTTTGTTGCAGATTCTGATCAATCAGTTCATTACAGAGAGATATTTTCAAGGGCATTTAATGGCCTGTTAAAAACACTTCTCCTAGTCACATGGACTGAAGCCAATGTTGATGTCTTTTGGGAAATCTGGACCTAAAGTTTTCAGATGGAATTGACTACATCCATAAATGAGAAACAGTTCAGAATTGATGGGTAGTTGCCTTGTTTAATCCCAAATGGACTAAATTAATATGTAAAGTATATTCCTTTTGTCATCAACGTGGAGTCATGTTGGGTCAAGGATTGATGGTTTTAATCTACTGAAATAAAGTCGTCTTTTATCTTCCGAGTGGCGTTTGGAGTACTTGACAATTTTTCTTCAAGCACTATGAGTGTAGTCTTTTCAGCCTTTCTTACCCAGCCCTGATGGGTTCTCTGCTATGGCTTGAGGAAAAATGAATGAATGTAGAATTCTCTAAGAAGTTCATTTTAGATTGTGCTATGGAGCAATGGACAACCATCTTAAAATCAATAAAACAACCAAAATGAAATATTTATTCAACTAATTTACCAAGTGCTTCATAGCCCTGTGTGTCCTTCTTAATCCACTCTTTTGGTGACCTAGACAATTGCATGGATCTCCATATGTACACCCAACTTTACTGTGACCATCTTGCCCTTCTGCCTCCAGTAGGCCCATTTTACTTTCTTCTGATTACTTTTCCTACCTAAAGCTTCTGCTCTGCAAAGCCACCCTAAATTCCATGGTCTAGGGTGCTTACCCCTGTTTGGACCCCCTGAATTCAGCTCTGCCCAAATACAGTATTTTCATTTAAGTGTCCATGCAAACCACACTTGTTTGTTTTGCCACAGACTCATGCCAAGAACATTTCCGTAAGAAAGTCAAACAATTGTTATCAGATGTATCCACATTGTACTGCAAGGACCCTATTATATTTTACTCTGTCCTGGAAGGGCAGCAATTACTGAAGATCATGTCATTAGAAGGGATTAAGTGTTTATTCTTGTTTGGAATAGCAGGGCAACAGAGTGACGCTTTGCACTCTCAGTGCTGGTTGTGTAAGGCTGGGCACATAAACATGTTATAGAATGATGATGAGACAAAGAATTATGTGGAAATGACTTCCTACTGCCTGTATGTTACAAGACCAATGATAAGACCACAGAAAGCCTGTTTCTTGCATAATGCATGGGTTTCTGCCTCTCAACCCTAGGGTGCTGGCTTTGATTCGCAGCAGGGCACTATGGGAATATTTATATGAATTTCAGAGTTCAGAATTGTGCATTTTTAACATTAAAATTGCTTCCTTTGTAGGTTCTGTCCTCGCATTCTTTTCCATGTTGACGTAACAACTTATATCCTTAAGGTTTTCTGCAGAGTTTTTATGACTAAAATGATCTTATAGGCAGATTGGTCCAATTCTTCCAGCATTGGACTCAAACGTCGAATAGACCTGCATTGGGGAGTCAAATTGTACAAGTGCATTTGCCAACAGAAACCGTCCAGAAATTAATTTTGATCTGATTGCCTTCTTAAGGGAACTGTACTGTTGCACTTTAGCTCCAATGTTTAGAACCCAGCCCCAGTACAGTAAATCAATGCTGTCCAACTTGTAGGCCATCAGTTTTGGTTGAAAAACAACGTCTTTGAGGCTGGACAAGAAGCTGACATTCAACAAGCCATTGGTTAGAGCCTCTTATATATATAAATAGTGGATAACATCTATGTCAAAAATGGCTGGGCATCCAGCAACAGACTACCATGCCACATAATAATGAGTTGTTATATGCAGTAGATGCATTGCAATTGGTCTTTTTATATGACCTGCTCTTTCTGTGTAGGTTCTGATGACACTGCAGAAGGATGGCAGAGAACAGCAGCTACCTGGAGGAGAGAGGTTACATTCCACATTATGAAAGAGACTCGGATCCCTTCGCCTCCAAACTCTCCAAAGAAGCAGATATTTTTGCTGCGGTTTATCTACTGGCCATAGGTAAGGTCATATTATGATGATTATTATTATTATTATAGGGCAGAGTGCCAACGTGGCATGCAATCTACCATCTTTTTACCAGGATTGTGGCTGCTAGCAAAGTAGCATGCATTGTTCCTGTTGCGCCCATGCCTTTAGTGGATTGGAGAGTAGAGTGTAATGCCCAGTGGCTGAATGGTCTCAATAAGAAATTGATTAGGTTCATGTGTGAGTGTGTAGGTGCATGGACCCCTGGCAGTAGCAGCTCTCTAAAGCTGGCCATAGACGCAAAGATCCAATCAGACATCCCCATCTCCCGACCTGTCACTAACCTTCAGATCAATTAAAGTAGTAAAAACACAGATAAGCTGATGTTCTGCCCCTGACAGGGATCGTACGAAAGTTGTGTCCAACAAAACCAAGTGACAGTCTCCCACTGAAAATCGTACGATCGGCAATACACGCAGAGATATTATCGGCAGCCAACAGAAATTTTCTAACTTGTCTGATCAGACAAACGACCGATTGGGATGACACTCCACACACGATCCGAAAGTCGTACGAATCCAGGATTCGTACGATCGGATCATTGCGTCTATGGCCAGCTTACGGCAGGACTCTGCTCTGCATGCCAACAGCTGCCATATTGGTGCAAGTAATAAGAAGCGTCTAGTGATGCAAGAACCTGCTCAAAGAAGGTGCAAAGTACAGGGTAATGGTGTGTTCTGTACCTTGTTGCCTTTTCTGCACAGCTGACATGTTGGCACAAGTACAGGGGAGCAGAAGTATTTTGCGTTACCTTTATCTAGCATTAAACTTGAAAAAACGAGCCCCTAATATCTGGATACATCTAGCATATACAGCTGCCCTTTGTTTTCCACTGATATAAAAGCTAATGTGTGGTACCAGATCTTTGGGGGTGTTTTACTGCAGTCTTGGGGGTTACCTTGTGTGCATGTATTTTGCACAGTAAAAAAGTATAAATCAAATGTAGGTGAAGACTTCCCTTATTGTATTTAGTGTATAAGGTTCATCACCCAGTGCCAGGTACCCCTGTACCTCCGAGACTTCATAAATCAAATAAATTCACTCTGGAGAAAATATTAGCCAAACTGTGATCCCTTTAACACAAGCACCTGAGGAAGGATTGTTTGATCCAAAAACATGTAGTGCAACTTTTCAAATAAAGGTACCAACTAAAGCAGTGGTCCCCAACCTGGTCCCCCCAGGGACCAGTGTAAAGCCAGAAGTTTTTCCAAGGACTGGGAGGGCGGCAACTGCATGTGCCATGCCAAAATCGGACGCACCAGTATCAAATTCCATGCATGGCGCATCAAATTTGGTTGTCCCATCATCAAATTTAGTAGCCCAGTTCGGTTATGTCCACGGCCCAGCAGTTGTGGACCCCTGTTCTACAGTGGCCAAGGTTTTACTAAGTAACTGACCAATTCTGATGCCCATATCTACATTATTTAATTGAACATGTAAACAAAGGGTTTAGTCCAGTTACATGTCGTACTGGTCATAAGAGCTCTCTGTGACTCTGGGTCTAATAAACTCAGACCCCAGGAACTATGGTCTGTTGGGATAATATATGGTAAATGACAATATAGATGTCAATGGAATTCCAGGTAGAGATGTGATTGATAATGCAGTAATTGAAAATAAGTAAAGGTAGTAAAAAGTTACTGAAATTCCATTGTTTCTAAATTATTGATGGGAATAAATGACTCCATAGGGCTCATTTACTCAATGTGCCGGGTGCAATGTGATAAAGCAAAAGCAAAGTGCCACGTTTTCTGCTCCCAGAATAAAGCACAAAGACCTCTGCCTTTCCTTTGAATATAGTACTGCTAGCATTCATCTGGGGACAGTGCCCCTTTGGATACCCCCTAGTCTCATCCAGATACACAAGCTAAAGACTGTCAATGGGAGCTATGTAGCTCTTGTGTTAGAGAGAACTCCTTGAACCAAATTTATTGCAAATCCCATGGGTGCAAGTGATTAATGGATGGGTCCTGCGGGGGTACATTGTGCACTACATTGGGCTATTGTACTTGTGCCAATGGGATTTGCCTGTGCACTAACTACATGCTGCTGGGTCCCATGTTTTAGACATCACAAGATATTGAAAGTTGACTTTTTTACTACTATAAATTGAAGTTCATTAATTAGGACCTCATGGGCCCCCCTGCATCCACATTTTGTGAACTCACTTACTTAAGATGTGGCCACAACCAATGTTTTTATACATGGACAAAATCATCTATCCGACCCTTCAATCAATTCCCCTTCTTCAGTTTAGTATCCTTTGTTCCCTACAACATTTGATATTCACTATAATTCCCAATGGCACACAGTGCGGCTATTGAATTCTACCGCTGGCCATAGAGAGATGCACTTAACATGATTACTGTTCCTCTTCCCTGTCTTTCTCATGATCAATGGCACAAGTAAATGATTATCACTTTTGTGCCTGACGCGTTTCTGCTGCTTATGCCTCCTTTGTATTGATTGGACTCATAGCAGCTCCGACATCTCTGGATCCTGAGTTGTTGAAAAGCTTTTCTCATTTGTTATATAATGACACAGGCTAAAGCACTTCTGAGATGTGGTTTAAACTGAACCTCTATTTGTGCAGTACTGATGTTCAACCTGTTCAGCCTGTTACCCACCAGGTATTGATTCAAAGGCTTGTTCACCTTTTTCGGTTCAGTTGTTTTCAGATTGTTCACCATAAACAAATACTTCATGTCTCTAGTATTTCAGTCGGGCAGCTCAGTGATCCGGGAGCATCTGAACTCTTACAATTTGCTCCATTTAGTTGATACAATTAGTTGATTCATTTCTCAGCAGCATCTGTGGGGTATTAGCATCTATTGCATCAATGCTACAGCTGCCTGTAATGAGACTCAGGGATTCTACTCAGCAGGAATAAAGATAACAAATCTAGAGGTATCCCAAAGCAATAAGTAGTTAGTTATCTCTGCAGTCATTCACTAAGCTGAATTTTAAGGTGTAGTTGGCATGCAAAAGCTGGTGCAAATTGCCATTTTCAAACCACCCCTTTCTTTTGTAACCCTTAGCTCTCAGATACAACTTTTTGCCCTTTGCGGTTGAGCACTGGTGTCTACAAGGAAAGGGGCAGCATATGGGTGGTATGTGTCGGTGCCATTCCTTGTGCATCATAAAGAAGGGGCAATTAAAGTGCAACAGGGCATGCATGGTCTGGAACCCTGTACTTCTACTTACAGAATACTCAGGGTAAGCACCAAATCCAGGATTCAGCCTTTTTCAGCAGGGTTCGGATTCGGCCAAATCCTTCTACCCAGCCAAACCGAATTGGAACCCTAATTTGCATATTCAAATTAGGGATGGGGAGGGAAATTTCATGACTTTATGTCACAAAACAAAGAAGTAAAAAATGTTTTCCCTTTCCCACCCCTAATTTGCATATGCAAATTAGGGTTCAGATTCAGTCCGATATTCGGCCAAATCTTTCTCAAAGGATTCGGGGGTTTGGCCAAATCCAAAATAGCAGATTCGGTGCATCTCTAGTAAGAGATGAAAACCACTTTGCCCAATGCTCTGCTTTCAACCTACTGCAAGGCCAAGAGTGCAGCTTTAACTACTAAAGGTTTACATGCAGGTGCTATCTCAAAGGTTACATGCAAGTGCTACATGTATGGCCACCTAAGGGCCACAGTAGCAAATGAGCCCTATAAACTTAGCTGCACAAGCCCTAGAGTTCATGTCCCCTTTAGATACAATTTCCTATGGACAAATACAAGAGGCAGTAACGTAACTAGAGGGGGGCGGGCCCTGGTGCATGACGTGCAGCTGGGCCCCCCTCCGTACGCAATTATCTTGATGGACATCGCCGAAGCGCCAGGGAAATCAGCATTGCGCAAGCTGCCGGGGGGCCCTGAGTGGGTGCGGACCCTGGTGCAATTGCACCCCCTGCTCCCCCGGTAGTTCCGCCACTGACAAGAGATCCTCTGCACTCAACCCATTATCAATACATTTAAGACATTGAGACATTCTGTGCATACAGCTACTAAAAATGCCTTACCCTTTAAACAAAACAGGGATTGTTTGTCCATATATTGCAATATATTTAAGCTGAACAACTACATCAAAGTCATCCCATATCTGGCCAGTCCTTCACTCAACTTTCATCTGATTCATTAAAACTTCTATTGCTTCATTATACATTTTACACAGGGACTAAGTTTCCCTTGCTCCTCATGTATCCTTGAGATTTCACGTAAAGTCTGTGCCAAATGGGTGTCATTTTATGGCAAGAGGAGCACCAACAAACAGATGAGTGTCTTTCAATTATTCCATTTGAGCAGAAAAACACACTGACTGAATTTGCTGATTGTGGGAACTCACAGTGTCAGAGTTATTCCCCAATCATTCAAGCCTCTGAGGCAAAGGCCGTGACTATCTTGTGACCCAGCAGCTTCCCTACTCTTCCCATATGTCCCGTGCAGAATTCAATTCCCTCGTTGTTAACTCTAATATCCAACATTCCCATCTTGTCCTTATCTGATAATAAGACAGGGGTGATTCTGTAATTCCAGCGATGGAGTCTAGATCAGGTGATATCTCACATCTACAGATGTAGCCGCTGTTATCCCAAAACACATTCGGCTGCATTGACCCATTTAATGCTGGTGGGCAGGGGGGGCTGACCGTTAAGTTGTGCCCCAACATTTCTGATGCATCTAAGTCTCATAGGTCTATAGCAGTTGTAATCCAACTGCCCCTGGAATATCCGAGTGAGACATTCTTATATTCTAATAGATGGAGCAGCAGATAATTATTTGTCCTTGAGCACAAACAATTCATTTTCAGTAGAAAGGGATATTAACATTCCTCATCCAGTAGAAATCACGGATCTGTTACTGGAATTCCTGTAGGACCATTTGAGACGTTACATGTTCATTGTAATTCAGCCAAGAAGTCATGTCAGCGAGTTGCGTCCAAACCCTCAATTTGTAATATTTTCCGTCTAAATAAATGTCTCTTTATTGGCATAAAGATTACGCAACATATTTTCTGTTTGGAACATTGAGCATCATGTTAGTCTGTCGGTTGGACCAGTTGATTGGTTAGATATTGTTTAGGACCATCTAACTGAATTCCCCATGTAATTATATCCAAGAGATGCAAAGGTGCACTGCACTTTAAAAAAAAAAATAAATAAATAAAAAAAAAAATATATATATATATAGGTATGGGACCTATTATCCAGAATTCTCAGGATCTGGGGTTTGCTGGATAATGGATCTTTCTGTAATTTGGATCTTCATAAGTCTACTAGAAAATCATGTAAACATTAAATAAACCCAACAGGCTGGTTTTGCTTCCAATAAGGATTCATTATATCTTAGTTGGGATCAAGTACAAGCTTCTGTTTTATTATTACTCAGAAAAAGGAAATCGTTTTTAAACATTTGGATTATTTCATTATAATGGAGTCTATGGGAGACGGCCATTCCGTAATTCGGATCTTTCTGGATAACGGGTTTCCAGATAAGGGATCCAATACCTGTATACACAGTGTTGCTCAGTTTTGATCATTGCTTTTGTTCCCCCCATTACTGGGAGTCAATCTGAAGAATCTCCCCTGCAGAACACACTGAATGTGTAAAAAGATATGATATATGAAATATGCAATAGTGTTGGCCTGTTTCTAATAGATTCAAATTAAAGGTATGGGACCTGTTATCAAGAATTCTTGGGACTTGGGGTTATTCCGTATAATGGATCTTTTTGTAATTGGATCTTCATACCTTAAAGGGCAAGGAAAGGCAAATAAATAAAATCCCATTTTTACTTTCTTTAATGAAAAAGAAATCTATCTCCAATATACTTTAATTAAAAAATGTGTACAGTTTTTATAAGAAACCTGACTGTATGCAGTGAAATTCTCCCTTCATTTAGTGCTGTGGATGGGAATTGTCAGACGGTCCCAAACTACTGGGCAGGGAAACAATCATACTTATGAACAGCAGGGGGAGCCCCCGCCTTACTTACCAGCCATGCAGAACTCAAGCAGCTTTGTTTTTTGATCATTTATGACAATCCCTAAGAATCCCAGACCACACTGAGCATGTGCACAGTCTTGGTCTTGCAAAGATGTATAACAAAGTTACAAGATGACAGCCCCCTGTGGCCAACTTTGAAAGCATAAATCATTTGTTTGATTAGGCTTGTGGTGCAGTAAGTTCATGTTTATGTTTAGTATACAAAATACACCATTTCTACCCTTATTCTATTTTACACTTTCCTTGCCCTTTAAGAGCCACAGATCATAACAAGTAAAGACCTGAACTATAACCAAATACAAGTGGCTGAAGTAAATACATTTCCCCTTTTTGTGTGAGATTCCTTACTCCTTTACATTTGCTAGATGAATTCCCTATTGTCTCTAACATGATTTGCATATAAAAAGGGCGGAGCTCACAGTGCATTCTCTCCCTATGTTAAAGTTTCTGGGTTTTACTACTCTCTGTTAACAGCTGAGTAGTAGTTTTTTACTCTGGGATAGTTAGCAAGTTGCAGTCCTAACCAAACAGCTACTATATCTCATTATGAACTTAAATTCTTATTTTCTGTATCACACACAGCATTGCAGAATTCCGACTAGAAAATCCCGAATCTCATCAGTAGATCTTATTACAGGTGTTTATCTTGCAGCAGTGATGCCAGTTTTACTTCACTGAGGGAAGAGTTTCTTTTACGTTTCGTCTTTTGCGGACTGGCGAGTTATTGACTGCCTGGTTGTCTCTTCCCGCAGGTATCCTCTCCACACTGGGGAATGGCTATGTTATATTCATGGCATTCAGGAAGAAAAAGAAGATGCGCCCAGCCGAGATAATGACAATCAATTTAGCTGTGTGTGATCTTGGGATCTCAGGTAATTGTAATTGTTTTTGCAAGAAAGGTGTTTAAAGAGATAAAACATTGACTGAGTGGTCTGTATTAAACAGGACTAAGACACGGCTTAATATGCTAATCTAACCTGTATCTACCCAGTACTCTCAAATATACTGACTCCATCTGTTGTTGAAATTTGGCTCTCAGCATCCCTACTCTAATCTTGGGTAGGGTGCTCTGAGCAGCTCCCCCTAAATAGTGTTAAGTGTTCTATTCTACCCAGTGCTACCCTATATACTGGCTTCATCTATTGTTGAAATACGTCTCTCAGCAGGCTTGGACTTTGGAGAGGCCACAAAGGCCCGGGCTTAGGGCGGAATGCTGCTTCTCGGGAGCACTGGGGTTTCACAGTTTTTCAGTACTCGCTTCTATTCCGTGGAGGTGGAGTTAGTGTGAGCAGCCATAGGACCGCGCAGCGTAGGGGCGCCCACCCTTCAAATCCGGCCTTTCGCTCATCATTCCTATTCCCAAAGTCTAAGTTGCTTCCTTGAATGTTTTATTCTACCCAGTGCTGTTCTAGATACTGGCTCCATTTATTGTTTAAATACTCCTATTCCCTATAAACCGAGAGTCCTGGGTAGGGTGCCTTGAGCTGCGAGCTCCCCCCCCCTTAATAGTAGTAGTTATTTTATACCCAGCGCTGTCCTATCTACTGACCATCTATTGTTGAAATACAGAACTCAGCATTCCTATTCAACGTGAAGTCAAGGTCTTGGGTAGGGTGGGCTAAGCTGCTTCTTCTAAATAGTGCTTTATTTTATCCACTTCTATCATATATACTGAGGGGGGGTGGGTGGGGGTTGGCATCCAATCCTGGTGAGCCGCCATCCATTTTGGCGCACCTTATTATTAGGGTCCGTGGCCTATTCCAGGACTGCCTCTGGCCCAGTTCTGGGCAACAGTCCAGTGGTTGGGGACCCCTGTTCTAATCTACCCTGTGTTGTCCTATTCACTGGCTCCATCTATAGCTGAAATACAGCTCTCAGCATTCCTACTACCTGTGTAGTCGGGGGCTCTTTGAGCTGCTCCCCCTAAATAATGTTGAGTGTTCAATTCTACCCAGCGCTGTCTTATGTACCGACTCCATGTCAAAGGTCCCCAAGCCAACGAGCCTAAAGCTGAGCATAGACCAAGGTGCATATGTGATATTTGGGGCAATATATATTCTAGTCCAACATATAGCCTATATCCCTGGCACGAATCAGAAAGGAATATGACCCAACTAAATTGTTGATATGATTTTTATTGATGATTCTTTGCTTGCTGTGTTTTATTTGTTGCTCCTAAACGTTGTTTTATTTTGTGTGTTATTTACCCACCCTGGGCTTGTCAGTCTAATCTAGAGAGATGTGTGTATTGCAGACACTATTAACCGTAATAGACAAGGTAGGCTTTTCCATCGCCCCCACTAATGACTCTTTATGGTTCCCAGTGATGCTAAAGCACTATATAATAATGAAAGTGAGGAGGGGCCCACTAACACGTTGTATATTAATAAAGACATTGATTTGTTCTAATTTGGGGTTTTCAGGATAGGTGGGTGCACTGAAAGAGATTTGCTCACCTTCCCCTACTTTATGTTATACCCCTGCACACAAATGCCATGTCAATGCCTCTTTAAAGTGGCAGTTTACATTTAAATTAACATTTAGTACATTCTAGTATGGCTAATTCTAAGCAATTTTTCAATTGGACCTCATTTATTCTTTTGTTATCGTTTTGTAATTATTTGTCTTCTTCTACTGACTCTTTCTAGCTTTCTGTAGGGCTACATATTTATTGATATTGCTGCTTTCTATTTCTCATTTTTCTATGCAGGCCTCTCTTATTCATATTCCAGTCTCTTATTCAAATCAATGTATGGTTGCTAGGGGAATATGGACCCTAGAAACCAGATTGTTGAAATTACACACTGAGAGAGAGCTGCTGAATAAAAAGCTAAATAACTTAAAAAAAAACACAAATAATACAAAAATTAAACCCAGCTGCAAATTGTCTTGGAATATCACCCTCTACATCAAACTAAAAGTTAATTCAAAGGTGAATGAAACGAGTGCCTTAGGGTTGGCTGATCCTGCTTTTGTGGTCAAATGTTAGTGGCGTTTGTGACTTATAACCTCTCTGACCAGCTGAAACCTATCCCATAAATTGCCCTCTCAGTCGTTGAAGTTGCCCAGCAGAGGGGCATCTAGAGCCTCATACAGTATGCGGCTAACGTTCTGTAGCGGTGCACCTGCTTGGGAAAGGCATATGGGAGGGATATTTAAAAAAAAAAAAAAAGGAGAATTCGCCTCTCTTTTTTTCAATGTTTATTCTTTTCGGTATTTAATATGACTTTATTATGAGGAACCTCAGTGCTGTTATAAAAAAAAAAGACTAGTGCTGCCACCTAATGGAATGCCATGGAATATCCTAGTCATAAGCCACATTTTTAGGGAGATAAACAGCACCCAGGGCTATTTTGGGTACTTTACATTTTCAATGTCTCAGAAATAAGGTTTCAAGTGTCGGAAACAGCCCCATAGACATAGAAATTGCAATCCCCTGACAAGTGCTGTGTGAGTTAACAATTAGGCTTAGTTATTTAACGCTAATGTAAGTTGGGCAATGCTTTGCCTTTAAAGGAGATGTTTATAAATGATCCTCGGAGCAGATAATGAGAATGGAATGATTTATCTTGTGATACTAGTTATAAGGCAACTTTAATGTGAGTGTGACGAATACATGAAATCTTTTCTGTGAGCTAATGAGCATTGTAATGTGTGTGGTATGGTGTATCTAGCAGCAGAATTATGTATCCCCTGTTGTAAAGTATAAGGATATGAGAGGGGTTGTTCTGTGACCATATAAAGGCACCAGGCTGCAGGCTGAGTTATACAGGGAACGCTGAGTATCACTCATGTATTATAAGGGATAATGTACCCCCTACTGTAAATGATAAGGATATTAGAAGTCACTGAGGGGTGTGACCATATAAAGGCACAAGGCTGCAGGCTGAGTTATACAGGGAACTCTGAGTATCACTCATGTATTATAAGGGATAATGTACCCCCTAATGTAAATGATAAGGATATTAGAAGTCACTGAGGGGTGTGACCATATAAAGGCACAAGGCTGCAGGCTGAGTTATACAGGGAACTCTTAGTATCACTCATGTATTATAAGGGATAATGTACCCCCTACTGTAAATGATAAGGATATTAGAAATGTGATCTGGTCTAGAATCTCCACAGAACTCTGGAGTGGTAATGAGCAGATATAGACAGACAGCTAAACAAAAGCCACAGGACAGGAATGACACAAGTATGCAGACCTCGAAGAGGTTTATTTCAAAACTAAGGAAAATCTTCCATTACATGAATCAATTCAGAGGGTTAGAGAATATTTTATAATCCGGCTGGGACAGCAAGTGAAATGGCTGCTAACTATACACAATGAGAAGGAAGGGGAAGGGGTCATAGGTCACAGTAACTTCCTGGAGCTACAGGGGGAGGCAAGGGACAAAATATAAAAGTAAATAACACGCAGCTGAAACTGAATTATATGTGTATATAAATAATAAGTGAATGTGGTTACCAAGTAGTACAGAACGCGCCGCGGGTCTCTGAGCTCTGCCTTGGAGAAAAGAGACTTTGGATTGGACAATTCTTCTATGTACAAGGCTGTGGCCAATAGACCAATAACATGGTATTTTCTGTATTTTGCACCCTGCCTTGCACATAATATATCATGAGCATTATCTTTTCATATCATTGGCTGCTGAGTCTAACTTTAATAACATTTCCTTTATCATTTAAGTAACGGGGAAGCCCTTTGCCATCGTGTCCTGTTTAAGTCACCGCTGGGTGTTTGGCTGGAACGCCTGCCGCTGGTATGGATGGGCGGGATTCTTCTTTGGCTGCGGGAGCCTCATTACACTGACTGTAGTCAGCCTGGACAGGTACCTGAAGATCTGCCATCTACGATATGGTAAGATAAACTCTGTTATTGTTGATGTGACAGGTCTGATGCTTCTCCATGTGAGCTTTATGTCTGCTAGTGTGTCTGCGACTTCTGTTGTGTTTGGTAGCCGAGGTTGAGGAGACTATAACAGTGCTTTCATTTTAGAAATCGATGCACTGTTTTTTTCCTTGGGAGATTTCCTAGAAATAAATAATAAAACCCCCTTCTGGTGTAGTAAGTTTCTATTCTATCTCTTTAACAAATACTACTCACATATAGGTTTCTCTGGCAAGTGCTCGTCGCTATCCTGTATGGTTAGCTGATCTGTATTATGGTAGTGGCATCACACAAAATAAACTTTGTATAGAGTAGTATAGCCAGAGCTTTAACGAAGTGCCCTGCGGGCAGATTTTCACTTAACAGACTGCAGGTAATATAGGATATGTAGGTATAGGTATGTATGTGGCTTCTCTCTCCTCCTCCGATCGTCGTTCCTTACTGTGCGCTTGGTATACTCCGCCGATTCCCGTTGTTAAAAAGTGTTAATGGCGGTGATCATGTCAGGCAATTGACTGGTCTGGTAAGTGAAAATTAAACTTGTTTCAATAAAAGTGAACACGTGGGTACACAGTACACACCGGTGCTGCTTTATATAAAAAACTGCGCAGAGTTCATCATATAACCTATATAACAGTGCTTTAGTAGCAGGTTCCTGCAGCCATTACATAACAGCAGTAATTCTTACTTTCACTTTCAAGCTGTACAGAAAGTCCTGTGTATGCACAGTCACACCCACAGGCCATTTGTATAAACACCACAACTTCTTGTGCCAATCTTCAGCCATAACTGGCACGAAGGTCGTCGTATCTGTCACTACGACCAGGGCCGCTCCGGCCATGAGGCAAGGTAAGAACCTTAAGAGCCGAATTTTCGGGTTTTAACCCGGAAATTCGGATCCGCTAGTGCAGAGAGCGCAATTGTGCTCAATGCACTAGCGATACCGCCCCCTTTTGACCTGCTCCAACCCAGATTTTTAAGCGCGGAGCGGGGGGGGGCGGTATTGGGGCTGCTGCATCAGGTGGCAGCAACCCCAGAATCGGTCTGACTACGATTGGCCTTGGTTTCTACCTTCTGACACAGAAAGCCCACATTGAATAGAAAAGTATCACATGTATTGGGCTCAAACATAATGCATGGCGCATTCGACTATATCTACTGTTTGACTCCCCATGATCAGCTTTCAAAGAAATTATTCATTGCATCATGTACAGATAGGGCAACGTTCATGTTCTTTGTTATTGTTGCTACAAAGTATTATCTGTGCAAACATCAGTCTGATTGCTATGGGTTACTAGGCCTGGAGCATTGTGGCATCAGACATCAATGATATGGCAATGTGCCAAACGCAAAGTATGAGAACAAACCAGCCTGATTCATTGCCAGGGTCACACTGGGCTGGCGGGACACCTGGAAAAAACCTGGTGGCCCAGACTTATTCCCCCAATCAGCTGGCCCATAAATAATCGCTGATGTGCTGCAATTTTCAGGGTCAGAGCATGCGAGTGGTGCGTCGTTCACATCCACAGAACATCTTTCACGCACAAGGGGAAGCAGAAGTTTGGCAATTCGGAGGGCCCCCCGGTGACTGCCAAGAGGGCCCTTCGATTTGCAGCCCCCTGTGGGCCCTCCATGTGCCATTCTGACCCAGTTTATTGAACTTTCTGCTCTTTCTTTGAAGAAAGAGCTGCACAACACTATGAATGAAACAAAGTGTCCCCTGCAACACCCCCAAGTTTGAGTATCATTCATGCAAGCTGGGCAGAGCTGGGGGCCGCACTGGGCAGTCCATCACTTACCACCTTGCTGTCGCAGTCATAAAATAGGGTGCTCCCTTGTGCTCTAATCTACTCTGCTATACACATGGAGTCTTAAGGGCAGTGGCAGACTGCGGGGGACAAATCTCCCGAAAATGCACCTGCATTTGAAATAACTGAAACCGCTGGTGCTATGACTAACATATAGTTAACTCGTCTGAAATTGCCTCTGGAGGAAACTTTGGGCAACTTAGTGATATGTTGGTCATAGCACCAGCGATTTCAATTATTTCAAGTGGAGAGGCATTTTAGGTAGATTTAATAATAATAAATGGTGTAATCTCCCCAACTTTATGAATAGACTAGACTGCAGAGAAGGAACAATCCCCCCCTTAATTAAGTGGCCCAAATAACAACTCAGAGGCTAACTTGTGGGTGAAGGTCGGTCACAGCTTTATTCATCATGTTTAATCCATAAAGATCCTTGCACCTTTATAGACACATTTTCTATAACCAACTGGAACCTTTTATTATATAATCAATATCCAGTTCAAACAAATAACCCCCAATGCCGGCCATTGCAAAGCAATGGGCATGTGTGAACAAATACTTTTTCATAAAGTGCTAAGGCAAGGATCTATACTTTTCGCCGTGACAATCTCTTTGAAAACAGTAACAATGATAATAACCTAACTTGCATAAAACTTCGGCACAATTAAAGGGGAGGGAGGGTGGGCTGTTGCTGTCCCCCAGCTTCCCTACCTGCTGCTCGTTGCACAGGGGATGGGGCAGGAGTGAGCGCCTAGTTTCGCGCTCTCTCCTATCAAGCGACGCCGCCTGGTGACGTCACGCGCACCACGTGACGCTGCGAGGGGGGAGGAAGGGGAAGGCATTCTGCCTGCCTCCCCGCAGTCACAGCGCGCCTCGCTAGGCGCTGCGGCGCATTCGATGTGTGGCTCCTTATACTTTTTTTCAAATCTTCTGTCTGCCACTACCCTAATGATCCAAAATGTAAAGTGGGCAGCAAGTACTCACTGCAATCCAATGATTAGTTGCTGCCTTACTCTGCTCCCCAACTTCCTGAGCCAGTTTCCTTCTGGATCTCCTGGGCCCCTCTCCAGTAGCAAAGTCAAAATAAATGCATGGTGCATGGGAAATTTAAAAACTATCGTATCTTCTGCATATCCCTAGTGTTTCTGAACCAATGTGGGTGTGGCTGGACAGCATGCCGCCCCCTAAAATCCTTCCAGCCTAGGCCCGGGCTAGGGTTGCCACCTGTCCGGTTTTGACCCGGACAGCCCGGTATTTTGAAGGGCTGCCCGGGTCAATGCTTCCTGCCCGGTTTTTCAAATAAGGAAAACCGGGCGGGATTAGCTTGATTGACGCAGCGATCGGCCAATCGGCGATCACGTTGACATAGCTCCGCCCCGTGACGTCACGAGCCCAGCCACCAATGTCACGGGCCCGCCCACCGATGTCATGGGCCCCGCCCCCCAGTCTGGGTTCAGCCTCCGCAAAAGGTGGCAACCCTAGCCCGGACCTAGGTGGCCTTTCCACAAATCCGGGCCTGCTGCTATTTGAAGCGTCAGTTGCACACTGTAATCCTCTCTGCAGAGGTCAGATTCACATGAAAATAATTGTTGCAGCAGCACTTTGATCGTTGGTTTCAGCTATTTATTTGTGCAAATAACATGACAATGTTTCAGCTATATCAGCCCATTATCAAGCTTATATATATATATATATATATATATAAACTGTATGTTGTTTCTTTTCAGGCACATGGCTGAAACGACACCACGCTTTTATTGCCTTGGCAGTTATCTGGGCCTATGCGTCCCTGTGGGCAACCTTGCCATTGGTCGGAGTGGGAAACTACGCTCCAGAACCCTTTGGCACCACATGTACTTTGGACTGGTGGTTGGCACAGGCATCTGTTAAAGGTCAAATATTTGTTATGTCCATGCTGATCTTCTGCCTCCTGCTTCCCACTGCGGTGATTGTCTTCTCCTACGCCAAGATCATCGCCAAAGTCAAGTCTTCTGCCAAAGAAGTTGCTCACTTTGACACCAGGAACCAAAATAATCACACGCTGGAAATAAAACTGACAAAGGTACATTTCTATACCCGCCTCTATGTTCTGCTCATTTAATTGGGGCCATGTTTTCCTGCACCGAACAAAGGAGCTGAATACACCAGTTTTATTGCCTAGAAAACAATACACTGTCTCACAGACATTATGGCAAAATAAATCCATGCATTATAGGCTTCTTTATTGCTGCAGATGCTCCTATCCATTCTAGTTAACAGTTGAAATATATTAAACAGCAATAAAATCCAGAGATAATCAAGCATTTGCAGAACACCAGTGCTCTAAACAGCTGGCAATTTAAAAGACAGGTTAAAGGAATGAAAAGATAAAACTCTTATTTTATTATAGTAAAATCCACCATCCTCTTAAACCCCCACCAAGCTAACCAGTACTCAGTGTAGTAATACTCAGTACACATAACTTCTTTATTCAGCTAGATGAGACCAGTGAAAAAAAATCAGACATCCCCCTAAACCCTACAAAAACATAAAAAAACGGAAACCCATTATCCAGAAAGCTCCAAAATATGGAAAGGCTGCCTTCCATAGACGTATGTAGTTGAACCGCACTTCTCACCTTTCCTTGATGTTCCTGCTTTTTAATGGTGCAACTCTCCCTAGACGGTCGGCACACATCAGTATAATGTAAATAGACTTCCATAGACTCCATTTTATCCAAAAAATCTAAATCTTTAAAAATGATCTCCTTTTTCTGTGTAATAATATAACAGTTGTTTGTACTGGGTCCCAACTAAGATATAATTAACATAACATAGTTACATAGTTAAATTGGGTTGAAAAAAGACAGAGTCCATCAAGTTCAACC
>CM044440.1:128539404-128553626 GCA_024363595.1 Xenopus borealis | reverse complement strand
AGTTTCAAGTCCTGGATCATTGCTGCTATTGACAAGCTGAAAATTTAGCCTCCTGCAATAGGTTCAGTATATAAAATATGTAATTTTTAGCCACATTAATTTTTAGAGTTTATTTCTCCTTTAAGTGGCCTTTCAACAAAATAGTGCAAATAGTGCAGTACCAAACCCACAATGGTCCTTATTCTAGTAGGACAGTCCTGAGATGAATAACCCCAAAGGGGAAGGGCCTACTAAACAGTCGGTCTGGGATTGAGACAGATAGAGGGAATAACTGGGTGTGGTCAGGATTTTAATTTTTGTATGTTGGGCGCCCTGATAGGCAAAGTGTTGGGATGTGGTGTTAAAGGCCCTGAGTAGTGTATAAATGCATTAAAATAGCAGATTTTACTTCTCACAATATTAGTATTTTATATTATCTCACACAGCTCCAGGAGGAATCCAGGGTGGTCTCAATATGGACAGTCTGTATATCGATGGTGTCTATACATACGGTCTCTATATGTACGGTCTCTATGTGTACGGTCTCTATATGGACGGACTCTATATGGATGGTCTCTATATGGATGGTCTCTATATGGATGGTCTCTATATGGACGGTCTCTATATGGACGGTCTCTATATGGACGGTCTCTATATGGACGGTCTCTATATGGACGGTCTCTATATGGACGGTCTCTATATGGACGGTCTCTATATGGACGGTCTCTATATGGATGGTCTCTATATGGACGGTCTATATATGGGCAGTCTCTATATGGATAGTCTCTCCCTGCAATGGTCAGAGTAAAATATGGCACCCGAGCTTCATGGGACAGAGGAAGACTAGAGCTTTAGAAATGTACCAGGCATAAACGTTCTCCTCAACAGTAGATGTGTTAAAGCTTTTCAGCGGAGCTCACCCGTGTTCCAGCGTCTCTCCGTTCCAGGGGCAGCTCTCGCGGGATGTAGGTAACTTCAAACCGATTCGTCGATTTCTCCTTAGTATGCCCGTTCCACGGCGCCCGCCGGAGTTATAGAAGAGGCTCACATGTTATAAGATTGTTGGCTTTATTATGCACACCATAAGTATAACAGGGACCCTGATGAAGTGCCAGGAGAGCTAAGGGCACGAAACGCGTAGCACTCTCACCAACCCACTGTTTGTTATACTTATGGTGTGCATAATAAAGCCGCAACAATCTTATAACATGTGAGTCTCTTCTATAACTCTGGCGGGTGCCACGGAACGGGCATACTAAGGAAGAAACGTTCTCCTCCATACATATCTTATGGGGTAATGTCATATCAATCACAAACTTGGCACAGGGTCTAACCAGATAATGAATCAACCTGCTGATTGGTTGAGCCATGAGATCTGGTGCAAACTGGGCACATATAATCTTACTCAGATGTCTTCTCCATTTGTTTCTGATTCTTTTTTTATCAAAGAGGTTCAATTCTAACCACCTTTTCAACTGTTCTTCATTATTTATTTATTTTTATAGTTTTTTTTAATCATTTGCCTTTTTTCCTAACTCTTTTCCCACTTTTCCCAAAACAGCTTTTGACCCCATCCAAAAAAACAAATGCTCTGTAAGGCTACACGTATTGTTATTACTGCTTTTTCTTTATCAACTTTCCATTCAGGCCTCTCCTATTCACATTCCAGTCTCTTATTTAAACCAATGAATGGTTGCTAGGGGAATTTGGATAAGAGCAACTAACCTGAAACCTGGAGAGCTGCAGAATAAAAATCTAAATAACTCAAAAACTACAAACAATAAAAAATGAAAACCAATTGCAAATTGTCTTAGTATGTCATACTAACAGTTAATTTAAACGTAAACAACCCCATTAAAGATTTTAGCTTTAGTTAGGGCTGATCCTGCTCTACAGATGGGCTTTAGGACATACAAACCACTCGAAATAGAGATCCAGGGCACATAGGTTAAGCCTTGCAATTTTCCTAGTGTTGCCCAGTTGTTTATCAGTAGGAGAAATCTGGTTGGGGACAACATAGCAGATCATGAGATAACTTGTAGAACTGGCACAATACTCCATTATTAATATACAGATATGGATAAATATTGGCTTATAACTTTTAGTATGTTATAGCATGGCTAATTCTAAACAACTTTCAAATTGGTCTTCATTATTTATTTTTTATACTTTTTGAATCCAACCCTACGAAATAAGTTGGCGCTATAGAAATACATAATAATAAGTATTTGCCTTTTTTCTTCCGTCTCTGTCCAGCTTTCAAATGTGTGTGTTTCTGTGTGTGTGTGTGGGGGGGGGGGGGTCACTGACCCCATCTAAACCAAATGCTCTGTAAAGCTACAAATGCATTGTAATTGTTACTTTTGATTACATATCTTTCTAATCAGGCCTCTCCTATTCACATTCCAGTCTTTTATTAAAATCAGTGCATGGTTGCTAGGGGATTTGAACTCACGACCATGCATGACATATACTTACTGGGTCCATTTTATTCTGTTGGTTACCAGCCCTCCACTAAGCCCCCAATTACCATGTGTTAAAGCATTGCCCATTAATTTGATGGTGCTTAAAAATTCTGTAGTGTGTTTGAGTTCAGGGCTGCTTTTGAGCTTTAACACCCCATAGAATATAACATAGTTAGACTGCCCCAAGTAGTTTAAAAACCTGGCTGCTTTCATAAAGTACCTTGTACTTTATCCAAACTCAGATATAATTAATCCTTATTGGAAGTAAAACCAGTTTTTGGGGTTTATTTAATGTTTACATGATTTTCTAGTAGACTTAAAGTATAATGCTCTAAATTACGGAAAGATCTGTTATCCGGGAAACCCCAGGTCCCGAGCATTCTGGATAACAGGTCCCACACCTGTACTAATTTTGGATAAAGTGTGCGGCTAAATGTGACGTTCCAGTAACAATGAGGTTTATCACTGGCTGCTCTACATTCTCCCTGTAAGAAATAAACTGGAACTCGAGTCAGTTCATTCATTAGTCCATGATATCACATTATAGGATTCAAGAAGTCAGAATTATGTTTTGTTTTTATTTTTTGTTTATATATTTATATATATATATGTATATGGTTCAACAATAGAAAGAGCTCAGATTTATTTGTATTTTATGTTTTGGATAAAGGCAATAAACATATGATAATATCACATGGTACAACTGATCAATATTCCCTGTATATCTATCATACAGCGAGCTTGGGTAAATGGCAATAAAATAAAGTTTGTAATTAACTTGTTTATGTAAAAAAAAACATATGGGTAAAAACTTTTAAACTCTATTGAATAATACAGGGATTATTTATTGCCTGACAAACGCTTATACCCTCATATAAGAAATGTATGACCTCAGTCTTCCTAAATAAAATGTATATAAAGCTGTTATAGTCTCGTACGTCATTAAAACATTAACATAAAAAATGGATAATAAGGTCTAATATGTCTGTGTGCATTTTAACACAGTTTAACAGTTGAAGGTCAGAATAAATGACAATTACAAATGTTTGTTCCTTGGATGGTTCCCAGAATTCCCCTTCTTAAAATTGAAGAGTGGCCTCCTTTTACCTTTTTTTTTTTTTCAATATATAAATGAAACCCCCCAGCCTAAAAGTTTCCTATAGAATTGTGCTTGGAATATGGGAATAGCTAAATCTAATTTACTCACATGGTTTGAGATCTCTCGATACAGACTATGAGCAAATCCAGGGGGTTCCTGCGTTCTCAGCGACTGGTCCAAATGAATTAAAGTCAATAGGCGTTTTTTTTTTTCTAAAGGCAATTTTTTTTGTGGCTATGACATTTTTGCAGCGGTTTCGTGAAAAAATTTACAGATGGCAGAAAAGCAGATATTTGCCTGGAATCCATGCCTGGCGTAAACATTTGCTCATGAATTGTCTGTGATTTCCCTCTCTACTTGATTTTCCAACTCATAAAAGTGATCTTCCAACTCATGAAAGAAAATGCTCTGCTGTTGGCTCTTCTTCCAGTCCGGGCACATTTTGGAGCAAAGTTTTGCATATCTTTGTAATAATTTAAACAATAGGCTAGTGTAATGTATTTTCATGGAGGTATTTCAGCACATTATTGAAAGGGGTAATTACGATATTTAGATACTTAGGAAATATGCAGTGTCAAAAGAGAAAGACATATTAACATGAACAAAGAGGAATTCCAGATTTTACTAAACATGCCCCATGTGAGAATTCTGCCGGCCCTAGCCATGTTGAGTTCCCCTCCCCCCATTCAGTTAAAGGGGTGGTTCACCTTCAAGTTAACTTTTAGTATATTGTAGAAGGGCCAATTCTAAGAAACTTTTCAATTGGTCTTCATCATTTATTTTTCATAGTTTTTTAATCATTTGCAATTTTCTTCTGTTTCTTTGCAGCTTTCAAATAGGGGTCACTGACACCATCTAAAAACAAATGCTCTGTAAGGCTACAAATATATTGTTATTGTTACTTTTTATTACTTATCATTCTATTCAGTCCATCTCCTATTCATATTCCAGTCTCTTATTGAAATCAATGCAGATTTGCTAGGGTAATGTGTACCCTAGAAACCAAATTGCTGACACTGCAAAATAGAGAGCTGCTGAATAAAAAGTTAAATAATTATAAAACCACAAACAATAAAAAATAAAAACCAATTGCAAATTGTCTCAGAATATCCCTCTCTACATTATACTAAAAGTTAACTCAAAGGTGAACAACCCCTTTAAAGGCTGTATGACCGGTCCCTGTGGGATTTTGGGGTACTGGTCAGTGTGGGGGGCACTAGTGTGGTTGGGTAATGAGTGAATGACAAGGCCAAACTGTTACTATAATTCTGTCTGCTCATTATAATGTCACCTGCCTATGGATTTGGGCTGCCAGAACTGTAAGCTCTGTGGTACATCAACAGCTCATAGATTCCCTGTGCCTGTATCCCCAGCCTGTGACTAAGGGACATTCACTTGCAAATAAGGAAGAAATGAGGGGCAAACGGGGAGAAAGTGCCTGTGGGTATTAGTTGTGCAGAATATTAATTAGTGCGATTCTAATTCAGTAAATAGCACCCAAGAACTCTGTGTTGCACCATAATCTCTTTATTTGAACTTCAACATTTCCTTAAATGATCATTACTAAAGATCATTAAATCTGTTGGCAGATTAAAATAGGGAAAGGTAAATTACACTGCAGGCATGGTGGGAGTGGATTGGCAGTTGGTTGCTATGGTTACTTTGTTTATCCTAAGAGGCATTTGAAAGGTCGTTGACCTGGAGGTCATTTGCATGTAAATGATATGCACCTGGTTTCCTATTGGCTGAGACTACAGAGTGCATTGTGATGTCATAGAGAGAGAGAGGTTTACTGATGTTACTCACTCACCTGCTTTTTCATAAAACCTACGAGAGCTGGTGGTGACACATCAGAGACTTGGTTTTATCACTTTTTTTGGATTTTTCTTACATTTCTATCACTATCACTAAAACTATCATCATGTCAAAAGAAGAGAAAGAAAATGAGATGAAAAAGAAAGAAGAAGAAGACACCCATTCCTTCATGAGAAAGTTCGCCCGGATCATGGTTCTAATCATCATGGGCTTCTTTGCTACCTGCTATTATATATTTGTGGTGGAGCTTTGCATATTCACCGTACAGTTATTAGAGGCAAAGGTGACTTTCCTGGTGATTTTCCACATTTTGTTCCTCCTGTGCGTGTGTTCCTATCTACGGACTGTGATGACGCCTCCTGCTGTCCCTCCTGAGAAATTCCGCCTATCGGAGTCTGACAAGCAGCTGTACCAGAGCGATGAGAGGCCAGAAGTGCTGAAGAAGATCATCATTCGTATGGCTAAAGACTTGACTATGTATTGTAGTGTCAATTCAAAAACATCAGTGAGGTACTGTAAGATATGCAAAGCACTAAAGCCAAACAGATGCTCCCATTGCCCAGTGTGTAACATCTGTGTAATGAAACTGGACCATCACTGCGTATTTCTAAATAACTGCGTGGGATTTTCCAACTACAAGTTCTTCATCCTGTTCCTGCTGTATGCAATGCTATTTTTCCTATTCACTACTGCAGTGTCGCTTTATTGCTCCATTCTATTCTGGACTGGTCAGCTGCCCAACAGCGATTCGAAAATCCCAATCATTGTGCTGTTCATCGTATGTGCGGTGGTCTCTTTACTCCTATTACAATTGTTCTGCGGCCATTTAAAACTGGCTGTAAGGAATATAACTGACAGAGAGTATGATTATGACGTAGAGGAGAATAATCCCTATAACTTGGGCTTCAGCAAGAATCTCAGACAAGTGTTTGGCAATGAAAAGAAATATTGGCTCATCCCAATCTTCAGCAGCTTAGGAGATGGCTTCTTCTTCCCAATGGGTGATGCCACAGAGGACATAGAGAAAAATGCTGCTTTTGCCTCCTGCCAAACCCCCAAGGGAGTCGCACAGTCAACGATTGAAATTGAAAAGTAAAGAGGGACTCATTACTTTAATATATAAAATTATTTGAATAATATATAAATAATAATCATGATTTATATATATATATATATATATATATATATATACATATATTGCTTGTGTGAATATAATTGAAAAAGCATTAATAAAAGTTTATTACATTTAACTGTATAATTTCTGTGTTTTTCCTTTTAATGCACCCAAATGCTAGATGTGTTCTATAGGGCAAAGCTCTTAAGAAACATATTTATCAGAGTAATTTTTAAAGGGCAAGGAAAGTGTAAAATAGAATAAGGGTAGAAATGCTGTATTTTGTATACTAAACATAAAAATGAACTTACTGCACAACAAGCCTAATCAAACAAATGATTTATGCTTTCAAAGTTGGCCACAGGGGGCTGTCATCTTGTAACTTTGTTATACATCTTTGTCTGACACTGGCACTGCACATGCTCAGTGTGGTCTGCTTGAGTTCTGCATGGCTGGTAAGTAAGGTAGGGGCTCCCCCTGCTGTTCATAAGTGATTGTTTCCCTGCCAGAAGCACTAAATGAAGGGAGAATTTCACTGCATACAGTCAGGTTTCTTATAAAAACAGTACACATTTTTTAATTAAAGTATATTGGAGATTGATTTCTTTTTCATTAAAGAAAGTAAAAATGGGATTTTATTTCTTTGCCTTTCCTTGCCCTTTAAGGTTTGATTAGGATTATCTCAACTTAAACAGTGATTTGCAGTTCCTATGGTCTCTTTATTGGATGGGATAACTTCTTAGGTCTCTGCTAATGGCAATAAAAGATCTCATTGAAATCAGTTGTGTTTTGCATGTTCACAGTCAGATCTCATTCTTCTTAAGTGCTTCTGGGAGGTGCAACTGCAATTCAAGTTAAAACTTTTATTAGTTGGATGCTGGGGAAGCAACATCTCTTGCAGGGGAATAAATAATGTATAAGCACATTCTAGAGAAGAGAAACCTTTGGTAAATCCATGAACAAGCTCATTAAACTGATGAGCTTACTGCAGATAATTTGCATACAACACATTTATAGGTGTAAGGGAGATGACACACAAGATGATTTAGCTCTTTTTGTCTACTGGAGGTTTTTTAGCAACTTAAAATTAAAATTGCAGCTCTATCACTTTATTAGAAATTTATTAAAAGTGCCCAGTGGGGTCCTGAGTTTCATTCCAACCTGAAAACCTTCTTTAAGGTGTTTGTATGTTCTCCCCATGTCTGTGTAGATTTTCGATCAAATTTTCAAAAAGATTTGAATTTCTAATATGCAAATTAGGCTAATTAGACCAAATTCGACCATCGAATATTCGAATTCGAATGATTCGAATATTCAAATAAAATTTTATTCGAATATTCGAAAATTCGATGGTCAAATACTTCCCCTTTAAATTTAAATTCGATCACCTACTTCGCCAGATTAAACCTACCAAAATGGGGATCATTCCTTAAGATGGAATTTTAAAAATTCGATTGATCGCTAAAAATTGTTTGAATATTCAATTCGAATTTGATTCGAATATTTGATCCATCGAATTTTCCCTATTCGATCGATCGAATTGCGCTAAAAAAATTCGAATTCGATATTTGAATTTTTTTAATTCCCCACTATTCCCCCACTATTCCCTGGTCGAATTTTTGTTTCATTCGAAATTCGACCCTTAGTAAATCTGCCCCTTAGCATACAGGCAGTTTAACTGTAAGCTCCATTGGGACAAGAGCTGTAAGACACAGCATAAAAGTGTTGGTGCTATACAAATAAAGAATAATACATGAACACTTAACCAACCAACTTTTACGTTATCTAATGTGTCTTCCAGTATAAACACGTCTGGGAGAGAATTCTACAGCTTCACAGCTCTACTAGGCTTTCTTCATAACTGAGACCAATGACTCTTTATTACAGAGTTATTGTCCTTCCCTGAACTTCTTCTATTTCTCCAGAGTAGCACAGCAGGGTTGGCAGATATCTCTCACCACTTGATCTTCTCTTCTGCCCAATCACCAACCAAGAGCATGGAGAGTCCTAACCAGCTTTAACCACACATAATTTTCTGGAGCACGTTTTAGTTAATGTCATTTCACAGTTCCCTTTGTACAGTCATTTTGCAGTTGGGTTATCAAATACTCAGTTTAATTGAAATGTATGTTTGACCATTGGTAAGCACAGGTTTCCCTGCCACCACCATGATTTCCATGGGTATCATTATTAACTACACATCACTATATTTGGCCTCATTACAGCAGAAAGTCCCATGTTCCCTTAACCATGCACTGGTTGCATGCCAAATGGTGTGTAATGAGGCTAGGAATATATAAGCTTGTGAAACAAGTTTTTTTTATAAGAATACATCTGTCTGTGGCTGGTCCATAGACTGTGGCGATGTTCAGAAACAGGAGGCTAGCTGCTTAGGGGTATATTTATCAAAGAGTGAAGTTCCACCACTAGAGGGAAATTCCACAGCTCTCCATTAAATTCTATGGGATTTTTGAAGGCGTATTTATCAAAGGGTGAACTTTCACTTTCACCCATTGATAAATAGGCCTTTCAAAATCCCATAGAAATGAATTGAGAGCTGCGGAATTTCCCTCTAGTGGTGGAACTTCACTCTTTAATAAATATACCCCTTAAGTGTTTTATTAGCATAAAATGTTTCAAGCACAAGGCTCTTTATCAAGTGTGGTTAATTTGCGCAAAGTACAACTGTTTTCCCTGTGTCTTAGAATCCAAAAAACATGAGTGCAGCACTGGATGAAAGATACAAGGGTCTGTCAGGAGTCCAGAAAGTCACTGACCTTTTATACACACCACTAATTACAAGCAAACAGATCACAGGGGAAGATGGTTACCTTTAATAGCCATTCTAACCCTTTAGAGTCGAGTTGTGTTCATGTTATCAGGCCAAATCACCAGGGGATGGAAACTATTGATCAGGGCCATTTGGGTAGTTTGTGTAGTGATTATGATTTAAAAAGACACAGTTGTTTGACAATAAATGGCTTCAGCCAACCACTAACCATGAGTGAAAGAAAAGCTTTTGTGTTATCATTCATATTCTCTGAAAAATGGTTAAGAAATCATAAATTCTGCCAGGGTATGGAAACTTATGAGCACAACTGTATGTCAGTGCCAACATTGCTTCTTTGTAATCATCTTTGTAGAAAGAACTGCAATATTCCAAAAGCTTGCTGTGATTATCATCTTAGTTATCCAATAAAGGTATCACCTTGACACCACTTTTGTTATGCTTCATATCAAAAGTTCTACCCTATAACTTTTTCAATAGGCTAACACAGTACAAAAAATCGTTACCTGAAGTAGATTAACAATTCCACCCCCACGTGTCACCATTAGTAACTACCCACAAGTCCTAGTATATACACATTTTTTGGAAGAAGAAAAGATGTCCAAAAGTTCATGAATATGAAAAGGTCCAATATTTGGTATTATCCAAAAGTAGTACAATTTCATGACAAACTGTGAATTAATTTTCAATCTATAAAGCAATATACAATATAACGGTAACCAACATAACTATATATAAATATCCCCATAATACTCTTACCGTAGATGTTTTAAAAAAAGAAGCTCAATAAATCATGATCTGTAAAAAATGGGGGAAAAATAGAAGTTTACAAAAACACTTTTCCACCCTATTTTAAAGATCATGATTTGTTGCCCTAGAATGGCGGAAAGCTCTATTTTTGAAAATATCAATTATAAGAGTAATATGGGCACCTGTGTATATATAGTCATGTTGCACAAATTAACCACACTTGATAAAGTGCTTGAAACATGTTGTGCTAATAAAAACACTAAGCAGATAGTCTGCCTGTTCCTGCCTCTTTACATTTCAAGATTAAAGACCAAGTCAGCATGGCATGGGCTCAGGGGAACATATTGTCTGGGTTCCATGTCAAACTCACACACAAAAAGGTTTTTTTTTATAATGTGATATGCGTTCAGATCCTTCCTGGAATATACTGAGTAGGAGATGTCAAGATATTGATACAGAGTCCTTCCAATTGAAAAAATGAGAGCTCGCTTGAATGTTACTGTAAAATCAATGCAACAATGAGCTCAAACTGGACAACTGTATGTTCACTAATTGTTTTAGAATAAGAGCCTGAAGGTATCATGGGCTGAACAATAAAGACAGCAGAAACATCATTTAAACATAGATAACAGATCCTGAATGGAGAATAATGTAACATTGAGTGTAACAGATGTTCTGGGGATTGGACAGCCATATGGTTGAAACTCACATTTTCATCTGTATGGGGCCGATTGACGAAATTCACGTGAAATGATCGAAGTTCGATCGAATTCGATCGAATACCGATCGTACAAATTTTTCGTGAAATCGGATATGCAAATTCACCCTCTTCGACCATCGAATATCGAATAGATCGAATGATCGGATATTCGATAATTCGATGATCGAAGGATTTAAAATTTTTAAATTATTCAACTGCCTACTTCGCCAGATTGATCCTACAGAATTTTAATAGAAGCCTATGGGAAGCTCCTGCTCGAATACCATTCATACGATCGGAGCGTTCAATCATATAAATTTTTCGGGCTCTCGAAGGAAATTTCACGATTTTTTCGTGAAATTGAACGATCGGTATCCATTGTACAAATTTATCGAGAAATCGGATATCGAGCAAAATGATAGCCTAAAACAATTCGATAAGCATTCGATGGTCAAATGCTTATCGAATTTCGAATTTGGTCGAATTTATTTTGGGGAATAATAGTAAATTTGCCCCTATGGGTGTAGCCAAAAGAGTAACAGAGGATCCATCGAACATGTGGGTTTACCTATTAGAGAAAGACCCAGCAGGTAGGAGTAAAAAACTCCATTGTAATTGTTCACAATATCTCCCTTAACCAGTCAAGTTGTGCAAGAACATCAAAACAGGTCAATCCATCATGATCTTAGTCCTTTCTGAGATCATTGCCCAGCTTAAAGCTTATTTCATAGCTTGACTTTCTCAAGTGCCCCCAATGGGCACAAGACTATAGAAAAAGGACCCATTTGGTATTGTTTTTGCCACAGGTGACTGATCCACATTGTTGAAGGATATGTGCAGCCATAAACCTCAAGCAGGGACCCCAGTAGCTAATTAAAAAAACAAGCTCTGTTTTTCACCATGCACAATGGTTTTGGAAAAAAGTCACCTCCTTCTTCAGATTTTACTGATTCAACTTGATTGCAAGACATTTTGAATGACTTTGTGTACATACACATCTGGTCTGATGGGACATGTAGACTTGAAGGCCTGGGTTACAGGTTGGCTTTTTCTGGCTTAAGGCACGGACATCTGATCTGATCTGGCAGTTCTGCTAACAGTGCCCTTACTGCTTCTCTTTCTGCTTATGGGTTTTTTGCTTTTTTGATTAATAAGAGTGGCTCCTGCAATAGGATGTGTAAAAAATATGAACACCGGCACAGATGTTTCTCATGTCACATTTATTAATTAAATGACAAAATCTGAATACTCAGCCCAGTGGCATTGCTCACTGCTCTTCAGTTCCTCAAGATGGTGCTGGTGGGAACAATATCAAATGGATCATCTGAAATGGTTACATTTGGAACTTGTTGACAACGTTCAAAATTGAGTTGTGATAGAACATTCTCTAGCACACAATATAAACACTCTTAGATTTCCATCAGTTGTTACGTTTCCATGATCAGTGGAGAAGCCCATTCTTTCTGGAAATTACTAGTTTGAATAATGACTTTTATTGGGTCTATTAGGAAATCTTAGGTCATAAAATAAACCAGGACAGAATACAATACCACTGACACATAACCAGGGCCGTCTTACAACATACAAATCAAGCGTGTGTTAAATGGTGAGCTACAAATTGGTGAAACCAATGTTTATCTTTGGTTTGTTTCTGGTTATTGTGTACTGTCGGTGACTATGACAATAATGCAGAAATATTGGATTAGGTACTAGAATACTTAGTTCTGGCAGCCCTCGTTGGATGATGTAATAAAACTGTTATTGGAACTGGGCCAGGCGGCACAATCATAGTTTAGATTGGGCAACAACCATTGTTTCAGAAGCTGCACATAAAGATTACCCATAGGGTAAATGGATTCTGTAATTGCTCAGAAACTTGCATTTTGATACCAACATCCCCAGTTGACTAGAGAAAACCAATTATTTCTACAGCCAAAATTTTGCTTGTTCAGACAATCTCATTTATTTCATGGTTTGTCTCACCATGACCAGTTCTATGATCGCAGTTAAAGGGGTCCAGACCTTCTGATTCTCTCTGTCAGCTGCAAATGCAAATTCACAAGGGTTTTCCAACCAAGTGATTGGTTCCCCTTTTGCATTATGCAGACACATGATTCCCATTTGAAGCAAAATACACATTTTTTCAGACATTGGCACAGTTTTTAGACATATTATCCAACTCTAGGTGGTTTCTCCACCTGCTTAGCACCACAATATATTTCATTCAATACTTGTCCCTTTCTCTTCTTTCCATATGGTATTTTTCAAAGTTTTTTTATAGGAGTTTCACATATGGATATTGTTCTGTCCTTCCTACGTATTACCCTGGGGCAGTGTGTAGTTTGACATGCAGCTAAATCTTCCCACACTCCCATAAAGAGACTGAGAGTTGAAGTCTGTAGATTTTACTGGGTTGGTAATGGGATGAGGTGAAACTAGAATAAACAACAGAAAATACAATGAGTATGTTTGTAATAACAGATACTAAACATATAAATGAACATATGAGATGCAGAATAATCCCTGGCTGGCATAAAAGTCTCTGTGGCAATGTCTCTGAGGTTTACTGGCAGCTTAGAAAGGAGATGGAACTGCGTGTGCTTCTTCCACAGCATGGGATGTAAAATGGAGTCCTAGCTCCCACAAGGCATTGCACTGGGTCACATGGTGCAGGTATGGTGGCCTGATTAGTACAATGTCTGCCATAATCCTTATGGAAATATAAACACACAGGAAATTGTCTTGTGCTGTTACAGCCTGTGACCTGCAGAGGGTGCCCACAGCATGTGAAATGTAGAAAACTATGGCAAAGACATGACAGATATTGTATTTCTATCAAGTAACAAAATGGAAGTCTAGGGGTTACACTAGAGGCAGCTTTTCTTTGGGTTCCATTTCAACATTCAACAGTTATGAAAAAGGTCAGCCTTCAACTTCAAGTTCTTTCTCACTCAACAGACTGAATGGGGCTCTGTTTTGAGTAGAAGCAAAAAATGGCTTAGAAAAAACATTCTCACACCTACAGCCTTTTTTTTTTTTTAATCAAAATCCAAATTTTTCAGATAATTGTATTAAAAAAAAGTCAGAGCAAACTAGATTTGACCGTATTTATTAATAAATAAATTGTGATTTAATCCTATAAAATCAAGCAAAAATATGAATTGTACATTTTTTTCGGGCTTTTTCTTGACTAAGTCCAGCATAGACCACAGAAACTTCAAAATAGAATAGGAACCTCTAACAAGTTTCATTTAATAGCAAAAAAACCCCACAAATTTTTGAAGTTTTTGAAAATTGGATTTTAATAAACCCCGTTAATGTGCATGGAAATTCAAATAGAATCAAAATAGGATCTAAGAATGAAGTCAAATGATTTACAAGTCACCCAGTCCCTAATTTATCCAACAAGAACCTGTTTGGAAAAACAACATGGACTCTAATAAACACTTGTATCCTTTAGAGCAGTGATTTTCAACCTTGTGCCTCCAGCTGTTAAGAAACTACAAGTCCCA
>CM044440.1:128496625-128517494 GCA_024363595.1 Xenopus borealis | reverse complement strand
TTGAAAAGGACTTTTATCATACAGATTTTTGTGTCTGGGTGACAGGTCCACTTTAAAGGGGACATATACCATAAAATTTCACATTGGACGAAAGCATGCTAGTAAACACGAAATAGAAGTATCCTTTTTTATTTTTGTACTTTTCAGGTCAAATATAGAAATATAGATACCCTTCCCCTTCACATACTTCCGATCCATGGCTTCTCCCTTTCATCCTAAGTGGCCGCCGGCCTTATCAATTTAGGTAGGACTGCACAGGCAGCTGTTGGAGGCATGCTTTCTTATGTCATTTGGAGCCTTTATTTCCTGTACGGAATGCCTACCTGCTGGCTTCCCTGTTGTTAACCCTCTGCTTTCCCCAATCGCCATACCTGCTGTCAGCACCTCTGCCTCCCCCACAGCCTCTAGTTGCCTTCCCTAAATTAATCCCCGGTGCACGTCCCAATGCCTCCCCTCTGCAGTCCCCCATCACCTCCCTTCTGCTGGCCCCCGATTGCACTCTGACAGCTTTCCCTGACCGACCACCACCTCCCCCAATCAGCTCCCTGCTTTCTTTTCCATTAGGTCCCCGCTGCCTTTGATAGCTTCTCTACTCCCGCCATCATTCCTAATTGTGTCCCCGCTGCCTTTACCCCACTATGTCCCTGCTGCCTTCCTCCACTGCTTCCCATCTTCCCCCATCATTTCCCCGTTGCCTTCCTCCATCCCGTAACCATCCATGCTGTCTTCCCCACCTCATCCCCGCTGTCTTCCTCCACAGCTTCCCCGTTGCCTTCCTCCATCTTGTCCCCACTGTCTTCTCCGCTGCCTTCCTCCATCATGTCCCCGCTGTCTTCCTCCACAGCTTCCCCGCTGCCTTCCTCCATCTTGTCTCTGCTGTCTTTCCTGCTGCCTTCCTCCATCGCATCCCCGCAGTCTTCTCCGCTGCCTTCCTCCATCATGTCCCCACTGGCTTCCTCCACAGCTTCCCCGCTGCCTTCCTCCATCATGTCCCTGCTGTCTTCCTTCCTAGCTTCCCCGCTGCCTTCCTCCATCTCGTCCCGCTGCCTTCCCCCATTGCTTCCCCGCTTTCTTCCCCCAACGCTATCTATATATTGATTTCACACATTATATATTTTTATCCTATAGCTACAGTTTTGTATTAGCTTTAACTCCCTGTAACTAATATTGAAGTATCATATTTCATTACAGAACATTAACTGCAGTTAGATAATAATTATACTTATGAGACCGTATTCTAATGGAGATGGAGCAAAATAAATATGTTCAGAACCATCCTATAATTGCACTCAAGCAAACCAGGCTGGGAAGAGTTACACAGCTTGGGAGGGACTCTCCATGCTATCACAGAGTTCAGCCTGTCAGTCAAGGCTGTGACCACTTCCTGTGAGAGAATAAACAGACACTCCCACTCTTCATTTCAGCCTAGACACCAATAGGGTTGCCACCTGGCCGGTATTTTTGATGGTTGATCCCAATGTTATTAATAAGAAAAAAAAGATAAATATATAGGAAGGCCAGTATTTTTTTCAAGAAAGGTTCTCTCTGCAGCTCTGATATAATGACAGTTTTTAGGAGGTAAAATGCTTTCAAAACATTTTTTTTTCTGCATCATTACATATTGTAAGTTATTTTAATGAGTTGTATGCCGGGGAAACGACAGCTCTTGCTGGGGAATAAATAATGTAACTCATTCTGGAGAAGGGAACCTGTTACAAGTATTTGGTGAATCCATGAGCAAATGCACAAGCTCGTTACACTGATGAAATTGAATCATCCTCTCCGACTGATTTACCTAAAGGAATGGGCTCTGATACTGAAGTGTCCCCAAAGGAACAGCATGAACGGGTGGGTCCACCTTCGGTGAAGCTAGGCTGAGCCACTATCCTCGCCCCCTGAAGGGGTTTAGGGCTGTTTGGATTCCCCTTCACTGAAGCTAGGGGGAGTCCTGTCTGCCCTGGGTTCTGCCAAAGCTTCCCCTAGTCAGGGCCTGGGGTTAGGGTTGCCACCTTCCCCTGTGGCTCAAGCCGGACAGGGGGGGCGGTCCTGTGACGTCACGGGGCGGTCCCGTGACGTCAGTGGACGGTCCCGTGACGTCAGTGGGCGGAGCTATGACGCCGCGATCGCCGATTGGCCGATCGCGGCGTCAATCAAGCTAATCCCGCCCGGTTTTCCTTATTTGGAAAACCGGGCAGGAAGCATTGAACCGGGCAGCCCTTCAAAATACCGGGCTGTCCGGTTCAAAACCGGACAGGTGGCAACCCTACCTGGGGTCCAACCAAAGCATCCAGTGTGATCAAACCAAAGACAAAATAGGTGCAGTGCAATACATTTGATTGCTTTGGTAATGCTCCAGCTGGCAGCAGGAAAAAAGGAAGGAGAGGAGAAGAAGTGGGAAGTGAAGCAAGATTAAGCAAGAAGTGCATGTGCATTGTGCAGGACCCAAAAAAAGTGAATCAAGAACTGCGCCTCTGCTTTCATTAAGCTTCCACTTTCCAGCCTAGACCAGAGGACTAAGTGTGTCTCTGTCTTCACATAAGATCATAAGAACTGATACCTAGCCAAATGGCCCAATGGGACAACACTTGAGGGCAAATTCACTAAAGAGCGAAGCGTCTAACGCTGGGCTGATTCACCAGCGTTACGTCATTTCGTAACTTTGAAAATTCGCTGACACCGACTCTGGTGAATTTTCGCTAGCGAATTAGATTAGGAGTTTGGAAAAAAATGCTGGCGTGTTTTACCTTTCTAGGCTGATAGTCTGAAAAAGAGAGAAAAATTTTTTGGGGGGTTACCCTCCTTCCCCCCTACATTTCCTAACATATGGCAACACAACTATACAGGGGACACATGTAGGGCAATAGCACAACTTTATTTTATTTATTAAAGGTTTCCTGGGCTTGTGTAGTGGAATGTAGTGGCTGGAACATATACTTCTATTATACTTTGAAATTCGCCCCGTATGCAAATTAGGCTTAGCTAGCGTAAATGCGCTTTGCCTGCCGAAGTAAGACTAGCGCAACTACGCTACCGTTCGCCGTCCTGAGCGTAACTTCTCACTTTAGTGAATTTGTGTAGCGCTGGCAAAAATTCGCCTGGCAACGTGCGGCAAACGTTAGCTAAGGCAACACTAGCAGATTTTCACCGCTTAGTGTTTGCCTTCTTCACAGAAGGGGTACCTAGCCAAAAGGCCGAGCACTACACTTGATCTTAGCCAAAAGGCAAGCTCATTACACTGATGAGATACATAAATAATATATATATATATTTGGATGTAGAGGGACCTATCTATACACTGCACTCAAGCTAAGACAAGGAATAGATATGCCATTCAAGTTACTGCATTTCACGTCACATCTGCAGTTTATCCATAGATGGCAGTGCCGTCCTGTTCTTGTCTATGTAAGGGACTTGCCATCTGCACAGGTTCTGCAAGTCATAGAATGACTTTTAACTGACAGTATTTTGCACAATCTGCAGGCCCATCATGCTTATCACTTAGATAAGATTAAGAGACACTTTCCTTCTAACACTATTGACATCAGAAATGTGATCATCCTGTAACCCAGTGGTTCTCAACCTTCCTAATGCTGCGACCCTTTAATACAGTTCCTCATGTTGCGGTGACCCCCAACCATAAAATATTAAAAAATATTTTTGTTGGCAGCCCAGAGCGGATTGTTAGGAAAGTACAGGAGACAGCGTGGCTGCATAAAGGGTTGTTTTCCGTGCGTAGTGCAGCAAAATATTTTTGCCACACCCCAATTACCATGTTCATTTTACAAATTTTAAATGAGCAGGGAGAGCTGTATGGCAGTACCTAATAAGGGGATATAGAAAGTTGTAGTGCAACTGGCTTCCCTACACAGGTTACTGAACTACAACTCCCAGCACCAACACCCGGAGAGCTACAACCTTGCCCCAGGGCTAGTGGGGAGAGAGATGAACCTGCTCCTGGAACCCCTTAGCAGACAAATCGTTTCAGCGCTGGTGCTATAACACTCACCTGCAATATGTGGCCATTACTTACAAAGTGCATTAAACCTGTTATGTTCAACGACTCAGCGTGCCCCAGGAGGTTCTACATACTGTTTCAACTTTTGTGCTTTTCAATAATGTTTCCTTTCAATAGTTAAACTTTGCACAACAACATTATTACAGAGCTCCAGAGAGACTCAGCCAGGCAGAAAATCACACAAATTCATTTCTTACTCTCACAATCCCTACCGCGTATTAAACACAAATATTGACTCTGGAATCTGTCTCCTGTTATCATTCCCTTATCAGTTACTCATGCCTTTTGTACAAGATGCCAACATCCATTCATTTTGATGGGGGGGCAAAGGGAGCCTCCGGCTCATATGCCAAACGCAGAGTAGGGTGTTGTCTGGGTTCCGTGCTGAACGACATAACAATAAAGTGTACAGGTATGGGATCTGTTATCCAGAAAGCGTCAAGTTGAAGGGTTTAATGTCATGGGAAAAAAGGTTTGTTTCAAAATGTATCAGTGAATAGTGCCGTTCCGGCAGAATTCTGCATTGAAATCCATTTCTCAAAAGAGCAAACCGTTTTTTTAAAGGGCAAGGAAAGGCAAAGAAATAAAATCCCATTTTTACTTTCTTTAAAGAAACAGAAATCTATCTCCAATATACTTTAATTAAATATGTGTACCGTTTTTATAAGAAACCTGACTGTATGCAGTGAAATTCTCCCTTCATTTACTTCTGTGTATAGGAATTGTCATACAGTCCCTAACTTCTGGCAGGGAAACAATCACTTATGAACAGCAGGGGCCCCTGCCTTACTTACCAGCCATGCAGAACTCAAGCAGCTTTGTTTTTTGATCATTTATGACAACCCCTAAGAAGCCCAGTTAACACTGAGCATGTGCACAGTCTTGGTCTTGCAAAGATGTATAACAAAGTTACAAGATGACAGCCCCCTGTGGCCAACTTTGAAAGCATAAATCATTTGTTTGATTAGGCTTGTGGTGCAGTAAGTTCATGTTGATGTTTAGTATACAAAATACAGCATTTCTAGCCTTATTCTATTTTTCACTTTCCTTGCCCTTTAATATTTCATTTTGAAATCTGACATGTGGCTAGACATATTGTCAGTTTCCCAGGTGCCCCAATCATGTGACTTGTGCTCTGATAAACTTCAGTCACTCTTTAGTGCTGTACTGCATGTGTGAAGATCTCAATAAATCACCAAAGAATTAGAACAATTGCAGAAGTGTGTGCAATCTTAATTTTTATTTTGCATAGAATACTGGAACAGATTTATGAAGCAAGATTTCAAGATAGAGCATGACAATACAATCACAGCCCTCTTGAACTATTGCTGTACTGCAAGTTGGAGTGATATCACATCCTTCCTTTACCACCCAGAGGGCTAACAACAGAACAATGAGAATGTAACTAGGTAACAGCTCCCTAACACAAGATAACAGCTGCCTGGTAGATCTAAGAACCCATGTCCCACTGAGTTGGCGCTATAGAAATACATGTTAATAATAATAATAATAATAATAAGAGGTGGAAAGAGAGAGTGAGCCTACCAAAGAAAGAGCCAGCAGGTAAGGTCAAGCAACCCTACATTATTATTAAAAACTTGATTAAACACCCTACCAGCCCCACTGATGATACATTGGCATTTAAAACTTCAGAAGGCTTTACATTGCATGCCTTGCATTGTGAAGGGATTTTTTGGCTGCTTTTAGCCCATCTCATCCTAACCCAGTTTGTTTCTGTGCTTCACAACTCTACAAGTCCAACCTACTCACAAGCCATGCTCCAATATCTTGTATGCTCATTTTTTAATCCACTTGCAGTCAATAACCCTTCATTTTACGAATGATATAAATAAAATCACATCCCTGTTCTATTTAAAGGGCAAGGAAAGTGAAAAATAGAATAAGGCTAGAAATGCTGTATTTTGTATACTAAACATAAACATGAACTTACTGCACCACAAGCCTAATCAAACAAATGATTTATGCTTTGTTAGACATCTTTGTCTGACACTGGCACTGCACATGCTCAGTATGATCTGCTTGAGTTCTGCATGGCTGGTAAGTAAGGCAGGGGCTCCCCCTGCTGTTCATAAGTGATTGTTTCCCTGCCAGAAGCACTAAATGAAGGGAGAATTTCACTGCATACAGTCAGGTTTCTTATAAAAACAGTACACATTTTAAAATTAAAGTATATTGGAGATTGATTTCTTTTTCATTAAAGAAAGTAAAAATGGGATTTTATTTCTTTGCCTTTCCTTGCCATTTAAAGTACTTTCCAAACCCATATAAACAACAGGGAATAGAGACCAAAAACTGACACATTTTCTGAATTGCCCCTAGTAGGGAAACCAAGAGGGCCTCTCAGGTATTGATTTTTGATCACTGGTGACTAATCCACACTGTTTAGGTTCATATGTAGTATATATTGAAGAGAGGGACCTCAGCAGTATATATGGTTCTTCTATTCTTCTATTCCAATTTGAAGTTATCAGCATGCACAATGGTTCAGGGGAGCTACAACCCCTTTATCAGACTTTCTTGAATAAAGTCTTGAATAAAGTCATATGGCGACTACCCTATGAAACACATGGGTAGCTGTTACACATACCAGGATTCTTTTAGTAGAGCCCTTATCAACTTTGACCATGCTTGCATTCATACTGCAAAAACCCTTATCAATAATGTTGCTGTAACAAATAGTTCCTTACCGGTGCGGCGCATCTGACGTCAGCGCGCAATGGCGCCAAATTTAAAATATTTAAAGGGGCATTTTGGTATTTTACTTTGCCCGTGATAGGATTTTGCTCCTGGTGCCTAATCTTGTGCTGTAAAGTTTCTGGTATTCCTGATTCCTGTGTTTGACCCTGCCTGGCCTTTTGACTATCCTGATTATCTGTATCCTGACCCGAGCCTGTTGTTTGACTACCGATTTTGCCTCATCCTATTGATTGATTACCTGGTTTTGACCCTGACGTTCCTTTGCTGTCTGCCTGCCTCGACCCGGCCTGTCTGACCATGAACCTGCTTATTCCGTCTGTACCGTGACCTTCGGCCTTTAAAGACTTTACTACAGTCGTGCCACATTGCTGGCCAGAACTCCTGCCCTGCACCTCTCGTTTAAGTCCAGGTGGCATCTGAGTAGCTGAGGGCCCCTCCCGAAGCCAAAGGCGGTCACACTACTGGTGAAGCACGAGCCTAGACCAGGGTGCTTGGCACTTGTTCTGGTATTTGGGTGCCGACCGTGACAGTTGCATTACATTAGGAAAAATGGTACACACTAGGGGGTCATCCATCAAGCACTTCTTATCCCAATCTGATTGGCTGCTGCCAACACCTGGCAATGGATATATAAAACTGATAAGAGGTGCAAACTGCAGTGCCAGGTGACACAGGCTAGCCCTGTCTGAAAAAACACTCAATTTGAGGACAGGTAAGGACCTCATGACTACAACGCTGTTAACACAAACAGCCACAGTGTTGCAGATACCTGTGTAGAGTGCAGACACCTGTGGCAGTCCTCCAACACACTTTGCACACTACCTGTGAGGTTTCTGGGACCCTTATCAGGGGTTCCAAGATCTACCCTTACCATGTCCACATGCACTGGAATTTCCACTACTTGAATCCTTAACCTTTTTTTTGCCCACAAATTTGAGGACATCTCATTAAAAAAAAAGTAATTTGGTACCTTTGGGAATATGAACATTAAAGGGCAATCACATTTTCCAAACTGACAAATTGCGCCTGTTGGAACAGACTTATGATATCTCTCTCTGTACAGGATATAGGAAGACCTAGATCTAACACTAATGAGTTAAATGACAGGGGCAAGCTGTCAACCTACAGGTTTATATAATCATCTGTGCATAATGGGCCCCCGTATATTCATAGACAAAGCACATCCATTTGGGCAAATGACTGCAGTTCTGGAGCCATGGATTGCCATGCCTGGCTCAAAAGCTTTTATTGCTTGTTGAAATTGCATGAAAGCTCTGCTAATGAGAGATAAATGGATTTGCTGCAGAAAAAGCTATAATCACTTTGTCTGCCTCGACAAGGTTGTAAATGCGTTGGGCATGTTAACTGATACATCACTGCTACGCGGGCATCCAGCCCTGAAGAAAGCCACAAGACAACAAATGAGAAAACACAAATACATTGTCATAAAATACTACTGTCTCCAGAAGAGGTTCCCAAATTATTGGGTTGCTTCCGCCCTGGGGAAAGCTTGGATAAGTGGCCGGGGAACTCAACCTAAAGGGTGAGATGTGGGGAGAATACCTATTTGCTTTCCCAGAGAGACACTTGGAAGCCCATCGTGATGATCAATTAGAACTGGACTATGTTATACACTAGGAGGCCGATTTACTAAGTTCACATGAAGGATTCGAAGTTCGATCGAATTTTCAAAAAGTTTTGAATTCAAATTTTCGATTGTTTTTGAAGACCACTTTGACCAGTGAATGTTGAAAATTCGATCGAATGATTCCAATAAAAATCGAATATTCGACAGTTGAAGTACTTGCCTAGTTTGCCAGTTTCAACCTGCCAAATTGGATTTAAAAAATTTTGATCGAATTTGATCGATTTTATCAATCGATCGAATTTTTATATTCGATCGTTCGACCAATCGAATTGTGGAAAAAATCATTCAAATTCGACTTCGAATTTGGAGAATTTTTATTCCATAACTATTCCCATGATCGAATTCAATTTTAACCCTCAAATTTGACCCTTAGTAAATCTGCCCCTAGGTGAGTCACAGTAGCATCAGGGCTGGATTTATATAGCAGGTGCCCCTAGGCCCACTGCCGTTTGTCGCCCCTGTCCTCTCCACTTTTTTTGTGCAAATTTTTATTATCGGGAACAGAGCAATGGGGATTGGTGCACGGGAAATTTAAAAAACAATTGTATCTCCTGCACGTCACCAGTGTTTTTGAACCAATGTGGGTGTGGTTGGGGCGCATGCCGCCCTAGGCCCGGGGCTAGGTGGCCTTTCCACAAATCCGGGCCTGAGTAGCATTAAAGAGGTGGTTCACCTTCAAGTTAACTTTTAGTATATTGTAGAAGGGCCAATTCTTAGAAACTTTTCAATTGGTCTTCATTATTTATTTTTCATAGTTTTGTAATGATTTGCAATTTTCTTCTGTTTCTTTGCAGCTTTCAAATGGGGGTCACTGACACCATCTAAAACAAATGCTCTGTAAGGCTACAAATGTATTGTTATTGTCACTTTTTATTACTTATCCTTCTATTCAGTCCCTCTCCTATTCATATTCCAGTCTCTTATTCAAATCAATGCAGGGTTGCTAGGGTAATTTGTACCCTAGAAACCAAATTGCTGACGCTGCAAACTAGAGAGCTGCTGAATAAAAAGCTAAATAACTATAAAACCACAAACAATAAAAAATGAAAACCAATTGCAAATTGTCTCAGAATATCACTCTCTACATTATACTAAAAGTTAACTCAAAGGTGAACAACCCCTTTAATACCTTTCATTTCTGCCCTGTTTTCTATATATAATATATTTTTTTGGGTGGGGGGTTTGTGCTAAGGAGGGTCTTTTATTGTAAGAAGAACTATCTTATTAACTTGCCAAGAATTTTCTAGTTTCTGGAGCAATTATATCATTGACCATCAGACTGTCCCGCAAGCAAAATCTTGACAGCAGAGTAAATATTTACCCATCGCGAAGAATGGAATTCCCAGCAGAGTCGAGTTGTATTTTCCATTGGTGACAAAAAATATCCCTGCAGCGGTAACAATAGAGATACAGATTGTGAGCACTCCTAATAATCCAAGGAAAGGCTTGCTCCTCAGACAGTCCTTCATCGAGCTGGACAGGGTGGCGGCCATGAGCACCAGCATTAGACTGACGACGATCTTACTCCGCGAGAGGTCTATGGTTTTTTGAAAGTCTCTCAGCAAACTGAATGAAGTTAAAGAATAGAGCTGAATGTCTGTGCGCTCTTCCTGAAGCTGGTGTATTAACGTACAGAATTCAGTCTCCCATTGTTCACTGATATGGTCCTGGGTTGTGGAGCCGTAGTTCTGGAGGTAGTATGTAATTTGGATGGCCCGGGCTGACTTGACCCTTTGATCCTTACTGTTTGGAACTTCTGTGACACCTCCCAGCTGATGTCCAATGAAACTCTGCCTCCCATCCTACAAAGGACAAGGTAAAGAAAACATTACTAATGGCTCGTGGACAAAAATGACCAGAATTAAACTGTAGGGCATGTTTATCAAAGGGAGAATTTTACAGTCTCCAAAATATTCACAATACTGCAAATCCATACATTGATGTGATAAGTATTTTCTTCTCAATTTGATGAATCTTCCACTTAAATTCTTACTTGATTCTGGATTTGATGTATTGGGGGGTTTAACTAGAGTATGTTGCATGTAAATGCTAATGAAGTCTTGACCTTCTTGTGAACTGTTGGTATGTAGGAGACTGGCCTATTGTTGGCATCATGGCTTTAATATTGTATCAGTTTTTAATGCCTTGTTTTCCTATAATGACTTTTTCCAGCATGTAACTTCAAATAACATCTGACTGTCACAGTGTCTGACCCAGGGAACCAAAAACCAAGGCCCACTCCTATTTGCATTTTATTCTGACTTCCAAACCTCTGACTGCGAAACCTCTAATGGCGAAAACAGAAACACTTTGTTTTAAAATAAAGAAAACATGAAGACCAAATGAAATTGTTTTGAAATATTTTTTTCAAAAGGTGGGAAACTTAGACTGGGACCATGTAAAGGAGGGGTGGTGATATAAAAGGGTTGCTACTCTATAGCAATTGGAGACGTAAAATGGGCCGGTATTTGGTAGGTAAGATGGGATGGGGGAATAGAGGTTGATTTGGGATAGAAAACTGGTGTCAGAACCTCACATAATGACAATTATACAAATGTTTTAACTGGTCCTGGCCTTGGCTGATGTTTTACTGGGTAGGAAGTGGAAATACTGTACCAATCAGGTAGCAGTTCCATATTGCAGTAATGTAATTAAAGCTTGCTACAGGTTTTGTAACCAATAACAATTACTGGTTATTTGATTTGCTATAGGTTACAAGACCTGGGAAGGCTTTGTGTCTTTAAATAAATTACCCCATAGGGTTTATTGCTTTAAAAATGAAAAATCTCCGGATCTTAACTGTTAACAATTTTCTTCCTATTCTGCCATCTCCTTCTTCTCATACATTAAAGTAATTAAACTACTCTGTCGTTGTTTAATATTGTAATTATTTTACTAATTAAAAACAGATTGAGAATGAAGACCAATCCCAACAAGAGTTCCATGTCAATAATTAGTTGTTACTATTTTTTTTTAAAGGAAATGTCTTCAACCCTGTTCTTTCTTTATGCCAACCCAAAAGAATGATTGGTTCTAAGAAGCAAGCTTCCATCAATTAGTATTCCAACTCAAAATAAGGAAATCACTGCTATTAAATGAGGAAAAAAGAGGATGAGAGTAATATACTTATGTGTGTCAATTTGATATGTGTGTGTGAGAGCCTGGTGGAAGGGTCATGTCTGATCTGAATCTCTTCCTCTTTATATTTTGTAATATCTGTATGCATCACTCAATTTACATATTTGTCCATGAAGAAGTCTTCTCATATTCATGGGTGAAAAAATTCCAATAAGTGCCTTTTTCAACTCTGAATCCTAATGACTCATTTGAGTTTTAACCTTATTCTAGAGGGATGATCCATGCAGTTTCATGACACCCTTTATCCCTTTGTTGAGACATGATGCACCATTAAATCCTTCTTCATATTCCCTGCTGTGAAGGTCAATCTCCTCGTACTGTAGCTATGCTCAAGTACGAAATGGGAAATAGGAAATATACCACTACACAATCATAAGGGGATTCCGTAACAGCGTATGAAAGAAGAAGAGACAATGGGAAAAGTAGGGTATGGAGAAAAGGAAAAAAAGGAACCCACTTGACGAGAGTAGAAGAAACGGAGAAGAGAAGGCAAATTCAAAGCTGGGTAAAAAACATAAAATAGGAGCTAATGAAAAAAGAAAGAATGAAGGAGAAAGAAACCAAAATAAGAAAGAGAATTCAGAAGAAGGTATGAAAAATAGAGAAGAAAAAGCATTTGGGGCAGATTTATTTGATGCTGTGATATGCCAATGGTTTCAATATTGCTTGCTCCATTTTTCTCTGTTTCTCTTGTTGGGAATATATTTTCTACTATAAGATTTAAGGAGCAGTCAATCTCCTAATGCGGCTACAAAAAAATGTGCTTGACAGAGAGAAAACATTTAAACCTGGAATACTCTGCCAGGTCATGTGGTGATGGAAATTAAAATTTCAGAGCTGGAAATAATTATTTTATCCTTGAGCCACATTTTCTATCTTCTCAGAGGATTTAGTGGAGGGTTGAACTTCATGGACTAATAATTTATGCCTATGCCAAGGGAGAGAGTGGTCATGTATGGAAACCAGTCCTTAGGATCCATTCGTTCTTAGGGGCATATAGACAAAGCATCCCAAGATTTAATATGGCAAATATTAAGCCTGATCAAAATGAAATTGCTTCAGTAGTACTTGTACTAAATCCGATTCTTATCAGCTCATATGAGTGGAGAAAAAAAGTTGAAAAAATGTCGCCTTCAGCTGGATTTAACATCTTAGAATATAGTCTTCCTGGGGACACGATAAACATTGATTGTGATTGAGATGATACAAGTGGTTTGTTGAATAGGTTGATTCATTAGTCTAGTTTGAATATTGAGATTCCCAGTTTGATTTCTAATAAATGATCTCACTTTAGCAATACATATCCAAATCAATGTAATATAGGGCTTCCATAAAGCCTGTCCCAATATTTCCAGGGCAGTTCCACTGAATATCAAATATATATGTCATATTAAATTATCAATTTATAATGAACTGTTATTTTTTACAGGGCCCAAACTAGAAGTAGGGCACAATGTTGGGGGCACTAGGCACATCTTGCCTTTATAACCCTAGTATAGGTCCTTGTGTCCTCCAGTATTGCCTCAGCACTCCCCAGTGCTACAGTTCCCTTATATCTCTGCCCCCACCCATCATCGTATGCGCACTCAAATGGGGGAGTGGAGCAAAGTTGCTCTCAGGGTTGCCTAGAGTGCCCAGCCACCATGACATGGCCCTGATTTTTTTTTCTTTGCAGAAAGGATCAAGATTTAGGGGCAAATTTACTATTATTCCCCATAATTAGCTCGACCAAATTCGCAATTCGATAAGTATTCGACCATCGTATTGTTTTAGGCTATCATTTTGCTCGATATCCGATTTCTCGATGAATTCGTACGATCGGATGCCAATCGTTCGATTTCGCAAAAAAAATCGTGAAATTTCATTTGAGTGTATGAATGGTATTTGAGCAGGACTTAGTCTCAGAACCCTATGGGGAGATTCCCGATTTGGTAGGTTCAATCTGGCGAAGTAGGCAGATACTTTACAATCTTAATTCCTTCGATCATCAAATGATCGAATATCCGATCATTCGATCTATTCGATGATTGAATAGGCCAAATTTCACCTTACGATTTCACGAACAATTTGTATGATCGTTATTCGATCAAATTCATTTCACGTGAATTTCATAAATCGGCCCCTTAGTATATGCAGGGTGCCTGCTGGCAATCAGGCAAACTCACTGCTGAAGCTGGCCCTACACAACTTAAAGGGGAACTACCGCAAAAATAAAAATGTAATATAAGCTTCCTCATACTGAAATGTAACTTTCAATACAATCAATTAAAAATTCTACATTGTTTCTGCAATAATCAAGTTTATATTCACTATCCTTCTCTCAGCATCTGTTTCTCTTCATTCTGTCTTCATGCAGCAGTTGGGTGTCAGATATTCACTGACAGATCCCATATATCTTATAGGGGGGCTCCTTACCGAGCAGATGTATTAGAGCTCTCTCAAATAAATAATTCCAGTACAAACCAAATTGAACAAAATATATGCCTTTTGCACAAATCCTGTTTGTAGAGAGACATGATGTCTGGTGAGTTTAATAGAGTGAGCTCTAATACATCTTCTAGGCAAAAGGAGCCCCCCTATAAGATATATTGGATGTAACAATGAATATCTGACACCCAACTGCTGCATGTAGAGAGACATGATGTCTGGTGAGTTTAATAGAGTGAGCTCTAATACATCTTCTAGGCAAAAGGAGCCCCCCTATAAGATATATTGGATGTAACTGTCAATGAATATCTGACACCCAACTGCTGCATGTAGAGAGGCATGATGAATGGTGAGTTTAATAGAGTGAGCTCTAATACATCTTCTAGGCAAAAGGAGCCCCCCTATAAGATACATTGGCTCATTCATCTAACACCAAACTCCTGACTGAAGACAGAATGTGAAGATAAACTTGATTATTTCAGAAATGGTACAGAGTTTTTAATTGATTGTATTTACAAAGTTTCTTATTTCGGTATTTCAGTTTTAGTTCCCTTTTAATATTATTCTGATGAATAATATATATACAGTATATTGTAGGTCCATAAGCTCAGTAAGTGACAGCAGCCCAGAGAGTGTCCAGCAGAAAAGAAGATGGGGCATCTTCAGATCTTCCTGCAAAAGGGCTGTGGGGACCCCACACTGTTACAGAAGCAAAAAATAAAGAATAAACCCCACAAGGTATAGCATGTGCAGCCTATTTCTTTGTTGAAATTTAGTTCTGCTTTAATGAAACATGGGTGCCATCGTTTTCTGCTTTACAATTATGGGAGCATTAAGTCATGCAAATAGCTCACCAAGGGCATATAGAAGAGTTGATTAAAACCCCAAATCATTGTGCAAACAAATTACCTATCGCCTACGTGCACTGCAGTCCTACCCAAACAATACTCAATTAGCGGCCAATCAGCTGATAATTATAGTTCTATTAAAAGCATAGGCTGCATATTGCTCTTGAGAATCACTGTGAGGAACCCAAGGCTGCGGTGCTGCAATGTTTTGCACTTCCAGCAGTTGTCTTATGAATGTTAATTGCAACTATGTGTTAATTAATGTGTTGGCTTAACTCCCCTGACCCACATTGCTGCTAATTTCTGCCTCAAACAAAGGCTTATGATTAGATAACCTGATGCGTCACCTTCTGACAACAAATACAGCAATATTTTATCTTTTGGATCAAGTACAAGGTACTGTTTTGACATTACAGAGAAAATGGAAATCATTTTTAAAAATTTGGATTATGGTATAATAGATTCCATGGGAGGCGGCCTTCCCGTAATTCGAAGCTTCCTGGATAATGGGTTTTAGGAAAACAGATCCAATAGCTGTAATTAAAATATTTGCTCTCTATAATCTTGTATTGTGTACACTGGGAAGCCCATTTAAGGGCAGGGGCACACAAAGCTACTGGAGGAAATTAGTCGCCCAGCTGCAAATCGCTTCTTCTTCGGGGCTACTAATCTCCCCCAACTACCTCCCCACCTTCTGGAGTGTAAATCACCAGCAGGATGGCACCCGGAACGCTTCATTTTCCGAAGTTGTGAATTCAACTTTGGGTGACTTCGGAATACGACTTCGAAGTCACTTCGGAATATGAAGCGTTCTGAGTGCCATCCTGTGGCCAATTTACATTATAGCCGGCGGGAAGGCATTTAGGGGAGATTAGTTGCCAGAAGCAGAGGTGATTTGTCGGTGGACAACTAATCTCCCCCAGGCGACAAAAAACATACGACAAGTTGGATTGAGACGCAGGTGTGAAAATTCTAATTGGACTGAGTGAAAAGACGCAGGTAAGAACTACAATACATCCGAAGCGACACAACTGGCGGATGTGGACGCAGTAAGCAGCATCTTCATCCAACTTCTAGACCGTGTAGTTGTTACCTGCGGCTTTTCATTCAGTCCAATTATTTTGTAATGCACACTACTCCATCAAATTTGCCTCGTGCATTTTGTCGAAAAACACTCATGGCGTTCTACCCTAAGGGCCCTTACACACGGGCGTTTTGGACCTGCGCTCCCCTGCATTGCGTTTGGCTGCGTTCAGCCTCAGGGGAGCCCAGGTATCGACGCACCTCATTCTTTTCAGAGGTGGTACCCACGAGGCGCGTGTAAGCGCCGAACGCAAGTTCAGACGCAACATGCTGCATTTTTCCTGCGTTTGGCACCTACATGCATTGGTGTGAGTACAGCCCCATTGAAAATAATTGAGTGCGTCTATACCTGCGCTGCCCTGCGGCTGAACGCAGCAGAACGAAACGCAGGGGAGCGCAGGTAAAAACGCCCGTGTGTTAGGGCCCTAAGAGTTAACCTACTAATTAACTAATTTTCTCTAAAACCATGAATGACATGTCATTTATTAAAAATATATGAAATATAAAAAGCATGATGCTCTAAAGAATACCTCGAAATCTCGAAAAAAAAAACTCTAAAAATTTTAGGTTTTTTGGACAATTACTAATAAAAATTCCAAAAAAACTCTGAAAGTCAGTGCAGCTGAATTCTATAGGGACTAGTTTGACTTTCAGGATATCTCCAAGCCGCAATATCTTGCTTGAGCACTGGTTACTTGAATGATGATTATGAAGACAACAGGCCCAGCGTGTGGGATACAAATGTTTTTATCCCATGTACATTTAAATCAAGTAAAAAATAAAGACATACAACCAATGTTCCCTCTAAGCTAAATTTTGAGGGCAACACATTGTGGTGTGCACAAAGAATTTTTTTTGTGAGAATACAATATTTTGTATTGAGTCTGACCTGTGCACACCATTTTAAAGCATGCACTGTGTGTGTGCATAAATACATTCTGTAAAGCACAAGCTGATGTTTAATATAGAAATGACAAAAAAAAAATAAAGGGTAGTGCTCTAGTGTAAAAATAAATAAATTAAGGCGTAGTGGCCCTTTAATTACGGCTAACTCATTCCTTTCCGTGCCTTATGGGTCATTAAAGAGGTATATTGAGGGTTTTAAGTCGATGGCTTGCTCAATGTTCTGGTAATCTTTTATGGTATTAGATACAAGACAATCTCTGCAACCCGGTTGGATGAAGGGAATCGTAAAGAAATGCTCCTAGACCATTAGCCAGCATTAAATTATTCCGCTTCTTGGAGGGATATTCATTTATCTATCCGTGCACAACAGGATGATCACCGATCAATGAATCTTTCAATTAAGACCAAAGGGGCCATAAGGGATAAAACTCCTTTTGACAGCGGCTCCTATCATTAGTGAATTGCCTCTGGCGAATAATATTTGTAGGTGCATTATGGGATGTGCATTAAGAATTCTGCTGTCTACTGGTGCGCTGTTCATTTTCTAGGTATGAGATAATAACCTGTACATATTGAGCTTTATATTGAATATTATATTTGTACACTGAACTTAACAATCTTATTCTTATTTTTTCAAGGTTAACAATATCAGACACCCTGAGCGCTGACTTAGTTTCCAGCATATCTATGTATATCTCAGGAATGGGCTGAGTGCGGTATGCGAAATGGGTCTCTAATGCGTTTCAGGTAAAGAGTGTAATTATCTTTCAACAATTTTCTTCTTAAAAGAATTTTTTTCAAAAATGTTTTCAAATTTTTTTCCAAAATTTTTTTTTTTCAAAAGGTGTATTTGGAACTTTTTAAAAATGTTTTACAATATTACTCACAGTGTACAATATTTGACGAATTTTATAAACATGGACATTTATTGAACAAATGAAAGATCCTATTTACAAATGTTGTCCAAAGAAACGATTATTGAAGAAATTGCAATTGGTCCTGTTTAATTTGTAATTTTCGATTTATAATTTTTGTTAATTCTTCATTTAATTTTATTTCACTATGTATAACAGTACACATGTTTACAACTGATTTATTTGAATATAATAACCCTCTTTTAGGAATCACTTTATGGACTTTTTAATATAACATTTTAACACAATTTGACTAATTAAGGGTTAACACCGATTAATTGTTTTTTCACAGGAAGGGGTGGTGTCTCCTTTCCACACCCCCTCCTCATGCTTTAAATATGGTTGTTGGGATAGTAACACTAGGCTTGAGAAAGGGCCCGGGAGGCCCGAAACACTTTTGCAAAACCCCAGTGTGCTGCTGATATCTACTTGGATTTGATTTTCTGACCCTCAAACAGGAGCGGGTCCTTCAGTACAGCACCTGGTGCCGAAAGGTAATTATACAGAGTATTAAGCTCTCCTTTCTTGATTCTACTGGTGCGCTGCATGGCACAGAATGAGTTATATCGCCTACCGGTACATTGGTACAAATTTTCAGATATAACGATTTGCAAATGAAGCCCATGAATTACTGGATGGAACATAACAGTTATAAAGGCCATGGGGAGAACTAACTGTAGTGTCACTGGGCCTAGAAAATAGGAAGACCCAACTCCTAGCTTTGGCCCTACTAGACGGACATTACATTTGACTTATGACAAAATAGGATGCTTGTGCTCTTCATATGGGTTCTAAATATGCCTAGCGTGCCAACATAAAGCCTACTTGATGATGAGCTTGAAACCCGTGTTCCCAAGAGAGTATTGCTGTAATCTACACATGAGAACATGTCCTCCTTGACTGTTCTCCCAACCTCAAGAGTCCTGGATTATATTAGCAGTGCAACTACAGATGTACAACACACACATAGGGCTCAAAAATCCTAAGAGAACTAGACTAAGCTCTCAGGAAACACAGAAAGACATCACCAGTGCTTGGTCTAACCCACTCTGTGGCATTGTAGAAACACCCTTGTGCCAGCGCTTGGGTTAGACCACATTCTGGGTTGACCACCTCCTACAAACAATAAACAGCCAAGAAAGATTACCAGCCAACAGTTTGCCTTTAATAATAATTGCTCCAAAAAAATGTGGTGTTAGTACCACACTTTGGCTATACACTATTTGTGATGTATAATGAGTGGCTTGACGTGGTTCAGCTTTTTAAATTAATATAGATAAACTAAGCTAGTTGGGTATCATGAATAGCGCTCGCTGCACTAGCGATGGGGCCCCTCCTCGACCCGCTCTGAAGCTAAAAGTTAGAAGCGCAGAGCGCTCCTGTCTTTATGCATAAGCTCTGCTAATCAAAGGAATATACTTTCCCTATAATCATAATGAGGGCAAATTCACTAAAGTGCGAAGCATCTAACGCTAGCGCTTACTCGCCAGCGTGACGACATTTTGCAACTTCGCCAATTTACTAATAGTGTCCCTGGCGGAAATTTGCTAGTGAAGTAGACAGACTAGTGTAAGTTCGCACCCTCACGCCAGGCGAAGTTGCACATTGACGAAGGGACGTAACTACGCTAATTCACTAAGATCAACATTTTCCTGAACGTTACCACTTACGCTAGACTTTACTTCGCCTGGTCAGACCTGGTGAAGTTCAATACAATAGATAGGAGTTTGAAAAATACGCTGGCATCTTTTACTTTTTTTAGGGTGATAGCCGGAAAAACAGCGTAATTTTTTTGGGGGGGGTTACCCTCCTTCCCCCCTACATTTCCTAACATATGGCAACACAACTATACAGGGGGCACATGTAGGGCAATAGGACAACTTTATTTTATTTATTAAAGGTTTCCTGGGCTTGTGTAGTGGAATGTAGTGGCTGGAACATACACTTCTATTATACTTTCAAATTCGCGCCATATGCATATTAAGCATCGCTAGCATAAATGTTCTTTGCCTGGCTAAGTAACGGTAGCGCAACTTCGCTGACGTTTGCCGCCCTGAACGCAAATTCGCCTGGTGGAGTACAGCAAACGTGGGCGAAGCCAAGCCTAGCGCATTTTCAGAGCTTAGTGAATTTGCCCCAGGGAGTGAACTGCTGAATTAAATAAAAACAATTTGCTTTCTGTCCCAAATGCCTAAGATCACAAATTCATTGCAAAAAAAAAAATCTTTTATAGGGGCCAGGAGGCCCTAATTCATAAACAATTTGAATTTATATTGCTAAAACAGGTCAACCTCTAGACATTTTGGGGACTGAAAAAAAAAATAGCTGTGGGGCCCAGTAACATCTAGTTATGTCAATGTATCCAAGCTTTACTTCAAGTCCCCCCAAACAAGTTATGAGCTTTATGAGTTCAGCCATGGCGGGTGAAAGAAGGAAATTAAAACCCAATGAAGCAAACTGCTCTCTTTCTCGAATACGGTATCATCCATTAGTTTCTGGCTTTTTCCTTGCAAAGCAAACAGAAAAATGGCTATTTAGGTTCTCACTCCCCCGTGCACCAATCTGTTCTACGATCATTAAGAGCTCGGGAATTACTGCAACTGAAAATGCTCTGTGATTGTTGTGGCCAGTGATCCCATCAGCCAAGAACACATTTACTGCAAGGCACACGGCAAAAATAAGCAGCGCAGAATATAAAATAAGTTAAAGAAAAAGTCACCACACCAAGTCTATAAGTAAAGCCCAAGGAAAAGTAAATGAACACGGAGAAAGGTCTCACAGTTCACCCCAGTCCGGAGGCCCGTGATACAAACTTAAAAATAGAAGAATGATGTGAGGTTCTCAAAAATAAATCAAAGAAAAAAAGTTAAAAACACAAAATCATTTGCAGGTATGAAACCCGTTATACAGAATGTACGGGACCTGGGGTTTTCCGGATAACGGATCTTTCCCTAATTTGGATCTTCATACCTTACGTCTACTAGAAAACCCTTAAATGAACCCAATAGGCTGGTTTTGCTTCCAATAAGGATTAATTATATCTCAGTTGGGATCAAGTACTAAATATCTATTTATTATTACAGAGAGAAAAGGGCAAGGTTTTAAAACTTTGGATTACAGTGAAACCCTGATTTTAAGTCCCCTGATTTTAAGTTTTCCCGCATTTTACATT
>CM044440.1:128463636-128488777 GCA_024363595.1 Xenopus borealis | reverse complement strand
GGGCAGCCATTCAAGCACAGGATACACAGTAGATAACAGATAAGTACTACCATAGTTTAATTCGGCAGAAATTCAACTGTCGAATGGAAATCGAATAATTTTAGGCAATTTTTTTTAGCGCTATTCGATTTCTCAAAATAATCTTACGATCGAATAGCGATTGTTCGATTTCACGAAAAATCGTGAAATTTCCTTTGATCGTTCGAAAAATTTATGCAATTCGAACTATCGAGGTGTTCGAGGTAAGAGAAAAAAAAGCATATGGGGGGATTCCCATAGGCTTCTATTGTTATTCGGTAGGTTCAATCTGGCGAAGTAGGCATTGGAATAAAATTTTAAAGTTGAAGTACTTCGATCATCGAATGGTCAAATGATCGAATATTTGATCAATTCGATAAGATCGAATTTTGCATTCCCAAGAATTGTTTCATCCAGTGCAAATGAGGGCTTCCTTCTTATCTGCTCAGGCTCAGACAATATTTAGGTTGATGTTGTGACATCACTAACACAGAGCTGTCTGCCAGGGAATAATTCAACCTCTTTAGTTGGATGTCGTGTCCTCAAAACTACGATTGAATGTCAGCTAAACGGCTCAATCAGAAAGGCAAATTCATGCAGAGTTTCTTTATCCGGCTTCTCAGAGTTCCGACTGCTAACAAGCCATATCACGAGTCTAGTTCTTTCTTATATTTGGTATAATGATTTCTTTTTAATTAACGATGAAAGAAATGTTATTGTGAGCCACGTCAGTGTATATCCTTTCTACATTTTCAGTAAAACTTATCTCTAAATGGAAATGCAATTTTAAACTGGCAGGTCTTTGCTTTTTCCTTCCCCGACTACCAAGTCAACTCTCCTGCAGCCCGTGATGCCTTTCACATTTCTGTAATTGTTCTCAGCTAAAGGGGTTGTTCATCTTTGCATTAGCTTTTGTTATGACGTAGAGGTTTTCATTATTTATTATTTGTGGTTTTTGAGTTATTTAGCTTTTTATTCAGCAGCTCTCCAATTTACAATTTCAGCAGTCTGGTTGCTAGGGTGCAAATTCCATGCATTGATTTTATTAGGAGACTGGAATATGAATAGGAGAGGGTCTGAATAGAAAGATTAATAATCAAAAGTAACAATAACAATATATTTGTAGCCTTACAGAGAATTTGTTTTTAGATGGGGTCACCAATTGACCAGAATTTGAAAGCTGGAGTCAGAAGAAGGCAAATACAGTTATTGGACCTGTTATCCATGAAGCTCGGGACCTGGGGCTTTTTTCAGATAACGAATCCTTCCATAATTTGGATACCTTAAGGGGCAAATTTACAAAATTGACGTGAAGGATTCGAAGTTCGATCAAATGAGATCGAATTCCGATTGTATGATTTAATTGGATATTCGAATATTCAAATTTGGCCTCTTCGATGATCAAATACCGAATTATCGAATAGATCGAATGATCGGATATTCGATAATTCGATGATCGAAGGATTGAAAATTTTAAAATCCTTCGAATGCCTACTTCACCAGATTGAACCTACCGAATACCAATAGAAGCCTATGGGAACCCCCCCATAGGCTTCTTTGGCTAAGTCCTGCTCGAATACCATTCGTACGATCAAACGCCTCGATCGTTCGAATCGTATACATTTTTCGGAGGCTCGAAGGAAAAAGTAAGATTTTTTCGTCAAATCGAACGATCGGCATCTGATTGTACGAATTCATCTAGAAATCGAATATCAAGCAAAATGATAGCCGAAAACTATTCGATAAGCATTCGATAATCAAATGCTTAGCTTCAAGGGATTTTTGGGGAATTTTAGTAAATTTGCCCCTAAGTCTACTAGAAAATCATGTAAACATTAAATAAACCCGATAGGCTGGTTTTGCTTCCAATAAGGATTAATTATATATTAGTTGGGATCAAGTACAAGCTACTGTTTTATTATTACAGAGAAAAAAACTAAATCATTTTTAATTATTCAGATTATTTGGATAAAATTGAGTCTATGGGAAACAGCCTTTCCATAATTCGGATCTTTCTGGATAGCGGGTTTCCTGATAACAGATCTCATACCTAAATATTACCAGTATTGAATGTGTTACCCAGAAAGCTCTGAATTATGGGAAGGACGTCTCCCATACACTCTATTTGAATCAAGTATTAGGGAAAGACCTCTTATCTAGAGCACCAAGATCCTGGGGATTCTTGATAACAGGTCCCATACCTGTATTACTATATTGTAGGTGTATATGAATGTTTACAGAGCACTTACTGTGATATTTATACAAATGGCCTGTAGATGTCACTGTGCACATGAGTTATACTGTGCATACACTGTACTTTCTATACTGCTAGTGTTTATGTTACTGTTGTGTAATGGCTGCATGAACCTGCTAATAAAGTACTGTTATACTCTGCTCATCCTTGTTTATCAAAACACAACAAATTGGCGACAAGATGTCACTTCTACATCTGCAGCAGCCTGCAGCTTTTCTTCCAAACCCTGGTGAGCCTACCATACCCTTTTCTGCTTGGATCTGTATGTTTGAAAATTACATTATTGCTACTGACAAAGGGGAGATTTCTGTAGCTAGAAAGCGTGCTTTACTTATTCACTGCCTGGGAGCAAAGTAACAGTGTATATTTTATACATTACCATCACCTGATGAGACTTATGAAACTGCTCTTACTGCTATAAAGAACTTTTTTGTGCCAAGAGTTAATGTGGTTGCTGAAAGATATAAATTCCGCCAACGTGGACAACATAATGGTGAATCCACAGAACAATTTGTAGCAGCTTTGAAAGAGCTGGTTGTTACCTGTGAGTTTGGGAATCTAATCTATTACCCACAAGCAAATGGAGAAATCGAGCGATTCAACAGAAGTCTGAAAGAAGCACTACAGACAGCAAATCTTACTGGGAAATCTTGGAAAGTATTTACAACACAGTTCCTGCATAACTACAGAGCAACGTGAAATGCAACAACCCAATCATCTCCAGCTGAATTATTACATGGCAGACAGATGCGCACTAAGTTACATGTTGCAAACTTCCACTAAATATTGTTCCTGCAAAATCAACTTCTGCTGACATTGTCAAACATCAACAAGCCAAATTTAAGACTTATACTAATAGAAAACGTGGTGCAAGAGAAGTGCACTTTCATCCTGGATCTTTAGTCAGAATTAAGAAACCAGGACTACTGAAACAAGGACAATCTAAGTTTACTACACCACTTGAAGCGAGACGCCAGCGAGGACCATACACATATGAACTGTCTGATGGACGCATATGGAATGCAAGTCGCCTTGCTCCTGCTAGATATGACTTTGGAGATGTTCCATTTGATGAAGGACATTTTCCTACTCCTGATGTCAACTGCAATAGGCCTGAAGAAAGTAAACCTATAAGCCGTACTGAGAGAATCATAAAACTACCTGCATGGACCAAGGACTATGTCATGTGAAGAATATATATCGCTTTAATTGTTTAATTGTTATTATATTAGCCTAAATGCTTTCTTACTATAGGTGGAATATGTGGTGTTTATACAAATGACCTGTAGATGTCACTGTGCATATGAGTTATACACAGTTATACACAGTACTTTCTATACAGCTTAAGGTGCTAGAGTTTAGGTTACTGTTGTGTAATGGCTGCATGAACCTGCTAATAAAGCACTGTTATACTCAGCTCATACTCGGCTATCAAAACACAACACTTACTGTAACAGACTTTAAAAGAATCTAATTAGGACACTGATATAGTCTTATATCCAGGTTAAAATGGATGCACACAGGCAGAGACGATTTATAACATTCCTATTCTGGATGCTGTGAGTCCATAATTTACCCTTTATTCCTAGGTGAACTCTTTGCTGACAGAGAGCAATTACAGTGATAAATTTAATCCATTATGGCCAGACACCTTGTTCACAGTGAGACACTTTTCTTGATCCAATGTTCTGAGTAAAAGCAGGAACCCCTAGCTAATCTATAGGCTCGGTGGGATCAATAGGGAAGCACTGAATGCATTTGCCTCTGTTTGCTTGGTGCGTGCAGACTTCAAAACATTTATATTTCTTTGTTCATTTCAGGGAGAGTGTGGACAAAAAAAATGTTTTAGTAATGTATTAAACAATACAAACCATTTGGTTTTGTACATTTTTATTTAATGACCCATAACAGATTGTCTGTATGATATTAATCTCGAATACGGCAACACAACAGTCACCTTGCATAGGAAGTCTTGCCTCTGTTCTAGCCCCAAGGAGTTTAAAGTGGAAATACCTCTTGTTCATATGCACAGCTATCAGCCATCATCAGGGTAACTGTTACCCCAATGTTTCTATATATCTGTAACCTTGTTATGAGCTAAGGGTGCACAGCCTGAAGGTCAGTTAGGGGGAGATTTGGGGTGCAAGCTTATTTGTGCCCTGGGTACCCCTGGAACTATAGTGACACCCCAATGTTTCTATATATCTGTAACCTTGTTATGAGCTAAGGGGGCCCAGTCTGAAGGTCAGTTAGGGGGAGATTTGGGGTGAGTGCTTATTTGTACCCTGGGTACCCCTTGTCCTATAGCACGGTGACTGTTACCCAAATCTTTCTGTATATCTGTAACCTTGTTAGAGCTAAAGGGCCCAGCCTGAAGGCCAATTTTGGTTATTATTTTGGCAACTAGAAAACTTCTAGTACAGTATACAGTAAGAAACCCCACCAAAATAACTAGGTAAACCACATAGGCTGAAGTGAAGATCAAAGGGAATACAGTAAAGAAAGGAAGGGCATCTCAGCATTAACGTTACAACACATCAGATGACTGGAATTGTTTCAACAAATATGTCAAAGCAATGAAATATTAAAGCACCCACACAAGGGAGGACTAAAGCAAATACTAGTAAGAATATCACAGATAGGAAATGTAAGCTGGAAAGAATATTTGGATCCAGCCAGAGATCCCAGATCCATCAATATACAGTCGAGTAGAAGGGAAAGTTTTCCATTATCATTAGAAATGAATCTTATCAGAGATGTGGCCTAACCTTTAATGAAGGCTTCCTAGCCATGTCACTTCATGCCATGAACAGATTGACAGCAATGTAAACATTATTACACAGGGACCTTTTATCCAGAATGCTTGGAACCCTGGGACCTGGCTTTCTGGGTAATATATCTTTCCATAATTTGGATCACCATACCTAAAGTCTATTAGAAAATCATTTAGACATTACATAAAAACAATAGGCAGTTTTTTTTGTCGAATAAGGATTCATTAAATCTTAGTTGGAATCAAGTACAGGCTCCTGTGTTATTATTACAGAGAAAAAAAAATAGTTTCTGAAATTTTAATTATTTTGATTAAATGTAGTCTATGGGAGACTTATGAACAATTTTCGCTTTCTGGGTAGTGGGTTTTGTAATAAAAAAAAATCCCATACTATGAAATCCATTCTGATTGGGTTTTTGAAAATATCTTACAGCTTTTAACTTGGTCTTATTAGGCCTCTTCATAAAGTTTTTGTAAGCCTCTGCTAAAATCATGTGGCAGTAGCCCTTCCACATCTGCATTTATATTTAGTTTACCATCTCCCCATGATTCCTCTACCAAAACAGGACATACTCTAACATCTCCATACAGATAGACCTGGTACAAAATAATTTGCTGACCAAGTTGAAGAATAAACTAGATAAATGTGAAAATGAAAGGTGGAAGAAGCCAGGGTGAAAGTAGAAAACCCCAATCAATTAGGGAGTAGTGTTTGGGAGCAACACAAAACTCTTTAAGCAGCGACAACTCAACTCTGAAGACCATGATAATATTTCTGCTGAGGTGGAGCTCTTGGTAGAATATCTCACCTGGAATTAGATCAGTCACTTGCATCTTTACTGCCCTCACAAAGTCACACTGATGTTCCAAGGAAATAAAGACAATCTCATGGTACTTATATCACTACTTAATTTAAAATATTCAAGGTCTTTGCCCAAAGGAATACTCTTTTCCATCAATGGATTGTATTGATGCCAATTCCTGAGTTTCCATGGCCTAGATTAACAAGTAACTCAATTGAAAATACTTAAAAATGTTCCAGTATGAATCTAGAAAACATAACCTGACTTCTGGCCCTTGCCAACAGGAGGTCCACTCTCAAATGCAATGAACTCAAAAGGGAAAATATTGCTATGCATAATTATCCAGAATGCACTATTATCAAGCACATATTTTCCTCACACATGCTCTTCCCAGGCCACTGAATCAAAAATTCGACAGAGTCGGTGTTGGTGAATTTGCGAAGTTACGAAATGACGTCATGGAGGCGAATTAGCGCTAGCGTTAGACGCTTCGTGAATTTGGGCCTATGTTTCCCCTTATATAGATTCTCCTGGGGAATTTTCCCACTTCTTACAAAGGGACAATGAGTTAATGGAACATGTCCATTGGACATTGGGTCTCAAACAGGTTCAGCCAAGTATAGCATTAACATCATGACCAGAAACTGAAATCAAGCAGCCCTGGGACTAGAATACAGGAGATATTGTGTAGAGTTTCATCCATTCAACCAGTACAATGAAGTTCTGCAAGTCTTCCATCTTCTTGGTTACAGAAACATGTGAATGTGTAGCTATTATCTCTCCTCCCAGTTCTAGCCCTGGTGAGTACACTAAAAACCAACAAAACTGATAAAACCATACTTATTTGTAAACGTTATATGAACATTAACAGGAAAAGCCGGCCATGTGCTTAGCAAGTTTGGACAGCTTTGGTCCTCTGAGGATCTCTAATCAAACAGGCTTAACAAGACTTTGCCCCAGGCAAATAAAAATCTATAAAACGGCAAAACTTGAACAGTCAGTAAAAAAAAGTAAAAACAAGAGAACAGTTATGACGTGAATGGAGGAAAGTGTTTTATTACGACGTCTAATAAAAGTAAAAGGTAAAAATTTACTGTATAAGGAGAATATCCACCTTTAAAGGGCAAGGAAAGTGTAAAATAGAATAAGGGTAGAAATGCTGTATTTTGTATACTAAACATAAACATGAACTTACTGCACCACAAGCCTAATCAAACAAATGATTTATGCTTTCAAAGTTGGCCACAGGGGGCTGTCATATTGTAACTTTGTTATACATCTTTGTCTGACACTGGCACTGCACATGCTCAGTATGGTCTGTACTGCTTAGGGATTGTCCTAAATGATCAAAAAACAAAGCTGTTTGAGTTCTGCATGGCTGGTAAGTAAGGTGGGAGCTCCCCCTGCTGTTCATAAGTATGATTGTTTCCCTGCCAGAAGTTAGGGACCGTCTGACAATTCCTATCCTCAGCACTAAATGAAGGAAGAATTTTACTGCATACAGTCATGTTTGTTATAAAAACGGTACACATTTTTTAATTAAAGTTTATTGGAGATAGATTTCTTTTTCATTAAAGAAAGTAAAAATGGGATTTTATTTCTTTGCCTTTCCTTGCCCTTTAAGCCGTACAAGCCCTAACAGAATGATTTGCATGGAACAAGGACAAAATATTTGTTTCCATTGTAGCACTTATATGCTTATATATAAAGTGGCTAATATTTTGGGGGGAGGGCTACTGCACAGAAAACCTGTTCTACCCGATACTTTCAATGGAGAAAAAAGTACAAACCATCACAAAACTTTTATTAAATAAAAGGAAGAGACGCTGCATTGTGCATTATTTTTTTTAAATAAAATGATTACACTGGGGCTTCCCGACTAAAGAGGAAATAGGATTGAAATTGAGACAAGCCCAGACACTGACGCTCACAGCTAAATATTATATTCCTGATGGTTCAGTCACTGCTATTCTGCTATTATAGACCTGTGAGTAAAGAAGCAATTTCACAAATGCATGTTCCAATACATATTTATAGCCACCGAGACTAGAAATCACTAAATGCACTGGGATACAGTATATAAATGAAAGCCAGTTTGTTCTTTGTCCCTCCGTTTCTTTTTTTGCTTTGTATATTATCTGAAATGTGTTGTGAATATAAATCATCCGGATCAGAACCACTGCCTCTAAAACTTCTTTATCTCTATGAAAAATTCTATAAATCAGTGCTGAATTTAGGCAAGAGCAGAGAGGTCATGTGCTCTGGGCCCTTAACAACACATGGACCCTTGGGGAGGAAAATACTGATAACAATACAAATTATACTCTATATCATATTCTCTTAGTTATTTGCAGTACAGGTATTGGACCTGTTATCCAGAATGCTCGAGACCTGGGGTTTTCCGGGTAACTGATCATTCTATAATTTGGATCTTCATAAAGTCTACTTGAAAATCATATAAACATTAAATAAACCCAATAGGTTGGTTTTGCTTCCAATAATGATTTATTGTATCTTAGTTTGGATCAAGTACAAGCTACTGGTTTATTATGACAAAGAAAAAGGAAATCATTTTTGAAAAAGTTGGATTATTTGATTATACAGAGTCTTTTGGAGTTGTCCATTCTGTAATTCAGAACTTTCTGGATAATGGGTGTATATGCATAATGCAAATGGGATATTCATCAGGCATGTACGATTTGTGGTTATCCCTGGATGACATAATATTGCTCCCTTATATTGATGCATGTCCAAGGCACCCCCCCCATCATTAACTCTGGCCACGGTAAAGAAAATGTAATATGACATTTAGGGGCAGATTTACTAAATTCGTGTGAATGATTGAAATTTGATTGAATTTTCAAAAAGACTCAAAATCAAATTTTTGAATAGGTTTTCTGGGCACTTCAACATCGAATGATTCTAATAGATCGAATAAAAATCTATTCGATTATTTGAATGTTCGATGGTCGAATGACTTGCCCTTTAAATTTTAATTTGAATCCCTAGTTTGCCAGATTAAACCTACTGAATTGTTGTTTAACCTTATGGGAAGCTCCTCATAGGGTTTTTCCAGCATTTTAAGATCGAATAAAAAAAAAATTTGATCGAATGTTTAAAATCATTACAATTGTTCAAACGATTTTAATATGAAATTTGAAAGGTTAAAATTCGAAAAAAAACTTGATGGTCGAATTCGAGGGTTTTTTAACCATTGAATTCGACCCTTAGTAAATCTGCCCCTTAGATTTATTATACCTTATAAGGGTGCTCGCTTAACCTAGAAGATGTATTAAAATCACCAGACATCACGGGGCAAATTTACTATTATTCCCCATAATTAGCTCGACCAAATTCGCAATTCGATAAGCATTCGACCATCGAATGCTTATCGAATTGTTTTAGGCTATCATTTTGCTCACAATACGGATACCGATCGTTTGATTTCACGAAAGGATCGTGAAATTTCATTTGAGCATCAGAAAAATTTGTACGATTCGAACAATCGAATACTCCGATTGTACGAATGGTATTTGAGCAGGACTTAGCCTCAGAAGACAATGGGGAGCTTCCCATAGGCTTCTATTGCAATTCGGTAGGTTCAATCTGGCGAAGTAGGCAGTCGAATAACTTTAAAATTTTAAATCCTTCAATCATCAAATGATTGAATTATCGAATATCCGATTATTCGATCTATTCGATGATCGAAGAGGCCAAATTTGCATATCAGATTTCACGAAAAATTCGTACGATCGTTATTCGAGCGAATTCGAGCGAACTTCGATCATTTCACGTGAATTTCGTAAATCAGCCCCCACGTCTCTGTACATGCAGGATTTGAGCAAAAGGAAGTTATTTTGTTAGATTTTGTTTGTACTGGAATCAGTTATTTGAGTGAGCTCTAATTCATCTGCTAGGAAAGGAGCGCCCCCTATAAGATATATTGGATGTAACAATGAATATCTGACACCCAACTGCTGCATGTAGAGAGACATGATGTCTGGTGAGTTTAATAGAGTGAGCTCTAATACATCTTCTAGGCAAAAGGAGCCCCCCTATAAGATATATTGGATGTAACAATGAATATCTGACACCCAACTGCTGCATGAAGACAGAATGAAGAGAAACAGATGATGAGAGTTAAAGTGATACTGACACTAAAAAATTAATTTTAACAAATGAATGTTCATTCAATGTTACCTATAGGTCATGTTGATCATTTTTTGCTGAGAGGTTTGTTTTTGTATATAATTGTTAGTTGAAGTTCCTAAGCCTGACACTCTGACTTTGCCAACCCGACTGTCCCATCTCAGCCTGTTAGTTACAGATTCTAATGCTCCTGCTGCACAAATATGGCAGCCCCCTCATACAGGAACATGGGGGATCAGACAGGTAATGTAAAAGCATCATGCAGATACTTTATGGCAAAGTTAGAAGTAGCTTTCAAAGCCAATATTATAAAAAAAAATCATTCATAGTACTGTTACTGATATTTTTATGATGTCCAAAGAACACCTCCACCACACCCAGTTATGACCTGACCATGCATTGACTGTACCCCTTGCCCTGCCCCCACTAAGATTATATATACAGATGACTCCCAAAAAATCTAGTACAGTTGACTAGTCTTCATGGTGATTTTGTGAACACACTTGTCCAGGTGTTACCAGTTTATGCAACATAAGGCCAGAGTGAAGAAGACTGAACTGGCCATAACATATCTGGACCAGCTGCAGCTGCTTGTGGATTACCTACATCAAAACTTATCATGGCAGAATCCATAGGGCATGATCCATGCAAACTGTTCTGTTGTATTTATTCTCTCATAATTAACATGCAAATCAAACAGTAAGCAAATGGTTTATCTCCAGCCTGATGTGCATTTAATTATACCAGCCCCCTGAAGAAAAGCCCATTAGGAGCCATAGCCTTTGCATTTCATATATCTCACTGCTTCTAATAATTCCACGGCTGTAAAGAGCAGACGTCTCAGCCAACGTGATCCGATATACAGCATTTGTTCTCTTCAATGTGATTCATTATCATTATGAGGAGATGACAGACTGTCAGCCGGCTTCATTGGGGCAGCCTAAAATAGAACCTGTTTCTGGATCCCTGGTGAGTAATGTGACTTTGGTTGAGGTGTCTGATCTACTTTGTAGTATCAGCTTTCACTTGTAGCTGTAGGACGTTTGCAGATCACAGGATTTCTACAGGTGAGCAGTGGAACTAAATAGATGATAGTAAATACATGTATGTGTCTCTATTTATATAGTAAGAAAACTTGAAAGCAAAGCTATTCGTAAGGCAAACCCTACTGTAGAGTTTGCAAACCCAACAGACTTGCAGGTAATGAAACTAGTTGAAATGGAGTGAAGGAAACAACAGTGACTGTGGCATGTAAATATACGGATATCTATGTAAGGAAAGTAATAATAGAGCATTTGCCTCCTCTTGAAGGGGGTTCTATTGCGTCTATAAAGGTTAGAATCAAGCTGGCCAAACATGGGCCAATAAAAGCTGCTGACTCTCCAGGCCAACCTGGCAGTTTATTGGCCTGTAAATGGAGCCCAGAGATCATACTGCCGTACTGATATCTATTGAGCAGGTTTGGAAATTGCGTTAAACACAAACCACGTCAGCGATTATATGTTGGTGATGATGATGGTGATGTGTGCTCTTCCTAATGGATTTTCAGACCTGTATGTAGATGCATAACGATTTTCTTGTGAATCCCCCTGATGTGGATTCTGTTCTCAAACTCGCCTTGGTTATTAGGCTTTGAGGGCAGAGCCACCTGCTTATCTGTAAGAGCAGTTCTTTGTTTTTCTGTGATGTGGAGCAATATCTCTTTGCTCTCCCAGTGGTAACTGCCTTTTTACAAGTCTATAAAAACTCTCTGATTCCTTTGTTGGGGGTTCTGAATCTTTGTGAGTTCACACTCCATGGAGCTTTTGTCAAACTACAGGTCTCCATACACCCTGCTATGAGCCCATCATTGAACCTTGGACCAATGATTTGATCAGCCAGATTTAGCCCAGCTCAATTTTATTAGAAATGAGTTAACCTGCCTGCTTGGAAGGAAAGCAGAGATCTTATGGAGAAAACCCACACAGATTTCATTTGGACTTCTGCCCGAACATGTCTTGTACAATTCCAAATAAAGGCTTTGCCATGAGGTTATTATTGTCTACCACGGGGGACATTTTTGTGATCCACATTCAGATGTAAAAAGAGTTGGGGAGCAACACAACCATGAAAAATGTTCCTGGGTGGTGCAAAATGAGGGCTGCTATTGGCAGCCTACAGGGGACTCTGTTTGGCAGTACACCTGATGTTTATGCAACCAGGAATTCAAAAATGAGCGCTAGCTTGGAGGCCACTGTGTGCAACATCCAAGGAGTTGCTGAGGAACATGTTGCTCATGAGCCACTGGCTGGGGATCACCAGGCTACAACTACACACAACTATGGTTGAAGTTAAATGTGTTTTTGCTGTGTGCAATCCAAGTGCTTTTCTAGCCAACCTCTTACAAGCTCAGTAGAAGTTGACCTACAGAAGGAGCTCAGCATTGGCATCATTTGAGGAATAGCATTTAATGAAAATCTGTTCTTCTTGGATCTTACATGCAATTTAAAGCAAGCCAAATGGTTGTGTTTGGGTCAGCAATTGTTAGAGTCGCTGAGACCATCTGGCAATCAAATATTTATCTATCGTCAGCCAGGGCCTCAAACCAGTTTTAATTCCGTAATTCCCATGATACATTGCATGCTCCTATCAATATCTATTGGAATGTGTAAATTCAGGGGAACGTAAATCATGATTCTGATGGAGGGATCTGTTCTTCAGTCACTTGGGTGGTGAAATCGTCTCCATCCTTCTATGAAACTACTGAGACCACCTCAAGCCAGGCATGGTGGACAAATCTTATCATAGAAAAATGTATCCATTATTTGCCCTGTGTCTCATTCTAACTAGTTCTCAGAACAGCAACTAATGTCCCTCTTTGAAGATGACAATGTCCCTCAACATGATCAGTAATAAACAAACAAAAGATGCGAGATCCCAGAACCTAATCCCTGGGATACACCCCTTAACCTTACTCAGTGAGGGTCATTTATCAACACTGATCAAATTTGCCCATGGGCAGTAACCCATGGCAACCAGTCAATTTGCTGCATTCATTGTTCTACTTGCAGCAGGCAACCACTGATTGGTTGCTATAGGTAACTGCCCAAGGGCAAATTTGCCCAGTGTTGATAAATGATCTTATAATATATAATAAATATAATAAATGAAACTTATATTATCCATATAATTTACAAGAGGGGGGTACTATATATATATATATATATATATATATATATATATATATATATATATATAAATAAATGGTAGAAGAGAGACATACGTATGAATTTGCATTTGGCAGCAGGTTGAGGGCACACAAAAAGGGCGGGGAGGTCCTAACATATATAGCACCCACTGCTTAGTATGGAGGAGACCATGAAGAGTAGAGTTTGGAGTTTTGATCCGGCAGCCAACATTAATTTCAAGCTGCAGCTTTCAGAGCACTGAGACAAGGTACATTATAATGGCAAAAACTGTACAGAATTTGTATATTTACTAATAGTTTGTCTATGATAATACATACTTGTTCAAGTGCATTCTTTGGAGTCTCCTATCACCAATGCCAATGTGAAAATCAGCAATTTGTTATTAGGATTTGGTACTAATCCATGTTTCCCTAGATAACCTGGTGCTGTGGTTGACAAACGTTTGCTGCCCCACTTGAAGGCCCAGCCTTTAGACAGTTCTCCATGGAAGGTCCAGCCTTTGGTAGATCCCTCCATAGCTCATAAAATGAGTACAGAAAAGGTAAACTATCGATCGTATCAGTTCAGTTAGTTATAGAATATTTAGGACAGCAATTACATATTCACCCCAAATTTCACACTAACTGCCCTTCAAGCTAGGCTTTTAGGTGTATTTAATGGAGCAAATATCTCAAGCCATCCCCCACCAGGGAACCGCTGATCAGACAAATGAATGATTTAGCTAATCGTGAGTATCAGGCAGTGGTATTCTGTGCAACATTTTTCCTGCTCTGCTCTTTTGTTGTCATAAATTCCATTTTGTCCACTTTACATGTGAGATGATTGCACTGACCAGCATATCACATATTTGTACAGTTCCATTAAATAACTATAAACACTTGCTCATAGTATAAGCATTTAACCCACAGCTAATCCAGTCTCCTGCCCCCACCGTGCCCTCGGCTGGCACTTCATTTACACTTGCTTGGCATTTCCATCCAGCCGCCTAAGTCCCTGAACAGACAGTCCCTTTCAATAAAGGTGCACAGTCATCCAGATAAAACCTTCCTTACACCCCTCATCCTTCTGAAGTGTTGAAAAGCACATCAGCCTTATAAAATGGGATTCACAATATATTTAGACCTACGTTTAGTCACTTGTCCTTTTTTTCCTATTTTGCTTTTAAAGGCTTAAAGAACAGTTCATGCCTGATGAATATGTATACAGCATTCTGAATGCATTAAGCATAGATTTGATTATGTTTCAACTGTACTTCTAGATCAGTGAATGTCAATTTTCTTTGGTCTAACCCCTCTTGGTCATGGCCCCAGGGTCTAGCGCCACAATATCTAGACATATTTTTGGATGGGTTTCTGAACCAGTAGACCATGTTTTAGTAGATAATGGGCTGGGTGCTGGTGCAGATCAGAGCCATTGCCTATAGTCCCTATCCGTATATTTTAAGATATTTAGCCATCCGTCTCTATATTGCATCGGTCCCCATCATTCATGTGTCTAGAGCAGTGGTTCCCTGGTGGTGGATGGCACATGAGGATCTATCCTGTTGGCAAGTTAGGGAGGAGACTCAGGAAACAGTCATTTGCTCTATTAAATACACCTGAAAGCCTAGCTTGAAGGTTAGTTAGGGTGAGATTTGGGGTGAATCTGTATTTGCTGTTTTAAATATTCTCAAAACTATGGATGAACTGATACGATCAATACGTTTGCCATATCTGTATTTATTTCATGAACGTAGTCCCTAATCAAAGGATGGACCTTCCATGGAGATCCGTTGCTTACATTCCAAAGAACAGCCATTGAAAAGAGTAGACCCAATACCATAGGCCTAAACTCTCCAAGACAGACCTGAGTGACTGTGTAAAGGATACAGGATGATCAGGGATTTGAGAATGGATCCCTGCACAGACATGGTGTGAGAATTGTCTCTAATGGGGTTGTAAATAGTGATGGGCGAATCTGGGGCGTTTCGCTTCGCCAAATTTTTCTCGCAAAATGGCGAAAAATTTGCGAAAATGTCAAAATCGGAAAATTCACGTAAAATTCGTGAAATTTTACCGTTTTCACGAATAATTCATGAAATTTACCAATTTTCACGAAAAATTCATGAAATTTGAACTACTTCACTATAAATTCGTGAATTTCAAGCAATTTCACAAAAAATTTGTGCATTTTGAACTATTTCACAAAATTCGTGAAATTCAAACGTTTTCACTATAAATTCGTGAATTTCAAGCAATTTCACAAAAAATTTGTGCATTTTGAACTATTTCACAAAATTCGTGAAATTCAAAAGTTTTCACTATAAATATGTGAATTTTGAACGTTTTCACTATAAATGCGTGAAAACCGGAAATTTTCTCTGGCGAATTTTCACAGCCATTTCGCGAATTTATTAGTCAGCGGCGAATCGCAGGAATTCTCTGCGAATTCCAGCTAGGCGAATAAATTGGCCCATCACTAGTTGTAAACCCAACTATTATGAGTCCCACAGCGCCCCCTAGTTTTCTATAGAAGTTACTGAATACCATAATTATAGATGCAAGAAAATTCACCAGTGAGAATTCTACTGATCAAAAACTTCATTATATATGCAAAAAAAAAAACTGACCAATAAGAATTCTGATTCCCAAGCACCATGTCAGGCATCTTGCTATTATCTTACCTATAGAGATAATTATGTCATTTTATTTCTTCATTCTATTACACTGGAATCAGACATGGGGATAAGGGACAGACTTGTTCAGTGCTGGGAAACTGGGCTTAAAGCTTCCAACTCTAATTACAGGAACAAAGAACGGGGAGTAAGATTGATACAGATCATTTTTGCATTTTTAATGCAGCCGCTGGCCGTGGACATTTGGTGATAAGTTTTGGGAAAGTTGCTTTAAGAATACAACCCTTATGTTGGTGGACTACAGCTCCCAGCATGCCTTCAGTATTAGTTACATTATTCTGGGATCTGTAGTCCAGCAACAACTAAGTAAAGTTTGGTTGATCAGTGCAGGAGGGTTTACTACCCCTTTAATTGCAAACTTCTTGTCATTTATTTATTAATGGCCAGTTCTGAGTAAGATGTAACAGCAATAATGAAAATACAGCATGTAAAAGCCCCACAAATAGACCACTGGCTTTATAAGTTTAGCCATACCAACCAATGATCTATGAATGTGCGTGGCTACCCTAATTGTTATTCATATATATTCACCTATCAGGATGAAGAATCTGCTGCATAGTCTACCTGACTTTGTTATGTGGATGAACATCTTGATTCTCATGCTGGTCAGTCAAATATCTTTTTCATCTTCCTTCTGCTCAGCCTTATATGGGTCATCAAGATATGAATATTTCTCTCCCTATGCTGATATGCTAAATCGTCATTTCACTCTGATGAAAACTCACTTCTGCATCCGTTCTTCAGCCCAAATATTTGATATTTATTCAAAACAGATGGTGATAAATCACTATAGTTTTGTTTTTTTTCTTTCAAAGCCCATTCAGTATCGTATTTGTATATTCATGAAGGATCCACGGCCTTTACTTAAAAAGTAATTTCTGCTTCAAGTACAATATTGGAGTAGGTGCAGCCAAAGCAAAGGAGACAATGTGGGAAGTGTGGAGAGACAAGGCATCGGATGAATGTTGGGTTGTGAAAAGTCTGAAGTTGCTGTTTAATATTACAAAATCAGTTCTTGGTCTGTCAGAACTCAGAATGTAATGAAAGTACAAATATTCAGGGAGATACAGCAGCCAATAAAATCCTGCTTCTCAGTTGCTCAAACAGCACCTGCATCAACAAGAAATATTCACCATGTATGGGGACTATTGTTTCTTAACATGGTCCTCATCTACTTCTACTTCTATGGTGGCTCTTGATCTATATCTATCTCAGGGCCACCATCAGGGACAAGGTGAAGTCCGCTCAGGGCCCCTTTTTGCAGAGTGGGGCCCTAAGAGACGTGCATGTATGATTCACAAGTTGCAAAGGTGAAGGGCTTACAAGGGAGTGGGCAGGGTTTGGGCAAATAATGGGTATGTTGTCGGTAATGGAACAAATGGACTGGGGCATGGTCAGAAGTGGGTTTTAGCCAGCCATAATTCTTACTGGGGCCCCATTGGACAAAATATCTGCTTTTATTATCATCTGAAATGATAGCTTTGTGCATGAGCTTTATCCTACGTCCCTTTGCAATTTCCCCAACTGCAGTGACAGGTATACAGGGGTGTTAAGAGGGACAAGTGCACCACTCCCAGGGCCTCCATCTGTATGTGCCACATTGTGTTCACTCTGCACCAATGCACTCACTTACCCTGCATTCATTATCCCAGTTATTTGTGCTTTGCCCAAGTCCATATTTAATAAGTTTAGTCCAACCTCACAAGTGCTCATTTCTCCTCTTCTCAGATACAATGCCCTTTGGCCAGGTCTGGGCTGAGAATTAAAAAAGGGCCCTGGCATTCCAGGTACACAGAGGCCCAATCAGCCCATACAGAGGCCCAAACAGCCTCTACCAGCCCATTAAATACTGACTTAATTTGGCACCTTAAAGCAGCTCCTCTGGCATTTGCCAGAGCCCACAGATTGCCAGTCCAGGCCTGCCTTTGGCCCATTCTCTGGGATATCATCAAATTCTCATCATCCCGCCGCTGCTCGCCCACCATGCTTCTTCCTACCATAACATTCAACGGCCGACACAAAGTTACGTCATTGGGGGGTCGATGCTCCCAGATCATCCATTTTGCTATCTCTGAAGCCTTTGGCACAATCAATCGTGGGCAATCTGTGTTGGATTAGTTCTTACAATCTGCTCTGTTTTCTAACTTTGATTTTTCTGGTGCCACTTTTCATTATGTCAAAATGTTCTCTTGTTACTAAGCAAAGTGGATGATACCATATATCCCACTGTCAATCCACCCAACCTCCAGACAGATGCTGCAACAATGGGACCAAGGACACATAAGACACCTGGGCTCTCTCTTCCCTGAGTGATGGGTATAATCATTTTATAGGGTACATTCTAAGCTTTTCTTTTTTGTGTCTGGCAACACTGACCTGTCATAAGTTAAAAGCCAGGGGAGCCAATATCATTTCTGTTTAGCTTCTCCTTAGCTTACGCCTCTGCCTGCCAAAATGAGAAGAGGGATGACTTATTAGAGAAATGCAGAAAGGACAGGGGGATACAGAGTAGAACTGCAAGACATGGAGGCGCAGGAGCAACAACTGATCCAAAAATACAAAAAAACAATAAATAAATGAAGATGGATTGCGGATTGTCTTAAAAAACCACTGTCTACATCATAGTACACATTTATGTTAAGGTTAACTACCCCTTTAAATCCACATAATGTTACTGCTATCTCCATTAACCCCCAGGATTTTCTGTTTGATAACCATCTCATTTGCCAGGTAGCTTGGCCAATGAGCAGCTACAGATGAACATGGCAGATGTTTCCTCACTTCATGCTAAGATTTTGATCATTTTAACCACCCACTAAGCCTAACTTGTCAACAGCCGCCCGGAACACACTGAGCATGTGCAGTGCCACTGACACCTGGCCTAACAAGATGGGTACAGCAAGTTCTCTATTTAAAATGCAGCTTTTTTGGCTTTAAAAATAGTTTGGACTTTATTTCTCCTTTAATCATGCTTAAACAGGAACCTTTTACTTTTCAGTTTCCCTCTAAATTTAGAAGCTAGACTCCAATGTAGTTAGAAACGCTTACAAAGGTTTCCATGTGCTGCAGCTCCAGCTTTAAGGCAGCTTATTGGCCAGTGTGTGGGACCATCCAACGGGCTTCCCACGATCGATATCTGGCCTAACGATTTTCCAGGACTTAGAACTATTTACAGGAAATCTTCCAGGAGGTCCCCCATAGGCTACAATGGCAATTTGGCAGCTTTAAGGTGACGAATAGTCTAAATCAAATTTTTTTAAAAGGCCAGTACAATTCTAATCCAATTTTGGGCTATTTGATAGTCGAAGTAGCCCAAAATTACTTCAAAATTCAAATTTTAAAAACTCAAATTTTATTCAAAAGTTCACTTCGAATCTTAGTTAATGTGCCCCTAAATATCACATTATATATTGTCCTCCCTTTAGCATTATATCGACACAACACTATCCCATACTGTACATCAATAACTTGGATTCAACGTCTCCCCAGACTCTGCTTAACTGCAACCCCCAGCTTTGCTCAACAGCTGTGCCATGTTGTGATTAATGAGCAACACAACGCCCGATTATACCGAGGCGCTGTTACCATTATAGTCCAACAAATAACATTTAATGATTCCGGAAAGTATAAAAATCCTTTTTCATCTGTGAATATATTTGTGTTTTCTGCTTTATAGAAACATAACTGCAGATTTAATCTTTTCTAAGTGATTTTTGTGCCAATGGCAGCTTGCAGGTGCGGGCAAGACACGGGCATCACACAGACGCAAGTAGGCTTGCAGTCGTCATGGTTACCTATCCATCTCCACAAATATATTTTACTTGTAGGATGGACAAATTCAGAGTGCGCTCAGGAGGGGGTGATGCCAAACCAACATGTGAGACAAAGCTGGCACAGTCAATCATTTGTCAGCAGGGGGTTTTGTCTAAGAGAGGAACAATGGAGTCGTGGAACAGGAGCGCCAAACTGAATATGAAATGGCAAAGCTGTATATATGAAATGCAATGTATGGGGAGCAGCAGCACTCTTCTTTTTGAACCCTAAGTTGCCATTCTTTGGAATCTGGAATAAAGCCAAGAAAGAGGCACCTCGCTATAAATACATTGTTGCATTCAAAGGGAGGACAAGGTGGGAGGTACATGGAGTCCACAGGAATGCCCCCAGCTTATAAACAAGTCCATTCTCTTTGGGTGCAGAGAAACCCCCGCCCATTGCATCATGACCCCATCCCCTGACTGGATTCAACCAGACCAAATGGTGGCAACTCTAACTGGGATTCCTACACTACAGGCAATATGGACTGGGAGAGACACCTTCAAAGGGCCACTCCTACTGTATGTTGGAGCTCATAACTGCTCTTTTGAGCTCAACCCTTACTGACTTACACTCCTAGAGTGTCCTGGTATGGGAGCTACACCTGCCACTATCTAATGCTTCATTCATGGGGCCCTGTACCCCAACTTTAACTGGGCCCAGGACCAAAGCAGACATCCACCCTGTTGCTAAGGTGGAAGGCAAATATGAGGTGCCACTGCTTCCCCAGCACTATATCAAAGTAAGGCAGAAAGTGGTCACCCTACATGCTAGCCAATAGCATCTATATGCAAATTAACTTAAGGTGGCCATACACGGGCCGGCAGCTTATCGGCCCATGCGTGGGTCCTTCTGACAGGCTTCCCCGATCGATATCTGGCCGAAAGTCAGCCAGATTTCGATTGGGCAAAATTAAAAATCCTGTCGGATCACAGCCGCATCTGTTTTTTGATCAACCCAATATCGCCCACCTCAAGGTGGGCATATCAGGGAGAGATACACTTGTTTGGCAACATCGCCAAACGAGCAGATCTCACCGTGTATGGCCACCTTAACTTATATACATTCTCTTCTGTCCAGCAACTAAGGGAACTGAGCCTGTAGGGATTTAAAGCCATAGGGGATATTAACACCTTTAAAGGAACAGTCAAGTGTAAAAATAAAAACTGAGTAAATAGATAGGCTGTGCAAAATAAATAATGTTTCTAATATAGTTAGCAAAAGTGTATTGTTTAAAGGCTGGAGTGACTGGATGTGTAACAGAACAGAACACTACTTCCTGCTTTGCATTTCATGTTCGCGTAAAAAAAACTCAATAAAAGCATGAACAAATCCAAAAACTGTAACTTTTTTGCATTTTAAGCCCTTTGGATTATTAATATAAACAAGCAGCTGTGTAGCCATGGGGGCAGCCATTCAAGCACAGGATACACAGTAGATAACAGATAAGTACTACTATAGTTTATATAAACAAGCTGCTGTGTAGCCACAGGGCATTTTATCACTGCCAAAGCTCAAAAATATAAACCGCATGCTTTGGTAATTTCAAAATGAAATTAAACTACATAAGGCAAAAACAATTGGAAAACCTAAAACAATTATGGACCGTGGCAGATAATGTAGCTGTAGAATTGCTGTCAAATACAACGGCTCCACGGCTCTGGAGATGAATGATGTTAATGATTTTTTTTAAATGGCACCATCAGCTGTCCCTGCTTTAAAATTTTATGGGATGCAAACCTGAGAACATAAGAGGGATCAATAGTAATGGCCCACGCAGTATCCAAAGTACATAGAAAGACCACAAGATCACCGGGCCCTTACCTCTATAGATCACAAGCTGGAGTGTTGATAGCATGTGTGCTGTAAAATACCCCCATAGATAACTGCCTGCCATAACTATTTCGATGAGCCCCATGGACCCTGGTGCAACTGCACCTACTGCACCCCTGGTAGTTACGCCACTAAAAAACCAGGGTTCCTAACCAACCTAAAATGTAACACCTGACTGCTCATTTATTATTGCCCCAGGTGCGAGTGCTCATGGACAGACTCCCTGGATTTGGGGCAATGCCTGCATTCTGCCAGCTTAATAATGCAACACAAGGGGCCAAGTGCATCTCCTCAAAAGCTAGCCCTATACTTCAGGTACATCTTGTGACCCCTAGTGCTCCCTAGTCTGCTAGACCCACCCAAGTGCTACACACCACCCACCACTTCTGAGAACAACGCTGCACTCCATTCTAACACCACCTCAGGGTGCAACCATGTGACAAATTTCAGCGAGCACATTTACACTAGAATCCCATGCTGTATTGTGTTGTATTGCACCTTCTTACATGTATTGCACTTTAGTAGGTGCTGGTATTATTGTCAGTGGTGTAACTACAGAGGAAGCAGACTCTGTGGCTGCAGGGGGGCCCAGGAGGTATAGGGGGCCCCAGTACCGGGCCAAATGTACCTGGCGCCACTGCGCTCCCCGCACCCTCCACCTCTGTGCACATGCTGTGCGCACTCTCCCCTGGAGCGCTGAGCTTCGCATGTGAAGATCGCCAGGGGGAGGGTAAGTCATACACAGAGGGGAGGGGAGAGAGCGCCGGTGGTGTGGGGGGGGGTCAAGGGGACCTAGTGCGGGATGGGAGAGCAGCAATCCTGGTGTAGGCAGAAGATAGGCACCTGCCCAGCCCCCCCTTTGGTTGCGCCCTAGGCAGGTGCCTCTTCTGCCTACCCCTAGTTCCAGCCCTGGAGGGCCCCATGAGGCCTAATTAATAAGTAATGTCTTCATATACGTAAAACAGGACAACCTCTGGATATGTTGGGAGCCCTAGAATGAACTTGCTGTGGGACCCAGTCATAACATCTAGTTATGCCACTGCTTAGGGTGTCAGTTTGGCAGGCAGGGTCAGACTGGGGGGCCCACCGGGGCTAATGTCCCAGGACCCCCTCCAGCCCCCCTGCCTTACTGGTGTTGACACTGCGTCAGTGCGAATGCGAGCGGAGCTGCATTTGTGCGCATGCGTGTGCACTCTGCAAGATTTGTTCTTGCCACGACCTCCGACAAAGGGGGTCGCGGCCTCAAGCAGAATATGTGGGTGCGGATCTGGGTCAGCAGGGCCCACAAGAGTCGAGCCGTCCAACCTTGTTGGCAGGATATAGGCATAAGAATTGTGTGTATATATATCTATATATATATGAGGGGGCTGACAATAATACTTAACCAGTTTGCACACAAAACTGACAGTATCTCTCTTTTAAAACCGTACTGCACTTTATAGGACAAGTAGGATCATTTTCCACTGGGCATTGATTGGGCACAATATTGGCAGCGGCACTGAGCCAGGACTCCTGAGTAAAGCAACGTGGGGCTCATTCATATTCAGCGCGTGACGCATGAGAGGCGATTCCCATGCTACAAAGATATCACGCAGGAGCTTAGGGTATCAGTGTAGAACATGACTGTGAAGCTGAAGGGGTGAAGGGAATTGAAAGTTTCCCAAAATGCAGCGATGGGAAGTGATTGCTGGGTGCAGGGGCCCCTGTGCTGAGAGACTGGCCAAAGACACGGGTTATATACACAGGGTTATATACACAGCCCTGTGGGACCATTATATTCTATGAGTGCGACTGATATGTCAGGGCTGTAACATGGGCTCATTAATTACAGGGACTATGAATAAGGAATCGCTGCAGCAAAGGGCAACATGTTCATTTTGGGAAAAAGAAACCCAGTGTAAATGGCTTTAGTGAATGGCACATTTTTTTGCCTTGTTTGGCCGCATAAATGACGCCCATAGACTTCAATGGTGGCGCATGTCAAAAAAAAAACGCGTTTGGCGAAACAAAATGGGTCAAATTCGCCCATCGCTGGGCTTTACTATTCACACTATCCAACTAGTACAGCCTTTTGGAAACCACCTTGTTTTACTAACACACCTTCTTGAATTGTCAGCTCCTAAGACCTCCTTTTCTTGTATAAACATTGTCCCATACATTATCCCCAGTTACAGACTTATTATACACAGGGGAACCCAATAGTTACAGCCCTTCATACCATCTCTCCTTACTATAAACTCTGCTCTAAATTCCACATCTCCTTCTCTTGACACTTGCCTTACTATACACACTAACCCACATTCACAGCCGCTGGCACTCTTGTCTTACTGTGCACACAATCCCACCAGAAGATTGATAGGTATGGGATCCTCTATCTGGAAACCCATTATCCAGAGTTATAGAAAGGCTGTCTCCCATACACTCCACTTTATCCAAATAATAAAATTTTTCAATAATTTGTAATACTAAAACAGTAGCTTGTACTTGATCCCAACTAAGATATAATTAATCCTTATTGGAAGCGAAACCAGCCTATTGGGTTTATTTCATGTTTATATCATTTTCTAGGAGACTTAAGGTTTGAAGATCTGAATTGCAGAAAGATCAGTTATCCGGCAAATCACAGGTACCAAGCATTCTGCATTGGGTTTAATTCATGTTTAAATTATTATTTGATAGACAAAATATCTGGAGATCCAAATTACAGAAAGATCCCTTATCTGGAAAACACCCGTTCCTAACATTCTGGATAAAAGGTCCAATACCTGTATTGGGTTTAATTCATGTTTAAGTGATTATTCAGTGGACATAAGGTCTGGAGACCCACAGGAAAACCCCAGGAACCAAACATTCTGGATAACCCGTACCTGTATACGAAATGTCCAAAACTGCCAGCATTATGCATTATTCGAGATCTAAATAGTAGTAACAAAGGCACACTCACTTCAAAAGCTTCTGCAAAGTATTAAGAATTTTCTTATTTATTCATGGGGAGATCTCAGCAAACGTTTCGGGGTCCAACCCCTTCATCAAGTGCTACTTACAAACAGTGCTAGATGATTCCAGATCTAGATCATCTCCTCTTTTTGTTTGTGTCTGTCTTGGTTTTAGATTGTAACCTCTTCGGGACAGGGACTCTATCCATTGCAACTGTCTGTTGAAATTCATAAGGCTAGAGCCCACACTTGTGGGACTATATAAATAAATACATATAATACAACATTAACCTGCCAAGGGCAAAGACATGATCAGGGGCGCTCCACCAATGAGGCCTCGGGTCGGCAGCGCCCCCTGGTTGCCAGGGGCAGCAAAAATGCTCTCTTGGTCACTAAGAGCCGAATTTCCATTTTTCAACCCGGAAATTCAGCTCTTCTCGTGCAGAGAGTGTGACCGTGCTCTCTGCACTAGTGTTGCGGACCCCCCTCGACCCTCTCCGGCGCTGAAAAGGTAAGTGCCATGGGGGTGGCAAAAAGAAGATCGACTCAAGCGGCATATTGGCCCGGATCGCCCCTGGACATGATGTTGATGAGGGTCCACATTATGGAAAGATCTGTTATCTGGAAACCCCAGGTCCCCAGCATTCTGGATAACAGGTCCCATACATATATATATATATATATATATATATATATATAT
>CM044440.1:128436987-128457630 GCA_024363595.1 Xenopus borealis | reverse complement strand
ATATATACTGGCGGTGGGAGAGGCCAGTACCAATACCTTTCCCCAATACACATTAATTTTCAGAAGCTACAGATTGCCAGTCCCAGTACCCTGCTGGTTCCTTCCCTCTCTGAGCAGCAATACATCTAGCGATGGACCAATAAATTCACCAGGCACAAGTTCAAGGCTTATTTCTATACCAGCAAATACATTCAGAAATTTGCTGGCAAAAAATCAGCCACAAAAAAAAAAAAAAATTGTCGCCTGGCAAAATAATTCGGACACCCATTGACTTTAATGATTTTGGACGAAATAGTCGCACATTTAAAATTGTCACGCAGAATTTGTGATGGGCGAATTTATAAATAAATTAATAAATTCTGAAAACACCAGAAAAATTTCGCCTGGGCGAAAATTCCTCTGTGTCTCGGTTTGGACCCCGGCGTCCGTTTTTTCGACGCCTGTATTGGGGCACTTGCGTCCAAAAACGGACGGCGGAGTCCAAAAACAGATGTCCGAGTTTAAAATGAGACTCGGTGGCGTTTCACGAATTTTTCCCCATTTCACAAATTTCTAGTAGAAATTCGCAATATGTCAGCGAAGCGGAACGCCCCAGATTCGCCTACTCACTAATCAGAATTGGCGCATGTCAAAATGATTTGGACACCTATCGACTTCAATGAATTTTGCCCAATGCCCAGCATATACAGTTGGCACCAATGGGGAAACTTGATGTTACTGGGCCCCACAGCAAATTCATTTTAGGGCCCCAAACATATCCAGAGGTTGTCCTGTTTTACTAATATATGTTGAAATGGTTCATTTATTAGGGCTTCATGGGGCCCCCTATACCTTCTGGTCCCCCAGCCTACAGCCACAGGGTCTGCCTCCTCTGTAGTCCCCTGGTTGGCACTATATTTGCACTACTATACACATTTTAGTTTTGTAGAGTTTTGTGCAGTAATCTTGTATCTCCTGCAGGAGTTTGAGTGTGGTTACACTCTTAGCTGGCAGAGGGACCACTTGCTTTGCCAATATCGTGCTGCCCCCCTGCGAGAGATTAGAGATCAATCCAGAGAACGCTGCAATGTTCAGGAAAGACATAGAAACCCTGTGCCAATTTCCGAGCACTGATCTCCTACAGCAGCACGATCAACCCGCAAAGATAGAACTACACCACTCACTATATATATATATTTATATACTGTATATATAAACCCCAGCCGATCTGCCCCACTGGGCAAATACCCCTTTTTTAGTAACCCGTCCGTGCAGATCTGTCCTGCGGGGTTGAAATGAACTTTTAGTATGATGTAGAGACTGATATTCTGAGACAATTTGCAATTGTTTTTCATTTTCTATTATTTGTGGATTTCACGTTAAAGGGATCCTGTCATGGGGAAAAAAAATTATTTCAAAATGCATCAGTTAATAGTGCAGATCCAGTAGACTTCTGCACTGAAATCCATTTCTCAAAAGAGCAAACAGATTTTTTTATATTCAGTTTTGAAATCTGACATGGGGATAGACATTTTGTCAATTTCCCAGCTGCCCCAAGTCCTGTGACTTGTGCTCTGATAAACCTCAATCAGTCTTTACTGCTGTACTGCAAGTTGGAGTGATATCACCCTTCCCTTTCCCTCACCCAGCAGCCTAACAACAGAACAATGAGAAGGTAACCAGATAACAGCTCCCTAACACAAGATAACAGCTGCCCGGTAGATCTAAGAACAACACTCAATAGTAAAAACCCATGTCCCACTGCGTACTATTCAGTTACATTGAGAAGGAAAAACAGCAGCCTGCCAGAAAGCAGTTCCCTCCTAAAGTGCTGGGAGGGGTCACATACCCGGGGCAGCTGGGAAATTGACAAAATGTCTAGCCCCATGTCAGATTTCAAAACTGAATATAAAAAAAATGTTTGCTCTTTTGAGAAATGGATTTCAGTGCAGAATTCTGCTGGATCTGCACTATTAACTGATGCATTTGAAAAAAAAGTTTTCCCATGACAGTTTCCCTTAAAGGTGGAGAAACCATCCCTGAACAGAGGCGGGGGCCTTCGACACCACCTGTCTGCTACATACAATACTGTTCTCACATCTGTACCCTGTCGGTTTTCCATTAATGCAACTCTCACAAGTAACACTTGTGTCTAGGAGTTGCATGGCACATTGGTAATCCTATCACATTAATTAACAAAGAAAAAACACTTTTGTGAATTTCAGATGTCACCTCTCTGAAGGGTTATAATGTGCCATTGTGATTGTTGGAAGAGTCTATTTGCCGTGAACTAACCTACACCAGTCACTTGAACTGAAGAAGCTGCTCGGATGAGCAGTGAAACGTCTTTGTTAAAATTTCTCAGGAAGTCCAATTGTTTTGAGTTACTTTGTGTTAGATGTTAGTTACAGGGGAAGCTCATTTTCTGCTGCTGGATAATTAGTGATGACCCCTAAGTTTAGCTTCTCAACAGCTGTGGGTTAAAAAAAACATGGGGAGTTGACTTGAAATTGCACTTTGCACACTGCATTTATAAATGAGCCCTAGGAACTGCCCGCATTTTAGTAATCCAGTGTAACCAATCAGCAGATGGAATATACTAGTCCCCTGTTTGAAAGCAAACAATAAATTGGTGGCTATAGGTTATAAGACCTTTAACATCTGCCCCCCCCCATAAGAATTCACCTGATTGTATTCTTTAACTTGATTTCTCAGATTATATAAAGCGCAGGCACCATCAGCCTTACAGGAGGTCAAAATATAAAAGAGCCAATGTGATGTGGATGTTGGCGAGCAGGTCTGACCCAAATAAGAGAACCTTAATATTCCGCTGTGAGTTAGACTCTGACTATGAAATACAAGCAATGAATCGTGTCTCCCCAAGGGATGGATGTTAATAGGCATTGATTTTCAGCCTGACAGTATTGTACAAGGAGAGGCATCTTACATGGACTGGCCATATCTTTATCGTCTGCAATGGAATCTGTGTGTGAATTAGCAAATAGGACGTTAGATTTGCCAAGAGAATTTATATATATATATATGTGTGTATCATTGTATCGATTATCCAGAATGCTTGGGGCAAAGATTCATGACTTAAAGCTACATAAAACATTGACATATACAATTGTCCATTGCAAAAGTGTTCCTGGATTTCAGCTAGACATGTAGTGTATGTTTAATATGTTTCACACAGGGTCGGACTTTGCCGGCGGCACTGGAAGAAAACAGGGTGGGTCACAAGCCTTTTGGGCCCCTCCAACCCAGGCCCACTCCCTCTACCTGCGCCACCACATCAGGATCCAGTAGGGTTGCCACCTGGCCTGTATTTCACTGGCATAGCCAGTAAAATACCAGCCAAGGCCAGGCTGGTATTACAAATTTACTCCTGGCCAGCCTCCGATGCACCCCCAGCCCACTCTTTCTTCCCTTTAGAGGCTACAATACGTACTGATTCCACACTCTATGACTCCAGCCCTTGTCACCATGACCCCCCTGACATCACAATCCCACCCATTTACATCATGATCCTTCACCTTGTGGACCTACCCCCTACCCTGGCCTGTAAACTCAAAAAGGTGGCAACCCTAGGATCCAGAGGGGGGTATATGTTGGGAGAGGGCCCTGGAAATTGTGAAAAGGGGATCCCTCCAATCCAATGCTGGTTTCACAAATGGTCATTAAAAAATAGTTATTATTTTAACATTTATTTAATGATTTCACAACCTATCGTTTTTTAACAGCTACAACCATGCTGTGAGTCACTGACAGATTTCACCTGCACTAAGTGGTTGATTCCAGCATGAGTCAACAATTTACTTTGTGCTGGTGATAGAATAGTTCCTTCCAGTTGGGGGTAGGTAATGCTTTAATAAGCACAAACCATGATAAAGGTAATCTGTGCAGTAACTAAAGAAAATCCAATTTTCCTTGCAACTAGCATTTCTGCCTCAAAGTATTTGGGTCATGAGTTTGATTCCAGCCAGGACATTATCTGCAAGGAGGTTGTGTGTTCTCTCCATGCCTGTGGCGATTTCTTCCAAGAACTCCAGCTTCCATCCACACTCTAGATTCTAGTCCAGACACAATTTTTTTAGTATTATCTCTAGATCAATGATCCCCAACCAGTAGCTTGTGAGCCGCATGTTGCTCTTCAACCCCTTGGATGTTGCTCTCAGTGGCCTCAAAGCAGGTGCTTATTTTTGAATTCCAGACTTGGAGGCAAGTTTTAATTGCATAAAACCAGGTGAACTGCCAACAACAATCTCCCGTAGGCTGTCAGTCCACATAGGGACTACCAAATAGCCAATCAAAGCCCTTATTTAGAAACCACAGGAACTTTTTTCATGCTTGTGTTGCTCCCCAACTATTTTTACATTTGAATGTGGCTCATGGGTAAAAAAAAGGTTGGGGATCCTTGCTTTAGAAAATATAAGCTGATCAGTTGTTTCAGGAGACGATTAACCTTAGTGTGATTTTCGTATCAGAACAATTCAATCCAATATTAGACATCCATGTTTCTGCTGCTCCAGCAGAATTCTGTGCTGAAATCCATTTCACAAAAGAGCAAACAGATTTTTTTTTCTTCAATTTTGAAATTTGACATGGGGCTAGACATTTTGTCAATTTCCCAGCTGCCCCTGGTCATATGACTTGTGCCAGCACTTTAGGAGGGAACTGCTTTCTGGCAGGCTGTTGTTTTTCCTTCTCAATGTAACTGAATGTGTCTCAGCAGGACCTGGATTTTACTATTGAGTGTTGTTCTTAGATCTACCAGGCAGTTGTTATCTTGTGTTAGGGAGCTGTTATCTGGTTACCTTCCCATTGTTCTGTTGTTAGGCTGCTGGGGGGATGTGCTATCACTCCAACTTGCAGTACAGCAGTAAAGAGTAACTGATTTTTATCATAGCCATATGACTTGGGGCAGCTGGGAAACTGAGAAAATGTCTAGCCTCATGTCAAATTTCAAAATTGAATTAAAAAAAAATCTGTTTGCTCTTTTGTTAAATGGATTTCAGTGCAGAATTCTGCTGGAGCAGCACTATTAACTGATGTATTCAAAATAAAAAAAATATTCACATGAATTTGAAATTCGACGTTTGACAAATGGGCCTCTAATAGTGATGGGCGAATTTATTCGCCAGGGGCGAATTTGCGGCGAATTCCCACGATTCACCAAACGCCAGCAGAAATTCGCCGCTGAAAAATTCGCCCAAAAAACGAGTCGCGCGTCGTTTGTCAAAAACGACGCGCGACTCGTATCGCGAATTTATTCGCCAATTTTTCGGCGAAGCGAAACGCATCAGATTCGCCCATCACTAGCCTCTAAGACTGAAGCTGGGGTTGCCCGATCAGAAGACAAAATGGCAACCCCCCCCCACACAATATTGATAAACCTTTACTGAGTAAACTTCAATGAAGATTATTCCTCCTTCTTTATCGTTCAAACCAATAGTGGGGCAGGATTGAGCTCAGGAGCCAATAAGATCAATATCAAACTCCTCTCTTGCCTGTGCACGTGACAGTGTGGGTATAGTGAGTTTGTCTCACGGCTACTGAACAGGTCGCAGGTTATTGATGCAGGAAGAAATCTCATTGCTCTATTGGGGTGCAAAATTATTAATACATTGCATGATAACTGGCTGACTTGAGTATACAGTATAATTCCACCTCAGCTACTAGGTCTCTAAGTCACTAGGCTACAACAGAAATACCATTACTCACTGCTGTCATGTAGAGAATGAGGCCCCTTAGGTTAGTAAACGGTTTATAAAACAATTAATAGGGAACAGGAGATTCGTGACAGAGACAGCAGAAATGGGATTTTGAATCATAAATGTGTAATCCCAGAGACAATGATATGGAATCTCACAGCTGGTTTATTCGGGGTTTCGTTCAGATACCGTCAGTTTTAATCACAGAATACATTATTCACCAAAAGCCCCTGCTCAGCACAACACGGAAAGAACAAGACTTATCATGCGAGCCCTGCTTGGGAATTGGCAGCTGCAGTGAGATTAGTCTCCGGATAGTTCCTCTCGCTGCTGTAATCTTCTTAAGAGAAGTGTAGTGAGTCTCACACTAGTGACTGGCGTATTATCTGCCTACAAAGGAAAGGCACCTTTTTGTAATGAGCTGCCCAGATTGGAGAGCCAAGGGGCGTCCTACAGCTATTAACTCCTGAGAACTTACTGATGTTGCATTTGGGATTAAAAAATGTGCCGCAACAGTAAGTGAAGGGTGACACTAAGCCTCCAGCAGATTATAAATGAATATAACCAGAGCCTTCATCAGGATTAAAATGTCTTGTTATATGTTTTCATCTATGTGCCTGGAAAAGTATAATATAAGTCTACGCTTTAAATATGTTGGAATATAATATATATTGAAGGCAGCACCTGTGTGTCCCCTGGTCTTCTCCGCAGCTACTTATGGATCAGATGTTTAAAGGAGAACTAAACCCTAAAAATGAATATGGCTAAAAATGCCGTATTTTATTAACTGAACTTATTGCAGGAGGCTAAAGTTTCAGCTTGTCAATAGCAGCAATGATCCAGGACTTGAAACTTGTCACAGGGGGTCACCATCTTGGAAAGTGTCTGTGACACTCACATGCTCAGTGGGCTCTGAGCAGCTGTTGAGAAGCTAAGCTTAGGGGTCGTCACTAATTATCCAGCAGCAGCAGCAGAAAATGAGCTTCCCTGGCTGTAATATAAGCTGATGCTACACGTTTGCTGATGATTAAATTGTGATGTTTCTAATGATGTGTATTAATGACTAATCAGCCTTATATTGTGACTATATTTCTATGACACTATCAGGTGTATATTGTGAGTGGGTCCCTAAGCTCAGTAAGTGACAGCAGCACAGAGCATGTGAATCAGTGAATCAGTAGAAAAGAAGATGGGGAGCTACTGGGGCATCTACTGGGGAGACACAGATCTTTACTGCTAAAGGGCTGTGGTTGCCTTGGGCTGGTTCTAGCTACTTCTTTAGTTAGGGTTTAGTTGTCCTTTAAAGATATGACCACTGCATTGTGGTGCACAAAAATGGACATGCAAACTGATGTCATTTGTTAAAGGTTTTTGCATCCAAAAATGTTCCTTGTGCTTCTCTATTGTTGCATGTAGCTATTGCCTATTGTGTGGCTATTGATGCAGTGCAACCCTAGACCTATGGCCGCCTTCAATCTGGCGGTATTTCCTAGTACCTACTGTTAGTGATGGGCGAATCTACCCAGTTTCGCTTCGCTGAAAAATTCGGGAATTTCCAGCGAAATTCGCGAATTGGAGAAAAAAATTCACGAAACGAGTCGCGGCACGTTTTTGACTTGTCGTGTCGTTTTCGACGTGCGTCGTTTTCGTGACGCGTGACTCGTTTTTTTTGGCAAATATTCGCTGGCGTTTTGCGAATTTATTCGCGAGCAGCGAATCGCGGGAATTCGCCGCGAATTCACCCCTGGTGAATAAATTCGCCCATCACTACCTACTGTGCATCAATACAAGAAGCAAGCTTGCACCTAAAGAATCCGGCACAGGTGAAATTTTGAGGCCCAATATTTTGCCATTTAAATTTTCAGAACAACTGTGCCTGATCCATTTCAACACGAGAACAATTTTACCTGCAAGTAGTGAAATTTCTGCAAAAAATTACACCCATGGACTCTTAATAGGTGAAAAAAATAGTTTCACGTAAAAATTTGTTGCGCAATTAGTTTCTTGCCACAAAACATGTTGTTGCCCGTACACAATGCTTTTTGGCGAATTTTGGTAGTTTTGTGAATTTTTGGCGAAACGGCTCAGATTTACCCATCACTACTTGCAAGTGCACCAAGAGTAACTCTCCCACACACCAACATTTAAACTGAAATTGTGGGAGATTAAAGCTGCATTCTGGTAAAATAAGGTTGCACTAGACAATGCACTTCACAAATGACCCTTAAGGGTTATAGATCCCTTAGATTTACAAACTAAAGGCAGTCATATATGATAAGATTGGCTTATTTGGTGACATCGACAAACGTGCGGATCTTTTCCTGATATGCCCACCAACGGCAGCGGGATATCGGGTTAATCCGAACATTTGGGCCTTAGGGCAGAACAATCAGATTACAAAGAAAAGAATGGGTGGCGACGTTGTAGGACCCCATCAACTAGCCCAGTGATCCCCAACCAGTAGCTCGCGTGCAACATGTTGCTCACCAACCCCTTCGATATTGCTCTTGGTGGCCTCAAAGCAGGTGATTATTTTTCAATTCCAGGCTTGGAGGCAAGTTTTAGTTGCATAAAACCATGTGTACTGCCAAACAGAACCTCCTGTAGGCTGCCAGTCCACATAGGGGCTATCAAATAGCCAATCAGAGCACTTATTTGGCACCACTGATCATTTTGCATGCCTGTGTTGCTCCCCAACTCTTTTTAATGTTGAAAGTGGCTCACAGGTAAAAAAAAAGGTTGGGGACGCCTGAACTAGCCGATGCAGTCCTCGATCTTCTGAAAATCAAAACTCCCAGATGGTTATCTTGGCCAGAGGAGACCCATTAGAAGTCCCATACACTGGCAGATAAGCTGCTGAATTTGTCTAAAGGACCAACATTGGCAGCTTTATTCTGAACGAGTATGGCCAACTTGAGACGCAACACTGTACAAGTGGAGTTGCCCATAGCAAACATGCAGCAATTAGTTTTGGTCAGTCGGCCAGAAGTTTGAAAATGAAAGCAAAGATCTAAAAAATGTTTCAAAACATTTACTATGTACACTCACCTGATTTATCTGTTGCTCAATGATGACATCTTATGATCTGATTGTCTATGCCTTCATTCATCAGTAAACCTGTAATAAACATCAAACTTCTTACTGAAAACTTTTATTTGCTCCAGAAGATTTTCGACACCTTCAAACTTCTTAATGAAAACTTATGTTTGCTACAGAAGATTACGACACCTTCAAAGTTCTTACTGAAAATGTATGTTTGCTCCAGAAGTTTACGACACCTTCAAAGTTCTTACTGAAAACTTGTGTTTGCTCCAGAAGTTTACGACACCTTCAAACTTATTACTGAAAACTAGTGATGGGCGAATCTCCCGAGATTCGCTTCGCTGAATTTTTCGCGAATTTCTAGAGAAATTAGCGAAACGGCGAAAAATTTGCGAAACGAGTCGCGGGACGATTTTGTCGCGCGTCGCATCAATTTTGTCGCGCGTCGCATCAATTTTGTCGCGCGTCTGTCGCGCGTCGCGCCAACTTTGACGCGTCGCGTCGTTTTTGTCGCGCGTCGCGTCGTTTTTGGCGTGCGTCGCACCGTTTTCGTCGCGTCGCGACTGACGCGCAACTCGTTTTCAGCGAATTTTCGCCAAGCAAAATTTTGCTGGTGATTCGCGAATTTATTCGCCAGCGGCGAATCGCGGGAATTCGCCGCGAATTCGACCTAGGCGAATAAATTCGCCCATCACTACTGAAAACTTATGTTTGCTCCAGAAGATTACGACACCTTGAAACTTCTTACTGAAAACTTATGTTTGCTCCAGAAGATTACGACACCTTGAAACTTCTTACTGAAAATTTATGTTTGCTCCAGAAGATTACGACACCTTCAAACTTCCTACTGAAAACTGATGTTTGCTCCAGAAGCTTACGGAACCTTCAAACTTCTTACTGAAAATTTATGTTTGCTCCAGAAGCTTACGACACCTTCAAACTTCTTACTGAAAACTGATGTTTGCTCCAGAAGATTACGACACCTTCAAACTTCTTACTGAAAACTTATGTTTGCTCCAGAAGATTACGACACCTTCAAACTTCTTACTGAAAACTGATGTTTGCTCCAGAAGATTACGACACCTTCAAACTTCTTACTGAAAACTTAGGTTTGCTCCAGAAGATAAGACACCTTCAAACTTCTTACTGAAAACTTATGTTTGCTCCAGAAGATTACGACACCTTCAAACTTCTTACTGAAAACTTATGTTTGCTCCAGAAGCTTACGACACCTTCAAACTTCTTACTGAAAATTTATGTTTGCTCCAGAAGATTACGACACCTTCAAACTTCTTACTGAAAACTTAGGTTTGCTCCAGAAGATAAGACACCTTCAAACTTCTTACTGAAAACTGATGTTTGCTCCAGAAGATTACGACACCTTCAAACTTCTTACTGAAAACTTAGGTTTGCTCCAGAAGATAAGACACCTTCAAGCACTTTTTAAAAGGGGGCACTGTGCAATAAAAATCCGTAATGCATTAACAGTTTGAGGAAGAATATCATATTGCGAAATGAGAAATTTTATTCTTATTTGTGCAAATGGCTCTTTTTGACTTTAATTGCATTCCCCCATATTTCTCTAAAACCACGAATACCATGGAAATTATTAAGAGATCCAAATTTAAAAAGCATTTTCTCATTTTTATTTTTAAGAAACTGCTAATAAACTAGTTTCCACAACTATAAGTTATTTTTTAAAACATCCAAACTGAAAATGCCGGCCCCCATGTGTGCCATGAACCTTACAGCGCCGACTCAGATGAACTATATGCAAATACATTGTATACAGATATTTAATTATCAGGAAACTAGTGTGTGTACTCTAAGGGCCCAGAAAATCAGAAAAAGACAAACCCAGGGGTATTTTCCTACATAAAAGGAGGGAATGGAATTATCTTTGTGTGCCAGAGTACATTCTTATCTCATTTACGCTTCCCATGATTCTCTGATTTCCCATTGGGTTCTGCATTTCACATTAGGAATGCTGTTAGTTCCATTGCTGTGGAGCCGGTATCTAATGTAGTGTCTTATTTCCACCGAAACATTGTGCTGTTTCTCTTGGTTACACTTTTAGTATGACGTAGAGAGTAGTGATGGGCAAATCTGACCCATTTCACTTCACCAAAAATGCGCCGAAATGCATTGAAGTCTATGGGCAACGCGGCGAAATATTTCGCTCATCACTAGTAGAGTGTGATATTCTGAGCCAATTTGCAATTGTTTTTCATTTCTAAATATTGGTGGTTTTTGAGTTATTTAGCTTTTTATTCAGCAGCTCTCTCTTTGCAATTTCAGCAATCTGGTTGCTATGGTCCAAATTCCCCTAGCAATCATGCACTGATTTGAATGAGAGATTGAAATAAGAATAGGAGAGGCCTGAATAGAAAGATGAGTAACACAAAGTAAAAAATGCATTTGTAGCCTTAGAGAGCTTTTGTTTTTAGATGGGGGTCAGTCAAATCATATAAAAACCATAAAAAGATAAAAATGAAGGCCAATTGAAAAAGTTTCATAGAATAAGCCATTCTATGACATAGTGAAAGTTAACTTTAAGATGAACCATCCCTTTAATACTGCACAGCCTGCCTGACAACAATATTGATATTATAAACACAATGTCATTGCATTAAAGGTACTGCAATAAAATGAACCAATGGGAAAAGCACCCTCTGGCATAGCATAATATCTTATCAAGAAGGAACCTGGAAACCGAAGGTTATAGTTGGAGGAACATCTATTAATCATTGCATACACAGATACATTAAACCAGAGCTGGATATATAATCTATTATACATTTAAGAGAAAAGAAGCAAAAGTCTGATGGAGCTTGGGTGGGAGAAGAGAAATCAATACCCACCCTCCACAGCAAAAAAGATAAATCTATAAAATAGAGCTATGCTTCATCTGTAACTTCCATACACAAGTACAAACCAAAATAGACGAGAAGATTACTGGCCTGTATTAGTCGCAATAGCTCACATAGGCTGTGGTTACGCAATAACATTCTGCTCATTTCGGCAAATTCAGGATCCGATCGCTCATAATAGGGGCCGACGTAGACCCGTCAGGAGAGAACCACATTTTCTCATAGGGTTACTTTTCTATAACTATTTTCCCACCACATGTATTATAGGATGTATATAATTAATATCTTACCATGCACAGGTCCTGAATCCCCTTTGCTATATGAAAGGCTACTGGGGATTCCTCTCGGTGGCAATGACTCCACCTAGTGGGAATTGGTGATACACCTAAAGGTGGCCCCACTGGGAAAATAAAATTAACCACAGCTTTGTAGTAAAACAGTTAAAATATTACATAATTGGCAGAGTACAAAGTAAAACACGTGGTAGTCTCATCCTGGCACGGTCCTAACCAGGCAAAGCCCCACACTCCATTCTGGGTGGATCAAGACAGTCACAGTCCCTTTTCCCAAGAGCTCTTGAACTTCCCCCAGGTAGCACTGCCTGTCCCAGATGGACAGAGATAGTTGCTCCCAATTAGCAGACACACAAACAACACCTGTCCTCACACAGGGGACATGCTGGAGCCTTTCAATATCCTCCGACAGGCAGAGACTCAACGAGAAGTCCCACCGATGGATCAGTCACCTACAGCATCTCCACATCCGAAGGCCAGGCTACAAAACTACCCAAGCAGAGCACATGAAGCTTACTTCAATATTGAAGGCACAGCTCTAAGCACTATCCACAGTGTGCAGAATAAAGCCTTCTTTACTGGCATCCAGGCACAGGCAGTTTCTCTCACAGTCTCTTCACTGCCTCTTAGATCTAAACCCTTCTTGGTTGAGCTCCCCAGGCTTGAGGCTCTATACCCCAAGCCCTCCACGGATCTCTAAAATTCTTTGCTACAGTGTCCATGAAGTCCCAACTGGAGTGAAAATGGAAAGAAAAAGAGTGAGCACATGGCAGGTTTTTATACTCCTTGACACCTTCTGGCTAAATCTGGAATCTGCCAGGGCTCACTGCACATGGGACAAAAGACTCACCCCCCCCCCCCCCCCCCCCCCCCCCCCCCCCCGATCCTATTTAGGTCCAACACTTAGCTGAACACAGCAGGGAATTTACAACCATGTGGAGATTTTCATACTATAGGGGAACATAACCCTATAGGTCACTACATCCCCATCTATATTTAAAAGCCTTATACTACAAATGTTATTGCCATTAATTAACAACCCCTAATTATGCTCTGTCCCAGTTGACAGATGAAATGTGCCCAGTTCCCTGATCACATGGAATTAGTGTGCACTTATACAACCAGAGAACAAAATAACAGTTGTGTAACCCTGTTCAATCCTTACAATCTATGGGAAACATCCCATTGTGGCTCCAAATACTTTTGCAACATAATAAGTCACAAAACTAAGTCCAGTTTGCTGGCTTCTGTTACCCGCCCTTGAGTTCATACAGAGGATAATTAACACCCTGTCCCCTATGTTTCCCCATCAGTAGAAAAAATAGCAGCCACAGCAAGACCCCAAACACAGACAACCAAAAATGCCGTTCAGAAACAGCTTGAGAGCAGAAGTGCTAATGGCCCTACACAGTCTTGTACATACATCTTCAGCTAATGGAAAGTCATTGTGGGGCCAGCCATGGATATAGTGAGGGAAGAGCTAGTTAAATGAAGCCACTGAATAGAACAAGAGTGTGAATGAGATGAAGAATAGGACAGGCAGGATGGAGCAATCCACAGAACTGGCAGTGAGAGATGGCAAATTAGTGTAGTTATAGTGTCTGACTCAGACTCTAACAAAAGCCTTTAAATGCTTTCTTGTCTCACTCTTTCTCATTGTGTTGACGGCTACAAAAGAAGGAGGTAATCACAGGGATGGTTCTTTCTTTCAAATGTGGAAGGCTTGAAAATAATTTTTCCGGGTGGGAAAAGCATTACAGATGGCTGCAGAGAAAGAATGATCAGAATACAGACAACCTCCTATAGAGATTGGAAGTGCAATAATTTTATCTGCGTAACCAAAAGGGATTGTAACTACAGCCTTTGTTTGTCTATTGTGCACTACACTTCAAAGGGGTGGTTAGTATGAATAGAATGGCCAGTTCTAAGCAATTTTCCATTGGACAGTCTTTATTTATTTATTTATTTTACAGTTTTTGACTTATTTGCCTTCCTCTTCTGACGCTTTCCAGCTTTTAAATGGGAGGGTCAATAACCACCATCTAAAAAAACAAATGCCACAAATGTATCGTTATTGCTACGTTTTATTGCTCAGCTCTCTATTCAGGCCTCTCCTATTCATATTCCAGCCTCTCATTCAAATCACTGCATGGTTGCTAGGGGAATTTGGACCCTAGCAACCAGATTGCTGACACTGCAAACTGGGGAGCTGCCGAATAAAAAAGTAAGTGAAAAACCACAAATAAAAAACAATTATCTCAGAATATCACTCTCTACAACATACTAAAAGTTAACACAAGATGAACAACCCCTTTAAGTTCAGATATATCCCATGGTGAAGATATTTCTTGGTAATATATACAGTACAGAAATTCTGCTGTTGTTCCGCTAATGTTCTTGAGTTAAATTGTAATGAGTTAATGGAAAATACGTGCATGGGGATATGTTTGTCAGGACTTCTACCTTTATAAATAAGCCAATGGGGGTCTTGCTTAAAGGAGAAGGAAAGGCTTGCTGCACTTGGGGGTGCCAAATGATAGGCACCCCAAGTGATTGAATTGACTTAACTGGCCAGTGCTCCTATCAGCAGAAAACTGCACCAGCCAGGGGTTATACCACTGAGCATCATAGAGTGATCCTCTTCCGTCTTCTTCAGTCTTCAAATTTCCAGGGGGGAAAAAGCATGCGCAGTTGAGCAAAAAAGTCGACTTTTTAATTAAAGTTTGGCTTTTTGTTGTATTGTGCATGAAAAAGGAGGAAGAAGGAAGTGGATCACTCCGTGGTGCTCGCTGGTATAACCCCGGGCCGATCCAGTTTTCTGCTGATAGGAGCACCTTCCTGGGGTTTCAGGTAAGTCAATAAAATCACCTGGGGGTGCCTAATATTTGACACCTCCAAAGGCAGCAAACCTTTCCTTTTCCTTTAAAGGAATTGTTCAGTATAAAAGTAAAAACTGGGTAAATAGATATGCTGTGTAAAATAAAACATGTTTTCAATATAGTTAGTTAGGCAAAAATGTAATGTATAAATGCTGAAGTGACTGCAAGTCTAATCTAACCTAACAGAACACTACTTCTTGCTTTTCAGCTCTCTTTTGTTTACACTGACTGGTTACCCTGGTTACCAGGCAGTAACCAATCAATGACTTGAGGGAGGGCCACATGGGTCATAACTGTTGCTTTTGAATCTGAGCTGAATGCTGAGGATCAATTACAAACTCACTGAACAGTTATGTCCCATGTGGGCCCCCTTCAAGTCGCTGACTTACTCAGATTTAGAGAGCTGAAAAGCAGGATGTTGTGTTGCATTCTGTTATGTGAGTCATCCACTCACTCCAGCATTTATACATTACATTTTTGGCTAACTAACTATATTAGAAACATTTTTTATTTTGCACAGCCTATCTATTTGCCCAGTTTTTATTTTTACCCTGAACTGTTCCTTTAAGGGTCATGAAATCACTTGTGGCTAATAACATTCAGGGGCAAATTTACTATTATTCCCGGAAATTAGCTCGACCAAATTCGCAATTCGATAAGTATTCGACCATCAAATGCTTATCGAATTGTTTTAGGCTATCATTTTGCTCGATATCCGATTTCTCGATTAATTCGTACTATCCGATACCGATCGTTCACGAAAAAAATCGTGAATTTTCCTTCAAGAGTCCGAAAAATTTGTACGATTGGAACAATCGAGCGCTATGATCGTATGAATGGTATTCGAGCAAGACTTAGCCTCAGAAGCCTATGGGGAGCTTCCCATAGGCTTCTTTTACAATTCAGTAGGTTCAATCTGGCGAAGTAGACAGTCGAATAACTTTAAAATTTTTATTTCTTTTATCATCGAATGATCGAATTATCAAATATCCGATCATTCGATCTATTCGATATTCGATGAAATTTCACGAAAAATTTGTACGATCGAACTTCGATCATTTCACACGAAATTCGTAAATTGGCCCCTTAGTGTCAGACTGGGATGCCAGTGGCCCACTGGAAAACCTTAGGCCATGGGCCCACCTGAAAACCTTAGCTTATACCATGGGCCTACTTTTCAAACCATTGTTCCTCCTCCTCTCTGCACTCAACCTCTTTATTCTCCTAGTCTTTTATATCTACTTACTATATTCTTCCATTATTAGGCACTTTACCAATAGGGAATGAGAATGATATAAGCTTAATGGTTAAAAACTAGTGGGTCCAATGACACCTGGGCCCACTGGGAGTTTTCCTGGTGTCCCGTTGGGCCAGTCCGATGCTGCTAACATTGTTCTGTGTAACACGGCGAGTTTATTCGGATAAATCTTTAAGACAACCTAGCTCACAAATGGTGATGATTGGAGTGACCACCTTTAAGTGTTGTCCTTTTGGAATTCTATTGTTGTACCTAATGGGGCAAATCTGTAAACCAACAGCTAATGCCTTTAAGGAGCATTGCCCTTTAGATTATAATAAAGCTGTTTAATGACTAACAATAATGGCCCATGTTGCCCCTGAGAGCTAGACGTATACTTAAGGGATCATTATGGCTTTAAATCAATTGGAACATAAACTCAAAAGGATTGTAAAATTGACAAATATTGGCCTTAAGAACCACAGTCTCTAAGTTTAATGATGCTCATCATCAGGCAAGGTGCTCCGTGATCATTTAACATGGATCAAAGTGTGTGTGTGAGGGGGTAAAGACATTGGAAACCTAAATATGAGTAGACTGGTTAGATAAAGCTTATGCGACTCTTTTGAGAAACCATTAGATAACATCCTGTTAACCATTACAACCAATCAGATGCTTTCACATGCAGCAGACTTTCAATGGTTCATTGCTTGGTTTAAGACAGAGGTCCCCAACCTTTTTTGCTCGTGAGCCACATTTAAATTTAAAAAAGAGTTGGAGAGCAACACAAGCATGAAAAAGTCCATGGGGATGTTAAATAAGGGCTCTGATTGGCTTTTTGGTAACCCCTATATGGACTGGCAGCTACAGGAGAGAATGTTTGGCAGGACATCTGTTTTTTATACAATCAAAACTTGCCTCTAAGCCTGGAATTCAAAAATAAGCACCTGCTTTGAGGCCACTGGGAGCAAAATCCAAGGGGTTGGAGAGCAACATGTTACTCATGAGCTACTGGTTGGGGATCACTGTTTTAAGATATTTTCAATATGTCACTCCATGGGTTTGTTTATATGTAAATCTTCAAGGCTGGACACTGGGAACCATTGAACAGGCTATTAGTTTAAAAAATTCAACATTTTATTTTAAATTACTTAAAAAACAGGCCGACGTTTTGGTCCGCTTCTAAGACCTTTATCAAGACACTATATGTTTTAAAATCACCGCTTAAATAGACAAAGAGAAAGCAAAAAGACACTCCCCCCAATCATGTGTGCCAGACCCAATCATGTGAACAGAATAAGGAATCCCCACATTTACCCCAATCAATGAGTAATTAACAACAGCAGTAATGGGTTTGTTTATATGCTCAGCGCTTGACTACCACTTCTTTATCTCACACCTATGCCCTGCCCTCGTAGGCCACAAAAGGGCTCAGACCCACTGCCCCATCTGCTTAAAACTACCTGCATTCCCTGATCTTGGTGATGGGTGATGGATGGTTACCAACTTCTGAGTTGGCGTAGGGTAGGGGACCCAGGGGCCCATGTGCTGGCCCCTGATATAGCAGCCCTGGTGGTCTGGACCCCCCAGCCTGACACTGAATTTGTGGTTCAAAGACAGCCTGATATTGCCTGTAGCCCTTCCTCCAGCCCAAGTATCATTTCTTGGAAGGTTGGATTTACCTGAAGAGGCATTAAGATAAACTCAGCCTGTCCACTGTAGCGCAGTGGGATTATAAAAAGAAAATATTGTTGTTTTCAGCAGCAAAGGAAAGCAGGAAACCCAGCTGTTTTATTTAGAAAAAAAAGGCAATGCCCTTAGAATATGTAATTCTGAAATAATTTGATATTGGCTGTTTGTTCTCCATCAGCCAGTTCTCAGTACAACGGGGAGGCATTCACTTACTGTATTATGCAACTGGAAAATGAGATAATCAGGCCACTCACTGTAACATATGGGCCAGGCATGGAAATCACATCACATCTTTCACTCTCAGGCCCTTTCTATTTATGTAATTCTAATACTGTGGTGTATAATGGAATTCTGCTCTTCTCTGATTTATAACAGAACAGCCTCACGTGTAGCCTATTCCTTCACAGCAAAGAATGCAGAGTAAATGTTCCTTTGCTAAAATGTGCTTCAAAATAATTCATATATAGATATATTTAAAAATATATATTTAAACTGGCTAAATTAGGATTATTCACATCGAATAAAGGGATTGTTCAACTTTTAGTTTTTTTTTTTTTTAGCATGATGTAGAGTATTTTAGTTTTTGTTTAGCAGCTCTCCTATTTAGAATTTCAGCAGGTATAAGGTTGCTAGGGTTCAAATAACCTTAGCAATCAGGGTCTGTCTTGAATGATAGACTGGTATATCAATAGGAGAGGACCTGAATAGAAAAATAAGCAAGAAATGTAACAATAACAATACAATTGTAGCCTCACAGAGCCAGAGCAATAGATTTTTTGTGTGCTGGGGTCAGCGACCCCCTTTGAATACTGAAAAAAAGAAAGGAAATGTAGCCCATCCGTGGGTATGCTGTGTGATCAGCGGGTATCAGCGATGCTGCCTGTAGCAACCAATCAGCAATGAGATCAATAACGTAACTGGGGGGGGGGCTTCTTCTCCTCCCTTCATTTAGTGCTGTGGATAGGAATTGTCAGACGATCCCTAACTTCTGGCAGGGAAACAATCATACTTATGAACAGCAGGGGGAGCCCCTGCCTTACTTACCAGCCATGCAGAACTCAAGCAGCTTTGTTTTTTTATCATTTATGATGATCCCTAAGAAGCCCAGACCACACTGAGCATGTGTATGTAGTCTAGTCTTGCAAAGATGTATAACAAAGTTACAAGATGACAGCCCCCTGTGGCCAACTTTGAAAGCATAAATCATTTGTTTGATTAGGCTTGTGGTGCAGTAAGTTCATGTTTATGTTTAGTATACAAAATACACCATTTCTACCCTTATTCTATTTTACACTTTCCTTGCCCTTTAATTGCAGTTGATCAAAGATGATTGACTCTCAGGAACATAGAGCTACCACCACCGTGACAATTGTACAGGAATGGGACCTGTTATCCAGAATTCTTGGGGCCTGGGGGTTTCAAGATAAGGGGTCTTTCCATAAGGAAAAAGGGATCGTCATACTTTAAGTCTACTAAAAGATCATAAAAACATGAATTAAACCCAACAGGTTTGTTCAGTCTCCAATAAGGATTCATTATATCTTAGTTTGGATCAAGTACAAGGCACTGTTTTATTATTATAGATACAAATTAAATATGGTTTAAAATGGAGTCTGTGGAAGATGGCCTTCCTGTAATTTGGGGTTTTTTGCATAAATGTTCCCATACCCGTAGTAGTTCCATTGTTGACTCCAGGCAAGAACTAGGGTTAGGCAGTAGAGGCACATGCCTAGGGTGTAGTGTTGGGGGGGGGGGTGTCAGGCATTTATATTTGTTTTGACATATAGGACACAACTGTGGCAAGTGCTGTACTTCAGTAATAGAAAATAAAGTTCTGTCCTGCATAAAAAAGGGCATAAACTCAAGGGATGAAAACATAATTATACCTCTTTATAGATCCCTAGTAAGGCCTCATCTGGAGTATGCAGTGCAGTTTTGGACTCCAGTCCTTAGGAGGGATGTAAATGGACAGATATAATATCAAAGGCTATTGTGATACTAAATTCTATAATTATTGTGTGAGTATATATGGTTTATGTGAGTGTATGGAGGGTTGTGTATATGCTGGGTTTTCATTTGGAGGGGTTGAACTTGATAAACGTTGTCTTTTTTCAATCCCATTTAACTATGTTACTATGATGCTGGAATAGAGGGTTAAAAATGCAGCATTCTGGGTAAACATGGAGAATTGCGTTAAAAAATTGCACTTTTCTGCATCTGAACTGCTGTGCGTGACTCCCTCCCCAGACTGTGATGCCCTTCCATCAGTGTATTTGCTCAGGCGAGCTTGTTCTAAGTGTCATTTTCTTCTTCACTGATTAGTCATTTCCCATTTGTTGCCAATGGCATGTGACTGGCACAGTAATTAATAGGACGTTGTACATTTCCCACTAATTAGTTATTATATTTAGCTGATGGTGACATGCGCCAGATAGTTTCTTTATTAAGTCAATCAGAGGAATTTATAGCTGGAATGGCATCCAATTACTAATTATGGGAAATATACTCATGTGATCTCTACTAGTTCCGCTCTCCAGTGAGTTGGGGCTTGGGGCTGTGACCATGAGGTGCATGAGTGAATGGTGTGGGAGGGTCCCTGTATTCTGAAGGGTCCGACTGGGCACCCTAGGCAACATGGTCAGCTAACCCCGTTCCCTGTGTGCTTGCATGTATGCGTGCAGGCATCATAACATAGGTGCATGAAGGGGAGCGGAGGGGCATTTTGGGGCAGGGCAGGGGCGCTCCGCCAATGAGGCAAGTTAAGGCACTCGCCTCAGGCGGCAGTGCCCCCCTGGTTACCAGGGATGGCAAAAAAGCTGCTCCTGGTAATTAAGAGCAGAATTTCCGTTTTTCAACCCAGAAATTTGGCTCTTCTAGTGCAGAGCGCACACTTGCACGTCTATTGCAGAGCGCACACTTGCACGTCTATTGCAGAGC
>CM044440.1:128368487-128421902 GCA_024363595.1 Xenopus borealis | reverse complement strand
GGGGGGGGGGGGGATTGACTGCAGATTAACCATTCAGAACATCCACCAGAATATGTCTCATTTACCACTGCAACAGCAGTTCAATAATGTCCAAAAAATAGATGTACTGTTGCCAAATGAAGTTGTAAAGCCATGGCTCAAACAAATATCATTTACATCAACGTGTTCTGATGCATCAGGCACAACTGTATATTTTTATATAGTATTATGGGAGGCAGAATAATAGAAAAGAATAAGGTAATATGTTAACCCACCCTTATTATGGAATGCAATCAAGTCAAGTTCTTTGATGAAGAACCCCTGAAGATCCAATGCAGAAGAAAAAACCTTTAAATTAAATAATCCAATGCTACTTCTAAAGCGTGTTTATTATTTAATTAGTAGTTTGCACGAAAGAGGAGATAATGGTCCAGCTGCTTAGAACCTTTCTCTCTTTGGCTTATTATTGCAGGTACCACTTCTTAATATAAAGCGTGTGATAGAATCTAACAATTGCACATGTACAACTGAGCATATGGATACCCTTTCAGATTATACTGGTGCACATATACATACTCTATACTGGGGGTCCCCAACTATTTTTACTTGTGAGACACTTTTAGGGGAGCAACTCAAGCAATAAAAAATGTTCCTGGGCGGTGCACAATTGGTCACAATTTGGTAGCCCCTATGTGGACTGGCAGTGTACAAGAGACTCTGTTTGGCAGTTAACTTGGTTTTTATACAACTAAAACTTGCCTCAAAAACTGGAATACAAAAATAAGCACCTGCTTTGAGGCCACTGGGAGCACCATCCAAGGGGTTGGTGAGGAACATGTTGCTCAAGATTGGTTAGAGATCACTGCTGTAGACATACCCTTTACAGTTAGACAAGTACAGAAAGACACAGGAGATATATACAGATACCACAGGTCCTATGGCTCTTACTGTATATCAACATTTAGGACCATGGTACGTGGTAATGACTAGAAAGCTCAGCGTGTCTATATTAAATTGTTACATAGTTAAATCAAGTTGAAAAAAGACCATTAACTTCAACCCCTCCAAATGAAAACCCAGCAACCCTCCATACTTTCACATAAATGTTATATACCCTATACTAACTAAAGAGTTTAGTATCACAATAACCTTTAATATTATGCCTGTCCAAGAAATCATCCCCCTCTTATAGTCATTAACAGAATGAGCATCACAACATCACCCGGCAGTGCATTCCACAACATCACTGTCCTCACTGTGAAGAACCACCTACTCTGTTCCTTTAAATGAAAGTCCTTTTCTTCTAGTCTGAAGGGGTGGCCTCTGGTGATCCTCTTTATGGGTAAAAAGGTCCCCTGATATTTGTCTATAATGTCCTCTAATGTATTTAGTGTAAAGTGTAATCATGTCCCCTCGCAAGCGCCTTTTTTCCAGAGAAAACAACCCCAACCTGGACAGTCTCCCAGTCTCATAATTGAAGTCTCCCAGTCTCATCCCTCTAACCAGTTTAGTTGCACTTAGTCTCTGCACTCTCTCCAGCTCATTTATATCCCTCCTAAGGACTGGAGTCCAAAACTGCACTACATACTCCAGATGAGGCCTTACTAGGGATCTATAAAGAGGTAGAATTATGTTTTCATCCCTTGAGTTTATGCCCTTTTTTATGCAGGACACAACTTTATTTGCTTTAGTAGCTACATAATTTTTTTGTCATAGTGAATTTTTCCACAGCCAATTTTCACAGCAGTTTTACATTTGCAATCATCAAAGTGTTCAAATTTGCTGCAAATCCATGCCTGGAGAATAAATTTGACCATCACTACTCACAGTAACATGAAAGTGTGAGAGAAATGTTTCTTCAAACATCCAGAAATACAGTACAATTATGGCCAGAAACCTTTAAAGTGGACCCATCACCCAAACATAAAAAAGCTGTATAATAAAAGTCCTTTTCAAATTAAACATTAAATCCAATTTCTACTTTTTATTAAGGCATTCATAGCTGTTTTAAGCGAATTTAAAAATATCAGCTGTCAATCAAACATTGTCAGCCCATCATCTATGCCAGAGATCCTCAAACTTGGCCCTCCAGCTGTTAATGAACTACAAGTCCCACAATGCAATGATGGAGTCTGACAGCCACAGTCAGGCAAATGCATTGTGGGACTTGTAGTTCCTTAACAGCTGGAGGGCCAAGTTTGAGGACCACTGATCTATGCCTTTGGCCAGTGATCCCCAACCAGTAGCTCATGAACAACGTCTTGCTCACCAAACCCCCTGGATGTTGCTCCCAGTGGCCTCAAAGCAGGTGATTATTTTTCAGTTCCAGTCTTGGAGGAAAGTTTTGGTTGAATAAAAACCAGGTGCACTGCCAGAGCCACAATGTAGGTTGACATTGCACATAGGGGCTACCAAATGGCCAATCACAGCACTTATCTGGCACCCCAAGAACTTTTTTCATGCTACTATTGCTCCCCAACCCCTTTGACTTCTAAATGTTGCTCATGACTTTAAAATGTTGGGGATCAATTCCCAGGCAATTACTTTCACTTTCCATTCAGCACTTACTAGATGTCACTGGTCTCCCCACATTCCCCTGTTCTCTTCACCGTTTAAGTGTGTAGTTAGGACATGGGGTTGGACATTGTGTCCCCCATTCTGGTGCACAAACAAGATTCTGAGATAACGCAAGTCTTGCCTTAATACCAGTGTCCACAAAGTGGCTCCTGTCTGCTTGCTATAATTATGAATTCCCAGACTGAAGGAAACAAGATTCAATATTCAATATAGTTGTGTTTGGTAGCCGAGGATGAGCAGGGTATAACAGTGCTATATTAGCAGGTTCATGCAGCCATTACATAGCAGCAGTGACTCTTACTTTCACTTTCAAGCTGTACAGAAAGTCCTGTTGACACCCGCAGGACATTTGTATAAACACCACAAATATTGTAATTGAAGTTCATTTTGCTTGACTAATGTTTTACAATAGGATCTTGAATAATTTTTTTTGGGTGCCAGCATGTAAAGAGCTGCGAGGGGAAAGAACCTAGATTATATGAAAAATCAGTGGTTTTATTCAAAGGAGCAATGATTTTTTTAATTTTCCAACATTTATTGGCTTGATTCTCCATTATTCGGGGTGAGCCCAGTGCAGCTCAGCAACTGGCATTTATTTGAGCTGTGTCTCATTTTCATTATTGATTATTACCATTAACAGAATTCCACAGCGATGAACAATAGACACGTGTGTCAAACACATAGATTACATAGTGAGGGGGTTTAAGGTTCCATAACCATAATCCATGGATGTCCAGCCCTTGGCCAATGGCCACGGAGCAAATAAACCATAATAAACCTCCTGTAAACAACAAATGACTGTATCAGCTGTGTGCTATATATTTGTCCCACCAGAATGTTCCCTGAACATGTTCATGCTACAAGTAAAAATATATCTGCAGATGAGCCGTAACCATGACTGCTGTAAAGCCTAATTGCATATATATATATATGTGACGCCCATAACATGCCCCCACCTGGAGCTGCAATATAGGAGAAGCAAAGTGAATCTCTTAAACAAGACAAAAAGCTCTAGAAAAAAAGTTGCCCAACACTCACAAATAACGATTTTTTTTTTTACATCAATAGGGAAATAAAATAAAAGTCATTAACAGATAAAAATTGCATATAGCAATCTAGGATTCTTCATTACACAGTTATTACATTGCAAATACTAATTACGTTTTTTAAGACCTATTTAACCTAGGTGGTGAAGTGTTGGCACTAATAACAATGACTTTCTTAGAAAGAGGTTTTATTAAATACACTGCCCACTGGAGCCAACTGTAAATGAGGTCATTAACTTTAACCCTGGATGCAAGTGTAATATAAAAGGAATTTAGTAGTGACGCCAGTAAGACTGGGGAAGCATATAGAGGGAGAAGACACAGTTATTGGGTACTGGCTCTACAATGGCAATATTTTGTGGGTAAGGGTCGGACGCAGGTTAAAGTTTTGTGGGTTAGGGTTGAGATTTCCTGAGCCATCACTAGAATATAGCGGCCTAAATGGTTAGTTCTAACTGTCTGCCTCCCCCATGAATACACTGCTGAATGCAGGCAACTCTTAACGGACAAGGAAAGTTTAAGAATAAGGGTAGAAATGGTGTATTTTGTATACTAAACATAAACATGAACTTACTGCACCACAAGCCTAATCAAACAAATGATTTATGCTTTCAAAGTTGGCCACAGGGGGCTGTCATCTTGTAACTTTGTTATACATCTTTGCAAGACCAAGACTGTGCACATGCTCAGTAGGGATGGCACGAACGTTGGAAAAAAAGTTCGCGAACATATTCACGAACTTGCGTCAAAACTGCGAACGGTTCGCGAACGTCGCAAACCCCATAGACTTCAATGGGAAGGCGAACTTTAAAAGCTAAAAAAGACATTTCTGGCCAGAAAAATGATTTTAAAGTTGTTTAAAGGGTGCAACGACCTGGACAGTGGCATGCCAGAGGGGGATCAAGGGCAAAAATGTTTCTAAAAAATACATTGTTGACACAGCGCTGCGTTTTGTGCTGTAAAGGGCAGAAATCACACTACGTCACTCAGGTGATGTTTCTGGACACGGAATGTGAAAAAGCTCACACAGCTACGTGGCACTTGGTTAAAGACTGGGCAAACAATGCCTACAAGGTCAACGTATACACTACTACAGCGGTGGATACGGATTACGTAAAATATATTATTGCTGCTTGAAAAAAGTCACTCAGGTGGTTGTGGAGACTGTAATATTATGGATATTTAGACAGAATGTGAACAAGCTCACACAGCTAGATGGCAGTTGTTTGAAGAACAGTAGATTACTAGCCAGCAAACTTACTATCCACTGTCCCTCAAATCACTAACAGCTCTCTCCCTACACTATCTCTTCCAAGCACACACAGGCAGAATGAAAAAACGCTGCAGGGCTTCGGTTTTTATAGGGAAGGGGAGTGGGGGTGGTCCAGGAGGGAGAGCTTCCTGATTGGCTGCCATGTATCTGCTGGTCTGGGGTGAGAGGGCAAAAAAAAAGCACCAGCTAACGCGAACCCAAAATGGCGAACGTCGCGCGACGTTCGTGAACATCCGGCGAGTGGGAACAGCCGATGTTCGCGTGAACAAGTTCGCCGGCGAACAGTTTGCGCCATCCCTAATGCTCAGTGTGATCTGGGCTAAGCTTAGGGATCATCATAAATTATCAAAACAGCACAAGTCAAATAATATCTGCCAGAAGCCGATACAGCAAGACTGATTAATAATCAGAATATACAGACTGCACTGGGTCCTGTGTTGTCATGTAATCTAATGTGGATTTTATAGTTTTTCTATTGTTTAATACAAACTTTCTCCAGAACCAGTGGCTGCAGCAAAATAATCCTCCAAATAAAATCCCAGTTTATCTGTTTAAATCTGGCTCCATGATCTTTGTCCCTGCAGCTGGAGGTCCATTCTGGATAACAGGTCCCCTACCTGTATAAACTCCAAAATATATTCCAGCAGTATTCCGATATAGTGAAAAAAGAATTTATTTGTGCCACAAGTGAAGCAACATTTCGGGCTTGACCAGCCCTTTATCAAGCTTGTACAAATTGTACAAATTTACAAAATCACGTGAATGGATCGAAGTTCGATCGAAAATGATCGGATTACGATCGTATGATTTTTTCAGATATTCAAATATCCAAAATTTGGCCTCTTTGATCATCGAAAACTGAATTATAGAATAGATTGAATGATCGGATATTCGATGACCGAAGGATTAAAAATTTTAAAATCCTTCGAATGCCTACTTCGCCAGATTGAACCTACCGAATACCAATAGAAGCCAATGGGAACCCCCCATAGGCTTCTTTTGCTAAGTCCTGCTCGAATACCATTCGTACGATTGAACACCTCGATCGTTCGAATCGTACAAATTTTTTGGAGGCTCGAAGGAAATTTCACGATTTTTTTCATGAAATCGAACGATCGGTATCCCATCGTACGATTTCATCGAGAAATCGAATATCGAGCAAAATGAAAGCCTAAAACTATTCGATAAGCTTTCGATAGTCGAATGCTTATCGGATTTCGAATAGATTCGTAGGATTTTGGGTGAATATAAGTAAATTTTCCCCTATGTGTAAGTATTCAGCAATCGTGTGCCTCCGTACTTTACACATGTGTAGCTATTCCCTATAAATGTCTCTTTAAGCTTTATTACGGAGTTCTCCTTAATCAATAATTTAGCACAGCAAATTATTAGAAAAGCAACATTATGCATATTAAATTCACCCCCCATTAATAATTGATGTATTCTAATTAAAAGAGCTATGTAGCTCTATAATTGGGTGTAAATGTTTTATCATAGTGCTGGCTATAAGAAAGCATGGGGGCAAGCTGGCCAGTTGGGAAACTATATGTTATCCCTCCCCATTATGAAAAGGAAATCATGCCTGGACAGAATTGGATTTGGCTCAGTACAAATTGCTAAGCAAATCTTTTCTAGGTTGTGTGAAAGTCAAACAGTGTTCGCTACTCATCAGTGGTTTGATCTACTTTGCTCTCCTTCAAGACTTTGAGGACAAAGTGAAGTAAAAATAACCTGTTTGCGAGTCTTTCAGTCAAGGGAAAATATGACTATATAGAGCAGGCAGCTATGGATCAAGAGCCAGGGGAAAACAAGTATTTCATGAAAAATATTGTCCCACAGGAATGAGACCTGCTATCCAGAATGCTCTGGACCTGGATAACAGATCTTTCCATAATTTGGATCTTCATACCTCTAAAAGTCTAAAAGAGAATACTATAAAACGGCAATTAAACCCAATAGGCTGGTTTTGCCTATTTATTCAATAGAGATAAATTATATATTAGTTGGGATTAAGTACAAGGCACAAGGTTTTATTATAACAAAGAAAAAGGAAATTGGTTGTAAAAAATTTGGATTATTTCACTATAATGGAGTCTATGAAGACAACCTTCCCGTAATTCAGAGCTTTCTGGATAGCGGGGGTTCCAGATAACGGGTTTCTGGATCACGGATCCCATACCTGAATTCATAATGCTCTGGATCTTTATAAAAAACATCCCAATAGCTGGTTTTGCTTCCAATAAGGATTAATTATATATTAGTTGGGATCAAGTACAAGCTACTGTTTTATTATTACAAAGAAAAAGGGAATTATTTTTGTAAAAATGGGAATTTTAATTGGAGATGGCCTTCCTGTAATGCAGAGCTTTCTGCACGAGTTTCTAGATGACGGATCCCGTACCTGCTATTACTATTTCTGGTAATAATATGTTCTCCTGCAATGTATGTGCCCATTATACAAATTTTCACCTGGTGCAAAATCCTTTTTTAGCAACTTTTTGGAATGTTCAGCTGAAAGAATTCTGAGCAACCTCAAACAATATTTGGCTGTAAGTTATAAGGATAGTTGACATTCAAGGCCCAAAATCCATGACTTTTCAATGGGACGAGATGTGGGAAGAGTTATTTACAGCCATCTTTGTAAAGCCACATACGGTTTTAAAGAGTGGTTATTAGACCTCTTAAAGGAGAACTAAAGAAGTCGGTAGAAATGTTGTACATGATGTTTTGTGATGCTGTACCAACCCCAGCTCTTTAGGGTAAGGGCACATGGCAAGATTCGGGGAGATTTAGTTGCCTGGCGACTAATTGCCACTTCTTATGGGCAACCATCTCCCTGAACTGCCTTCCCTGCCTTCCAGCTACAATAAAAAAATTTGCCACCGGGATGTAGGGATGGCGCGAACAGTTCGTCGGCGAACTTGTTCGCACGAACATCCGCTGTTCGCGCTCGGCAAAAGTTCGCGAACGTCGCGCGACGTTCGCATTTTGGGTTCGCGTCAATTTGGCGCTTTTTTTTTTGCCGCATTTTTTTTGCCCTATCACCCCAGACCAGCAGATACATGGCAGCCAATCAGTAAGCTCTCCCTCCTGGACCACCCCCACACCCCCTGGACCACTCCCCTTCCCTATAAAAGCTGAAGCCCTGCAGCTTTTTTTTCACTCTGCCTGTGTGTGCTGAAGAGCTAGTGTAGGGAGAGAGCTGTTAGTGATTTCAGGGACAGGGGATAGTAAGTTTGCTGGCTAGTAATCTACTGTACTTCAAACAACTGCCATCTAGCCGCATTTTATAATGCACCTGAGTGACTTTTTTCAAGCAGCCATAATATATTTTACGTAATCCGTATCCACCGGTGTAGTAGTGTATACGTTGACCTTGTAGCCATTATTTGCCCTGTAGCCATTTTTTGCCCAGTGTGTTCTTCAACCATCTAGCTGTGTGAACTTGTTCACATTCTGTCTAAATATCAATAATATTACAGTGTCCACAACCACCTGAGTGACTTTTTTCCCTTTACAGCACAAAACGCAGCGCTGTGTCAACAATGGATTTTTCAGATACATTTTTGCCCTTGATCCCCCTCTGGCATGCCACTGTCCAGGTCGTTGCACCCTTTAAACAACTTTAAAATCATTTTTCTGGCCAGAAATATCTTTTTTAGCTGTTAAAGTTCGCCTTCCCATTGAAGTCTATGGGGTTTGCGAACCGTTCGCAAATTTGCGGAAGTTCGCGAACATGTTCGCGAACTTTTTTTCGGCGGTTCGCGCCATCCCTACCGGGATGGCACTCGCGGCGCTTCGTTTTCCAAAGTTTCCTCACGAGGAGACTTTGTGCGACTTTCGAAAATGAAGAGCCGCAACTGCCATTCAAGCAGGCGAGAAGACAGAGAAAGGCAGTTTGGGGAGATTGTCAACCAGAAGAAGAGGCGATTAGTCACCAGGCAACTAAATCTACCCAAATCTTGCCCTGTGCCCTTATCCTTTAGCAGTAAAGATCTGTGTCTCCCCAGTAGCTCCCCATCTTCTTTTCTACTGATTCACTGATTCACATGCTCTGTGCTGCTGTCACTTACTGAGCTTAGGGACCCACTCACAATATACACCTGATCACAGTGTCATAGAAATATAGTCACAATATAAGGCTGATTAGTCATTAATACACATCATTAGAAACATCACAATTTAATCATCAGCAAACCTGTAGCATCAGCTTATATTACAGCCAGGGAACCTCATTTTCTGCTGCTGCTGCTGCTGGATAATTAGTGACGACCCCTAAGCTTAGCTTCTCAACAACTGCTCAGAGCCCACTGAGCATGTGAGTGTCACAGACACTTTCCAAGATGGTGACCCCCTGTGACAAGTTAGGATCTTGGAACATGCTGAAACTTTAGCCTCGTGCAATAGGCTCAGTTTGTAATATATAGCATTTTTAGCCATATTAATTTTTAAGGTTTAGTTCTCCTTTAATATATGCAGTATATCTGACAACTGCATGATAAATAAGATTGTTTTGCTAGTATTTATGTAGATGGGTACCTAGTTTAATTAATTAAGGAAGGAAAAAGAAAGAATAAAATCAAACAGGGCTAGTAAATCCCTTATTTTGACTGTCAGTTAATGGTATATGTACAAGACAAGTTCCCTGAGCAGTGCATTGTGGGTGGTGCTATGCTGGTAACGTTGCCTTCATATTAACATACTGTACATAATAGATGAAGTTGAAAAAAGACTCACGTCTCTCAAGTATCTTTTTTTGTCAAAATGTACCTGCCGAACTACTAGTTTATCCAGAGGAAGTTGAAACCCATCTACAGCCTCTTTGGGGGGGGGGGGGGGGGGGGGGGGATTCTTTCTGACTCCAAGGGGGCAAAGGGAGTTGTCAGGTTTGTACTAAGAATGAATTCCTTCCTCAGCATTGTCCTTGAACTGCCCACAGGGATTTCATTCTCCCAAAATGTGATGAAAGCATGTTTTATTCGACCAATGACACGCTTCCAGGGCTGAGGGCTCAAGGATATGCTAACATCCAAGCATCCTGGGATTGCCGTTTATTTAAGGGCCTACTATTTATTACATTTATCAGTTTTAAAACTTTATAAAAATTAAGAATATGTTATGACCCTTTGGTTGAACTCCCAGTTGAAGGCCTTTAGGTTACAAGCAAACCTGGTGAATTGTACCTGTTAGCCCTCTTCAGCTCACCATATTCCAATGAATTCATGGTGCCATCTTTGGATTTGAACCCTTGACTCATTCTTCTGGCTTCATGCAGTGGCAATAAAAACACAGTATAAAACCTGTCAGAGATAATGTTCCCAGACTATTGGATCATCTTTCAATTTAATCTTTCCTATGAAGCCATTGGGGTAGATTCATCAAAGAGTGAAGTTAAGAGTGAAGTTCCGCCACTAGAGGGAAATTCAGCCGCTCTCCATTCATTTCTATGGGATTTTTAAAGGTGTATTTATCAAAGGGTGAACTTTCACTTCACCCATTGATAAATAGGCCTTTCAAAATCCCATAGAAATGAATGGAGAGCGGCTGAATTTCCCTCTAGTGGCAGAACTTCACTCTTTGACCCAATGGTCTCACTGGCAGGCTGGTCACAGTTTCTGAGAAAAAAAAACTTTAGGCCAGCCTGCCAGTGAGACAATTTTCCATATGGAAAATGAAATTAGGTTTGGTGGACTTTTCATAAAGGGATAAGCAAAGTTATACCTGGGTGGCCTCCACTATGACTACCATCCACCAAGGCCTTTGTAGGGACATTTTCAAGTTTCATGTGCAAAACCCATTAGCATTTAGATAATTATACTGCTCTGTCAGCAAGGAAAATCAAGTGACAAAACTTCAAGTGGGGTTAATGGCTGGTTCCAGGGGGTTCATTCCAGCTTGAAACATCTGCCACAAGAAGAAACGAGACTCTACAGTCCAAATGACTCCTGTGACCTCTAAAACATTTCTCATCAAGGCCACTATTAGAAATCACAGGGGCATCACAGCAACATTTTCTGGGCTCTGCCCACCCCAGACCCTGGCAGTTAAAAGACCACACAGACATCAGCGCAAAGAATGATACCCCCCACACAAGTTATAAAAAGTAATTGATGGTGAGGGCCCCCTTATAAGGTAAAAATAAACATGGGGGCCCTAGAGAATATTTTTTTTTTAAACTAAAGTTTTAAAATAATACATGGGTGGTTAGGGGCTTAATAAAATTAAAAAAACACTTTGGTATTCAGTAGAACTAAACTTGTGGCTACAGGACTTCGACTCCTTTCGTGGGTTCAGGACTTCAACTTCGGCTCCTTTCGTGGCTTTGGATCTTTTCGCGGCTTCCGGACTTTATCTTTGTAGCTTCAGGTTTTTTCTCTGCTTCAAGACTTCGACTCCTTTTCGTAGTTTCGGGTCTTTTCGTGGCTTCAGGCTTCAACTTTGGCTCCTTTTGTGGCATCAGGTATTTTCTTTGGGTCTTTTTGCAGCTTAAGGACTTCAATTTTGTAACCTTTGCAGCTTCGGGACTTTAACTTCGGCTCCTTTGGGGACTTTGGTTCTTTTTGCGGGTTCAGGACTTCAACTTTGGCTCCTTTTCATAGTTTTTAGTGTTTTTGCAGATTCAGGACTTCAGCTTTAGCTCTTTACGCGTCTTCAGGTCTTTTTATGGCTGCAGGACATCAACTTCAGCTCCTTTTCATAGTTTTGGGTCTTTTCGCGGCTTCAGGACTTCAACTCGGCTCCTTTCATGGCTTTGGGTATTTTTACGGCTTCTGGACTTAAACTTCAGCTCCTTTAGTGACTTCTGCAGTTTGGGAAGTTAGCAGCTGTAGCACAGCTTCGGCGCTGTAAAGGGGGTCTTATTTCAAAAAGTGTAACACAGCCAGGCCCTCCTTTAGGCCCCCGGATGGAATCACTGTTTGTCATTATTATCTGAGAGCTATCAGCTTCAATATCTCAGCCTGTTCATAGACTTCACATTCTGATGTTTATGTTTAATTAACTGATTTCTTTGCACTGTGCAATGTGCCTGACTGCAGTAGCAGCTGTTCCTATAAGTCTATTCCTATGACCGTAGGCAACCTCTGCCCAACTCCTTTTTGCTTCCCCATTACATAACTATAATATATTACATATTAATATAGTATTAATATTACATGTGCCTGTGAGATGCTTAAAGGCAGAAGACAGCTGTAAAGCTGCATGGAGCATATACTTTCATTTGTAAAAATCTAAAAAGACAAAAAATCACATATACCAAGTGACTGTCAAGTGGTTTTATTTATTTGTAGCAACTTACCTAAATATAAAGTGCTTGTAGTCAAATTGCTGGGCTCTATATAAATGGCACATTGCCAATCAACTAGCAGTTACCAAACAAGTTCAATCAAGCCCATAGGGCATATACTCCAGAAGTATAAGTAAGTCTGTTGGATTCACCATGAGTCAGTTGAATGGCAATATGTTGTTTTATTGTTGTGCCACAGGGTATAACAATAGGAACTAGAGTTCCAAACTGTGGGGCTCTCATACTGAACTACATTTGGGGAGAATAAGGTGGGGTAGACAAAGGGGAAGTCACACTCTACTTGATGTTCTCAGAAAGCCCCAGGTTTGGTCACCTGGACCCTTGTGGCGCCTACAAGTAAAAGGGGGCACCGGTGGAAGAAAATATCCCTTGCATGGACACCCATGACTCTGATATGTCTTGGACACTTTCCAATTGCCAAATTCTGCACACTCTATTTTTAATCTTTGGATCCTAATCTGGGAGCATTGCCAGAAAGTCAATCTTAGTAATGTTGAACAATTATTAACAGCTGCTAAATTGCCACTAAACCTTCATGGAACTGTTCTTCTAAAGAGGAACTGCTATCAGCTATCGTTGATTCCTACAACCCCAGCTTACAACTGCATACATGTTATCATCTCCTGGTAGGAGGCCCTAGTGTTCTAAGATTCCCTCTTGAACTCCAATCCCGAGTGCCAGTTTTTGGCTTAATATATAGACATGTTTTATAATACAGTATTGAATATTGTACCTGGGAGACCCAGCACTGCCAATTTACTGTGCAGGAGCCTTCATAGCATTTGGTTCCCCCAGGACATAGTGCTGATGCCAGTCAATCACCATTCTCAAGTGAAGTCCACTATATATTGGGATTTGCTTTTAAACTGAGCAATTACTCATCTCTTTTATTCATCTCTCTACAATTTTTCTTCCAAGTCAGCAAATTTGTTGTTTGTCATTTAAAAACACTGTATAAGCAGCTTGTCAATTTATGATATTTTCTCTTTCATCCCAAGGCATATTTAGAGCAAGTAAATAAATGTCCAAATTAGGCTAAGCACCAATTTAAATAAAAGCTATATTGCTGAACAGAACTGTTTCACTTACCCTTGAAAGGACAGTACAATTAGCATGCTGGGAGAATGTTTGCCTTTTTTCATGGCACCTACAATGAGTAAACTGGCATCAGGACACTAGGGTTGCCACCTATCAGCCAAATATCAGCCAGTATTACAGATTTACAAGCAATATAAACCCTATTGTTCTACAAGTTGGTTTGTTTTCTACATTTGTCAAGTATTTCAACGCCCTGATCAATCTGACTATTTAGCATTTTAATTATATTTGTTTGTTAATTGGTTAATATATATAACCATTTTTAGACTTTCGTTTAAAGGCCTGAGAGCCAAATAACCAAAAAAGAAGGATATTGGGCACCTGTAATAAATTCTATCTATGGCTGGTGTCACGGGAAATATATGTGGTTCCACACGCTATTAATACCAGGCTGAGCCAGTGAAGTCTCTGGAGAAACAATCTCATTTACAACTTGGCGGCCACATTCAGATTCTCCTTTTTTCCAAGTGAAAATTGAGCAGAAACATTTGGGCATAATAAGATGCCCCACGGAATGCAGAATGTAATTGGAACCAAAATATTAAACCATTTATACTATTTATAAGATCAGACATTAACGTTTATTCTTCCCCTAAAATATCTGATATTACAAGGTCATCTGCATCCAGGAATGGTTATTCTTTATAGGAGAAATAGGGTCCAGATGATGTTGAACTTCTTCTAGCAGCATCAGACCCACCTCTTCTCTCTCCATGCTTTATAGTATTTTATATTAATTATTATAAATGTCTTTTTCTAAATCACCAACACAATAATTGGCTGTATACATTGAAGATGCAAATTACATACAAAATTATGTAATATCCAATACAAAAAGTAAAGAGAGTCCTGCCCAAAAGAGCTTACAATCTCCTATCTCTGTTGATTTAAATACGCAAGGTAGAAAGGAGTTGGAGAAATTCTGGGGAATGGCACACGTGTCTGTTTCAGGTATTGTGTTTTTGTTCTACTTTACAAACTGGTTCTTAATGCATCTGAAACAGACATCTATAGTTTTACACTGCAATCACAAGACAAGGTGAGGAACAGAAGTCCTCTGTTGCTTTATAGCCGGGATATACTCCAAGAAACAGAGTTTCCTGCCCCACAAGACAAAATCAGGATCCCCAGGCCCTTTGGCTTGAAATTCTACACCTCATATTCTGACCTTCTGTACCACTCTAGACATCAGACCTTACAGCGCCCCCTACGTTTAACGACGTGACGTCTCTTTTGGTCTACGCAAACGAAAATAGCTCAAACTCCCAAAACAAACCAAACTGTAGTATCAGGTGCTGACCATCAGCACACCGTGTGGTGTAGTTGTGCAAAAAAGTTTTAATTTAGCCCAAAATAACATACAGAAGGGCAACTTTTCGGGTTCTCACAACCCTTTATCAAGCCTAATTTTACCATATCCCAGACTCCCTTTTAAAGTGTTAGGGGGAGGCATATCCACAAGCACAACCCCTTCCTTACAATGACATCACAAATCTATTATCACCAATTAAAGTGTACATTCCTCATCCAGAAGAGTCCATTTAGAGTCAATGCTGTACATCAATGCAAAAAAAAAAAGCAAGAACAATTCAACCAAATATTTTATACATTGTATTATATTTATTAGTGCATCATGATCAAGCATACCTGTGACCAATACTGCATACTGCACTCAGTACCTTCCTGAGACACATTCTGATATGCAGAAAAAGTCAGCACTCAGGGTGTTCTATGCAGATCTTAATTACCTTTTTGCACAACTACAATACACACGTTGTGCTGCTGGTTAGTGATGGGCGAATCTCACCTGTTTCGCTTCGCCGAAAAATTCGTGAATTTCCAGCGAAATTCGTGAATTGGCGAAAAAATTTGCACGTTGCGTCGTTTTTGGCGTGTGTCGCGTCGTTTTCGTCGCGTCAAAAACGACGCACGACTCGTTTTTTTTTGCGAATTTTTGCTGGCGTTTCACGAATTTATTCGTTATCGGCGAATTGCGGGAATTCGCCCCTGCCGAATACATTCGCCCATCACTAATGCTGGTCATTAGTTTCTATATTGGTCTCTTTTGATCTACATAATTTTTTGCCCCAAGGCCTACATCTATCACCCCCCCAATTCCACCAGCTGAATTCTGCAGTAAAACTTCCCCAGTGGCACCCAAGGACTTTCCCCCAAGCTGTGCCACCCTAGGCATAGGCCATTGGGTGTCTATATATAGATGCACCCCTGGGGACAGACTTACAATATATATTTGGGGAAAATGGGGGGGGGCGGCAAAATGAAGGCCACCTCAGATTGGCTGATGGCCATGTCATTAATTTCAATGTCCTGGAAAATCCTAATTTGAAAAGTTTTGTCAGATTCTGTGATGGATGTTCCCAAGCATCCACAACCCAGAGCACACTGAGCATGTGCAGTGCCATTGACATACAAAAGAGGGCCTAACAAGATCACAAGATGGGGAGCTGATAGGGACATATTTTAAGATTGGGATCATTACTGGGGCAACTGAACCTCTGGGTTGGTACAGTTAATTCAGTATATGCAAAACAGCATTTCTAGTAATATTCTTTTTCAGGATTTGTAGAGTTTTATTTAGGAGTTTGATTAAGGTAATCTTCCAATCCAATCTGAGGAATTTTATTTTTCCAACATGCTTACTGAGCCCAATTAAAGGGGTGGTTCACCTTCAAGTTAACTTTTAGTATGTTATAGAATGTCCAATTCTAAGCAACTTATCAACTGGTCTTCATTATTTATTTTTTATAGTTTATGAATTATTTGTCTTTTTCTCCTGACTCTTTCTAGCTTTCAAAAGGGAGTCACTGACCCCCTCTAAAAACAAATCCTCTCTAAAGCTACACATTTATTGTTATCGCTATGATTTATTACTCATCTTTCTGTTCCGACTGTCCCCTATTAATATTCCATATTCTCATTCAAATCAATGCATGGTTGCTAGGATAATTTGGACCATAGCAACCAGATTGCTGACACTGCAAACTGGAGAGCTGCTGAATGAAAAGGTAAATAACTCAAAAACCATTAATAATAAAAAATGAAAACCAATTGCAAGTTGTCTCAGAATATTGCTCCCTATATCATATTAAAAGTTCACTCAAAGGTGAACAACCCCTTTAAATAGTTCTAGAATTGATAGAACAGTTTGATTGAATCGGTACCGATACCATTGTCTAAGCCTTTCGCCATCTGTACTGATCATATTTAAGAGCAGATGTGCTTATCAAACTGAATTACATTGATTAAAATGAATTGAATGAATTATATCAAAGTCATACATTGTAAATGTGTTGCAGGAATTGGGCTTTGTGGTTTTATTCAGAGCGTGCAACTCCAAGGTGACTTCACGGGCAAATTTACGAAATTCACGTGAAATGATCGAAGTTCGATCAAATTCGTTCGAATAACGATCTTACGAATTTTTCGTGAAATCGTATATATTCAAATTTGGCCTGTTCGACCATCGAATATCGAATGATTGGATATTCGATAATTCCATCATTCGAAGATCGAAGGAATCAATATTTTAAAGTTATTCCACTGCCTACTTCGCCAGATTGAACCTACCGAATTGTAATAGAAGCCTATGGGAAGCTCCCCATAGGCTTCTGAGACTAAGTCCTGCTCGATTACCATTCGTACAATCGGAGCGTTCGAATCGTACAAATTTTTCGGATGCTCGAAGGAAATTTCACGATTTTTTCGTGAAATCGAACGATCGGTATCGATCATACGAATTCATCGAGAAATTGTATAGCGGGCAAAATGATAGCCTAAAACTATTCGATAAGCATTCGATGGTCGAATGCTTATTGAATTACGAATTTGGTCGAGCAAATTTTATAGGAATAATAGTAAATTTGCCCCTACATGTCTTGTAGTTAAAAGTAAACCATGCATTATTTCTTCATCATTAAACCCTGATTATGACTAATGGCCTTGCCTTGTGCCATTTTTAAGAATATATTTATGACTTTTTCAACCAATGTATAGCTATATGTATATGTTTTTTTAACAAAATCAACTGCACAGGAGTTTGTAACTGTTTGAACCTCTGTTTCAGGTGTTAAGGGGGATAAGCACTGTCTTGTCTCACAAGGAACATCACTAAGGGGCTGATTTACAAAATACACGTGAATAGATCGAAGTTCAATCAAATTCGATCGAATTTCGATTGTAGGATTAATTCGTTTGGTCGAATATGTGAATTTTGGCATATTCGATCATCGAATACGGATGGTCAAACCATCGAATAAATTTGAATAGAGTCGAATGAACAAATATTCAATCATTCGACCAGCGAAGGATTTAAATTTTAAAGTTTATTCGATTGCCTACTTCCGCTTATTGGACCAACCGAATTGCAATAGAAGCCTATGGGAGCCCTCCCATAGGCTTCTGAGGCTAAGTCCTGATCGAACAGGATTCGTACGATCGAAGTCTTCGACCGCTTGAATCGTACGAATCATTTGAATGATATATTCGTTCAGTCAAATGTTTTTTTTTCGACTGATCGAATACATTCGTATTCGATCGTCGAATGATCGAATATCGAATAAAAGGTAGCCTATGGATGTATTGCTATTACCACTTTTTATTTCTCATATTTCAATTCAGGCCTCTTCTATTCATATTCCAGTTTATTTAAATCAATGTATGGTTACTAGTAACCAGACGGCTGAAACTGCAAACTGGAGAACTGCTGAATAAAAAAGATAAATAACTATAAAACCACAAATAACAAAAAATTAAAACCAATTGCAAATTGTTTCAGAATATCACTCTCTACATAATGCTAACAATTAATTTAAAGGTAAACAAATCCTTTACATAAATTTTTTGCGCTTTGGATGGGAATGTAATGGACTGAGTATGCACCCACTTGAACTTTGTGTATTTGTTTTAGGGTTTTTACACTTTTTCAGACTTGGGTGAGAAGCTAATCACTAATTATACCTGATGACATCTCTAAGAACTGTATAGGCAGTCCAATAAATACTAATTCAATTTAGTTCAGTTTATTAAGGCTTATTATGCAGAATGCCCTATTGTTTCTTAGTAGCTGCTACTTGTATGATACTATAAATAGGTTCAAACACTCAATAAACCACTCACATCATAAAGGGGAATTAAACCTAATTAAACCTATTTGTAGACACTTATAAGTAGCATTAAGTGATATTCTCAAGTGACATAAGCCTAAGTAAAATCAAAGCCACTTACAGATATACTGTAATATACACTGGCTTGGAACAACATTGCTATGAGGACATTGCTGAGAACTAGGAAGGAGGGAGAAAAAAGTATGGATATCTAAATTAGATCCCATTCCATGGGTGTATTAGTGAGCCTGGCAGGACTCCAAGCCAAGGGAAGGCTGAGTAGCAAGTGGTTTTCCATCATGGTTACTTAATAACATTACATCTAAACAGAGACTGCCCCCATCATGCTTGCCTCTAGCCCCAGATCAATGAAGTCTCCCACAAATTGCAGGCAAAGTGACTCCAGAAGTGCAATCAATCCTGCATTTAGTACATTCGCCAAAGTGGCGCTTAATGAAGGAATTAGTCATGCTACTGTAGACGGGCAGCAGAGATTCCCTGCTTAAGATACGAAACGCCATTAATAGATTCGATATTGAACGGCGTCAGATGAAAGAGCATTTTATTAAAGGTTTTATTTATGCATGTCCTAAATTCATAAATGGGAATGAAATCGCTGTGCCGGTGTATTGCCATCTGAGTGATATATGATGAGAAACGTGAAAGATTTTAACTGCAGATATTATATTCACTTTTGCTGGTGGAAAACTACTGGTGGCTGTTTGGGCAGCTAAGTCCTCCAGTGACAACAAACCATTGCCTAGGAGGGTCAATAGGAGGGTTATGGGAGCAGGGTCAGAATAGGCCAGCGGGACACTAGGTAAAGTCTTGGTAGGCCCCAGGCCCTGCTGAAGCAGAACCAATCCCCACCTGCACAGGGTCAGACTGGGCTGGCAGGACACCAGGAAAAAAAACTGGTGGGCCTGGCTCTTGTGGGCCCCGCTAGCCAGACCCAGTCCCTGCCACAATATATTGCCGCTACCCCTTCTGTTGCCCCAGAAAGGTACGCGAGCGGCTGGTGGAGGGTTGAGGTACTGTCAAGGGGGCCTGTATGGGGTTTTGCACCAGCTGGGGGAAGTGTGGGGGGGCCCTATGACAACAGCCCTGGTGGGCCCCCAATCCCACCCTGCTTGCCACCAATATTCTCTATCCCCCACCCTCCCAACCCAGGTGGGCAGCGGGGGAGAGGGTCGTAGCCCTGGTGGGCCTCACATACCCCAGTCCAATGCTTTATGGGAGCAACAGCATGACTTACCTTCACCTACAATGATGATCAAAGGGGTAAAAGGAAAAATAATGACATCTGGAGAACTATTGGGGGACAATGTAACCTACATTTACCCTCTTAAATTCACACTGTGTCATGTCCATAATTATTATCTTCCTCGTGAAATAGATTTTCAGGGATCCATAAAACCTACAGGTAGAGCATGTTTCTTTTTTCTGGAACACATAGCCACACCCCTCAGAACACATAGCCACACCCCTCAGAACACATAGCCAAACCCCTCAGAACACATAGCCACACCCCTCAGAACACATAGCCACACCCCTCGGAACACATAGCCACACCCCTCGGAACACATAGCCACACCCCTCAGAACACATAGCCAAAGCCCTCAGAACACATAGCCACACCCCTCGGAACACATAGCCACATCCCTTGTATCAGCCAGATGACATCACTCTTCTCCATTTTTGGATTAGGGTTAACACCTGTCCTGTTTTGACCTGGACAGCCTGTTTTTTTGAAGGGCTGCCCCGGTCAAAACTGCCTGCCTGGCTTTCCAAATTAGGAAAACCAGGCAGGATTCCCTATGATAGCCCGCCACTAGCATTGCCACCCTTTCTTTAAAAAAATACCAGCCTTCCTATTTGTTTATCTTTTTTTCCTATTAAGAACATTGGGATCAACCATCAAAAATACCGCCCCCTGCCCGGTCTCCACCGGGTTAAAAGCGTGCTACCCTACTGTGGACACAAGGACGGACAGACTGTACCTCTAAAACTAATTGCTAGCTCACTTTGTTAATTACATGTGAATTTTGAAGATTATTTTATTGATTACAGAAGCATTTTCTAAGTTAGCCAATTAAATACAGATGTATTAGCCTCTGTGGGTTATTCTGTTAGCAGCGGGTTTCTTTGATGGTTAAATGGTTACTTGCGTAGATCCTATGTGGGCTGTTTATAGGCAGGAGAAAAGTTTTCTTTCTTTTTTCTAGAAGCTGTGCATCAATAACAGACATTGTGAACCTTGTTAATATTTAATAGGAATTGCTTTGCATTTGGCACACTGGTCATGAGACAGTGGTACAGGTATAGGACCTGTTATCCAGAATGGTCGGGACCTGGGGTTTTCCCAGATAACAAATCTTTCCATAATTTGGATCTTCATATCTTAAGTCTACTAGACAATGATGTAAACATGTAATAAACCCAATAGGCTGGTTTTGCTTCCAATAAGGATTAATTATATCTTAGTTGGGATCAAGTACAAGCTACTGTTTTATTATTATACAGAAAATGGAAATCATTTTTACAAATTTGTGTTAATTGGATAAAATGGAGTCTATGGGAGATGGCCTTTCTGTAATTTGGAGCTTTCTGGATAATGGGTTTCCATAAACCCATAAAGTCTTTGCTAGATGATATCAAAGTTGGTCCTTAACTGATGAGATGTAGGTCTGTACTATCAATATATCGCATTTTTTTTTACGCCATTTTGCAAATTTATTCGCCGCAAATTCGCCCATCACTACTGGCACCTATATTAAACAGGGGTAGTATCGCTCATTATAACCCCCACAATGTCTATGATAGTCAAAGCTACTGAGAATGAGCTAAATGTAGCAAAAAGTCTACCCTGTTAGCATCCCCTTGAATTCTAGCACTCGGAACGCTACACAAGGCTCTGATAAGGTCTCAACCCATTGACATGATAAGGACAAGCTGTCATGGGATCATTAGGGTGGAGGCATTTCAGTTCCATTTTTTACCAGGAACAGTAACCATTGGCTTTGGGTTGGACCTCTGATAATCAAAGGAACAGGGTCAAGGGCTTCCCCTAGGGACAGGTAACTAGCTGGTAATACTCCAAAAGCAGACATTCTGAAGTAAATACAGTCAATAACAAGGTAAATATTCAAGGTTCAGAGAGAAGGAATCCAGAAAAGAGGGGAAACAGGCATCAGGGAAAGCATCAATTGAAACCAGGAGTCACAACAAGACAGAACAGGCCAAGGAGTATGATCAGACAGAGGAAGAAGGAAGGGCAGGGTATATTGGGGGCCCATCACCATCAAGCTACTCATGCAATTAATAAAGCAATCAAGGTTCCATTAAGGCTCAGCATCTATTCTAGAAAGGGTAAAAAGATCCTTTATAGTAAGTCTATAGACTGGAACCGATATGGATAGGTTCACTTGACTTGAGTTGATAAGGAATGTTATAGCCACAAGAGTCATGTCTGGGATCTGTTAATCTCCACATAAGCAACAAAGTGGGATTAAAGGAAAACTATACCCCAAATATGAATTTTTGAGCAACAGTTTATATCAAATCAAGTGACATATTGAAGAATCTTACCTAACTGGTATATATATTTAAGTAAATATTGCCCCTTTACATCTCTTGCCTTGAACCACCATTTCATGATGGTCTGTGTGCTGCCTCAGAGATCACCTGACCAGAAATATTTCAACTCTAACTGTAAAGGGAAGAAGTGTTGAAGCAAAAGACACACCTCTGTCTGTTAATTGGCTCATGTGACCTAACTTTATAGTTTGTTTGGTATGTTTGTGTGCACCGTTGGATCCTAGGATCCCAGGAGGTTGTCCTTATTTTTTAAAATGGCAATTTTCTATTTATGATTACCCAATGGCACATGCTACTAAAAATGTGTATTATTATGAAAATGGTTTATTTACATGAAGCAGGGTTTTACATATGAGTCGTTTTATGCAATATCTGTTTATAGAGACCTACATTGTTTGGGGGATATAGTTTTCCTTTAATATCTGCTGCTTTTCCCAGTATATAGCCAGTCTCATCAGGGTGGACCTAGTTGTAGGATTACAATTGGGTTCTTACACTGCTACATTAATCACTGACATTTGTGTTAGTGATCGAAATGATGTTACCCTCCCAGAACTGATGTGATCGAAATGATGTTACCCTCCCAGAACTGATGTGATCGAAATGATGTTACCCTCCCAGAACTGATGTGATCGAAATGATGTTACCCTCCCAGAACTGATGTGATCGAAATGATGTTACCCTCCCAGAACTGATGTGATCGAAATGATGTTACCCTCCCAGAACTGATGTGATCGAAATGATGTTACCCTCCCAGAACTGATGTGATCGAAATGATGTTACCCTCCCAGAACTGATGTGATCGAAATGATGTTACCCTCCCAGAACTGATGTGATCGAAATGATGTTACCCTCCCAGAACTGAGAGCAGGGCATCATCCTGCACTGGTTTTCAAAAATACATCTCAAGTCAATGGGCATCAATCTAGGGAGGCACCATCATTTTAACATGGTTGAGTGAAATTCATAGACCATACTTAACTATCTGGAGTATAGCGTGTAGATACTAGGAGTATCTGGAGTCTGGTTTGGTTTTTTACTCTGTGTCCATATGAATTGCTGTGCATAACCCTACAGGTCCTAGAAAATCAATATGTTGTTCTATTAATAAGGCAATTGATTGTGTGTGGCTTTCCTGATTGCTTTTAGAAATAAGGTTTGTTGACATTCATTGGGACTTGTGTTTATCCACAGTGGTTATTATTATGGAAGGAGTCAGCTCTTACTTCAGTTTTACTGTAGCATTGTTTTTCTATTTCAAGTACTGTAGAAGGGTGCCATTATCATAAGTAGGCCCAGTGCCAGGCCAAATACTGCAGAGTGCTGACTCCTACTTGTACAGGTATGGGACCTGTTATCCAGAATGCTTGGGACCTGGCTCTTTCCAGATAATGGAACTTTCCATAATCTTAATATCTTAAGTCTACTAGAAAATCATGTAAACATTAAATAAACTTAAAAGGCTGGTTTTGCTTCCCAGAAGGTTTAACTTAATTGTGATCAAGTACAGGTATTGGATCCCTTCTCCGGAAAAACCAATATCCAGAAAGCTCTGAATTATGGGATGGCCTTCTCTGTATAATGAATAATTAAATTTTTTAAAATGATTTCCTTTTTCTCTGTACTTGATCCCAACTAAGATATAATTAGTCCTAATTGGAAGCAAAACCAGCCTATTGGGTTTATTTAATTTTCTAGTAGATTTAAGACATGAAGATCCAAATTATGGAAAGATCCCTTATCCGGCAAACCCCAGGTCCCGAGCTTCTGGATAATAGATCCCATACCTGTACAAGCTACTGTTTTATTATTACAGAGAAAGAGGAAATCATTTTTAAAAAATTTGGATTATTTGGATAAAATTGAGTCTTTGAGAGATGGCCTTTCCATAATTCAGTTATGATCTGGATAACAGATTTCCAGATAACAGATCCCATACATGTACCAGTTTGCCAGCTCCACCTATCTTGGCATCTTGGCCTTAAAGCTGCCTTGAGGAGGAATGAAATACAGTTGTGCTCATAAGTTTACATACCCTGGCAGAATTTATGATTTCTTAACCATTTTTCAGAGAATATGAATTACAACACAAAAACTTTTCTTTCACTCATGGTTAGTGGTTGGCTGAAACCATTTATTGTCAGACAACTGTGTTTACTCTTTTTAAATCATAATCACTACAAAAACTTCCCAAATGACCCTGATCAAAAGTTTCCATCCCCTGGTGATTTGGCCTGATAACACGCACACAACTTGACACAGAAGGGATAGAATGGCTATTAAAGGGAACCATCTTCACCTGTGATCTGTTTGCTTGTAATTAGTGGGTGTGTATAAAAGGTCAATGACTTTCTGGACTCCTGACAGACCCTTGTATCTTTCATCCAGTGCTGCACTCATGTTTTTTATTGGATTCTAAGTTATGGGGAAACCAAAGAATTGTCAAAGGATCTGTGGGAAAAGGTAGTTGAACTCTATAAAACAGGAAAGGGATATGAGAAAATATCAAAGGAATTGAGAATGCCAATCAGCAGTGTTCAAACTCTAATAAAGAAGTGGGAAATTAGGGGTTCTGTTGAAACCAAACCAATTAAAACTAAAATTTCAGCCACAATTACCAGAAAAAATAGTTTGGGATGCAAGGAAAACCCACATATAACTTCAGGTGAAATACAGGACTCTCTGAAAAATGTGGTGTGACTGTTTCAAGATGCACAATAAGGAGGAACTTGAAGAAAGATGGACTGCATGGTGGAGTTGCCAGAAGAAACTTACTACAAAAATGCCACAAAGTATCCCACTAACAATATGCCAAACAACACAGAGACAAGCCTCAAACCTTCTGACACAAAGTCATTTGGATACGTGCAAAAAAATTTGCACTTGGACTCTGATGGACTCATAGCTTTTTACTACACAAAAAAATGCTTCTTGTTAAAAAAAATTTTTTGTTATAATTTTGATGTAATTTTATACAATGTTATTTGTGATCACTAGTATTGATTATAACACCTGCTAAGAGGGAAGGGGTGGAGCTTGTAGGGTCACCACACCCTGGCTCCACTTTAAAAATGGTGCTAGTAGGGGTAACACATGGCTTGATAAAGGGCTTGGTAGGCCCGAAACGTTGCCGCTTTGTATGTTTATGGGCTGAATAAATCACTTTTCTGCACTTTGGCAAATTGCAACAGTGTGCTGCTGAATTTTTTTGCACGGATCCTTATGGCCCGGTGGCAGGCACGGGTCCTTCAGTACAGCACCTGACACTACAACGGTGGATTTTTTGTGAGGTGAGCACTCCATTATAAGTGACAAAGTCATTTGGAGTGATGAGATTAAAATGGAACTTTTTGGCCACAACCATAAACGATACATTTGGAGAGGAGACAACAAGGCCTATGATGAAAGGTTCACCATTCCTACTGTGAAACATGCTGGTGGATCTGATGTTTTGGGGATGTGTGAGCTACAAAGACACAGGGAATTTGGTCAGCACTGATGGCAAAATGAATGCAGTAAGTTATCAAAAAATACTGGAGGAAAATTTGCACTCATCAGCATGGAAGCTGCGCATGGGACGTACTTGGACATTCCAACATGACAATGATCCAAAACACAAGGTCAAGTTGACCTGTCATTGGATTCAGAAAAATAAAGTGAAGGTTCTGGAGTGGCCATCTCAGTCTCCTGACAGTCTCAATATCATTGATTGACTCTGGGGAGACCTCAAATGTGCAGTTCATACAAGACAGACACCCAAGAATTTACCCAGGAAACTGGAGGCTTTTTGCCAGGAAGAATGGGCAGCTTTACTCAAGTCTGAGAAGATAAAGAGCCTCATCCACAACTACCACAAAAGACTTCAAGCTGTCATTGATGTTAAAGGGGGCAATACACGGTATTAAGAACTGGGGTGTGGAAACTTTTGATCAGGGTCATTTGGGTAGTTTGTGTAGTGATTATGATTTAAAAAGAGTAAACACAGTTGTTGGACAATAAATGGTTTCAGCCAACCACTAACCATGAGTGAAAGAAAAGTTTTTGTGTTATCATTCATATTCTCTGAAAAATGGTTAAGAAATCATAAATTCTTCCAGGGTATGTAAACTTATGAGCACAACTGTATGTGGGTCCTCTTTGCACACTAAAGGTTTATGCTGTTATGCTATTTCGGTACTTCCAACTAAGACACGCTCTTGCTGCTCAGTTCCCAAATATGCCACTAGTTATCGAACAGAGCCAGCTAGAACTTCACCTCAGGAGACCGCCTTACAAAAACCGGTTACCCTGATCTATACAATTATAGGGGGTCTATACAAATCCCAGTTAAATGAGCTCCGAGCAAAATGGTTAGCAGACATCCCAGAATTAGAAGAGGAAGCCTGGGAGGAGGTCCTAGAACAGGTCCCCGACCTCACCATCTCCAATAGGGATAGATGGATACAACTAAAATTCCTTCACAGAGCATACCTGACCCCCCAAAGGCTAGCAAAAATATACCCAGGTACCCCAGACACGTGTTACAAATGCGGAACAGAGTGGGGTCTCTCATGCATGTGTTCTGGACATGCCCTCCCATCCAAAGATATTGGGAGCAAATTCTCCACTTCATTGCAACCAATTTTGCCCTTCCTAACATACGATCCCCAGAATTATGCCTGCTGGGACCCATGGGCCCCCTAGTGCTGAACTCCCATCAGAGACTTTTCTACTTGCAACTGCTCTACTATGCAAAAAAAGTCATTCTCCTAAATTGGAAAGCCACTATCCCACCCACGCTAAATCGTTGGAAAAAAGTTATAAATGAAGTGCTCCCGCTGCAAAAAGCAGTATACTTAGCCAGAGGCTGCCCAGATAAATTTTTAGCGATTTGGGGTCCCTGGATTGATCTGCTACACCCAATCCAGAAAGAGTAGTAAAAAGTGGGAGGAAACTAAGTGTTGTAATAACATAGAAGGACTTGCTGATGTATGGCTCTGTATTAGGAGGTGTAAGTAGGAATAAAATGGTTGACAATGAACAGTGTCGGACTGGGACACCAGGGGCCCACCCAACAACCTTAGACCAGGGGCCCACCCAACAACCTTAGACCAGGGGCCCACCATAAAACTTAAGACCAGGGGCCCACCATAAAATCTTAGATCAGGGGGCCACTCTCAGTACTAATATTTTTCATCTACTCAATCAACCTCTATTCTCCTAGTTTGTTTTCTTTACATACTATAATCAATTATTCCATCTATTTAGCCTCTTTGTTCTCCTAGAAATAGGGAATGGCCATGAAATAGGCCAAAAATTTAGCAGCATGAGGGCCCACTGACACCTTGGCCCACCGGGAGTTTTCCTGGTATTCTGGTGGGCCAGTCCGACACTGACAATGAAACATCATTCACATGCATAACCTGCAATGTACATTGACACTAGACTTCAGAATGTATAAAATGTACTATTTCTCTGTGTTCCTTTTTGGATGTATTGGTTGTAAATTTTATTTTCTTTTTTATAAAAAACACATAAATAAAAACTGGGGGGAAAAAAAGGTTTATGCTGTTCCATTGTGTGTGCTAAACCTCCATGAGGTAGAGTCTTGCAGTAGGTTGGGTACCTGCGGAATACAAACAAATCAATCAGTATTTGGGGAGAAAAAAACACATGTCCTGATTGTGCAAGGGGTGGCACACGTACCCATCTGGGAGGCAGCTTTAAAACCTAAAAAAAATAAGCACCCTGGGGTTTATGCCACTTTGTAAAGTCACATCAGGTGATAAGACTGTCCTGTCCTGAACTACTGATACCACCTCTTGTTTCCTGACATGTTTGGCAAGGACTAAGGAGGGTTCCAGAAAGGACTTCTTTGGGCACGTTTGGGTAGGGATAGACACCAGAGACAATGTGGGTGCATGGGTCTATGTCAGATCCTGGAAGCACAAGTCTAGGGGTGGGTGAGGCTCCTGAAAATAAAAATGTTAATGTTTATTGGGTTCAAGCTAAGTGTTGTGAATTCAGACAAAAGATTTATAACCTATTACTGGCCAATGCTGCAGTTATTTTTTATAACACATCCTTTACAAGGACAATGTTTAATTAGCTAACACTTTCTTTTCTATTACCTCATTTCAAGTCAAATCTGGAACCATCTGTTGTGTATTTGGCCAAATGGCAGGTCTACAGGAATCTCAACAGATGACGCCTGATTCCAACAGTTATTATGAGTAGAAAAATAAGAAAGAAAAAAGGAAGTCTTGAGACTTAGGGCAGCAATATTTTCACGGTTAAGAGCAAAAGTTATGCCTGAAAAACCATAGGCAGCTTCAAAGAACCTACTCTTTAATGAATAGGGAATCCCCTTGCTGGTCCCTTTTGGGGCCTCCAAAACTTTCTGCAGCAGAAAACAATAGGGAACCTGAATGATCCAGAGAAGAGTCTTGCGGGGGAACCAATTTTTGAGACCGAACCTGCAACCCACAGCCCACAACCCACATATTTACCAGCTTGTATCTATATACCGACACCAGCCCGCAACTGCCTTGTCCACAACCCGATCTGAAACCCACTGACCACCTTTAAGCAGGAAGTGCTGTTGCTGCAAATCGGACGTGACATCATCAAAAGTGGTGGCCAGAAAAAAATTTTGTAAAATTTTAAAAGGTGTAAAATATAGACAATATAACATAAGATAAGAAATATAGACCTGCAACCCACAGACCCACAACCTGCACCCTACCCTCATCTTGCGGGGTACCTGATTATTTTTGCAGGTAACCTGCTGCAGGACTCTAGAGTGCAGAATTACTTAAAGTACAGGCACAAATGAGCCAGAATTGTAATCAGGAACCGGCAAAATTGTCATGTTTTTCAAAACGCATCAGTTAATAGTGCTGCTCCAGTAGAATTCTGCACTGAAATCCATTTCTCAAAAGAGCAAACAGATTTTCTTATATTCAGTTTAGAAATATGACATGGGGTAGACATTTTGTCAATTTCTCAGCTGCCCCAGTCATTGTGTCAGCTCTTTAGGAGGGAACTGCTTTCTGGCAGGCTGTTGTTTTTCCTTCTCAATGTAACTGAATAGTATGCAGTGGGACATGGGTTTTTACTATTGAGTGTTGTTCTAAGATCTACCAGGCAGCTGTTATCTTGTGTTAGGGAGCTGTTATCTGGTTACCTTCCCATTGTTCTGTTGTTAGGCTGCTGGGGGGAGCACAAGTCACATGACTTGGGGCAGCTGGGAATTGGACAAGACGATTAGCCCCATGTCAGATTTCAAAATGAAATATTAAAAAATCTGTTTGCTCTTTTGAGAAATGGATTTCAAAGCAGAATTCTGCTGGAGCTGCACTATTAACTGATGCATTTTGAAAAAAAAATGTTTTCTCCGTGACAGTATCCCTTTAAGGCAGACAGGAAATGATCGGAAAAGGATTTTATCAATACATGATTAAAATATCAAACAAACCCCATATGGAGCCTAAGGGTTTGTTTAATATTTTAATCATGTATTAATAAAATCCTTTTTTTTTTAATATAAATAGCATGCTTTCGGGATTTTTGCATATTGTTTTGAGTTTTACCTCTAATTGGTCACTAGAGGACCCATAGCATGTGAATACATTGATGGCTTTCCCCAAGACGTTACAGGGTGGATATAGGAACAGATAGGAGTCAGGAATTAGCGTACACAAAGGTTTAGAGAACAGAAGCCCATTTGGGCCAGGTTAGCAGGGCAAACCAATTGCATATACGTATGCTATATTGCTGCTTATGACCAGTTATAACATCTGCCATTGTCAGCAGGGCTGTATTTAGGTCCAATGTAATTCTGCACACTGATGTGATGTCAGTTCCACGTGATTCCTTGGGCCCAACTACCCCTCATCCCCCCCCCCAGCTCCATCATTGAGGGAGGGGGGGATCTAAAAAACTGAAAAAATAGGCACCCCAAAACTGTACTGCCCTAGGCACAGGCCCTTGGGTGCCTTAAAGGGGTTGTTCACCTTTGAGTTAACTTTTAGTATAATGTAGAGAGTGATATTCTGAGACAATTTGCAATTGGTTTTAATTTTTTATTGTTTGTGGTTTTATAGTTATTTAGCTTTTTATTCAGCAGCTCTCTAGTTTGCAGTGTCAGCAATTTGGTTTCTAGGGTACAAATTACCCTAGCAACCCTGCATTGATTTGAATAAGAGACTGGAATATGAATAGGGGATGGACTGAATAGAATGATAAGTAATAAAAAGTGGCAATAACAATACATTTGTAGCCTTACAGAGCATTTGTTTTTAGATGGTGTCAGTGACCCCCATTTGAAAGCTGCAAAGAAACATAAGAAAATTGCAAATCATTAAAAAACTATGAAAAATAAATAATGAAGACCAATTGAAAAGTTTTTTAGAATTGGCCCTTCTACACTATACCAAAAGTTAACTTGAAGGTGAACCACCCCTTTAATATAAATACTCCCCTGATTGTCATCTCTTTGAAGAGGGAAAGAGTTTAGGCCTAGACCTAAATGTTAGTGCGCTATGGGACACAAAATCACACCCCTTCCCCTAAGTGCTCATTTGGTAAGTACTTGTGTCCAGCCATTGCTTCTCAGAGCTGTTGGGCACAAGGCAGTTCAGTATTAATACAAATTCCAAAAACATCACAGCAGCACCTTCTGTAACTGGATATGTTTGTCAGTTGCTCAAACACATATGAGATGCACTAGGGTCTTGACTTGACTAAACACTGAAGGGGCAATTTAGCTTTAAAAGGGTTGTTAACTTTTAGTAGGATGTAGAAAGAGATATTCTGAGACAATTTACAATTGGTTTTCATTTTTTTATTATTTGTGGTTTTTGAGTCATTTACGTAGCTTTTTATTCAGCAGCTCTCCAGTTTCAGCTGTATAGTTGCTAAGGTTCAAATCACCCTAGAAACCAGGCACTGACTTGAATAAGAGACTGGACTATGAATATGTGAAGGCATGAATGGAAAGATGAGTAATTAAAATCAGTGGCACAGCCAGATGTTACTAGGCCCACAGCTAAATAATTTTAGAGCCCCTAAAATATCCAGAGGTTTTCCTGTATTACCAATATATATATTAAAATTACTCAATCATTTGGACCTCATGGGACCCCCTATGCCTCCCTCAGGGTCTGCTTATTCTGTAGTTAGGCCCCTGATAAAAAGTACCAATAACAATACATTTGCTTTTAGATGGGGGTCACTGACCCAGTTTGAAAAACTGAAACATTTACAAGAAGAAGAAGGCGGCAAACTATTTAAAAAAAAAAAATACAAAAAAATAAATAATGAAGACCAATTGAAAAGTTACTTCGATTTGGCAGTTCTACACCATACTAAAAGTTAACTTAACCACTTTTTTATCTGCAAAATACTGATGTTAGCTAAACTTATGAGCTATTTTCTACTGCTACACCCTGCGGCCCACTCATGACAAAGACTGTGTTATCCCACCGTGAATATATTGTAAGTATTTCTAAAAGTGTTCCCTCTTTAAAGGCCAGTGGTGTATCAGGGTGGTTAAAGTGCATTTCCGAAATACAAGGCAATTTCATTTTTATGTTTTTATTTTCCCTCTCAATAAGCATCAAACAGATTCAACATATAGATTCAACACATCTTCAGCCATAGCTTCAAGCAACGAATGAAGTTCCTCTCCCGATTAACTTGTGTCGGGCAAGAGGAATATGTAAATAACTCGCCGGCGCCGGCTCAATTATTACTGTTCATTAAAAAAAGAATTTCTGAGCTGTTTGGTGCTGAATTCTATTAAATGAATCAAATGATAGGGGCCCAGCATTTTCATTTTGAGCACATCAAGGCGGTTTTCTTGACTCGAGGCAGTGTATGGGAATTAGAGATTTGACTCGCTCCAGTTACACAGCAGCCAAACAAGAAGAGCCGTAAGAGAAGCCCAGAGTGGCTTTACAGTTATTTTCCCTGACGTTTGATAGGAAAATGAATTATATGTAACCAGCAGAAACTAAATAAACCTTTTGTCTGTGTTTTGATGTCTAACATTAGGGCCATCTTTAGACTGATTGAACACATTCCCCCACAGGTGGCCACACATGCCTTCCAACAATGTCTGCTCCATCAGCTTTTGAGACAACTTGCCTCTTTATATAAATCATCCATGCAGTCACCTAGAGATGATAAAGTTTGGGGCTTGGGGCAGGGAGCTGTCACTGTGTCTATAATGTAATGCTTGGGGGCCCTTGTGTTATGAAATGCATGGGGGGCTACCAGCCTCACACTGGGGCCTCCGGGGCTTGTACACACACCTGTGCCCCCATCCCAGCCACAGACTCCTCTCCACCCCAATGTACCTTCATTTATCTTGTTGTGGCAGTGATAGGGGAGGTAAGAGTGCATCACCCAGGGCGGGCAAGCATAATCTAGGTCAGCAGGACCCACCAGTTTTTTCCTGGTGCCCCGCTGGCCCAGTCTGACCTTGGGGGCTACAGTGTTATGAAAGGCAAGGGGCCAGACTATGCCACAAAATGCTTGGGGAGGGGGAAATGTAGAAAGGGAGAGAGGTGAAGAGGAAGAGGCCAGTGACATTTGCCGACCAAACCTCTAAGCCCCAGTAACCAGCTAGCCAGCAACACCCAAATGGTCCTATAAAATGTTAAGGTTATACAACCTGTAAATCAGCTAATTTTAATCCATGAATACTAAGGGCTGTCATAATTACTGGGATATGTGATATATGTACCATTGACTTCAGCCTGGGCACCATCAGCAGGAGGTTGTTGTTTTCCGCTGTGTGGGTATGGGTTTGCTTTGGGTACAGTTTTCTCCACACTAAAAAATGTACAAGTAGACGTATTGGCTCCTGATAACACTGACCAGGGTGCTTGTGTAGGCAATGATTTTAACAAGTCAAACTGGCCTTTGAGAGGGTCTCCCATTGTGTCCAGATCCTAGTGAGCAAACAAAGGGAAAGTTGTTCTCACCAATACATTTTAAACCATTAGGTGGGGTAGGGGCTCAATGAGGATGTGGTCAGAACATTCATTTAGTCTACACCAGGCCACAAAATGTATAAATCTATATAGTCTGCAGCAGACCAGCGCCAAACCAGCCAGGCAGGGGTGGGAAGTAGCACAAACAGAGATGCACTTTAGAGGAGTGCCAGTGGGGGAACAAGGGTCCGGACCATAGGTAGGCAAAGGAAAAGGTAGGTGCTGAGCAGCCTAGACATGTGCTTCTTATACCTACTCCTAGTTCTGGTCCTGCTCTGTACTCTGCCTATTTTATATATATATATATATATATATATATATATATATATATATATATATATATTCACGAAACAAACCGCACTTCCAGGACTCATTATCAGTGAAAAAATTTGATGTTTATTCTCAACGTTTCGGCATCCCCACTGGAGCCGTCCTCAGGAGAAATAGAGTGTGATACAATAGTGAAACTCATTTAAATAGGTAACTTTTTGGCGCCAAAACAGCCCCTGTGACGTCATCACCCTGTGCCAGAGTGTCAAAACACATATTAGTCACGTGCTTAGTTACTATATATCGATCATATGTGGTATATATTAAAGTTATCATAAAAGAATGTGACTACATAGTGCGTTTAAATACCGCTATTTAAAACTTTCTGCATGCAGTTAAGATTAACAGTGTGGAGGATCGTGCCCCCAAGTAACAGATCATTACTTTTTTTGCATATAACCCATCGGTGATACCATCAACACCAACCTTTACTTAAGTGCAGTGCCGCTCTCCCCCCTCGTCAGTAAGCAGACCGGACTCCCTTCAGTCCCAAACAGCTGTGGTACAACGTCCTTCCGGCAATCTGTCTCAGTCTGCCTCATCCACGTCACCAGTCCACCTCCTCAACGCGTGTAACCTACCCGTGCGCACCTCCCCTTCGGGCACGCCCCCAAACCCTTCGTTACCCTGGACAACCAGGGCGCTTCGGGGAAGCGGGGCGGTTTGTATAATAGTGCGGCACAACGTATAGCGGGTACTCTCCAAAGCAATCTGCATCGTTCATATCGGCGTGCATCAGGAAGACACCCGATGACAGCGCTCACTATTAAAGATGCTGTAGCTTCCATGCCCACCTTTAGTGCTCCTACACACCAATCTACTAGGTGCCACGATCCGGTAGTCGCGTTTATGAGTTTTTTGGGGACTGGACGCATCATAGTTTGTTGCTTAATAGCTGTATCAGGGTCTGACTCCTTCACCGTCCGGCTGCTATCCAATTTGGAGGGGAGCGGTCTGGGATAAAGAAATAAAAAACAAGAATTAAAAACAAAACTATGTATTCCACATCCCTCCCCACTTTTCTTAATAAAGTTACATTATCTATTATTAACCAACATGGTGTCTCCCTCATATATATCGCAGGTTGTCTCCAAGTAAATAATGTTTTTCCGTTATAATCCATAATAATCGCCCCCAATATTCACAGTTCCATTTGTTTATATCCAGGTTACAGTTCTCATATCCCAATGGAACATAAGTTCCCCTCTCTCAATAGAAAGCTGACATAGGGAGAGTCTCATTCAGTCCTTTTGGGACCAAAGTGTTAGATCTGTATATCCAATTAGACTCACGCTGTATCAACTGTAGTTCCCTATTGCCCCCTCTCAATGGGACAGGCACATGATCAATTATCATGGGCCTGAATTGTGGTAGTGAATGTTTGTGTTGTAGCCAATGTCTGGCTACTGGTTGGTCCGCCTTTCCAGTTGCTAGGGCTATCCTAATGGCACTTCTGTGATTATTCATTCGTTCCCTGTAGGTTGTTGCTGCTTTTCCAACATAATACAACCCACAGGGACACCATGCCATGTAAACCACATGGTCCGAAGTGCATGTCACTCTATATTTAATCGCAAATCTCACCCCAGTTGTAGGGTGTGTAAAATATTGGCCCTGCTGCATACCACTGCAAGTGCAGCAACCCGTACATTTGTAACATCCAGTTTTCAGAGGGACATTCAACCACGTTGTCACTTTGTTTGGTGTTCCTGTTAGGTTCTTCTTTACAAGTATGTCACTCAAGTTGCGACCCCTCCTATAGGCTACTATATAATATATATATATTAAGGAAACAATTTGACATGATAAAGAGACATTTTGTACTTTAAGCTACTAAAAAATGCCCTAAATATGAATTTTGTGGTCACAACCTTCATTAGTCTAAAATGGTTTCAAATTTCCCTTTTTTTTGTTACGGATTATAGCAAAAATTATAACAAATGTCAAAAGTCTGTCCATACCCTCTTGGCACATCATAGATAGCATAGCAGTTAAACTAAGAACCCTGCAGCCTGCAGATGTGCATAGCTTGGACTCTCAGAGATGCCCAGAGCCAGTGTTGGACTGGCCCACTGGGATACCACGTAAACTCCCGGTAGTCCCAGGTGTCAGTGGACCCTCATGCTGCTAAACATTTGGCCTATTTCATGGCCATTCCCTTTCTCACTAACAAAGAGGCAAAATATATGGCATAAAAGAATATAGTATATAAAGAAGAGAGAACAAGAGAATAAAGGTTAAGTGAGGAGAGGAAGAATAATAGATGACAGGGAGAGCTGACGGTGCCTACAGAATTCCAAACTGTGCATTTTCCATGTGTTTGTTATAAATTTGCTCGACACATTTTAAATATACATTTAGTGTGTGTTGGTTAGCCCAGATATACGAGCGTTCGATCGCTAATGATTTATATGGCTTAAGAACCACACACACCTGTCACCAGCGAATGGTTGGGGGGATCAATAATGTTTGGGCTTAGGTAATGGTAATTGTGAAATGTTAAAATCAATTAGTCCCCCTTCATAGCATGCACAGTAAACACAATACTGCTGACAAAATTCCTATGGAGACTTTATTGACAGTTCTGGCTGATGGAAATTAATTACCCATGGCCTGAAATCTCACTGTAAAAAAACTGGAGAAGGGTATATGACTTGTCCATGCCAATATACATAGGAAAAGACTCATGGATTGTGTGGAAAAGAAGTGATGGAGAGGTAGACCCCATAACTGAGGTTTGGAATCAATACATGAATAATAAAATATTAGAACCAAGCTAAACATACTGAATATGAAGGGGATAACATCAAGAAGAAATAAAAAGATAAGCAAATGGACAGAGTGGTAGAAGAAGAATAAGAAAACAAGGAAGAAGATACAGCAGATCAAGGGGTGGACAAAATCTTCAGCGATGTCTGCAGCCAGTACTTGCCAATGTATGACCACCTTGAGAGAAGTGAGGACTAATAATGATGAGCACACTGAAATTTCAACCAAATGCATTGGAGTCAACTGGCATTTTTTTCTTGTTTTTTTTTTTTCTTCTCTTGAGGAAATTTGAGTCAATAGTTATTTCTTCCACCAAATGCATTGGAGTCAATGGGAATTTTTGCTCTGAGGTCTTGTTGTGACAAATTCATTGGAGTTAATAGGCTTTTTCATCTTTATAAAATAGCCTCTGAATTCAAGCAGGACATATGCACGATTCTTGAATTGGTGGTCCAGATTAGCTCGAGTGTCCCCAGCCAAAATACTAATTATATACACAAGCAAAAAAAAAGGGGGGGGGCTTAACTTCCGAACACTTGGGCCACCAATATTCTAATGCAGGAGTGTCCAAACTTTTGGCTTCGAGGGCCACATTGGAAGAAGAAAAATTGTCTGGAGGCCACACATGAAATACACAAACTTTGTAAAAGTAAAGAAAATACACACACAAAAAACTACAATACCAGTTGGATGACCAGATGGAACTATACAGTGGAATAAGGGACAGCTGGATATTAAATAGACTTATTATATTATTATTACTAACTGGGCAATGGGCAGAGTCCCCCTCCTCCTATATCCTTTGTGATATGAAGTTTTCTTGGGAACTGACTCTGAGTGTTTCAAGCTGGGCCGCCTTCATATAAATCCTGGGCCACATTTGGCCCTCGGGCCGCAGTTTGGACACTCCTGTTCTAATGTTATAAACAATCAATCATAAATACAACATTAAAAGGCAATATTTATTCCACACCATGCCAAAACACAATTTAAAATATAAAAATATAAAATACTATATATATATATATATATATATATATATATATATATATATATAAACCAACAGAGCTGCGCGTGAGATGAGGGATCCCTCTACCCTAAACACCTTATCATTAACCAATTTGGGAAATATAGCACAATGCATGCCAGTATATACTATATAACAGCTTAGTACAGTGTCGGACTGGCCCACAGGAATACCAGGAAAACTCCCTGTGGGCCAAGGTGTCAGTGGGCCCTCATGCTGCTAAACTTTTGGCCTATTTCATGGCCATTCTCTATTTCTATGAGAACAAAGAGACTAAATAGATGGAATAATTGATTATAGTATGTGAAGAAAACAAAAATGAGAATAGGGGTTGAGTGAGGAGATGAAGAATATTAGTACTGAGAGTGGGCCCCTAGCCTAAGGTTTTTTTGTGGGCCCCTGGTCTAAGGTTTTTGGGTGGGCCCCTGGTGTACCAGTCCGACACTGGCTTAGTATCCTTTAGCTGAGGTATGTGATTTGCAAATGCAAAAAAAGTCTTAATCCAAATTAGCATCTACGGAACTAAACTGTGTCGATAAGGTAAGTGTGTATTATCGTAACCAACATTTCGGTAGAGAAGTAATCCAAAGTAGTTACGTTCAAAGACAATCTCTGGATCCATGGCCAAGGGTCAAAATTGTAAAGTGATTAGGAAACAGTGTTTTAAATTGTAAAGCCAGTGCGGGGCTTTTAAAACATATTTCCAACAAAAAAGTTTCTAATATGCTGCATGCACACACAGGGTGCTTGAGTTCTCTCCATCCAATAACCAGCCTAGCGACCCGACAATCGCAGTACTGAAGCCGGTAATAGGACCAAATCTTCTTTACCCACGTGTAAAATCTTGATTTTTTTTTTAAATTCTAGAGTTTGTCACTTTTGGAAATGTCAGACCCCCCCAACTATTACCCCTTCCTTTTAGCTTTACTTACTTTTTTTCTCAACCCCCTTTGCCTTCCAGTCATGCCCCTCTTTTTGCCCATGCAGGCTCTTTCGTTTCTTTAAGGGGGTTATTTATCATGTGCAAAACCCACATTTATTTTAACGTTTGACGAGTTAAAACATCAATGGGAAGGGGACATCTGCCATTGAATTTACACGAATTCAATACGTTTTTAGATGGCGTATCTTCGGATTTGGACTTGGAACAGCTTTGGGGGTAAGATAAATTGTGAAGAAAAAAAAATCACTTTTTTATTGTGATTTTTTCAGGGGGTTTTCGGTATCATAACGGATGTAGTAAAAAAACTGTGTTAATAAATAACCCCCTTTGTGTAGATCTGGTGCACGGAGATTTAGATGCAGAGAGGGATATAAGGTGCCCATCTGAGCATGGCGGGTTTCCAGCAGAGTTTAATACTCTCTAATTACTGTACGATTGTAAAACATCTCAGAGTTGATTTATTGAAAGTGTCACAGGCAGATTTAAAGCATGTATTGGCCTTACACTTTCCCATAAAAGATAATATTAACAAGTGAAGGATAAGTCCAAGGGCAGAAGCTGATTATGAATTACACAGAGTAATCAGACTTTTAATTTCGGTGCAAAATATGTACAGACAGGCGTTGTTGGGAGCATTTTGAGTGTGAGGATCCCAGACTGTGTGGCTGGTTTTCTTTCCAGAGCCCTCTTGAAAGGAGGACATAGGCCCACTCTCCAAACTGACCTTACTCCTCTCTACACTCCAAACTCCAACAATAGCGCTAATTTGCCAGCGTGACGTCATTTTGCAACTTTGCCAATTTACTAACAGTGTCCCTGGTGAAAAACTTGCTCGCCAAGTAGATAGACATACGCAATTTCGCACCCTTATGCCAGGCGAAGTTTCGCACTGACAAAGGGACGTAACTACGCTAATTCACTAAGATGCCCATTTTACTGAATGTTACCTCTTGCGCAAGACATACATACAGACATACAATTTTCAAAAGTCCAGAACGGGGAGCTACCAACTTCTCTCTAAAAAATACAATAGATAGGAGTTTGATAAAAAAAAAAACTTTAATTTTTTTCTGGCGTCTTTTACTTTTTTTAGGGTGATAGTCTGAAAAATAGCGTGATTTTTTTGGGGGGTTACCCTCATTACCCCCCCTACATTTCCTAACATATGGCAACACAACTATACAGGGGGCACATTGTAGGGCAATAGGACAAGTTTATTTTATTTATTAAAGGTTTCCTGGGCTTGTGTAGTGGAATGTAGTGGCTGGAACATATACTTCTATTATAACTTAAAGTTCCCGCAGTATACAAATTAGGCTTCGCTAGAGTAACTGCACTTTGCCTGACGAAGCTACCGTTCACCTTACTGAGCACAACTTCGCATTTTAGTGAATTTGCATACCAATGGCGAAACTACGCTTGGCGAAGTGCGGCGAACGTCTCCAATGCTAGCACATTTTCGGCACTATTTCTTCTTTCTTCCAATACAGAAATAGGGACTGACCATGATATAGGAGGACCCACTGACCCCTGGGCACACCAAGAGTTTTCCTGGTACAGGTATGAGATCTGTTATCCAGAATGCTCTAGACCTGGGGGTTTTTGGATAATGGATCTGTCTGTAATTTGGATCTTCATGCTAGAAAATTATTTAAATATTGATGAAATATCTCAATAGACTGGTTTTGCTTCCAATAAGGATTAATTAATGGGATCAAGTACAAGCTACTGTTTCATTATTACATAGAAAAAAGAAATAATTTTTAAAATTTGGGTTATTTGGGTAAAATGGAGTCTGTGGGAGACGGCCTTTCCAGAATTCAAGCTTTCTGGATAACAGATCCTATACCTGTATCTCTGTGGGTCAGTCGGACACTGTGCGGGGACCAGAGAATAATATTCAGATCTTACTCTATTGCAGCAGCCTGAATTTAAGAAACTGCGAAAACTTGAAAAATCAACAATGTGTGCATATATATAAGAAAAAAAATCACAGTGAAACCAGATTTTATCCTTCATTTTCAATGAGCCTGAATTGGGGAAAAATAGATTGAAATTTGAATATAAAACTCCCATTGACTAAAACCTGGCAGCTTTCACAAAGGCAGATTTGTTATTTTTTTCAAATATGAAAATCAAGGGCACCTTATATAAATTTTTAGTGATCTGATAAACCTACTTTGAATTCACAATTATTTTGCAGCACAGAAAAAAAACGAGCAAAAACCTCAAATTTAAAATCCGTAAATCTGCTCTATGGATGCCTGGGATGGGTGAATAGAATGGAGGAGCAAAGTTTTCCCAGGAAAAAATAGCAGTTACAATTGGTAAACATTGCCTTGGACTTTTATCGTCTACCATAATAAAAGGTAAAAGTAAAAACCTGATCGAAATGGGCTTATGGGTGAAGGCTGCTACAGGGGTCGGACTGGGATGTGTGGGGCATCCTACCCCAGGGACCCCCCAAACCCCCTCTGGGGCGACGCCCACTCATCCACCATTACCCTCCTGTGCACACACCTTAACTGACTTGTGCTGCGATCAGGGGAAGTAGGGCAATCAGGGAGCAATGGCAGGGGACAAGGGGGCAATCAGTCTGGGTCAATGGGGATCACTTTTTTTTCCCCAGTTTCCTGCCAACCCAGTCCAACCCTGGTTAAAACCAAGTCCATTAGGTTGGTGTAGTCCTTTAATAAACATATATTTTGCCTTTATGAATACACTTATACAATGCGGCCAGCATAGCCCCCGTAGGTGTTCTTTTGGAGGGTGGATTATAGTGCATGTGAACAGGACTAGGCTGCTTGTGTTGTGCCACTGACCCACTTGCACCTGGGCATTCTTGAGTATTGGGCAACTCCCTGCTACTCCCAGCAGTGTGTGTTAGCCCCTTTAAACACCTTAACCTCAGGTGAATCCTGATCAATTTGATCAGATCTATCAGATCACAAATAACAGCCCAGGGGTTGGTTTAAACCAGTGGTCCCCAACCAGTGGCTCGTGAGTAACATGTAGCTTGTACAGTATATTGCTCCTAGTGGCCTCAAAGCAGGTGCTTATGTTTGATTACCAGCCTTGGAGGCAAGTTTGGTTGTATAAAAAACAGGGGTGCTGCCAAACAGAGTCTCCTGTAGGCTACCAGTCCACATAGGGGCTACCAATAGCCACAGCCCTTATTTGGCACTCCCTAGAACAATTTTTATGCTAGTGTTGCGCCCCAACTCTTTTTTACATTTGAATGTGGCTTAGGGGTGAAAAAAGGATGGGGATCCCTGCTTTAAACAGATAAACTTCTTTATTGAACAAGCAAACATTGGGACTGTTATCAGCAATACACTGCCTCTAACTTTGCTCCTACAGCAACCATTATACAAACGTCTAACACTAAATAAAACTTTCCCTAACTTGGGGCCTGATACTGTCCAGACCCACTCCTGTACCCACCACCCCAGTAGGTGGAATCCTGGAAGAGAGCCTTGCGCACGTGCGCTCTCCTTTTACATTTTTCAATACTGCCACCTACTGTTCAAACCTTGAACTAGCTCAATTACAATGGACCCAGGGAAAGGGCAATAGTTGCCTCAGTAAATCATAGGACCGCTTACGTGTCAAAATACAGCCTGAGTAAAACCATACCTAAACCATACCTCCCAACTGTCCTGTTTTTCGTGGGACAGTCCTGATTTTGACAGCTCAACCCACAGTCCCGGATCTGTACTGAAATGTCCTGACTTTCTCTTTGATCTCCTGCACTGAACAGCTAGAAAAATATACAAAGTTTCAAATTTAATTGGCTTTTGGCAGATAGCCAAGAATAGATACTTAGATATTTTTGTAACAATTTTAGATAAAGAGGTCTCTTGGGAGAACTGAGAAATGCATGGCAATTCAACTTCATTGGCAAAACTGTAATAATACATAAAAACCACAGAAAAGTGTTAAAATTTTCATACCCTGCCAAATTTTGTAAAATGGATATGGTAATTAGGGGGTGGCCACAAAAATGAGCGTGCAGCAAATCTTTTTGTCCCTCTTTCTATTTCTAAAATGTTAGGAGGAATGCCTAAACCACAGGGTCTCACCAGTAATAGAATTCTATGTGAATGGGCGGAGACTTACATTGGATACAAGAATAACCAACCTGTTAACAACCAGCTAAAAATCTACTTCCCCTTATTACGCAACGAGTTGCCAGGTTTGAGGTTTTCCAGCCAAATTGGGCTGCTAATTTATAGCACAGGCAGGGTTTGTTAGTGCAAACTAGCCAAGGTAAGAATTTGGGCTACTTTTTGTACTTTGGAAACCAGTTTTCTCTTCCCCTAATGTGCCAAGCCTCTATCTCCCAATGCATGGGGGGTAATGTAGTTTTTGATTAACAATTTGCCAACTGCCAAGTTTAATGTAAGACTACAATACTCAGAATGCAACGGGACTGACTTGAGGGGCAGAAATCTGTCTGTCTAGAAGCTGGCCTGTTTTACCAATATTTATTGAAATTTTTTATGTATTAGGGCCTTATGGGGCCCCTATACCTACTGCCCCCTCCCCCCTCTGTATTTACGCCCCTGATGAATCTGTCACATTTCGCTTTATGGAAACATTTGCAAACAGTAAAAAAAACGGTGTATTTTGCTATTTTTGGGCTACTTTTGAAGTGCCTCTTGGCAAGTTTTTGGCTGGTTTTGTAGTCCGGTTTTGAAAATTAGACCTGACAATCCTGTTATGCAGACGGATCCATCCATCAAGCGACGATGGAGCTAATCGGATACTCTCACTGGCATCATTTCTGATTCGTTCAGTAAAAACACTTGGGCTAATAAAATTATTTTGCTCATAGACCTGTACTATGTGTATTATTATTATCCCCCTTCTTTCATCAGAAGCTTGTTGCTAGAAGCTTAATGAAAACCTTGTAGAGGCGACAGAGATACAGGGCAGCAAATCCTAATCCATTGTGAAATGTTATTGCAATAAAATTGGATTTCCGAGCATTACGATGTAACGGTACCAGCGCGCCGATGTCACAATGTAATGCCATTCTCTCGCTCAGAAATATCACTGCAAACACCCAAATAATGTTGTTTTTTTTTGTGTTTGTTTATGAGGGATGAGAAACATCATTTATTCATTACTATCTGGAGTCTTAAAAAGGCTTAAAAGCGTCATTTTCATCAGTTGGTTGGCTGCGACTGTGGTGGAAGCGCAATAAAAAACGCATGCATAATGCAGGTGACAATGGCACAGGAGCAAATCAGAAAAGCAAAAATTATAAATACGTCATTGAAAATCAAAAATGAATTCTGGAATGTAGGTTATCTGGCTTTCCTGATCTGATTATAATCAGATCAATAGCTTCCATATTTCATTCCAAAGAAGCCCACACTTATAATGCATTTCTGAATTCAATGGGAGAATCCAATTAGTTGTGGGCTGAAATCAATGCTGTAATTGTAGGGGGTTATAACATTGCATTTATATAGACATGCAAGTACAGTTACTGTAATAAAATATGAATTTTTAGTGGGAAAAAATTAAATGTATTTTTTTATAACCCGCGGCTGCAAAAAAGTCAGAATCCGAAAAGAACTCATCTTCAACCTGTAGAGGCCCTATTTGCAATTTGAAGATATAATCTTGAAAATAATTAATCGTCATGAAAAATTCGGACTTTTCAGGGTCAAATCCAAAAAATTGCGATTTTTGAGGCGACAAACGGAAAAAGTCGCTGGTTTTTGTGCGACAATCCGAAAAAGTCATGTTTGGTTTTTTTTTGTCGATCCAATTTTTTGTGGTATGGTCCCAGTAAAGTCCTGGGAATTCTCAAGGAAGCAGTGTTGGAATAGGATGCCAGGGGCCTACCAGAAAACCTTAGACTGTGGGCCCACTTTCCAAACTATTATTCCTCCTCTCCTCACTCAATCTCTTTATTCTCCTAATATTTTATTTCAATTACTATACTTTGTTCTTCAAATTTAAGTCTCATAAAGAAAGAGGGAATGACCATGACATTGTCCACATATTTAGAAGCAAGAGGGCCCACTTACACCTGGGCCCACCAGGAGTTTTCCTAGTATTTCAGTCTGACACTGCAGGGAGATGCCTTCACATTCACGTCCCTATTGGTTCTTACCAATTAGAATTGAGCAGTGTGGACACTATATAACAGCCTTGGGATACTGTCCCCATGGGTTTCCTTCAGCTGGTGCTTATTCCAAAGGGAAGTCAAACTCCATATCCTACATATCAAACACCTTAGAGATTTTGATTGATCCATAGTAATTATTACAATTACAATTGCCAATAACAATATCAATTACCTTAACGTGGATTTGTGTCCAATTGCCTTTGACTTAATTTCACTAGATATTGTATGTCATGACCTGGATTAATGAGAATCTTCATAGACATTTTATCTAAAACACAACCAACCCTGCACTTCATTATCCACTGTAATACACATTGATTATTAGGATTCAACATACCCGGCATACACAATACACAGGTCAATGAGATATCTCAGTTTAGCCTGTTAAGCCTCCACAATAATGCGATGGAACAACAAATCAGTCAACAATGAAGAATCATTTTAACAGGACACTAGGGGCAATGGCATAGCTGTATCTAAAAATGTATGGGACCTGTTATTCAGAATGTTTTTGACAGGGTTTGGATGAGAGATCTTTCTGCAATTTGGATACTCATACCTTAAATAAAAAAATAATTTAACATTTAGGGGGTTATTTTTTAAAATCCAATTTTTTCTGATATTTTTTTATAAAAAAGTCCAACCAAACTAGAATCCACAATGTGACTGTTTTTATTATTTTTAAAAAGCACAATTTAACGGGATTGGGGTCAAAGTTTTCCAAATCATATGATTGTTTTTTTGGCTTTTCCCACAAAAAGTCTGAAATAGTCAGGTTTTTGGGCTAATTCCAGCACAGACCACAGAAACGTCCAAATAGGATAGGGACCTCTGCCATTGACTTATATATATAACCTCGGTAGGTCAGAGATGCCAGATTTTCAGATTCATCCTAGGGGTATAATAAATCTAAAAAAAAAAATTAGGTTTTTTTTTCCACAAAAAAAATTGTTTTTTTTTTTTTTTTAAGTTTTTGGAACTCAGACTTTAATAAATAACCCCATAAATACACCAAATAGAATTGCTCTGCTTTGATAAGAATTAATTATTATTATTATTATTATTATTATTAATAATAATAATAATAATAAAACAAGCTGAGATCCAGTACAAGGTACAGAGATTGTTTTTAAAAATCTGAATTATTTTATTAAAATGGGCTCTATAGGAGACTGTCCTCCCTTAATTCGGAACCTTCTGATTTCAGATAATAGATTATATACCTATATACTGTAGCTAGAACTGCAGCTACAGTATACTATCCAGTTTGGCTTTTTCTGTATCATTAGGGAGACTGGATAAGTTGTATGCATTAGCTGATATATATATATATATATATATATATATATATATATATATATATATATAAATATATATGTGTGTGTGTGTGAAGGAAGGAAAGCTCTTAGACAAGTCATTAATGCATGAAATAGGGTTCTTATTATGAAAGCAAGCTGACAGAGTTACATTTCCCATGGATGGGAAACAATATCAGACAGATTTGCCTCGTTCCATTTTTTCCTTGAGTTAAAGTATGAGGTTTGTGTTTACTGAGCCTAAAATGAGCTATTTGAAAACTGAACTCATCTAAAAATAACCCATTTATATGCATATTCCTGCATCTTACTGTTTCAATAATTCAGATTTATGAAGACTTGCTTTGCATATAATTTAATTGTTCTGGGGGGGTGTTCCCAGACCCAAGGCACAGCTAATTTATAAAAACAGAGTATCTTGGCTATTACATTATCATGCATCAGGGGTTTTATGTCAGTCTCTGGTTTCAGCAATCTGTCTGCAAACAGATGTACTGCTTAACAAACACCATTATGCAGTGTCCTCATCTAGGCTTCATCATTTGTACTATTGATTAAAAAAACCAACATTCCTTTGGATGTTTAAGAAGAAGCATTTTATATTATTGCTATATTACCTTTTTGGAAACTACAGAGTTCAAAACACAAAAATAAAGAGAAATACTCAAGGGCAGATTTAGTTAAAAACACCTTTTGATTTTTCTCACCAAATCGGTAAGATATTCTGCTGGATATTTTGAACCTTGTTTTGGAGTACTTATGTCTTGAGCATTGAAACGCTAAAGAACTATTAGGCATGTTGAAAAAAATACTTTTTTTGTTGCAAAAATGCCAGTGAGGAAAGTATTGTTGATTAATGTTTTTTGTCAATATTTTTGGACATTTGTATTAATTGGGCTTTCAGTGTCAATAGAATCATTCATGTATGAATAAATGTAATTGGTTTTTATTGTGATACTCACTTGACTTGCAAGACTTTAACCTACACCCATAGTTACATAGTTAAATTGCGTTGAAAAAAGACAAGGTCCATCAAGTTCAAGCCTCCCAAATGAAAACCCAGCATCCATATACACCCCTCCATACTTTCACATAAATTATATATACACATATCTATACTAACTATAGAGTTTAGTATCGCAATAGCCTTTGATATTATGTCTGTTCAATCAAATCATCCCCCTCTTATAGTCATTAACAGAATGAGCATCACAACATCACCCGGCAGTGCATTCCACAACCTCACTGTCCTCACTGTGAAGAACCACCTGCTCTGTTCCTTTAAATGAAAGTCCTTTTCTTCTAGTCTAAAGGGGTGGCCTCTGGTGATCCTCTTTATGGGTAAAAAGGTCCCCTGATATTTGTCTATAATGTCCTCTAATGTATTTGTAAAGTGTAATCATGTCCACTCACAAGCGCCTTTTTTCCAGAGAAAACAACCCCAACCTGGACAGTCTCCCCTCATAATTTAAGTCTTCCATCCCTCTAACCAGTTTAGTTGCACTTAGGGCCAAATGTACTATTATTCCCCCCAAAAAATTTAGATAAAATAGATTATCCTCGATATTTGATTAGCATTCGATTTTCGAATTTAAAAAAATATGTACCGTTTTGATAAGAAACCTGACATTTTCCCTTCATTTACTGCTGTGGATAAGAATTGTCAGACTGTCCCTAACTTCTGGCAGGGAAACAATCATACTTATGAACAGCAGGGGGAGCCCCCACCTTACTTAACAGCCATGCAGAACTCCAGCAGCTTTGTTTTTTGATCATTTATGATGATCCCTAAGCAGTCCAGATCACACTGAGCATGTGCACAGTCTTGGTCTTGCAAAGATGTATAACAAAGTTACAAGATGACAGCCCCCTGTGGCCAACTTTGAAAGCATAAATCATTTGTTTGATTAGGCTTGTGGTGCAGTAAGTTCATGTTTATGTTTAGTATACAAAATACACCATTTCTACCCTTATTCTATTTTACACTTTCCTTGATCTTTTAAGTCAGGGCCAGAACAATAAATACAAAAAGTACCCTGACAAGTCAGTCCAAATCTGCAGACACACAACACATCCAAGGTCCAATGCAGTTTTACAGTTCTTTCGACAGAATTTTAGAGCTTAATTCTTATCTACCTGGTTTCTCTGGACCCTTTATTGGAAATTTTTAGAAAGAATCTAATGCTTCCACCAATACAGTTGCTGTTTTTATTAAAAGGTACCCCAATGAACTACATTTCTAACAAAAAGGAAATAGGTGGGGAGAGAGTAGGGTTGTTGAAGAGAATGCAAGAAAGACAAACAAACGAACATCATTTATGCCAATTGCAGTTTCACTGAGATGAATGGATTTCAGTATCATGTTTTGCTAAGGTGACATTCCCATCTACCTTCTGTACATGTCCTTGACTGATGAGCACACTCTCTGAAAATACCATATTCATAAATATACCCATTTGTAACGTCCCATCAATAACACGCCTTTGTCTTTCTGCCTGGAGAACTGATTGATGTTAGCGTAGGAAGCCTGAGTCTCTCACAATTTATGTTAACGGTGTGAATTTCTCTATATTTATCATGTCAGTTTGATGAAATCTATCATATCACCACGTCACACAGTAAAGTACGGATCTTGTCCCTAAACCTGAAAATTATTTCAGAACATTACTTCTCCATCAAGGTTTAATCTTGGTAAATATACCGTAGGTATGTCATCATTTAACACTGGCATCAAGCCAAGAAAAAATCATTTCAGCCATACCAATGGAATATTTAAATGTGCGACGGTTTGAAAGTGTTGACTGTCTCCTAAAGAACTGATGACTGGATGGCAGTCTTATTGGTCAGTCACTATCACTAGAGTATACGTGTAGACACCATGAGTGAGTACCATTTTGAATGACACTTCAACATTTAAAATGTTATCAGCATCTCATATGAGGCTAACAGCGCTACGCAACAAGTTGGCGCTATAGAAATACATGTTAATAACTTCCCAACAGCTGTAGATCATTCATGAGCCCCCAGCACTTTCTTGTCCACCCTGCTGCCCTCTGGCATTCTCTGCCTGCCTACCCCACTCATGTTTACACTTGCATACTTACTTTTTTGGCGGGGGGGGGGCGTTTTTTGCACAGAGCAAAGGACACACAACATACAACACCACTTAGGGGGTTGGGTTATCAAAATCTAAAATGTTCTCACTGTTTTCTGAAAACCACTCCAACTAAATCTGTTCTGACTTTTCCTCCTATTTATCAATAGATTTTCGCAAAAATTTAGTTTGCGGGAAAAGACTCTGTAAAATTGTGAAAAAAATCTGAATCATAAGTTTTTCCCCGATTTCTCATTGCAACTTTTACGGATTTGATGCCCGAAACCACAAAATCTTTGGCTTATTGAACAAAACTCAGATCAGGATATCTTCAAAATGTCAACGGGACATCTGCCATTGTTGGAGTCCTTTTTATTCAGACTTTTACCACCACTGGATTTTCATAAATCTCGAAAAATTAGATTTTTTTTTTCTACGAAAAAAATTGGTTTTCCCTTTAAAAATTCGACCTGAAAAAATTGGACTTTAATAAATAACCCCCCATTATGTGACTCATTCCTAAATCATCTGTATTAATATGAAGTTGGCTCTCCTTTTATTACTATAATAAAGGAGTCTCTTCAGTCTCATTGTTGGAGGGATTAGCTTCCATAAATTATAAGAGATTGGCCACTGATGTTAAGGATCTGGCCTGGCTTGCAGTCATGGTCAGACTGGGAAAAAATTCCATTGTGCGCAGTAAAAGTTTTTTATAGTCCGAAAGGACTTTAGGACTGGGAGGCGATAGGAATGGTGTGGGGGGCCCTGGGCCCCCAGTCTGAAACTTGTAGTTGACATTCCACTTCATCCCACAGGGGTTCAGTTGGGTTGTGGTCAAGACTCGGTTTCAGCCAGTTCTTTCTCTCCCTTCCTTCTTCCATCTCAGAAAAGCCATTGGGAAATATCTTGCATGGGGGCATTATTGTTCTGAAACAGAATGCACCTTCCCTAAACTCTTGCAACAAAGTAGAAAACACAGAATTGTCATTAATCTCATTGTACACTGTAGCCTTCAAGTTTGCTTTCAATCGAACCAAAGGCCCTAGCCAAGGCAAAAAAAAAAAGTCCATAATACCATCTCCAATGCATATTCTGTCAGATAGTGTGCTCCTGGTATCAGCCAAATGTAAATGTTTGCCAGTCTAGGTATTCCCCGGCACTAAAAAGAATTCTGAAGGAGCAACCCCATAGGATTACCCATATCTCTTACCTAGACATAGCGCCATAGATATTCCCCTGTACTAAACATAGCTCTGTATCTACATATGAGAGGTTCCCTTTCATTTGTTTTCATGAATAAATATTTACATCCAGCAACTGTGGAAGGTAAAGCATGCAGTTTCTTTTATTCATGATCACAGTCACTGTGCTTCAGATAATGTGCTACTTAAAGTAGGTCTGTGGCTCATTTTCTATGAAGCTGAAAGCAATTTATGTGCGGGGAAAGCGAAAATAAGCTGCCACCAGGCATAATGTTAGTTCCCTCATTTAATGCTGACATAAGCAACTTGCAGATATATCCCAGCACCCCCACCCCAAAATTAAACCCGGATTTGTGCTTCAATAAGTGCCTGAGTTTGACAGGACATTAAAGCCATTGCTGGGAAAGATTTCTAGCTCACTCCCTTAGTACAGAAAGACGAGCAGCAGAGAGACACAGGGGGTTATACAGGAGAAGCTTGGAGGAAATCAGATTTGTGTGAACATTTCAGAAGACCTTTATAAACCTCAAATTCAATTTGCATCAGGACCTGTATAAAATATTGAACTGGAGCACCTATTGTGTATAGCGAAAACATGTAGCTCAATGTTGTAATACTGAAGATGAATTTAATGTACTGGCAGTAACTTTATTAACAATACAGAGACATATGGGGAGCTGGGGTATGTTCAGCAACATAATCAGATTTTGGTTTACAAGAATTTTATTATAGCTGTTCCCCAATGTAATTGTGTTGCACAGATGACTTCTTCCCTACATATATGCATACAGCATTCTGTGGGAAACTCTGGTGCACCCCCTTTACTATTAGAGACAAAGGGCAAAAAAACAGATGCAATGCACCCTTCTGCAGAGCCTCAAGGCAGATGGCAGGTACTGGATGATGTTGCTCAGCAACAACTGAAGAATTGCATGTTGGGCAACAGTAATCCATTAACAGTAATCACCATCTTGCTGTACTGCTGTTACTTGACTTACTGTCACATTTTTGTCACTCTTACTCCCTACAACTTCTGATCTGCAGAACACCTTAATGTGGGGGCAAACTGCAGTTATCCCTAACCCTAACAATAGCTTTGGGGCTTGGTAGAGATGAGGAACAGACAATTAGATGTCCCCTTGGACCTCCAAGACTCCCATAAAATATACTAAAAATGTTGGAATGTCCCATCTCAGATGCAGAAGCACTCTAGTCTAGTAACAGCAGTAGCTAGGGGGTTCAGAAATAATTTCTAAAGCATCTTCACTAAACCCGTTCTTATATAAGTTCCAGACCCCTCAGCAGTGCCTATTAGCTGTACCTGTACCAATGAACTAATGATCAACACTTACTCCAGTTGACAATAATTAGAAGAATATATGAATATATAGTTTATAGATCCTGTTTATGAAACCCCATTGTTTTACTTTAATTATAATGAATATGTTGCTTCTTTGCCTAGACTCCACTACTGTAATTTAGCAGATCTTGGCCTGATTTGACTACCTGCCTGGGTAAATCATACAGCTGGGCCTATGAAAACATTTTGGATTTTGGTCTTTGTCCAATGGAATTTTCAACCCAATTTTCAAGATATCGCTTGAAGGACCCAATTGGAAGCTTTTATCTGCCAGTATATGCTGTTGTATGACTTGCTTAACTCATTATGATACCATTACAAAATTTTCAGTTGGAATGTTTCAGGTTGATGGACAGAACAATGGAAGGTGACCATGTGTATGTCCAGTTGGATGGTGTCTGTCCATTAGGGTCACATACCATTCAGTCAGATACTTGGGAGGATTACTCGGTATAAAACCACCTTCATTAAGAAATAACAGTTATTGTCGAGCTAAGTAATTGCTTACGTGATCTCATTCATTATTCATGATCCCTACCAGTCATTGTTCTGCATCAGAGAGTAAAGGGGACAAGCTGTCACTGATATTGTGGGTCATGTTAAAATTTATAATAAAGTAGTGACAAAACCCTCAAGAGAAACAGGACTTAATGAAAAGGGTCTAAACCCATCAATACTGCAAATCAGGGGAAAGTTGATATTTTTCAACATGTTACATCCATGTCAATAAATTATATTTATTTGGAAATTCTAGATTAATTTTCAAATTCATCAAAGGTTGAATTTTCGCCAGCGAATGATCGTCAGGTGCAAATTCGTTACCACTATGCTAATTCACTAAAATGCAAAGTTGTGGCTCAGCCAGGGCCACCATTAGAAATCACGGGGCTAACAAGCTAAAAAAATTGGGGCCCCAAAAAATGTTTTCAAAAAACATTGGCGCCAGGGCCCCCCTTACAAGATAAAAATAATTAGGACCCCAAAAATTTTTTTTTAAAAAAACATTGGTTGCTGGGGCCTATAGAATATTAAAATAATATATTGGTGGCCAGGGCATTAAAAAAAAAAAAAAAAAGAAAAGCAAATTGGTGTTCGGTAGAAATGAACTCATGGCTTCAGGACTTCAACTTCACCTCCTTTCGTGAGTTTGGTCCTTTTCGCCGCTTCAGGACTTCTATCTCTGCTTTTTTCGTGACTTCGGGTCTTTTTGCCACTTCAGGACTTCACTTTTGGCACTTTTTGTGGCTTCAGGTGTTTTCGGCACTTCGGGACTTCGTCTGAGTTCGGCACTTCCGCAGTTCGGCCACATGTCGTCTACAGCGCTGTCAAGGGGGGCCCAGCTCTTTCTAAAGTGCAGCACTGCCGGGCCCCCACCCCGATGGAGGCCCTGGTCTTAGCAGCTTAACGCTGGCAAATTTTCACTAGTGCTAATTCATCAGCACGAACATTTCATAATGATCTTTCGTTAACGTTCAATTCTGCCTAGCGAAACTTTGTTAGTACTCTTGCACTTAGGCTGATTTTAATGGGGCGGGTACATATAAGTAAAAAATGTGGCCACTTATTATTACACATGTCCAAGGAAGCAAAATAAAGACAAAAGAGATCCTAGATGCCCTAGACATGAGCCCACCCTAAAACAAATGTGGCATGCCCCTCAAATGGTTAAAAAAAGCACGAAAAAACGAACAGTTACAACGTTTAAAAATAATTCGACTTTAAAATTTGAAAAAATTCCAACATTTTGTCTTTTTTATAACTTTCTGGCATACAGCATATGATGTCACTTGTTGTGTTTGATAGCCGAGGATAAGGAGAGTATGCCTATGTATGCACAGTGCCACCTGCAGGCCATTTGTATAAACACCACATCACTGACATAAGATTGAGGAGGATGTAGCTTCATCTTATCAGTTCGCCAGGTATAAGGTGGTGAAGGAAACTCTGGCGAAAGAGGTATCGTTCGCATTTTTAGTGAATTTGCAGAGTAACGATCGTTCACCTGAGCAAAAATTCGCCTAGCGATAGGGCGAGAAAATACACAAGTGATGGTCTCTTTCACTAGCGAATTGTCCACTATTCCTTTTAGTAAATTGCCGATGTGCCTGAAGATGGGATTTCTGGCAAATTTTCTCTAACAGCAGCCAATTCACCATTTAGGATCTGCCCCGTAGACCGTCACCAGAACATGCTCACAGTGGCGTAACTAGAAGTCACAGGGCCCCCCTGCAAAAAAAAATTATGGGCCCCC